>OX387241.1:49956979-50572569 GCA_947561735.1 Cenchrus americanus | reverse complement strand
CGTCCATCCATTCGCTTCCCCCCGATCGAGCCACGTCACCGTCCAATCCCGCAAAATCAGCTCTCTTGTTCCTTTGCCGAACCGGAGCAGATAGCCGACCGCGGATCCTTCGCCGAAAATCTCTCGAAGATACCTTTCCTTCCACCGGACGGACTTTTTTCCGAATCGGACCCACATGTCATACTCCTTACCAAATTTTGGTGTTAACAGAGACACCCAAATATCCCACATAGCTGCAATGAGTCTGGCAGAGCGACTCGAGGCATGCCGACCTCAAGGAGGTCTCAAATCAATAGCTCCCAAGCACCCAGAGGTACTTGGCAGGGCCACTAGGCGCGCACCCCACGGGGAGGCCTTCATTCCCACGTAAAATCATGGGTGTCCAGAGCAGGCTGGCAGGGCTACGATAGCACACCGACCTCAGAAGGTCACGCATCCGTGGCACCCAACTAGGTATTTTAAGGCACGCCGACCTCAAGGAGGTCGTTTTGGTGTCCAGATAAACAACATAGCTGCCAGCCATCCAGCGGAGCCATCAAACTAAGGTATTGGCGACCTTAGTAATAGGCACACCGACCATAGGGGCCCACCGAAAATTTTAGATCTCCGTGATGTTTCTGATCTCCATGGTACTTGTAAATCTCCAGGCGCCCAGACGGATCTGGCAGAGCAGCGAGGCACGCCTATCCCGGAAGGCCTTCAATCGAACCTATGACCAATCTGCCCAGGATATAGAAATATAGTCTGATTGGAATAGGTCCGTTTACGTGCAGAGCCATAGCGGGTGCACCAGGACGCGGAGCCTAGCGGGTGCAAAAAATGTCAAGTCGTAGAGGAAGATCGTGAAGTTGTCGTCAAAAGGGGGGCTAAGTTAGGTGCAGAGCCATCTGACACAGGGTCAGGTCTTGTCGTGTAGCATAGACTGCAGAGTCACGGGTCAACAGTGGTCGGAGATTCTCTTGCCACCCAGAAAATGACAAACTGCCCACTGATCGAGGGGGTTACTGCAGCCATGTGACCTCTGCGGCGGGAGCTCGGGCATCATTGATACGCAAACGACAAAGACGCCGTGAGTCAGAAAAAAGTAATGTCGTCGCCTTTAATCATGCATAGGCCACAGGTCCCATTATCACGTGACAACAGTGTCATTACTTCGCCAGCTGCCCAGGGCGCGGCTTTGGCTATAAATAGCACCTTTGAGGCTGAAGGGGGGCAAGCTCTGAGTGCCATTGAGCTATGAAGCTGCAGTGTAGGGTTCTCATCATGTCATGGGCATGTGTTCGTCCACCAGATTGTAGTTTCTTGTTCTTGTAGATACTTGGAGCTAGGAGAATTCTCGCGATGTGTAGGCAACATCTCCATCCTCTGAGCCCAGCCTCTGCGAGGTATCAGGTAGAGTTTGGAGGTGCTGCTGTTCGAGCTGGAGCTATAGCAGGACGTCTCTGGTGAGCACCGGGAGCTCACTAGGGCTTGGTTTTCAACACCGAAGAGCAAACTCGTGTCTCCATTCCAATAGTTGGACCCGAGCGTGCCTTAGATTACGTACCGTCCTGCAGTTGTCTCCCGCAAGGCCGCCATCAAGGTCCCGGTGCTAGAAGTCTCGCGACGTGCTCGCTCTAGCAAAGTAGGTCGTGGTGACCGCTTTCCGGGGTGTCCCAGACCTTGTAGTATGTTTATTTTGTGTGTCAAGTTGTGGGTCCAGTGAGGTTGCAGGCGACTTGTGTACCTTCAGATTCTGGATCTAATGAGGTCGTAGATGGCTATGTACCCTGGGGTGATCCATGTAATGTTCTCTCTCTTCTGTCATGTATTTGGTCGTTTTGGCAAAATGATTTGTCAAAGACCTAAATTAATGTGATACGGGGGCTTGCAAAATGATTTGCCATCAGGACGACCTGATGTTGTCTTTTTGGTTGACGAGCCAAACTCAGATTTAGGTCGTAGCGAAAAATCCGCCATGATCTTCGCGCGAACTTCTCGGGATAAAGCCGTTGAGGCGTATTGTACGGTAGAAGGAACTGCAATGGATAGATTCGGTGGACCCCCCTATAAATAGGACGACCCGAGGCGGGGTTGACCCCATTCCCCTTCGTCTTCCTCCGCCGTTGTTGCTTCTATCACTTTCTCTCTCCCGCGTGCGCCGTAGTGATCTTGTGACCGCCTTGCTCCCACGCCCATCCGTCTAGCCGCCAGCTTCGGCCAAGCACGTGCTAGCACCGCCGCTCCGCGCCGTGCTCCTCCTGTACATGCGCGTACAAACTTTGTGCCAGATTAGATCCAACACCGACCCTAGCGGTGAAATGGCGACGGAGGGAGATTCCATCCCGGACCCGCAGATGGTGTGGGTCCGGTCGACGATGAGCGAGGCCAAGATCCAGGCGCTGGTGGATCGTGGACTTCTTCAGCCGAAGGCGGAGGTGGAGTGGAGGGCTGCCGTCGAAGAGCAGTTCCCAAGCGAGGACGTCAAGGAGCAGGTCGTCTTCGCCTCCTTCTTCGAGCGCAGCTTCAACCTCCCGGCGGGAGACTTCTTCCGTGGGCTGCTGTACTGCTACGGATTGGAGCTGGTACGTCTTGTTCCCAACTCCATTACCGTAGTGTCGACGTTTATTCACTTCTGTGAGGCGTATCTGGGGATATCGCCTCACTTCCTGTTGTGGAAATATTTCTTCTGTGTCAAAAGTACTAGCAAGAGATCGGGGCCAGTGGGGGCTATGATGTTTAATTTGAGGTCGGGCCTCAAGGCGGAGTGGATAGACACTGACCTCCTCGATAACACCGCTGGGTGGAGGTCCGAGTGGTTTTATATTGCAGATCAAATTCCTGGTCTTCCACGTCAAACTGGCCATAAGCCAGTGAAGATAAATGAGTGGGATTTAGGTCTGTCATCCCGGGATCTCAAGGAGCTCGAGGCGGTGCTGGAGCTCGTCAGCGAGCTGAAGAAGCAGGGGGTGAAAGGAGCCGCGGTGGCTAGGTTGTTCTGCCGGCGGATGATCCAACTGATCAAGGATCGGGTTCACCCGGCGTACGAGTACTGGGGGCAGTCGGACCCCACACGTGAGATCAACTGCAAGGTCTCTAAGGAGGAGATGGCGGCTAGAGTTTCCCAGATGTATTTTGGGAAAGTGAGGGTGAAGAAGTGCCCTAAGGCACACTCGTTGAAGAGATCGGCAGACCCGGTAAGATCTTGATATCTACCTTTGGGTCATTTCACTTCGCTTGTTAGTTGTGTAGGCTGTATAACATCCTTGTCTTCTGTTTGTAGGAGCGCAAGCTTTAGATGTGGTGCCCAGCACCTCTTCTTGAAGGTGAGCAGCACCGCGGGAAGCTTAGGTCGGACAAGTACAAGCCTCCAGCAGGTCATCTGCTAGAGTCTTACGAGTCTGACTCATCGGTGGAGGCCGACGAAGATACTGATGTAGAGGCTGGGGTAGTCCCAGACGCGAGCGTCGTGAAGTCCCAACGTAGGACCAGGTCGACGGTTGGAAAGAAGTCGGCTTCGCGCCGTCGCCTTGATGACTAGGAGCGTTCCGGTGGTCGAGATGATCGCTCCTCGGTGATGAGTGATTGACAACGGGTGTTGGATTGACTCTTGGCTCGGTGCGCGGTGTGTGGCCGCGGCCTAGTTCGTGTTGTTGCGGGTGAAGAACGGGCGCGAAAAGTCTTCGGCCTTGAGGGGCCTCCGAGAGATGGAGAGACAAGTAGGCTCGGTTCGAGGGACCCGGTGGATGGCGGGACTAGGTGCGGGCCACATGGTGGCGAGACGAGCAAGACGAAGTTGTGGACGATCGAGCCGGTGCACGGTGGCGGCCGAGTCAAGAGGCTTGGCGGGAGGCCGGGCCGAGCACGCGGGGTTTGCCGGTTTGTCCACCAAACCATCGAGGAGGACGGTTTCTTGGCTTGGGCCTCAAAACCAAGTCCAAAGGCCCAACACGACGGAGACGGGATCCGGCGTGTCGGGAAGCTTCGAAGTGGAGGACACGCGGCGGGATCGCATGGCTTGCGTCGGGAGGACGCGGGGTGCGGCAAAGGCGTGGCCGTCCGATGGCAAGACCCACAAACATTACATAAATGCCCCTGCATGGGTTGTATCACCAGTAGTTGAGTTAGGGGTAGTCGAGTCATTTACCACACCGGCGGGACCCGATATATAAGCCATGAGTGTGGGTGGATGGCTCCTTCTCTCGGTGACTTAGGGTTTCTTTTCCCCCTCCCATTTCTCATTTTCCTTAGACATTTTCTTCTCCATTTTCGTCTAGGATAGCTTGAGATCTTCATGAGAGATTTGTTGAGAGGGATGGATGCTAGGGCGGCAAGCTAGACCTTGTGAATCTTTCCTGGTTTGTATAGAAGATTCGGTGTTGTGGTTCCCGTGATGATTTTCGGAGTCATTTTTGTGCTATTTTCGTGCTCGTCTTGATTCTCATTTTCTAGATGGTTTTGGCTCGGATTTGTTTGGGGGATTCTTCCATGAGTGCCTTGTTCCTCTTTTCCCGGTGATTTCTTGCCCCCAAACTCCCTAAATCGTCCTAGATTCGTGATTCTTTGGATGAACTCGTGATTAGAACTTGTGCTCGTGTGATCCGCGATTCCCGGTGTTTTGGTGGGTTTGGAGACGAGATTTTTGGGACATAATCTCACCTAGGGGTGCTTAACATCTCCCCTAAATCTTGTCTCAAGATCTTGAACCGTTTGAGATTTCGGTGATGAGTTGGTGGAGTTGACTTCACGAGCTCGGGATTTTTCTCGTTCGTTTGAACCGGCGGACGATCCGCCCCCGTCTCCGCGACCGTCCGCGAGGTGCCGCTTCAGCCCAGCTTGTTCGCGTGTTCTTCGTGTTCTTGTTTTGATCCGGTTTTGTTATAGGTTTTTGTTGTAGCCGGTTTGCGGACGGTCCGAGCTTCGATGCGGACGGTCCGGATCCGGTGCGGACGGTCCGCGTGGTCCTTGTGGACGGCTCCGTTTTTCCCGGTTCATCTCTCGGTGGTTCCGTTGGCTTTTACTGCATCGTCCATGGCTTCGGCCGGACCGTCCGAGGCACCCGGACGGACCGACCGAGGCACCCGGCCGGGACCGTCCGCGTGGCCGCGCGGACCGTCCGCCCCTCCCCGGCCGGACGGTCCGCCGCGTTCGGCGACTTTGCTCCTTGGTTCGATTCCTCTCTCCTCTCTTTCGTGCTTTCACGTGTGTTTTAAGGAATCGTTCCTAAGACTTGAGGTTGATCCATAACCTCATTGTCTTGGCGTTTGGTGTGTGATTCAATCCATCGCTTGTGTGTGACCCGGATTTGTCTAGGGTATAGGCCGGGTTCTTTGAGAAGAACTTTTACCGGCTCCTATTCACTCCCCCCTCTCTAGTAGCCATCCGATCCTTCAATTGGTATCAGAGCTTGGTGCCGGATTCGTGGTGACTTTGACAAGTCTTGAATCCTAAGATAGCGTACATTGAGCGGGGCGGTCCGCCGCACTTCGATGAGAAGGGTTACCACAAGTGGGCGGCCCGAATGATGATCTTTCTTCGTGGCAAGTTGTTGGATTTCATTGTGCTTGACAAGACCTATGCTATTCCGGCGGATATCCACACTCTTATGGTGACCGATGCCGATGCTAAGGCCAAGTATGAGGCAAATGCAAAAGCCGTTGATCACTTGGTCCGAAGCTTGTGTGATCCTGAGTTTGAGTGTGTTCGCCATTTGAATCTTGCCTGGCAAATTTGGGAGAAGTTGTTGCTTGCTCACGGTGGTGATAACCATGTGAAGGCTCGCCTCTTTGTTTCTTACCGGATGCAATATGAGAACTTTACTCAACTTCCTGGTGAGGACATTGATGCGATGTTTCACAGGTTCACCGCCATCGTGAACAACATGAAGGCCAATGTTGAGGATTTCCCTTACACCGAGCATAATCAAGCTTCAAAGCTTTTACATATCTTGGACCAAAATGTTTGGGGTGCTAAGGTTGAGGCCATCAAGGAGTCCGGCAATACTTGACCATTGAGTTGGATGATCCGTTTTCTAAGCTCAAGTCGTCCGAGGTTGACAGGAAGTTGCAATCCGGGCATGAGGGCTCGACCGATCATAGTCTTGTTCTCATGGGTGGATCAAAGGGCAAAGCCAACACTAAGCCTTCCTGTCGACAATTTTCCTTGTCTTCTCTCATGTCCATTCCAGATGATGAGTTCGATGTGCTGAGTGAGGAGGAACTGGCCTTGCTCTCAAGGAGGTTTGATCGACTACATGAGAACCGGAGGAATGCAAGGCGGAGCTCGGGGACAAGCTACAAGTGTGGCAAGCGTGGACACTTCATCGCCGAGTGCCCAGAAGCGGAGGAGAACAAGTACAAGATGAGTGAGTACAAGGCGCACTCGAGGCGTGAAGACAAGTACTCCTCCAAGGGCAAGCACTACGGCAAGTACATGGACAAGCGGCGATCGAGCAAGTGCGGCCACAAGAAGGACAAGGCAAGAGCCATGGTGGCCGGTGCAAGCGACGTCGACTCAAGCTCAAGCGACGCGTATTCAAGCTCAAGCAAAGAGGATGAAGACGACGGGAGGCGCAAGGGCAAGAAGAATGCAAGCCGAACCTTAGTGGTTTGAGCCGTGTGGCACTTGGAGGCTTTTGTGGCATGGCCCGTAGCTCAAGCGCAAGAAGGGCGAGAAAGAAGACACCGACTCCGACTCGAGGATGAGGTAAACCGTGACCCCGACTCTTTGCTTGCTAAGATCACTAGGTTGAATGGCTTGATTGACAACCGTGATAGTATGTTGAGGGATGCCAAGAAGATGAGAAGAGATCTTAGGGCTCAACTTGAGAATGCTAGTGAGAAAGTAGGAGAGTCTAAATTACTTGAATTGAAACTTGAGAATGACTCTTTGAAACTTACTCCTACCATTTCTGATGATGTTGAAAGTCCTGAATGTGATGCTTGGTTGAATGAGATCAAATTGCTTAATGAGAAGAATGCTTCCACTTTGGATAAACTAGATGCTCTTAGGACTGAGTATGATGAGCTTAAGGCTAGACCCATTTTGCTTGGTGCTTGTAAATCATGTCCTACTATGCATGCTAAGCTTGTTGATGCTCGTTTTACCATTAGCACTTTGGAAGCTTCTTTGAAATCTCCTCGTTGTCAATGCATGCACTAGTTGTGATGAAGTTACTTTGCGCAATCTTGAACTTACTTCCTATTTGGATGTCATCTATGAGGAAAATGATTATTTGAGGAAGGTGTTGGGTTGGTTGTCCGGGCGGGAACCTCAATTGAAAATCATGATTGAGGAGTTCAAGAGAGCGGATGGTCGTGGTTTGGGGTTTGAGAAGTTGGGTGAGAAAGTGGGAGAAAACAAAGTGGGGAGAGTGTGTATGAGAAGTGTGTTGAGTCCACCCCCGAGTTTGAGTTGATCGGAGACATCCAAGTCCCACTTCCAAAAGCACCTAAGAACTCTTTCACACCAAAGCCCAACCACCTTTGCAACAAGCTTGACACAATGTAACGGACGGGTTTTCGGTGAAGAAAACCCGACTCTCTCGTACCATTGTGATAGTCCCCGGATCGGTAAGCTATCACGTACGTAACTCATTACGAGAATAATATCATTTCCATACAACGAAATCGCAGTACAAATCATAATATTTACATCCGAAACAACTCGGTATACAAATTTAGTACAAGCCCCTTGGGCTAAGCGACAAGTAGAAATCCCGCGTAGCGGTAGCTAGGTTTTCAAGTCTTCATCTTCGGTCTTCACCACGGGCATCCTTGAGCGGAGCATCGCAACCCTTCCTTCATGGATTCCCCCGAACTCGGACTCTCAAGCCAAGTCCAATCCTGCACACTCACAAAACTATCCCCAAGGAGCGGGATAGGTTCACGTCACCGACTGTATGCAGCTTTAAGTGGCCTATCTCTAAAGGGTAAGAAAAGTGACAAGGTAGAAGCTCGGGTTTCCTATGCGACGAAAGAGGAAGCATAAAATAAATCATCTCCATATAAGTCCCAAACCATACTCTCAAACCCAACTCGGAATCACCCGGTACCCCGGGGCCCCGTCTCCACATCCTATCTCCATCTAGGGTCGATGCGAGAACTTCCTCTCCTCGCACCTCAATGATTGCAATCGGATCGACGAGGTAGAGGCAGCCACTCTCCTCTAACCGACTGCAACCACGGCTCACCACACTCTCAACTACAGGGGGAGGTAGAAATCCGAAAACATGAGGAACAAACATGTCTTCAAGGTTTGACCATGACCGAGGACGCGGCTATATGTATAGATCGAACAACTCTGCAGAGTGTGTACACCTGTACCCAACCCGCGATGGAATCCAGCCGGTAGCTAGTCGACTGAACCCACCCTACCGTGCGAACTCTCGGTAGTTATGGTCCCACCCTGCATTCGGCCCTCAAAGCGATCCCCCTCGCAAAGGGAATTGCACCGGAACTGTGAAATGCCCCCGTGTGGCCACACGGGAGTCGCTCTGAGAGGGTGGTCTCACCTCCACCGCTCCCCCACTGATACCCCGCTATCCATCCTAAGCAGGTATGGTTCCGCACTTGTCGAGCTCAACACGGCCCTATCCCCACTCTCGGCGGGGTGGTGTGTACGATGCCCTATAGACTGGTTGATCCACTCGGTTTCAGACCGGGGCAAGCTCATGTCCTCCATCCGCAAGTAAAACCCCAACACCTAGGCTCCGAAAACCGTCAAAGTAGGGATACACTGAGGAGTGCACCCCTATCCCCGATCCCAGATCGGTTGTTTCGAGCTCACCCCGCCAAAGTACCCAAAACGCCTTCTCCCCGCCGGTTTTACCCCACACACGCCAAGAACTACTATTCCCATCCCAACACATGTATCGCGAAGCTCGGCGCATAAACACGCTTATATAAACATATATAGTAGTAGGACAATCAAGGACGAGGATAATAAAAGAAGGCGAGCAAGGTTCATCATCATCATGCGAGTAAGTAAAGCACTAGCATACTACATAGCAATGCCTAATGGGTATTCGAATCGGTCGGGCGTGAACACATGTGTGCAAGTAGTCGTCGGAGTTTCCGTAGTTGTACTCGATCTTCGACTTGACTCCTCGGCTCCGCAATTCCTAGATTCGCAAATATAAATAAACACGTTGTCTAGATGCAAATAACTCCAAAGAGAAGCAATAAAGAACCAAATAAACTCCAAAAGCTAGTCTATCGGGTGCTTCATGGTTTTAGAAGAATAAAGAAACTAATTTCATATTTTTCTAAGGTATGATCAATTTATTATTGATTTTCCAATAAAGAAATATTTTACGAATTCGGTTAATTGTGATAAAGCATAGAAAGCACAAGTCGGCGGGTTAGGAAACCATGAGCTAGGTTTTGGGTCGCTCCGCATTATAAATCGACTAGTCAACGATCTTTGTTGACCAAGTCAAAGGGGAAGATCAAAGGTCAACCGAACCCACAAGTCGTCACGTGGGTCCCGTATGCCGATGGGACCGAGGTTGGAGAGTTAGCGGCCTCACATGCCAACGATAAGTTTGTAGGTCCCTTTGGTCGGATGAAGAGATCGTGTATGATTGATCGGCTAGAAGAGAAGGCTGTGTGGGTGAGAAACTCGGCTCGGCCGAAACATGGCGGTGATGTGGTGAGGATAGACTTAACCAGGATATGGCTGATGGGTTTAGATAGTGCACGCATTGTCCATGACGAAGACGTGGCACGATCGTGGCGAAAAGTGTGGCCGAGACTTGAAAGATTGAGAACCAGCACTCGGTACTAAGATGAGGCTCGGCAGACAACAGGTCAAGTGTTGCTGCTAGCAAGCAACGCACAAGCAAGAAAGATAAGGAGCCAAGGCTAGATTAGCACTGACACGACTTAGATTTACAAGCGGCGGCTACTACTTGTATGGGTTGTGGCCGAGAACGAACACTACGGTTTGTAGCCCCGCGCGTGCCCTCGTGATGGATCCGAACTTCTAGGAAGATCGCTAGAACTATACTCCCATGGAATATAACCAATCACGAGTGGTCTCGGCTTTGCTCGCATCCCGCATTAGCTCCACTTCACTAATTGGGACGGAAAGGTCACCAATTAAGCATGGCGGGAAACAAGGCTGCTAGACGGATATGATATGCCTCGAAGGTTTGCCAGATGGTACGCGGTTATGGGTGGTGGGTGTGATCACACCGGCTGGGCGCACAAGCAAGGGTAAGGACTTCATGTCCTTGGCCGAGGCTCGGCCTTGTCATGGAGAACAGAGATCGACGATGCGACGTGCGAGCGCGATTCATGATCCAGTAGCAAGCGGCGGCGCGCGTCGTTGTAGGCTGCGGCACCTGCAGTTCGAAACCTAGCGCGAAGGCCAGTTTCTCAGAGGGGTGTCGGCGCACGCGCTGCGGTGGCAAGCAGAGCAAAGTGCAACCTGGATCACGTCTCGGTTGCAACATCGAAGGTCGGCTTCGTAGAGAAAAAGGGATTGGTGGTCGTTGAGCTGCTTTAGTGGAAGAAGAAAAGGAATCGGCGGCTTGTTACTTGGGATATGGAGAAAAGAGAGAAGGACCGCTGGTGCTTTGCTTGGATTTCAGCTCCTACCACTTGGTTCTTGCGGGAATCGCGAGAAGATAGGAAGGCGACCGTGCTAGTCCTTGCGACGCAAGATCGGAGCGACAAGTATGTTGTTTGCTTGCCAACCGGAGAGGGAGCAAAGCGGTGGTCGCTACACTTCGGATCTTGCGACGGGGGAAAACCAAAGGGAGGAGAGTAGAGGCAAGGAGAGGCTGGTGGTGGTGGAACGGAGCAGGTCCGCGTCGAAGTTGGGGTGGCCAATTCGAGCAATGGTGCGGCGGTAACGGCTTGGTGCGGCTCGAGCCCCGCGGTGTTGCGGCCGCGGGGTACCCGTGGCGGCGTGGCAGCTCGCTAGCGAGGGAGTGCATGCGCGTGTATGTGCACGGGCACACGGCGCAAACGGATGCACCGGTGTCGAGCAACGACCAAACGGTGGCGGCTCAGCGCGGCGGGGGCACCATCTTGCGAACGGAGGAGCACGGTCGGGAACGGCTTGCCCACTTGGTGGTTTGGTTGGCTCCCGCGTGTGTATGCCGAAGGGAAACCCTCGACGGCGAGCTCCAGGCGGGACGGAAAAGGCGACAACTCGACCTTGCGCGCTCTCGACAGAGGATAGCATGGTTAAAGGTGGAGCCTTGGTTGGCTTTCTGGGCGCAGCTCGCACGACGGTGAAACACCAGAGCGGCGGGGGCTGCGTTTAGTTTGCCGGCGTGCTCGCACCGGCGCATAAGCGCGCCAGGAGGTGCACGGGTGTGGCTAAGAGCCCCTAAAGGTGATGCCTTGCCTCCTAGCGCGCGCGTGTGCGCAAGCCAACGGCTTGACCTCGGCCGCGAGCCGGGCGATGGCGAGTGTACCAAGCACACGACGACATCTCAACCCGGCGAGCGCACGACAGCAAGACACGGAAGGAACTTCGGTTCAGGCCGGGTACGGCGAGCCAAAGGCAAAACCTTCCGCCTCCCCACGCGTGCATGCACGCGTGTACAAGCCGGCGGTTTGACAGCGACGGCGACACAAGCAGGGCGGCGCACTCGACGACGATAAGGACATAAAGGTCAAGCGGGGTGCGCGCGCGGATCGTCGGCAGCGGCACCTGCAAGTGTAAGGCTCGACTCGAAGGTCGGCACACAAGCGACGGCGTTTGCGCGGCGGCGCAGAGCAGCAACCGCAGAAACACACGAGTTCAAGGGCCGATTTCCCGGCCACGATGCATCACTTCGGCACGAAGGCCGGCACAACTAGGGACGAGTAAGATAGAGGGCGGGGAAGCTCACCTATGGGCTCGACGAGACGTTCGGCATTCCGTCGAACGGGTTGAAGGCGAGGCGGATGAAGGTGGGCTGCTCTATTGTGGTAGAAGAAAGGCGGCAGCTGGTGGCTTCGTCCCCGGTGGTGGTAGCGACGGTGTCCTCGGGGCTCACGGTCTTGCTCGCGGTTCGGCTCGAGATCGTCCCCCCTCCTTTGCTTGCGGCACCGCCCCATGGTAAAGAATGGGGTAGAACGAGCAACGACTCGCGGTTCCGGCAAAGCATCGAACGGGTTGTGAGCGAGGTGGACGGGGGCCGTGTTCCCAAAGGCCGAAGACGAGAAGTTGGATGGATACCTCACCTATGGCTCCATCGGCGACTTGACGAGGCGCTCAACGCAAGGTACGGGCATTTGGTCGAACACTTCGTGGGCGAGGTGGACAACGAGCAACTCTTGGTGAGGACGAAGATGCGGTGTCAACGGTGTTTCCCCCTAGTGCGGCGCGGTACGGCGGTTCCATGGCGGTGAGCACCTCCCGAGCGCAACACGGCGCAACGACGGGGCGCGGCGCGAGGGGATGTAGGGGCAACGGCACCTCCGGCTCGGTGACGCGGACGTGGCGCCGGCCGCGGCTCTCTGCTCGGGTCGGCGAGGTCCGGCCTTCCCCCGCCTTCCCGCGCCTCCCTCCTCCATGGACGGCGGTCCGCCGCGCCTCCGGGCGGCGACGCGGAAACCGCGGCCCCGGGCTTCCTCCCTCGCTCTCCCGCGCCCCTCCCTTCTTCTTTCCCCCTCTCCTCCTCTTCTCTAGTAGTGGACGGGGGCAAAATCCCCAAGGCGGCGGCGGACGGGAAGATGAGGATGGGGTTCGATTTAAAGGGGCGGCCGGCTAGGGTTTGTGGTGTAGAGGGATGGATGGTGAAGGTCGATTTCGGGCGGCGTGGCACGCATCTCGCGGTGCCCGCGAGTAGGGCGGCGGCCATGGGGGCCGGCGCGACTTGCGTCGACCCCCGCCCCACGGCGCGCCGTCACGAGGGGGGAAAGAAACGAGAGAGGAAGAAAAACGGATAGGATGGGCGACGTGCGGGCCCCACTTGGTGGTGACGAGAGGTTAAGGTGGTAGGTGGGAAGCGGGCGGCGGGTTCGGTGGGCCGACAGGCCAAATGGGGCCGGCGGTTTGAGCAGCGGCGAGAGAAAGAAGGAGGTGGCTTGGAGGACTTAGCGGATCGGGTTGTGGCCCAACGGGGATTGATGTTTTTCCTAATTACTATCATCCTTAAGCATTCACAATCCAAATTTGAATGTAGGATTCAAATTCAAATCACACTCAAATAAACTCCAAATAAGAACCAATAAACTCCAAGGTTCTCACACTAGCATTTTATAATTCCTAAATTTTATTACTTTGCTCAAATTAAATCTAAGAAATCGAGAGAAGGATCAAAGAAGACATCCTTATATTTTAATTATGCACTCAATTTCAAATCGAAATTTTGAAATCCACATTTTCGCATTGCTAACATTCGGGGAAAAATCCCGGGATGTTACACACAACCCAAGATCCACCCAAGTTCCCACCTAAAGCAAATGACTTCCGAAACCGGTGAAGTTTGTGAGTGAGAAGGGTATGAAGCCTAGAGAGAAGCCGAGTCAAAACCAAAACCCATCCCCTTCGGGTGTGAGTTTTGTGGCAAGGAGAGGCATCTAGCGAGTTTTGCTACAAGAGGAAGAGGGATGAGAGGCTTGCTAGGGAGCAAGCAAACCGGAGACGGTATCACCGGTCTCATGGTATTCCCGAGCCTAGAGTGCCACTTCCACGGGGTGTGGGAAGTGTGAGGAATGTTGGTAGAGTTGCGGCTCGGGGTGGTAGGTTCCCACGGAGAGGTGGTGGTGAGAGGTTTGATAGGAGAGATGATGGTGTGCGTCTTTGGGTGAGAGGTTTGGTCGGGCTCGTGGTGGTTTTGCGGACGTCCCCCTACTCGTCCTCAATACGGGTCTAGGGGAGATGATCACGGCTTTGGGTTCCATAGGAACTACGGACCACGTTTTTCCCCTCGTGGTGCTCGTACTCCTTCCATGGGACAAGGGAAATTTTGTGGCAAGGGAATGGTGTTTGCTAACCCCTCTTTTGAGCGGATGGCTCGACACTAGTTCAACTTTCTATGTGCTAACCCCGAGTGTCGAGTCGTTGGCTCATTCTTGTCCTTGTTTCGACTGCGGGCGGGGAGGCTTGGAGAACATTTGGTTGATCGACTCCGGATGCTCCCGACACATGACCGGAGACAAGAAGTGGTTCTCCGGCCTCACCCCGGTGAAAGAAAAGATGTACATCACGTTTGGGGACAACGGACGAGGAAGGGTGATTTCTGAGGGTGTAGTGCATGTGAGTGACAAGGTAACGTTGAAGAGGGTTGCTCTTGTGAAGTCTTTGGGCTTCAATTTGCTTTCGGTTTCTCAGTTGCTTGATGAGGGCTTTGAGGTGCGTTTCAAGTCTGGTGAGTCTCGTTTGCTGGATTCTCGAGGTGATCTTGTATGTATGATCATCCCCGAGGGTCAGATTTTCAGGGCTGATTTCTCTTGTTCTTTGGGTCCTGCTCACTGTTTGATGGCCGGTCCTTCCTCTGATTTGTGGAAATGGCATAGGCGATTGGGTCACTTGAGCTTTGATTTGGTTTCCCGCTTGAGTGGTCTTGACCTTGTCCGAGGATTGCCAAAGTTGAAGTTTGAGAAGGATTTGGTCCGTGCTCCGTGTAGGCATGGTAAGATGGTAGCCACTCCCCATCCACCCCCGACCGATGTCATGACCGAGCGTCCGACGTAGCCGTTGCATATGGACCTTGTTGGGCCGGCTCGAGTTCGCTAGGTGGGTGGGAAGTGGTATGTCCTTGTTGTGGTGGATGATTACTCTCGCTATGCCCGGGTGTTTTTCTTGGAGGACAAAAGTGAGACATTTGGTTTTGTTTGAGATCTAATCGTGAGGTTGAAGAAAGAGAGGCATGGGAATGCCATTCGAGCTATCCGCAAGGATAATGGCTCGAGTTTAAGAACTCTCGTTTTGATGCCTTCCGTCGTGATCTAGGTCTTGAGCATCGGTATTCGACCCCTTATGCGCCCCCTCAAAATGGAGTCGTGGAAAAGAAAAATCGGACTCTTTGTGAGATGGCTAGGATGATGCTCGATGAGCACGGGACTCCTAGGAGGTATTGGGCCGAGGCGGTCAATACGGCTCGTCATGTCTCCAACAGGATTTTATTGCGAGCTTTCAAGAGGAAGTCCCGTTATGAGCTTATGCATGGTCGGGCACCCAAGGTGAGTCATTTCCGAGTCTTTGGCTGCAAGTGCTTTATTCTTAAGAAGGGAAAACTCGACAAGTTTGAGGCTAGGTCTAGTGATGGGATTTTCTTTGGATATGCTAACCATTCTAGAGCCTATAGAGTGCTTAATCTTGAGACTAACAAAATTATGGAGACTTGCGAGGTAACCTTCGACGAGACAATGCCATGTACCTCTCTTGGCTTTGAATGCGCGGTGATGAGGAGATGGCTAAGGATCTTTTTGAAGAGGAGAGGATGAAGGCGGAGATGATGATGGAGAGAACCATGGGCCCGAAGCCGAGTGTGTACCCACTACTTCCCCTACGACCACTACGGAGGGTGGACCGTCTACTTCATGGACAACGACGGTGCGACAAGAGGATCGGGCGAGAGAAGGCGAAGTTGAGGGGGAGGTAGTCTCAAGGCATGAGGCTCCCCGGCGGATTCAAGAAGTGCATCCCCTATCGAAGATCATTGGGGACATCGACGAACTTTCACACCCCGAAATTTCCAATTTCGGGATGTGAATAGAAAGAATAAGTAAATAACGATTTTATCATAATTTTAAAATTTTTCCAACATTTATTTTTCTTTACGGGAAATATAGCATAGGAAAAATTCTTGTTTGATTTTCTAAATCAAATAAAAATTTGTGTGTGTTGCATTCATGCCGAAGCATCTTGGTGTTTCTTGGGTGCAAAAAGGTTTCAAAAATGCGTTTAGGAGCTATCCAAACTCTCCCGAGAATTTTCCGGATATTTCTGGGATTTATTCTCATTTTCCTTGAGCTATTTCTATTTATTAGAAGGCTCCAAAATCTTTTCCATGAGCTCCAAATGCTTTATTTGGGTTGTTCATGTCTTAATCTGTCTCTAGGAATTTTCCTGGAATTTTTGTGATTTTCTCGAGTATTTTTAGTGCTTTAAATGAATTACCGGAGTTTCTCTCGGAATTCTTTTGTACCGAAAATGTATTTCGAAAATTAAAAAAAGAAAACCTATCCTACTGGAACGGGCCGAGCCCGAAGGCCCGACCCGCTCCGGCCCACCCGCGCCCGCGCCGGCCGGCCGGCGGGCCCGCCGAAGCCCATCGGGGCCCGGTGGAGCCCGCGTGGCCGGAGAATGCCGCGGCCTTCACGGCCGGTGGCGCCGCCACCGCGGCGTCCGTGCCATGCCGGGCGCGCCGCCCGTGCCTATTTAAGGCCGGGGGTCGAGCCCCGCGCATTGCCCTAGATGCCGCCGCCGCCCCCGCGCGTGCCCCCGCACACCGCCGAACGCCGCCGCCGGAGTGCCGAGTGCCGACGCGAGCCGCCTTGCTCGGTTCGGCGTGGCCGGAGTGTCGCCGGACGAAGCCGCCGCCTCCGGGAGGAGCGCAACACGGGGTAGCACCCCCGCCGACCACCTTCTTCACCTCCGCGCCGCCGAACGTCGCCGCCCGTGCGCCGTCGAACTCGCACCACCGGCGTTGCCTCGCCCGATTCGTCGCCCGGGGGTGGAGCCGGAGCGGTCCCGGCATCACCGCGAGGACCACGACGCCGAGACGCATCCATAGGTCCGCTTCCCATCGCGATCCGGCCACCGCAGCGTCGCCACGGCTTGGAGACCGAGCGCCGCCGCTCGTACGTCCTCGGCTCCTCACCAAGCCGGTCCGCCGTCCGGCCATCTCCGAGTACCTTCCTCGGCCGGTGAGCATCCCCTTCTCGCTCCCCTCTCGTTTCCTCTACTGCCGCGCCACCAAATCGAACCTCTAGGCCACCGAAGTGCCTCCGTTTTGAACCACCGAACTCCCGTCCGCCATAGTAGTTCGAAGAAAGAAGAAAGCTCCTTCGTTTTAGCACTCAAGACCGGGTAATAGATGTAATCCGTATGACCGGTTTATGAGTCTTGACCTTTTACCGGTGAACCCCTAGATGTTTAGATCCCTTCAACCGGATCCATCCCGAGTTTTTTTATAGATCTAACCCTAAGCTTTATCGGTTTCACGAGCACTTTTCTTCGTGTCTCGGGATTTTTTTCAACCTACTCCCCGAAATCTATAGATAATCGCGAATAGGTCCTCCAATCTTTTTTATCTCGTAAAATCTTCGTTTTAGCTCCGTTTTAATCCGTTCAAGTTGCGTTAGGTTCATAATAATGTAAAGCACACATTAGTGGTGAGTTTTCATCATGTTTTGTTTTCTTAAAATAAAATAAATATTAATTTTGATTAATGTCTAGTTTTACACGACTTTTCCAAATAAAAGCTATATAGATCTATACATCGTTTTTCATAAGCAAATTTAATTTGATTAATGTTTCTATCACATGTTTTTTACATAAATTTAATTAGATTTTATCTCGGTTTTCGTAAACCAAATGTTAATTTTTTTAGTAGTTAGTTAATCTTTTCTAATTAAAATTTGGTTAGGCTTTTACATCGGCTTTTATAATAAATATTAATTTGATTAATGCCAATACCATAATGTTTTCAATAATAATATGATCTACTCGAATTACAAAGTTTCGTTTAGATTGTTCATATAGTTTATTTTTCTAAATTAAATGTTTAATCGGTTTAATCAATATATAAATCTTTATTAATAAAACTTGACTAGTTCTTTACACCCGTTTCGTAAATAAAGTGTAATATTGCATTAATGTCAACATAGGGTATTTTATTTCTATAATATCCTTTCACATTTTTTTTGTTAATTAAAATGAACCTAGCTCATAATCTTGCTCTATCATAAATGCAAATAATCGTTAGACGTTGTCTGTCAGCTATATCTCAGTGTTCTTTGTTTCCTAGCTAGTAAATCCTTTTCCTAGTTGCCTCTCGGTGGATCAGCTATGCTCTTGTGTCAAGTCTTTCACATCTATATTTCTTTAGAGCTAATCTTGTTATCGGTTCCTTTACCATAGCTTACCTTTGTTTAGTGTTCTCCCTTCAGCCTAGTTCTCTTTGTAGACTAGTTCTCCTAACCCTCGCTTAAGGTTTCTTGTGTGCTTGATAGTTCGTTGCTATCGTTCTAGTTCGTTTCACCATAATTCATGTGTTAGCATGTGTATCACTTGTTACTTGTTTTAAACATCAAACTTGCATGATAATCTTGACTAATATTTATTCCATTACTTTTCTAAATAAAAGTGATTAGGTTCTATTCCGATTTTCTTTAATCATGATGTAAATTGGTTAATGCTTATTTATAACTAGCTTTTATAAATAAAGATGCTTAGTGCTACATATCGGTTTTCATAATAAATTTAATATGCTTAATGGTATTATAATTATCTTTTCAATATTAATATGCTTAGTTGAACACGAAATATAAAGTTATTCGATTAGATTTTTTCACATGCTTTGTCTTTTAATATTAATTGTTAATTGGATATAACTTGTACTTAAATATCCGCTAATAAATATGATTAGGTTTACCGTGTTTTTTTAACTAAACATAACCTTGCTTTGTAATATTCTTGCCACATTATTTTATAATTAAAATATATGAAGCACGTAGTCTCTTGTCGTTGATAATGATCTTTCGATAGCTTCGACCTTAGTTTCGTTTTCGGCGTTCCTTGCGTTTGCGTAACCATAGGATCGAGTCTATACTTTAGTGCGCTCTTTTAAAGTTTTCTTTTGATTGGTGCATTGTTCTTAGTTATACTTGTTTCTTTGTATGTTGTGCCCGATGTTTGCTTTGAGTAGAAGAAGGATCGTTGTTCGTTGCTTTGAAGATAAGGAGTTTCAAGAGAGCAAGTGTTGAAGAGCGATAAGAAGAGAAGCTTTTCGTTGGAGAAAGGCAAGTGTCCCTAACCACCTTCTACCTATGCTTTATTTACAAGAATACTTTTGCATTAATTAGAACATGGAGAACCACCCGGGAAAACAAGTACTACCACAAGACATATGGCTCTGTCTTGGCCAATTAATTAGAAAACCTGGTGTTAGGTATGCTTTACCCGATAGGGGTTGGGGGTTGCCGGTAGTTGGTGTATAGCCCGGCCCTCAGACTGATTTGCTCTATGGTAGCTTCGCAGCTGAGAGAGGTTTATGTATTGCGCTGTCAAGTAACCTAGCGAGCAATCTGCACCAGGGGATCTTTGTAAAGGCCTCGTAGCGTCCCTATGCAATCACACCTCAGTAGTGTGGTATGGTGTCTTGCAAACACCGCATGGTTGGGTTAAAGTTTTTCGGGACTTTTACGCGACTTGTGGGTAAAGATGTACAACCTCTGCCGCAGTGTAAAACTAATCGATTAGCCGTGCTCACGGTCAAGAGCGGCCTAGACCCTCACATGATTAATAAAACTTAAAGATGGACTTTAAATCACTTCGGTTAGTTCTTGTGGCCTTGCCGAGTACCAACCATAAGTGTACTCATCCTTGTTTACTTTGCTCGCTCGAAGCAAAAGGTGTGAAGCTGTTGAAGATGGTGTTGATGCTAGGCGTACGCAACCCCCAGTCAATTGCTTGTGGAGTTGGCGCCTCCGTTTCCATGATTGAGTTGTCTAACTCTGATAGAATAGTAAGTTTGTTTATGTTTTTATACGGATACTATTATTGTTATTCACTTATGTCTACTATATGCATGAAACTTGATCCTGGCATGCATATAGGTATGCACTTGGTTTACTTTTTTAAAACCGGGTGTGACACGAACGTAGCACACGGTCAAGGTCTAGAAATTCCTCTCATTTCGCTCATGCTTTGCATTTGTTGCCTCATTTGAGCCCAAGGACATTGGACACGCTTTATCCGATGCAAACCGGGTCAATTCTATGCATGAGGAGTTGGAAAATTTTGAGAGGAACCAGGTGTGGGAGTTAGTTGAACCACCTCTAAATTTTCAAACTATAGGAACCAAATGGGTTTGGAAGATCAAAGAGGGTGAGAATGGGATGGTTGTGAGGAACAAGTCCAGACTTGTTACTCAGGGATATAGTCAGAAGGAGGGGATCAACTATGAGGAGACCTTTGCTCCTGTGGCCTATCTTGAGGCAATTCGGATCCTTCTAGCCTTTGTTGTGGCTAAAGGGTTCAAGTTGTATCAGATGGATGTGAAGAGTGCTTTCCTGAATGGGGTCATAGAGGAGGAGGTGTATGTGAAGCAGCCACCGGGGTTCGAGAGTGATAAGTACCCACACAGGGTGTACAGGTTGAAAAGGGCTCTGTATGGGTTGAAACAGGCGCCCCGGGCTTGGTATGGGAGATTGAGAGGTTTTCTGTTGAGCAGAGGGTTCGTGATGGGTACCGTGGATAAAACCTTGTTTCTCCTCAAGCATGGGAATGACTTGTTGGTTGTGCAGATATACGTGGATGATATTGTCTTTGGTGGCTCGTCACATAACCTTGTTGCCAAGTTTGCAGATGAGATGAGCAGAGAATTCGAGATGAGCATGATGGGTGAGCTGCAGTACTTTCTCGGGTTGCAGATCAAGCAAGTGAAGGACGGAACATTCATGCACCAGACCAAGTACACGAAAGACATGCTGAGGAAGTTCCAGATGCAAGATGTGAAGCCGTTGTCGACACCCATGCGGAGTATGGCTACTTTGGACGCGGACGAGGATGGAGAACCAGTGGACCAGCAAGAGTACCGGAGCATGATCGGCTCTCTCCTCTATCCGATGGCGATGAGACCGGACATACGGTTTAGTGTGTGTCCGTTGAGGACCATGTGTGGTTCGAGGACCGGTGGATGGTCGCTTCCTTGTGTGATGAGTGATTGACAACGTTGTGTGGACCGATTCTTGGCTAAGTATTGCAGGTGCAGGTTGCGGCTTGACTCGTGTTGGTGCAGGTGAAGAACAAGCGCGAAAGGTCGTCGCCGGTGAGGCCTCCAGGTGTGGAGAAGACAAGTAGGCTTCGTTCGAGGGACCCGGTGGCCAGTGGGGTCAAGTGCGGGCCGCATGGTGGCATGAACAGCAAGATGAGGTCGTGGACGGTTTCTTGGTAGAGCCTCAAAACCAAGGACGAGCCGGGACTACGTGGGAGCCGAGTCATGAGTGGAGATTGGCGGAGGCTACACCGAGTTCGCGGGGTTTGCAGTGGTTCACCAGAAAACCACTGGGTTACTCGGTTGAGCCACAAAACCGAGGCCGAAGACTCGACGCGAGGGTGCGGCCACCCGGGCCGGTTCAACCGCCCGGGAGGGGCGGTTAGACCGCCGGGGGTCGGTCGGATCTCCGGGCCGGTCCTAACCGCCCTAGGGGTGCGGTCCGACCGCCCCGCCGCCGCGCCGAGAAGCTTCGAAGCGGAGGACACGCGTCGGGATCGCAAGGCTTGCGTCGAGGCTAAGCAGGTTGCGGTCGCCGGGCATCCGTCCGATGGTGAAGACATGAAGACTTCCAAATCCGCCCTCGAGGGGCATGTATCCCTAGTTATTAGTGAAGGGTAGTTTAGTCTTTTGGGTGCCTCCATATATACTCATTGGATGGGTGGATGGCAGCCAACTCTTGGAACCCTAGCTCATTTGTTTTTCCATTTTCGTTCTCCACTTTCCTTAGGATTTTAGAGGACTAGCTTGAGAGCTTCATGTGAGATCTAGAGAGAGGGATGGATGTTTGGGTGGCAAGCTAGACCTTGTACGAACCTTTCATGGCATGTATAGAAGGTTCGGCGTTGTTCATCATGGTGGTTTTCTCCTCTCTTTTGTGTTGATTTTCGCAGCTCTTTGTTGGCGGTGTTTTGAGGACAACTTCTTGGGGTTTTTGGTGGGTGTCACGTATGAGGTTCTTGTGCCTCTTTGGTCGGTGACTTTGCCCCCAAATCTCCTTTGAATCGGACTCGATTTGGTGGTTTCTCGAGTTAGGCGAGTTCTTGACTTAGAGAAGTGATTTCTTCGATTCCTCTTGATTGTGGGCGTTTCGGGTCGATTCCTTTGAGGTAGAGGTTGCCCAAGAGGTAACCCGGCTATTCCCGAAGTTTTGCTGCAATCCGTGGAGTGATTCGGGAGATCGGGCGCGAGGAAGTTGAGGTTTGACCCGCGGGTTCGTTCTCTGGAAGGGGCGGTCTAACCGCCCTGCGGTGCGGTCTAACCGCCCTGGGTGTTTCTAGGTCAAAGTTTTGTTTTGCCGGATTTTCCTCTGTGAGTTTGTTCGCCTTGATCATAGGAGCGTCCGGGTGAAATTTGGGGTCGTTCTCGTGCGGTTTGCTAGGTGTTCTTGGTTGGAGTTCGTTCTTCGGGGGTACGGGAGGTTAGACCGCCCCCGGTAGCCGGTCTAACCGCCCCTAGGCCCCCGGGTGAAGTTTTGGTTTTCGCCAAGATTTTCTCGGTAGCTAGCATGGCCTTGAGCGAGAGATCTTTGTTAGTGAAACCGTGGTGAGTTTTGGTGCTCGGAAGAGGCATTTCGGAGGATTTCTTGGTTACCGGGTGGAGGCGGTCTAACCGCCCCCAATACCGGTCTAACCGCCCCCTCGGTTAGCCGGCTTTCAAGTTGTTTCCCCGTCGTTGCGTTCTTTGCGTGTGTGTTTTGGTTGCTTTGGTAGAGTTTGTTCCTAGGACCGGTAGCACTCCGGTGGCTACGTGGTTTTGGCAAACGGAAGGTTGAAGTGCGGAGTGTGTGATTTCGGGGGTTCGACCGAGCTAGTTCATCTTGTCGGAGTTTCAATCTCCCTCGAGAAGAATTTTTATCGGCTCTCATTCACTCCCCCCTCTCTCCGGTCGCCTAATCGGTCCTTCAAGTGGTATCGAGCCGGTTTGGGTCTTTGTTGACTCTAACCGCCCTAAGATCCAAGGATGGCGTACCGGAAACGGGGTTCGGGTCCTCCACACTTCGATGGCAAGAACTACTAGATGTGGAGCAAGCGGATGGGTGCGTTCCTCCGCGGAAAGGGTCGGACTCGTGGGATGTCACGGTGGACACAGGATATGTCCGGCCGATGGATTTCCTCGCTCCGGGGTCGAGGGACGGATTCGACGCCAACAATAAGGCGGTCGACTACTTGTTTCGTGCTTTGTGTCGGCCGAGTTCAATCGGGTGCACACCGAGCACTTGGCTTGTAGGATTTGGGCGGTGTTGAAGGAGGCTCATGTTGGGAACGCCCGGGTTCGAGCACGGATGTATGAGACCTACCGAGAGAGAGTACGAGAACTTCACTCATCTCCCCGGTGAGTCCATCGATGCCTTGTTTCGAGAGGTTCACGGTGGTGGTGAACAACATGAGGGCCAATGTGGACGTGCTCCCGTACGATGATCATGATAGAGCGGTCAAGCTCTTACACTCTTTGGATCGTACGATATGGGGCGGAAAGTTCGAGGCCATTGTCGAGTCGGAGAAGTATGACACTCGACAAAGGAACGAGCCGTTCTCGAAGCTCAAGTCGGGCCGAGGTGGATAGGGGCATGACTGCCAAGCTCGAGGGACCGACTGATTCCCATAGTCTTGCCCTCGTTGGTGGTTCCAAAGGAAAGGCTAACTCTAACCCATCCACCAGGATGTTCTCCTTTTCCTCTTTGATGTCTATGCCAGATGAGGAGTTTGATGACCTTGGAGAGGACGAGCTGGCGCTGTTGACGAGGCGGTTCGAGAGGCTGCACGAGAACTGCGTGAACATGAGGAGGAACACGAGGACGTGCTTCCAGTGCGGCAAGCCGGGACACTTCGTCGCCGACTGCCCGGAGAAGGCCGAGAACAAGGACAGCTACAAGCACAAGCCGAGGATGGACGGCAAGTACCGTTCGAGGCGCGACCACAAGAGCAAGCACAAGAACAAGTACAAGGACGAGCGACGATCGAGGAAGAAGGGGAGCCGAGGCAAGGCACGAGCGATGGTTGGAGCGAGCGACGTCGACTCCAGTTCCGCGTACTCCACCTCGAGCTCGAGCAGTAGTGAAGACGAAGGTGATCATCGCAAGAACAAGAAGTCGTCCAAGAACCCGAGCGGGGCCGAGCCGCTCGCGAGAGATGGCTTCGCACCATGGCGGCGAGCTCCGGCGGCAAGAAGAGCACACGGAGCGACTCGGACTGCGAGTCCGACGACGAGGTGCGTGATGAACTTCCCTTCTTGCGCCAGGAGAATGAGAGGCTTGGCTCTTTGCTTGATAACCGTGATGACATGCTTAGAGAGGCCAAGAAAATGAGAAAAGAGCTTAGGGCTTCACTCGAGGATGCTAGGACTAGAGTGGTCGAGCTAGAGACACGAGTGCTTGATAGCAAGCTCGAGATTGATTCGCTTAAGGCTAGCCCCCGTTGTTTCGGATGAGAATGATTGTGCTGATTGCTCCATATTCCTTGCCGACCTTGCTTTGTTTAAGGAGAAGCATGCCTCCAAGGGTGAGGAACTAGATGTGCTTAGGGTTGAAGTGGCCGAGCTTAAGTCTAGACTCGCTTTGCTAGGTGCTTGCACTTCTTGCCCCGTTTTGCATGCTAAGATTGATGAGATGCATGCTTACACTAGTTCACTTGAGGCTAAATTGAAGGAACCCATGCCTACATCATGCTCTACCCGTGAAATGCATGCATTGAAAAATTTGGAACTTGCACATTATGTTGATCGTTTGCGGGATGAGAATGATGACTTGAGGAAGTTGATGGGGTGGTTGTCCCGGTCATGAGCCTCGGTTGAGGATGATGATCGAGGCCTTTAAGAGGCAAGATGGTGAGGGACTTGGGGCAAACAATGTTGGTGAGGGAAGTGGAGAGAATATCCCGGAGCCACCAAAAACCCACCACAAAAATGATTTTCCTCCAAAACCCAACCATCTTAGGAACCGACTAGACACAACCCCAGCTCCACCCATATTTCCTACACCCACAAATGATCTCCGTAGGCCTATCAAGTTTGTGAGCACTTCCGGGAAAGTGTTCTTTGGGAAAGTGAGTGAGAAGGCAAGTGAGGAGAAATCGGTGGAGGAGTTGAGTGGAGAGAAACCAAGCGAGCGACCCCAATCCAAGCCAAAACCTAAGCTTGTGAGGTTCCGTTGTGGCCATTGAGGGAAAGAGGGTCACAAGGATGAGTTTTGCTTCAAGAGGAAGCGGGAAGAGAGGATGGCAAAGGAGTGGGCGAACAAGGATAGGTACAACCATTCCCATGGTGTACCTAAGCCTCGTATGCCACCGCCCGGGGGTACGAGTTTGTGGTGAGAAGTGTTCGGCATGGGGAGATGCGAGTTCCGCGCAGCCGAGGAGCGGTCGGAGGGGGCGGTCGGGCCCGGCCCGGCTAGGCGGTCGGACCGGCCCGGCCCGGAGGGGGGCGGTTAGACCGGCTGGCTAGGCGGTTTAACCGCCCCCCGCACTCGGGTGGAGTGGTTTTCGAGGTGGTGAGTCAAGGGGTTTCGGTGTCCGGAGGTGGAGTTCTTTGGTGATTGGTCCGGAGAGACGGCGGGTGGTCGGTTGCTAGGCATTCTCCCCCTCGAGTTCACTACGGGGATGGGAGGAGTCGTAGCTTTGAGAAGGAGAGGAGGGACGTTCCACGGGTTGTCTTCCGTGGTTTTGGTCCTCCTCCAGGCAGTGAGGGGTGGTTTCCTCGGAGTGGTTACCGAGGTGGTGTTCGTGGTGGTGGTGGTTATGGTAGGAAAGATGGCTTGATGTGTGCTAACCCCACTTTCGAGCAAATGACTCGGCACTTGGTTTTCCTCGTTTGGTACTAACCCTAGTCTTTGAGTCGTTTGTTCGCTCACGTGCTTGTTTTTGAATTTCGGTGGGAGACTTGAAGAACATTTGGTTGATTGACCCCGGTTGCTCGAGGCATATGACCGGAGACAGGGGGTGGTTCTCAAGTCTCGTCCCGGTGGTGACGAAGAGGTACATCACTTTTGGGGACAATGGGCGTGGGCGTGTGCTTTCAGAAGGTGAGATCAAAGTGAGTGACAAGATCACTCTGAGGTGTGTTGCTCTTGTTCAATCGCTCGGGGTACAATTTGCTTTCGTGTCCCGGTTGTTGGATGAGGGCTTTGAGGTGTTGTTTCGGCCGGTGGTTCTCGGATTGTGGACTCTCGAGGAGACCTTGTTTGTATGATCGTTCCCGAGGGTCGGGTGTTTCGTGCTGATTTTTCTCGGTCTTCGGGTGTGGAGCGTTGTTTCTTGGCCGGTTCTTCGAGTGAGTTGTGGAAGTGGCATAGGAAGTTGGGTCACTTGAGCTTTGACCTTTTGTCTCGCTTGAGTAAACTCAATTTGGTCCGAGAATTGCCACGGTTGAGGCTTGAGAAAGAGTTGGTTTGTGCTCCGTGTAGGCATGCCAAGATGGTGGCCTCTTCTCACCCGCCTCTCACCGATGTGATGAGCGAGCGTCCATGCGAGGTGCTCCATATGGACCTTGTTGGCCCGGCTCGTGTGCGATCTCGCGGGTGGGAAGTGGTATGTCCTTGTTGTGGTGGACGACTATTCTCGGTATGCTTGGGTGTTCTTTCTTGAGGATAAGGGGGAGACATTTGGTTTTGTTCGAGATCTAGTCTTGAGATTGAGGAACGAGAGGCACGGAGATGCCATACGAGCTATCCGCAGTGATAATGGCTCGGAATTCAGGAACTCTCGTTTTGGAACCTTTTGCCATGACTTGGGTCTTGAGCACCAGTTTTCGAGTCCGTATACGCCTCCCCAGAATGGTGTTGTGGAAAGGAAGAACGGGACCTTGTGCGAGATGGCTCGGACGATGCTTGATGAGCATTGGACTCGAGGAGGTATTGGGCCGAGGCGGTGAATACCGCGTGCTATGTGTCGAACGGGATATACCTCGAGTGCACAAGAAGAAGACATGCTATGAGTTGATGCATGGTCGCACACCCAAGGTGAGTCACTTCCATGTCTTTGGTTGCAAGTGTTTCATTCGAAGAAAGGCGGGAAGTTGGATAAGTTTGAGGCTAGGTCTGTCGATGGCATTTTTTTGGTTATGCATCTCATTCTAGAGCATATCTTGTGCTCAATCTTGAAACTAACCAAATCGTGGAGACTTGCGAGGTAACCTTCGATGAGACAGAGCCACGTAATCGGCTTGTCTTTGAGTGTGCGGGTGATGATGAGCTTGGCGAGGAGATCTTTCGGGAGGAGGAGCATGAACATGGAGATGATGAAGATGGTGGTGCGGTGCCCCCGACCGAACATGTACCCACTACTTCGACTACGATGATGGATGGACCTTCTGCTACACCTACAATGACAAATCAAGAACAAGGAGAAGGCGATGTTGAGGGGGAGGTAGCATCGAGGCGAGAACCTCCCCGGCGAGTACAAGTGGATCACCCGGCTTCGAGGATCATCGGCGACATGAATGAATGCACTACACGGTCGAGGGTTCGAAACAACTCCTATTTCGCTCATGTTGCATTTGTCGCTACTTTTGAGCCCAAAGACATTGGACACGCACTATCTGATCACAATTGGGTTAATTTGATGCATGAGGAGTTGGAGAACTTTGAGAGGAATCAGGTGTGGGAGTTGGTTGACCCTCCCCCAGGGTGTAAGCCGATTGGTACAAAGTGGGTGTGGAAAAACAAAGAGGGAGAGAAAGGAGAAGTTGTGAGGAACAAGTCAAGGCTTGTTGCTCAGGGGTTCAGTCAGAAGGAGGGGATCGACTACGAGGAGACCTTTGCTCCCGTAGTCCGTTTAGAGGCGATTAGGATCCTTCTAGCCTTTTCAATGGCTAAAGGGTTAAAGTTGCACCAAATGGATGTGAAGAGTGCTTTCCGAATGGTGTGTTGGAGGAAGAAGTGTATGTGAGGCGACCTCCGGGGTTTGAGAGTGAGAGGTACCCCCACCGGGTGTACAAGTTGAGGTAGGCGCGCGTATGGGCTGAAGCGGGCGCCTAGAGCTTGGTATGGCGAGGTTGAGGGGGTTCTTGTTTGAGATGGGGAAGGTCGATCGGACATTGTTTTTGCTTTGAGGCGGGCGAGAGATATCCCGATTGTGCGGGTGTACGTGGATGATATTGTCTTTGGTGGCTCGTCTAACTCTCTTGTTGCAAGGTTTGCGGATGATATGAGCGAGGGAATTTGAGATGAGCATGATGGGCGAGTTGCAGTTCTTCCTCGGGCTACAAATCAAGCAATCAAAGGAAGGAACATTTGTGCACCAGGCTAAGTACACCAAGGACATTGTGCGGAAGTTCAAGATGGAGGACTCCAAGGCTATGACGACGCCGATGAGTACGACTACGGCTCTTGATGCGGACGAGGAAGGTGAACACGTGGACCAGAAGGAGTACCGGAGCATGATCGGGTCACTCCTCTACTTGACGGCGACGAGGCCGGACATACAGTTCTCGGTGTGTCTGTGCGCTCATTTTCAAGCATTTCCGAGGACTTCGCATCAGCAAGCAGTGAAGCAAATTTTCAGGTACTTGCGTCACACTCCTGACTTCGGCCTTTGGTACTCTGCGTCCTCTTCTTTGGCGCTTCATGGCTTTTCAGACGCGGATTTTGCCGGGTGTCGGTTGGATAGGAAGTCCACTTCTGGGACTTGCCAATTTTTGGGTTCCTCTTTGGTGTCTTGGTCTTCCCGCAAGCGATCAAGTGTTGCTCAATCCACGGCCGAGGCCGAGTATGTTGCCGCGTTGCTAGTTGTTGCTCTCGGCTCCTTTGGATTTCATACACCATGAGTGATTTCATACCCCGGTGCCATAAGCGTTGCAAAGAACCCGGTGCTTCACTCCAAAACCAAGCACATAGAAGTGAGGTACCACTTTCTGAGAGACAACGTAGAGAAAGGGAAGATAGCTTTGATCCATGTACCCACACATGACCAACTAGCCGATATTTTCACCAAACCCCTAGATCAAGCAACTTTCACTCGTTTGCGGGGGGAACTTGGTGTGTGTTTGATTTCTTGAGTTGGGTGTGTGGGAGCTCCTTTGTAGCATATGTATAGCTTTCTTTTGTGCATTTCTTGCATTTGGCATTGCATATGTAACATGATGTATAGGCATCCTTGTATCTTAGATTGCATGCATTTTGTATCATATGCATTGGATAGGAAAAGCTTCTCCTATATACATTGTTCACCATGGGTTGCTATATATGTTCTTGTGAGCTTGTTTGGTATGCTACGGTTAGTTGGACTTAGCTCTTGATGATCTTGATGAATGATCCATGGTTGATGGCTAATTTTTTGAAAAATATCACATATATGCTCTCTCATGTGTAAATGCCTTTATATGATCTTGACATGTTTTAGTGGCTTTGCTATGCTTAATTTGTGTTAGGATAGCTAGTTTATTGATCATATGGGGCCAAAGGCTCATTTGCCGTCATGAATGTTTAGCCCTCTTTCTTCATCTTGTGGAGGGGCATAAGTTCCTTTTTGTCGCAAAGACATTTCATGTACCATTTATAAATCTGAAAATGAAATGAAAAATGCTTGGAAAATATGCTTCCATGTCATATGTGCTGAATTTAATTTGCTTTGGGTGCTAAACCGTTGCATGATGCCTACCAATGAGAAGTCTCATACATAGAAGTAGGCACATGGCTCGGTGGCTTTGACATGACATGAGGTGCTTTTGGGTGTTTATGATGGTCTTATGATTAGAATGGCTGTCCTAGCATGAAGTTTGAGTGGCTTTGCCATTTTGATATGTTTTGCTCATGTTTAGGTATTTGCTTATGAGAGAGTAACTTTTCGCAAAATTACTCAAATCCTTTTTAGCCTTGTCCAATGGTTGTGAAACTTGGTGATCACGTAGTTAAGGTCATTACGAACCCGTGTCGAGTATCTAACTTGCTTATTTGGACTTGTGTAGCTCCTTGTGATGAATTTTGTATATTTGAGAAGCTATATGTTGTAAAGTTTCGCATTTTGCCTTGATTCATACATTGTCAACAAGGGGGAGAAGTTTGTGCATGCTTTGGGCACCTGGGAGTGTTTGGAAGGTGTTCCAATTGGTTCGGGCAAATTTTGAGCGAGTTTGGTGCGGGGCCGGTTTCTTGGGGCGGTCTAACCCCACCCCCGGCGGTCGGATGAGGCACGGGAGGTCTAACCGCCCTGTACAAGCGGTCTAACCGCCCTTGGCGAGTGAGCGGGTTTTTGCTCTTTGTTGCATTCTGCGTTGCATTCTTGCATTTGTTCGGGGGGAGTGTGCTTTGGCTCAGGGGGAGCTTGCATATGTGCAGGGGGAGCTCTTTGTGGTGTTCGAGCTTTGCTTTGGTGGTTTGTGCTCTTTGCTTGAGCTGTGTTTTGTCTCGGATGTGTCGAGCCGTTGCCCTTGCCTAAGGGGTCCGAGACTTGTGTTCTTCAAGTGATCTTGTTCTTTGCCTTTCTTTGGCTTCCGATCGTTTGTTGAGGTTTCTTTTTATTTGTTTCTTTTCTTTTCCTTTTCTCTTGTGTTACTTCATGTGAGTGTGTTGTCAATGCACTCATCAAGGGGGAGATTGAGGACCATGTGTGGTTCGAGGACCGGTGGATGGTCGCTTCCTTGTGTGATGAGTGATTGACAACGTTGTGTGGACCGATTCTTGGCTAAGTATTGCGAGGTGCGGGTTGCGGCTTGACTCGTGTTGGTGCGGGTGAAGAACAAGTGCGAAAGGTCATTGCCGGTGAGGCCTCCGGTGTGGAGAAGACACGTAGGCTTCGTTTGAGGGACCCGGTGGCCAGTGGGGTCAAGTGCGGGCCGCATGGTGGCATGAACAGCAAGATGAGGTCGTGAACGGTTTCTTGGTAGAGCCTCAAAACCAAGGTCGAGTCGGGACTACGTGGGAGCTGAGTCATGAGTGGAGATTGGCGGAGGCTACACCGAGTTCGCGGGGTTTGCGGTGGTTCACCGAAAAACCACCGGGTTACTCGGTTGAGCCACAAAGCGAGGCCGAAGACTCGACGCGGGGGGTGCGGCCACCCGGGCCGGTTCAACCGCCCGGGAGGGGCGGTCAGACCGCCGGGGGCCGGTCAGATCTCCCGGGCCGGTCTAACCGCCCAGGGGGGCGGTCTGACCGCCCTGGCCGCCGGCGCCGAGAAGCTTCGAAGCGGAGGACACGCGTCGGGATCGCAAGGCTTGCGTCGAGGCTAAGCAAGTTGCGGTCGCCGGGCATCCGTCCGATGGTGAAGACATGAAGACTTCCAAATCCGCCCTCGAGGGGCATGTATCCCTAGTTATTAGTGAAGGGTAGTTTAGTCTTTTGGGTGCCTCCATATATACTCATTGGATGGGTGGATGGCGACCAACTCTTGAAACCCTAGCTCATTTGTTTTTCCATTTTCGTTATCCACTTTCCTTAGGATTTTAGAGGACTAGCTTGAGAGCTTCATGTGAGATCTAGAGAGAGGGATGGATGTTTGGGTGGCAAGCTAGACCTTGTACGAACCTTTCATGGCATGTATAGAAGGTTCGGCGTTGTTCATCATGGTGGTTTTCTCCTCTCTTTTGTGTTGATTTTCAGAGCTCTTTGTTGGCGATGTTTTGAGGACGATTTCTTGGGGTTTTTGGTGGGTGTCACGTATGAGGTTCTTGTGCCTCTTTGGCTGGTGACTTTGCCCCCAAATCTCCTTGGAATCGAACTCGATTTGGTGGTTTCTCGAGTTAGGCGAGTTCTTGACCTAGAGAAGCGATTTCTTCGATTCCTCTTGATTGTGGGCGTTTCGGGTCGATTCCTTTGAGGTAGAGGTTGCCCGGGAGGTAACCCGGCTATTCCCGAAGTTTTGTTGCAATCCGTGGAGTGATTCGGGAGATCGGGCGCGAGGAAGTTGAGGTTTGACCCGCGGGTTCGTTCTCTGGAAGGGGCGGTCTAACCGCCCGCGGGGGCGGTCTAACGGCCACGGGTGTTTCCGGTGTCGAAGTTTTGTTTTGCCGGATTTTCCTCTGTGAGTTTGTTCGCCTTGATCGGAGGAGCGTGCGGGTGAAATTTGGGGTCGTTCTCGTGAAGTTTGCTAGGTGTTCTTGGTTGGAGTTCGTTCTTTGGTACGAGAAGGTTAGACCGCCCCCGGTAGCCGGTCTAACCGCCCCTAGGCCCCCGGGTGAAGTTTTGGTTTTCGCCAAGATTTTCCGGTAGCTAGCATGGCCTTGACCGAGAGATCTTTGTTGGTGAAACCGTGGTGAGTTTTGGTGCTCGAAGAGGCGTTTCGGAGGATTTCTTGGTTACCGGTGGAGGCGGTCTAACCGCCCCCTATACCCGGTCTAACCCCCCCTCCGGTTAGCCGGCTTTCAAGTTGTTTCCGCCGTCGTTGCTTTGCGTGTGTGTTGTGGTAGCCGGTAGAGTTTATTCCTAGGACCGGTAGCACTCCGGTGGCTACGTGGTTTTGGCAAACGGAAGGTTGAAGTGCGGAGCGTGTGATTTCGGGGGGTTCGACCGAGCTAGTTCATCTTGTCGGAGTTTCAATCTCCCTCGAGAAGAATTTTTATCGGCTCCCATTCACTCCCCCCCTCTCCCCGGTCGCCTAATCGGTCCTTCATCCGTGCGCTCGTTTTCGGGCCTCGCCGAGGACATCACATCGACGGGCCGTCAAGAAGATCTTCGGGTACCTACGATCCGCCCCTGGTCTTGGCCTTTGGTATTCATCCTCCTCAACTCTTTCACTTCATGGTATTTCTGATGCGGATTTCGGCCGGTTGCCGAGTCGAGAGGAAGTCTACTTCTGGCACTTGCCAGTTTCTTGGGTCCTCGTTGGTTTCGTGGTCTTCCCACAAGCGATCTAGTGTAGCTCGGTCTACCACCGAGGCGGAGTATGCTACGGCCGCGAGTTGTTGTTCCCGACTGTTGTGGATCTCATACACCTTGAGAGACTTTGGTGAGGAGTGCACCCGATCCCACTTCTTTGTGATAGCACTAGTGCCATAAGCGTAGCGAAAAACCCGATGCTTCATTCCGGAACCAAACACATAGAAGTGAGGTATCATTTCTTGAGAGACAATGTGGAGAAAGGGACCATTGTGTTGAGTCATGTCCCTACCCAAGATCGGCTTGCGACATCTTTACAAAGCCTCTCGACCAAGCTGCATTTGTGCGCTTGCGGGGGAACTTGGGGTTTCTTGCCCTTTTTAGTTGATTCTTGGGGGATTTGTTTTTGTACCATATGTATCATACCATGTTTCCTTTGATGTATATACATGTTTTGCTTGATGTATAAACCATGGTAGGATAGCCATCTTGTTATATATCACGTTGCATTTGTATCATATTGCATTTTAGGATGATGAGCTTCTTCCATATGCCTTATCTGAGTTTCTTTGGCTACTTGTGAGATATTGGTCATGTGTGTGGAGAAATGTCTATGTGAGGCTATGCTCATGGAATATTTGAGATATATGTATTGTGAGATAGCCTTTTTGAATCAAATGCTAATCTTAACTAAATCGATGAAATGTGCTCCACTCATGTGTACTAGTGTATCCATGTCACTTTTTGGTCTAAATGTGCCTTACATGCTTAGATTGTGCTTGGATGTCTCTTTCTTGCATTTGGGCCAAAGGCCGATATCATTGTGAATGTTTAGCCTATGTTGCGTTCATGGAGGAGCATAAGCTTCTTTTTGCCGCAAAGGCACTTCATGTACCATGAAATGAATCAATATTGAAAAGAAGTGTGTATTCTTGAAAAATGCTCCATCCATCATGTTTATACTTAAAATGTCTTATCTTTCACACATGGGTGCAAAACATGTTGCATGATGTTCACCAATGGAGAAGCCTCCCCGAAGTGGACACATGGATCATGAGCTTTAACATGACATGCTTTGCTTTATGGGTGTTTCAATGATCTTTTGTTAAGAATTTGATATCCTTGTACGATCTCTGGATGATATGCATGTTTTTGGCTAGAATATGACATGGATAGGCCTTTAAATTTGAAGTGAGCCATCTTTTGATAAAATTGCTCAAATCTGAAAATTTGCTTTGTCACATGCCTATATTTCCATATATTACTTGTGGCAATGTTTTGACTATGCTATGATCTATATGTGTGCTCTTTGTCTCACTTCTAGACTTTGACACTAGATTTGGCCTATTTGAGAAGCTCATGTAGATATATATACGCTTTGTCTTACATTCCTGCATTTTCACCTTGATTCATACATTGCCAACAAGGGGGAGAAGAGGTGAGCTTAATGAAAAATTCAGAAAAATACATCTAAAATTTGGAACTCTACATCCACATGTTCAGGGGGTGTTTACATTTGTTCAGGGGGAGCTTTCTTGTTGTGTTCAGTGTGGAGTTTGTGCTTTGCTCGGCTTGTGACCTTTCTTTGCCTTTCTTTGGTTTTGGTCATGAGTTGAGCTTCTTTGTTTTTCTTTCTTCTTACTTTCTTTCTCTGAATTTCATTTCGTGTTGTGTGTTGTCAATGCACTCATCAAGGGGGGGATTGAGGACCGGGAGCGTTCGGTGGTCGATGGGCGACCGCTCCTCGGTGTTGAGTGATTGACAACGGGAGTTGGACCGACTCTTGGCTCGGTGCGCGAGGTGTAGGCTACGGCCTAGTTCGTGTTGTTGCGAGGTGAAGAATGGGCGCGAAAAGTCTTCATCCTTGAGGGGCCTCCGGGAGATGGAGAGACAAGTAGGCTCGGTTCGAGGGACCGGGTGGACGGCGGGACTAGGTGCGGGCCACATGGTGGCGAGACGAGCAAGACGAAGTCGTGGACGATCGAGCGGTGCACGGTGGCGGTCGAGTCAAGGGGCTTGGCGGGAGGTCGGGCCGAGCACGCGGGGTTTGGTGGTTTGTCCATGAAACCATCGGAGGACGGTTTCTTGGCTTGGGCCTCAAAACCAAGTCCGAAGGCCCAACACGACGGAGACGGGATCCGGGCGTGTCGGGAAGCTTCGAAGCGGAGGACACGCGGCGGGATCGCATGGCTTGCGTCGAGAGGACGCGGGGGTGCGGCAAAGGCGTGGCCGTCCGATGGCAAGACCCACAAACATTACATAAATGCCCCCGCATGGGTTGTATCGCCGGTAGTTGAGTTAGGGGTAGTCAAGTCATTTACCACACCGGCGGGACCCGATATATAAGCCATGAGTGTGGGTGGATGGCTCCTTCTCTCGGTGACTTAGGGTTTCATTTCCCCCTCCCATTTCTCATTTTCCTTAGACATTTTCTTCTCCATTTTTATCTAGGCTAGCTTGAGAGCTTCATGAGAGATTTGTTGAGGGATGGATGCTAGGGCGGCAAGCTAGACCTTGTGAATCTTTCCTGGTTTGTATAGAAGATTCGGGGTTGTGGTTCCCGTGATGATTTTCGGAGTCATTTTTGTGCTATTTTCGTGCTCGTCTTAATTCTCGTTTTCTAGATGGTTTTGGCTCGGATTTGTTTCGGGGATTCTTCCATGAGTGCGTTGTGCCTCTTTTCGCGGTGATTTCTTGCCCCCAAACTCCTCAAATCGTCCTAGATTCGTGATTCTTTGGATGAACTCGTGAGTAGAACTTGAGCTCGTGTGATCCGCGATTCCCGGTGTTTTGGTGGGTTTGTTGACGAGATTCTTGGGGTATAATCTCACCTAGGAGTGCTTAACATCTCCCCTAAATCTTATCTCAAGAACTTGAACCGTTTGGGATTTCCGGTGATGAGTTGGTGGAGTTGACTTCGCGAGCTCGGGATTTTTCCCGTTCGTTTGAACGGCGGACGATCCGCCTGTCTCCGCGGACCGTCCGCGAGGTGCCGGTTCAGCCTAGTTCTTCGAGTGTTCTTCGTGTTCTTGTTTTGATCCGGTTTTGTTTTAGGTTTTTGTTGCGGCCGGTTTGCGGACGGTCCGAGCTTCAGTAGCGGACGGTCGGATGCGGTGCGGATGGTCCGCGTGGTCCTTGCGGACGGTCCGTTTTTCCCGGTTCGTCTTTGGTGGTTCGTTGGCTTTTACGGACCGTCCGCGGCTTCGGACGGACCGTCCGAGGCACCCCGGGGCCGGACCGTCCGCGGCACACTGGCCGAACCGTCCGCGTGGCCTGTACGGACAGTCCGCCCCTCCTGGCCGGACAGTCTGCCAGTGCCTGGCAGCTTTGCTCCTTGGTTCGATTCCTCTCTCCTCTCTTTCGTGCTTCCGCGTGTGTTTCAAGGAATCGTTCCTAAGACTTGAGGTTGATCCATAACCTCGTTGTCTTGGCGATTGGTGTGTGACTCGATCCATCGCTCGTGTGTGACCGGGATTTGTCTAGGGTATAGGCCGGGTTCTTTGAGAAGAATTTTTACCGGCTCCTATTCACTCCCCCCCTCTCTAGTCGCCATCCGATCCTTCACTATGCTATCTCTACAGTGAAGGCCGCAGAGCAGAAGAAGAAGAAGAAGAAGAGAAAGAGGAAGGTTGCTTCCCCTCTGGCGGTGGTCACTCCATCGATTCCGACGCCTCGCTCGCGGGAGGTCAAGTCGGAAGAGGAGGAGGAGGAATCGGAGAAGGAGAAGAATGAGGTGATCGAGGAGTTGCCGATCACTGAAGATCGATCGGCAAGGAGATTAGAGAGTTCTGATGCCAATAGTCAGCGGGAGCTAGTGCAGAAGACGTCAGAGGGATGCCCTCCGGCGTGGATTGGAGGCGCAGCGTACTGCTGCAGCAGCGCATGCAAGGATGTCTGCAACGATTAAGCCTTGGGTATTTTGTCCGAAGACTCGGCTCCCAGCTGTGACGAGGTAAAGTCTTGCTGGTTGTGTCTTTTACATAGTATCTTGCAAGTTCTTGCCTTTACGAGGTGTTTTGCCATGCAGGCCGGTGACGAGGCCGCAAGGGGGGCAAGGTGCCCCATCTTCCCCCTCCCGCATGAGGTTGCCTGAGCCGCAGGTCGTGGGGGGAGGCGCTTGCTAACGACGCATGCACTGCTACTCCGCCACGGGGGCAGCTGAGGGCAGGGCGACCTCACCACCCATGGCCGACGCAAGGGTGGACACTCCCCCGCGCGCTACTGATGCTGGAGGAGCTTCCGGTGGGGACGTCAGAGTGACGGCCTCCCCGGCGGTTATTGACGTCGACCCCATCAGTGCTGTGCCTGGTGGGGCTGATGACCTGGTCAGGGACCGGCCTCAGATCGACCTGGCGCCAGGAGGTCCAGGAACGTCTGGCGCACAAGTACCTCCATCTTCATCTTCGAGCCCAAGGTTGCCACGGCGCACAATTAATTGGAATCACACCCCTTGGCAGGAGGACTAGTTTGAAGACAACGAGGACATGCAGGCCTTGCAAACCAGCATCATCACCATCAACACCGCGCTGACGGTGAGTGCTCCATGACATGTTGTTGTTTGTTTGATCATATGTAATGGACGTGTTGCTGATGATCTTATTGTGCTATGGCAGACGCTGGCAGAGCGGGCCAAAGGCCGTGCCGACTTGCTGAAGAATGCGATGGAGAAGGAGCAGCGGATTGTCGACCTTGAGCGAGAGCTCAAGGAGGTCCGCGAGGCAGCAGCCGCCGAGAAGAAGAAACTCGAGGATGAGCTCGCCGAGGAGAAGCACAAAGCCGTGGAGTCTACCACGCAGTTCAATACCATGGCTACTGGTAGGACGAATCCTTATCCCTTTTGAGAAGAAGGTCGTTAGCTGCGTGCTAACTGTTGTATCCTACAGATTTCCATAGCCGTGAGGAGGAGCTGAAGAACGCTCTGGCGACCTCCTGGAGCAAGGTTCGGGACCTGGAGATAAAGGTCCGGGAGATCGAGGCTGGAGGCCTGGAACTCAAACGTGCGATGAAAGAAGCTACTGACAGTGAGTATGCCATATCTCAAAAGCTGGCTTATGAGACATCAGCTCGTCGGGACCTTGAAGTCGAGTTCGAAGTTGTTTTGAAGTCATTGCAGAGTGACCAAATCACCATTGTAGGGTATGAGGTGGAGCTGAACGACCTCAGGGGTGCTGCCAACTATGCAATGTCTTGCATAGCTATTCCAGAAGAAGGGGAGCAGCAGCAGTCCATTGTTGATCGCCTGGTAGATACTCCTAACAGGCTGCTGACTTTGCTAAGGGCGACTGGCTTGGCGGCGGCGACCGATGCGCTAGTGAGAGTTAAGTATCATTATCCTGACGTCGACATGGCCAAGATCAAGGGAGGTGCGGACACCACGAAGGACCTCCAGGCCCTGGAGCTTGAAGTTGAAGAGGCCGCTAATGAAGTGATGGAGAACACCGACTTTGAAGGCGATGGTGGCGATGGTGGCGATCAGTAGTCTTGAGTTAGGAGCTGTACCTCCTCCTCCTCTCATAACTTGTAAATAATGCTTCAGGGATATGTTGGAAAAAACTTTAATGAAGTACTTGTCTTTTGCCTGCGCGAGCTTGGTTGATCTTGTAGATGACGACGTCTTATGTTCTTGACTTGCTAACCACTACTCATGGAGAGGCTGGCTTACCGTCCTCCACAGCTCAACGTGGAGGCTTACGAGAGGTCGGAGCGCGAGGGAGGAGCCCAGGACTCAGGTCTGGCGACCTTTCTGACCAAGCATGCTCGTAGCGGCAAGAGGCTTCATACTCGTTAGGGATGGTGTCCTTAGGTCGGGATGACCCTTAGGTTGGCTTTGTGCCAAACCCCCGAGCATGTCGAGGGGAAGGAATAAGAGAGACTCGGAACCCCAGGTTTTGCAACCCATATGTTGGCTTTAGCCAAGCCCCCGAGCATGTCGAGGGGGGCATGAGGAAGGATGAGGTAGTGCTCGACTCATAGCAGATGACTGCTTGAAATATTTATTAATCTAAAAAAAGGGTACAGGAAAGGGAAATACATAGCTTTAAATTTAAAACTATTCTACGAGTAGAATCAACGTAGATGCTCCATGTTCCAGGTGTTGGGTACTCCTTACCCGTCGCCCCACTGAAGTCGATATGTTGACGGGCTGATAACTTCCGTGACGATGAGGGGTCTCTCCCAAGGGGTAGAGATCTTGTGCATGCCGTCGGTCTTCTGGATGCGTCTAAGGACGAGGTCGCCAACGTTGAAGGAAGTTTCTCTAATGTTGTGATCATGGTAGCGATGTAGCTATTGGTCATGACGAGCTTGTCTCATGACGGAAGCAAGTCTTTGTTCTTCGAGGCTGTCAAGGTCGATGCGACATGTTTGCTTGGCCTCTCCTTCCTCATAGAATTGAATTCGTGGAGCTGCGAAAGCGACGTCGGTAGAAAGAAGGGCGAAAAGCCTGTGGCAGAGCTGACTTGAGTCATGAGACCCCAAATTACGTGTGGCAGCTCGGCTAACCACCAGGTGGCATAGTTGGAGGCGTCGTCGTAGATACGGTCCTTGAGAGCTTGGAGCACCATGCCATTAGCTCTTTCAACCTGGCTGTTGCACCGTGGGTGGGCGACCGAGGAGTAGTAGATGTCAATAAGGTTATCTTGGCAAAAGTCCCAGAAGACTGAGCCAGTGAAAGCTGCACCTAGGTCGGTGATGATCCTGTTAGGCACACCGAAGTGATGTTTAATGTCGCTGATAAATTTAACTGCTTCTTCTGACGTTACTTTTGCAATGGGTCGGACTTCAATCCACTTGGTTAATTTGTCTACGGCAACTAGGATATGCTTGTAGCCTCTTGGAGCGGTACAAAACGGTCCTACAGCATCGAGACCCCACATAGCGAAGGGTCATGACGGAGGGATAGTGCACAGGACCTGAGCTGGCAGGTGTTACTGTTTAGCAAAGAATTGACATCCTTTGGACCTCTTTACAAGGTCTTTAGCATCGGTTACGGCCGTGGGCCAATAGAATCCAGATCGGTACGCTTTGCCGACCAAGTTGGTGGATGCCGCGTGGCAACCACACTCGCCGTTGTGATTCTCAGCTAAGAGCTGGAGACCCTCTGATCGTAGAATACATTTCATCAAGATGCCAGTGGAGGCAGCTTTCCTGTATAGGTCGGAACCAATCACGACATAGTTAGCACTTCGTCGCGTGATGCGGTCTCGCTCTACTTTGTAATCGGGGACAAGTTAGTTGAGTATGAAGTCTATGAAGGGCTTGCGCCAATCATCCTCTTTTTCAGACATGAGCACGTCATGGGGAGGTTCTAAGTTTTGATCGTTTGAAGGTGGCCCTGGATTATCGAGATCCAAGAGCTTAATTTAAGGCTTGCGTAGGTCTTGGACGAACACGCTTGCTGGGACTAGGGCTCGACGAGAGCCTAGTTTGGAAAGCACATCGGCGGCGACATTGGAACTCGATCCCCTCGAAGTGGACTTCGAGTTTACGAATCTCGGCGCGGCAAGCATCCATCGTGTCCTTGACGCAATCCCACTCCTTGTTGACTTGCTCGATAACGACCTTAGAATCGCCAAAAGCCAGTAGTCGCTTGATGCCAAGGGACACTGCTATTCGGAGCCCGTGGATCAGGGCTTCGCATTCTGCGCCGTTGTTGGAGGCCTTGTAGTGGATTTGTAGGACGTACTTGAGCTGTTCTCCCTGGGGAGAGATGAGCAATACGCCCGCACCCGCCCCTTCGAGGTTAAGGGCACCGTTGAAGTACATTATCCAGTGTTCAGGCCGCTCCTTGGGAGGGGGCATTTGGATCTTTGTCCATTCAGACACAAAGTCTGCGAGGATCTGCAACTTGATCGCTTGCCTAGGGCAGAACTCGATTTCGAACTCTCCAAGCTCGACTGACCACTTGATGATGCGTCCATTGGCGTCACAGTTGCGGATGATTTTTCATAGGGGGAATGAAGACGGAACCATGATCTTGTGAGCTTGGAAGTAATGTCGAAGCTTTCTCGACGTAATCAGGAGCGCATAGAGCAGCTTCTGAGGTTGTGTGTAACGTGTCTTAGCGTCGGCCAAGACCTCGCTCACGTAATACACAGGTCATTGAACAGGATAGACCTGCCCTTCTTCTTCTCGCTCAGCGACGAGAACTATGCTGACCACATTAGTGGTGGCAGAGATGTAGAGTAGGAGTGTTTCCTTCGGGATTGGAGGTGTCATAACTGGTGGTGACGTTAAGGATTTTTTGAGAGCCTTGAACGCTTTTTGGGCTTCGTCGTCCCATACGAACTTGTCGGCCTTCTTCAATAGCTTGAATAAGGGTAAGCCTTTTTCACCAAGATTGCTGATGAAATGACCTAGAGCCGCCATCATGCCGGTGAGCTTCATGACGTCTTTCTTGTTGGATGGCTTGGCCATCTTGCGTATAGTGTCGACCTTTGCTGGATTGGCTTCAATGCCTCGGTGTCCAACCATGAAGCCCAGGAGCAGTCTGGAGGGGACACCGAAGACACACTTTGTTGGGTTGAGCTTCCACTAGAACTCTCGCAGATTGGCGAAGGTTTCGGTGAGGTCGGCGATGAGCTTGTCTTTCTCTGTGGTCTTGACGACCACATCGTCTACATAAGCTTCGACATTCTTCCTGATTTGGGACTTCAAGCACTTCTGGATTGCCTTCTGGTATGTTGCTCTAGTGTTTTTCAAGCCAAAGGTCATGACCTTGTAGCAAGAGATGCCATGAGGCGTTATGAACGCCGTTTTGTCTTCGTCGTCAGGATGCAGGGTCATCTGGTGATACCCTGAGTAGCTGTTGACGGTGAAAATCCGTCAACCTAGCCATGAGTTTACCTTCGGTGTTGGCATAAGTTTTATACCTTATCTATTGGTACTAACCCCCGTGGTATAACAAGTTCACTTGTGCATGTCGGATTTGGAGTTTAGTGTTTATGCAGGGTTTTAGCGTTGAAAGCAAGACTTCTGGGATAAGTTCTGTCGTATGGACCTCCCTGGGCCCACTACCTCGGTGGGTACCAGGACCGACTACTCGGTGGGCCCCTGGGACTACCCGACTTCTGCCGCACGGTACCAGTTGGCGTGAGGCGCAAGGACTACGGTGGAGAAGTACTCGGATCGGAAGCTATACATAGCATGTTCCGTGTAGAGGACTCCTAGACGTACACGACTAGTACTCTCTCCCTAAACCGACCCGCAACCCCGCCTCCCGGACTATATAAGGCGAGGCGGTGAGGACCGAGGAGCGTCCGGTGGTCGATGGATGACCACTCCTTAGTGATGAGTGATTGACAAAGGGTGTTGGACTGACTCTTGGCTTAGTGCGCGGGTGTAGGTTGCGGCCTAGTTCGTGTTGTTGCGGGTGAAGAACGGGCGCGAAAGGTCTTCGGCCTTGAGGGGCCTCGGGAGATGGAGAGACAAGTAGGCTCGGTTCGAGGGACCCGGTGGACGGCGGGGCCGGGTGCGGGCCACATGGTGGCGACACAAGCAAGACGAAGTCATGGACAAGCGAGCCGGTGCACGGTGGCGGTCAAGTCAAGTGGTTTGGCGGGAGGCCGAACCGAGCACGCGGGGTTTGGTGGTTTGCCCACAAAACCATCGGCGGACCGTTTCTTGGTTTGGGCCACAAAACCAAGTCCGAGGGCTCAACACGATGGAGACGGGATCTGGGCGTGTCGGGAAGCTTCGAGGCGGAGGACACGCGGCGGGATTGCATGGCTTGCGTCGGGAGGACGCGGGGTGCGGCAACGGCGTGGCCGTCCGATGGCAAGACCCACAAACATTACCTAAATGCCCCTACGTGGGTTGTATCGCCAGTAGTTAAGTTAGGGGTAGTCGAGTCATTTACCACTCCGGCGGGACCTGATATATAAGCCATGAGTGTGTGTGGATGGCTCGCTCTCTCCGCGACTTAGGGTTTCATTTCCTCCCTCCCATTTCTCATTTTTCGTAGCTATTTTCCTTCCATTTTCCCTAGGCTAGCATGAGAGCTTCATGAGAGACTTGTTGAGAGGGATGGATGCTAGGGCGGCATGCTAGACCTTGTGAATCTTTCCTTGTTTGTATAGAAGATTCGGAGTTGTGTTTCTCGTGGTCATTTGTGCTTGTTTTTGTGCCTTTGTTCCCGGTTCGATTCCGCGGATTTGAGTGGGTTTCTCCCCGGATTTCTTTGAGGAAAACATGGATAGATGTCTCGTGCATCTTGGTGATTGTTCTTGTGCCCTCAAACACCGGGAAACCACTTGGATTCGTAGTTTTTCGTTCGGTGCTCTAGTTTTTGGTGGTGCTCAAAGGATTCGCGATTCCTGGTGTTTTAGAGAGTTAGGATGCAAGATTTTTGGGCTATAGCATCCTTGTGTGACGCTTTTCAAGTCCCCAAACCCTTGTCTCCATAGCTTCAACCGTTTGGGAAATCCGATGATGATTTGGGGGAGTTGACTTTCGGGGTCGGGCGTTTTCTACTGCGTCGCACCGGCGGACGGTCCGCGAGGTGCCGGGCGGACGGTCCGCGTGGCTAGGGTTCGTCCCGTGTTCTTCGTGTTCTTGCTCGTCCTTCGTTTCGATCCGTCTCGTTTTTGTGTTTTGGTTGGACGGAGTTTCGGACGGTCCGCGAGCGAGCGGGCGGACGGTCCGCGGCGCACGGCGGACGGTCCGCGTGCTCCCCGCGGACGGTCCGTGGTTCGCGGTGCCACCTGGTTGTTCTGTTGGCTTTAACGGACGGTCCGCGGCTCGGGCCGGATAGTCCGCGGCTCGGGTGCGGACGGTCCGCGGTACCGGCCGGACGGTCCGCGCGGCCCATCGCGGACGGTCCGCCCTGTCTGGCCGGACGGTCCGCCAGAGGCTGAGCGCTTTGCTTCTTGGTTCGATTCCTCCCTTCCTTCTTTCGTGCTTCCGCGTGTGCTTCAAGGAATCGTTCCTAAGGCTAGAGGTTGATCCATAACCTCGTGGTCTTGGCGATTGGTGTGTGATTCGATCCATCGCTTGTGTGTGACCGGGATTTGACTAGGGCATAGGCCGGGTTCTTTGGAAAGAATTTTTACCGGCTCCTATTCACTCCCCCCCTCTCTAGTCGCCATCCGATCCTTCAATTGGTATCAGAGCTTGGTGTCGGATTCTTTGCGACTTTGACAAGTCTCGAATCCTAAGATGGTGTACGTTGAGCGGGGCGGTCCGCCGCACTTCGATGGCAAGGGTTACCACAAGTGGGCGGCTCGTATGATGATCTTTCTTCGTGGGAAGGCGTTGGATTTCATTGTGCTTGACAAGACCTATGCTATTCCGGTCAACATCCATACTCTTATGGTGGCCGATGCCGGTGCTAAGGCCAAGTATGAGGCTAATGCAAAAGCCGTTGATCACTTGGTCCGAAGCTTGTGTGATCCAGAGTTTGAGCGTGTTCGCCATTTGAATCTTGCTTGGCAAATTTGGGAGAAGTTGTTGGTTGCTCACGGTGGTGATAACCATGTGAAGGCTCGCCTCTTTGTCTCTTACTGGATGCAATATGAGAATTTCACTCCACTTCCCGGTGAGGACATTGATGCGATGTTTCAGAGGTTCACCGCCATCGTGAACAACATGAAAGCTAATGTTGAGGATTTTCCCTACACCGAGCATGATCAGGCTTTGAAGCTCTTGCATGTCTTGGACCCAAATGTTTGGGGTGCTAAGGTTGAGGCCATCAAGGAGTACGGCGGTACTTGACTATTGAGTTGGATGACCTCTTTTCTAAGCTCAAGTCGGCTAAGGTTGACGGGAAGTTGCAATCCAAGCATGAGGGCTCGGCCGACCATAGTCTTGCTCTTGTGGGCGGATCAAAGGGCAAATCTAACCCTTCCTATCGACGAGTTTTCCTTGTCTTCTCTTATGTCCATTCTAGATGAGGAGTTTGATGTCTTTGGGCGAGGAGGAGGTGGCCTTGCTCTCAAGGAGGTTTGATCGACAACACGAGAGTCGGAGGAACGCAAGGCGGAGCTCAGGGACGTGCTAAAAGTGTGGCAAGCGTGGCCACTTCATCGCAGAGTGCCTAGAAGCGGAGGAGAACAAGTACAAGGTGAATGAGTACAAGGCGCACCCGAGGCGTGAAGACAAGTACTCCTCCAAGGGCAAGCACTTCAACAAGTCCAAGAGCAAGGACAAGGACAAGCGGCGACCGAGCAAGAGCGGCTACAAGAAGAACAAGGCAAGAGCGATGGTGGCCGGTGCGAGCGACGTTGACTCAAGTTCAAGCGAGGAGCGATCAAGCTCAAGCGGCGAAGATGAAGATGCCGAGAGGCGCAAGGGCAAGAAGAGTGCAAGCGGAACCTCGGCGGGTTGAGCCGTGTGGCGCTTGAGGGCTTTTGTGGCATGGCCCATAGCTCAAGCGGCAAGAAGAGTGAGAAGGAAGACGGCGACTCCGACTCGGAGGATGAGGCGGGAGGCTTGGAGAACATTTGGTTGATCGACTCCGGATGTTCTCGACACATGACCGGAGATAAGAAGTGGTTCTCCGGCCCTCACCCCGGTGAAAGAAAAGATGTACATCACATTTGGGGACAATGGACGAGGAAGGGTGCTTTCGGAGGGTGTTGTGCATGTGAGTGACAAGGTAACGTTGAAGAGAGTGGCTCTTGTGAAGTCTTTGGGTTTCAATTTGCTTTCGGTTTCTCAGTTGCTTGATGAGGGTTTTGAGGTGCGTTTCAAGTCTGGCGAGTCTCGTTTGCTTGACTCTCGAGGTGATCTTGTTTGTATGATCATCCCCGAGGGTCAGATTTTCGGGGCTGATTTCTCTCGTTCTTTGGGTCCTGCTCGCCTTGTTTGATGGCCGGTCCTTCTTCGATTTGTGGAAATGGCATAGGCGGTTGGGACACTTGAGCTTTGATTTGGTTTCCCGCTTGAGTGGTCTTGACCTTGTCCGAGGATTGCCGAGGTTGAAGCTTGAGAAGGATTTGGTTTGTGCTCCTTGTAGGCATGGCAAGATGGTAGCCACTCCCCATCCACCCCCGACCGATGTCATGACGGAGCGTCCGACGGAGCCGTTGCATATGGATCTTGTTGGGCCGGCTCGAGTTCGCTCGGTGGGTGGGAAGTGGTATGTCCTTGTTGTGGTGGACGATTACTCTCGCTATGCTTGGGTGTTTTTCTTGGAAGATAAGAGTGAGACATTTGGTTTTGTTCGAGATCCGATCGTGAGGTTGAAAAACGAGAGGCATGGGAATGCTATTCGAGCTATCCGCGGTGATAATGGCTGCGAGTTCAAGAACTCTCGCTTTGATGCCTTTTGTCGTGATCTAGGTCTTGAACATCGGTATTCGACCCCTTATGTGCCCCCTCAAAATGGAGTTGTGGAAAGGAAAAATCGGACTCTTTGTGAGATGGCTAGGACGATGCTCGATGAGCACGGGACTCCTAGGAGGTATTGGGCCGAGGCGGTCAATACGGCTTGTCATGTTTCCAACGGGATTTTATTGCGAGCTTTCAAGAAGAAGACTGTTATGAGCCGATGCATGGTCGGGCACCCAAGGTGAGTCATTTCCGAGTTTTTGGTTGCAAATGCTTTATTCTTAAGAAGGGAAAACTCGACAAGTTTGAGGCTAGATCTAGTGATGGTATTTTCTTTGGATATGCTAACCACTCTAGAGCCTATAGGGTGCTTAATCTTGAGACTAACAAAATCATGGAGACTTGCGAGGTGACCTTCGACGAGACAATGCCATGTACCTCTCTTGGCTTTGAATGTGCAGGTGATGAAGAGATGGTCGAGGACCTCTTTGAAGAGGAGAAGGATGAAGCTGGAGATGATGATGGAGAGAACCATGCGCCTGAAGCTGAGTGTGTACCCACTACTTCCCCTACGACCACTATGGAGCGTGGACCGTCTACTTCATGGACAACGACGGTGCAACAAGAGGACCAAGCGAGAGAAGCTGAAGTTGAGGGGGAGGTAGTCTCGAGGCGTGAGGCTCCCCGGCGGATTCAAGAAGTGCATCCCCCGTCGAAGATCATTGGGAACATCGATGAATGCACTACACGGTCAAGGTCCCGGAATTCCTCTCTTTTTGCTCATCTTGCTTTTGTTGCCACTTTTGAGCCCAAGGACATTGGACATGCTTTATACGATGCAAACTGGGTCAATTCTATGCATGAGGAGTTGGAAAACTTTGAGAGGAACCAGGTGTGGGAGTTAGTTGAACCACCTCCAAATTGCCATCCCATAGGAACCAAGTGGGTTTGGAAGAACAAAGAGGGAGAGAATGGGATGGTTGTGAGGAACAAGTCCAGACTTGTTGCTCAGGGGTTTAGTCAGAAGGAGGGGATCGACTATGAGGAGACCTTTGCTCCTATGGCCCGTCTTGAGGCAATTCGGATCCTTCTAGCCTTTGCCGTGGCTAAAGGGTTCAAGTTGTTTCAGATGGACGTGAAGAGTGCTTTTCGAATGGGGTCATAGAGGAGGAGGTGTATGTGAAGCGACCACACAGGGTTTGAGAGCGAGTTGTACCCACACGGGGTATACGGGTTGAAAAGGGCTGCGTATGGGTTGAAACGGGCACCCCGTGCTTGGTATGGGAGATTGAGAGGTTTTCTTTTGAGCAGAGGGTTTGTGATGGGTACCGTTGATAGGACTTTGTTTCTCCTCAAGCATGGAAATGACTTGCTGATTGTTCAGATATACGTGGATGATATTGTCTTTGGTGGCTCGTCACATAACCTTGTTGCCAAGTTTGCAGATGAGATGAGCAGGGAGTTCGAGATGAGCATGATGGGCGAGTTGCAGTATTTTCTCGGGGCTGCGGATCAAGCAAGTGAAGGATGGAACATTCGTGCACCAGACCAAGTACACAAAAGACATGCTTGAGGAAGTTCCGGATGCAAGATGTGAAGCCGATGTCGACTCCCATGGGGAGTACGGCCACTTTGGATGCGGATGAGGACGGAGAACCGGTGGACCGGCGGGAGTACGGGAGCATGATCGGCCCCCTCCTCTACTTGACGGCGACGAGGCCGGACATACGGTTCGGCGTGTGTGTCCGTGCGCTCGTTTTCGAGGCTTCGCCGAGGACATCACATCGACGGGCCGTCAAGAGGATTTTCGGTACCTACAGTCTGCCCCTGGTCTTGGCCTTTGGTATTCTTCCTCCTCGACTCTTTCTCTTCATGGTTTTTCCGATGCGGATTTTGCTTTGGTTGTCGAGTCGAGAGGAAGTCTACTTCGGTACCTACCGGTTTCTTGGGTCTTCGTTGGTCTCATGGTCTTCTCGCAAGCGAGTCTAGTGTAGCTCAGTCTACCACCGAGGCGGAGTATGTTGCTGTCGCGAGTTGTTGTTCCCGACTTGTTGTGGATTTCATACACTTTGAGAGACTTTGGTGAGGAGTGCACCCGGATCCCACTTCTTTGTGATAGCACCGGTGCCATAAGCGTAGCTAAAAACCCGGTGCTTCACTCCCGGAACCAAACACATAGAAGTGAGGTATCATTTCTTGAGGGACAATGTGGAAAAAGGAACCATTGTGTTGAGCCATGTCCCTACCCAAGATCGGCTTGCGGACATTTTCACAAAGCCTCTCGACCAAGCTACATTTGTGCGCTTGCGGGGGGAACTTGGGGTTTGTTGCCCTTTCTAGTTGATTCTTGGGGGATTTTCCTTTTTGTGTCATATGTATCATACCATGTTTACTTTGATGTATATACATGTTTTGCTTGATGTATAAACCATGGTAGGATAGCCATTTTGTCATATAACATGTTGCATTTGTATCATATTGCATTTTAGGATGATGAGCTTCTTTCATATGCCATATTTGAGTCTCTTTGGCTATTTGTGAGATATTGTTCATATGTGTGGAGAAATGGTGATGTGAGGCTATGCTCTTGGAATATTTGAGATATATGTGTGGTGAGATAGCCCTTTTTGAAATAAATGCTAATCTTGACTAATTTTTGATGAAATATGCTCCACTCGTGTGTAGTTGTGTGTCCATGTCACAATTTGGTCTAAATGTGCTTTTCATGCTTAGATTGTGCTTGGATGCCTTATTCTTGCATTTGGGCCAAAGGCTGAATATCATTGTGAATGTTTAGCCTATGTTGCATTCATGGGGGAGCATAAGCTTCTTTTTTCCCGCAAAGGCACTTCATGTACCATAAAATGAATTAATCTTGAAAAGAAGTGTGTATGCTTGAAAAATGCTCCATCCATCATGTCTATGCTTAAAATGTCTTATCTTTCACATATGGGTGCAAAACATGTTGCATGATGTTCACCGGTGGAGAAGTCTCCCCGAAGTGGACACATGGCTCATGAGCTTTGACATGACATGCTTTGCTTTATGGGTGTTTGTCATGATCTTTTGCTTGAGAATTTGATATCCTTGTATGATCTTTGAATGGTATGCATGTTTGTGGCTCAAGTGTGACATGGATAGGCTTTTACATGTGAAGCGAGCCTTCTTTTGGTAAAAGCTTGCTTAAATCTGAAAATTTTGCTTTGTCACATGCTTGTATTTTCATATATTACTTGTGGCAATGCTTTGACTATGCTATGACTCATGTGTGTGACCTTTGTCTCATTTTTAGCCTTTGACACTAGATTTGGCCTATTTGAGAAGCTCATGTAGATGTTTATATGCTTTGTTTTGCATTTCTGCATTTTCACCTTGATTCATACATTGTCAACAAGGGGGAGATGAGGTGAGCTTAATGAAAATTCGAAGAGGTGAGCTGAAATTTGGGAACTTGCATTTGTTCGGGGGGAGCTTTCTTCTTTGTTTTCGGTGTGGAGTTTGTGCTTTGCTTGGCTTGTGACCTTTCTTCGCCTTTCTTTGGTTTTGTCATGAGTTGAGCTTCTTTGTTTTTCTTTCTTCTTCCTTTCTCTTTTTCTCTCGAATTTCATTTCGCGGCTGTGTGTTGTCAATGCACTCATCAAGGGGGAGATTGAGGACCGGGAGCGTCCCGGTGGTCGATGGATGACCGCTCCTCGGTGATGAGTGATTGACAACGGGTGTTGGACCGGCCCTTGGCTTAGTGCGCGGTGTAGGCTGCGGCCTAGTTCGTGTTGTTGCAGGTGAAGAACGGGCGCGAAAGGTCTTCAGCCTTGAGGGGCCTCCGGGAGATGGAGAGACAAGTAGGCTCGGTTCGAGGGACCGGTGGACGGCGGGGCCGGGTGCGGGCCACATGGTGGCGACACAAGCAAGACGAAGTCATGGATAAGCGAGCCGGTGCACGGTGGCGGTCAAGTCAAGTGGTTTGGCGGGAGGCCGGACCGAGCACGCGGGGTTTGGTGGTTTGCCCACAAAACCATCGGCGGACGGTTTCTTGGTTTGGGCCACAAAACCAAGTCCGAGGGCCCAACACGACGGAGACGGGATCCGGGCGTGTCGGGAAGCTTCGAGGCGGAGGACACGCGGCGGGATCGCATGGCTTGCGTCGGGAGGACGCGGGGGTGCGGCAAAGGCGTGGCCGTCCGATGGCAAGACCCACAAACATTACCTAAATGCCCCTACGTGGGTTGTATCGCCAGTAGTTAAGTTAGGGGTAGTCGAGTCATTTACCACTCCGGCGGGACCTGATATATAAGCCATGAGTGTGTGTGGATGGCTCGCTCTTTCGGTGACTTAGGGTTTCATTTCCTCCCTCCCATTTCTCATTTTTGTAGCTATTTTTCTTCCATTTTTCTCTAGGCTAGCATGAGATCTTCATGAGAGATTTGTTGAGAGGGATGGATGCTAGGGCGGCATGCTAGACCTTGTGAATCTTTCCTGGTTTGTATAGAAGATTCGGAGTTGTGTTTTTCGTGGTCTTTTGTGCTTGTTTTTGTGCCTTTGTTCCCGGTTCGATTCCGCGGTTTTGAGTGGGTTTCTCCCCGGATTTCTTTGAGGAAAACATGGATAGATGTCTCGTGCATCTTTGTGATTGATCTTGTGCCCTCAAACGCCGGAAACCACTTCGATTCGTAGTTTTTCGTTCGGTGCTCTAGCTTTTGGTGGTGCTCAATGGATTCGCGATTCCCGGTGTTTTAGGAAGTTAGGAGGCAAGATTTTTGGGCTTTAGCATCCTTGTGTGACGCTTTTCAAGTCCCCAAACCCTTGTCTCCATAGCTTCAACCGTTTGGGAAATCCGATGATGATTTGGGGGAGTTGACTTTCGAGGTCGGGCTTTTTCTGCTCTGTACGCACCTGGCGGACAGTCCGCGAGGTGCTGGCGGACGGTCCGCGCGGCTAGGGTTCGTCCCGTATTCTTCGTGTTCTTGCTCGTCCTTCGTTTCGATCCGTCTCGTTTTTGTGTTTTGGTTGGACGGAGTTTCGGACGGTCCACGGCGGCGGGCGGACGGTCGCGGGTGCACGGCGGACAATCCGCGTGCTCCCCGCGCACGGTCCGTGGTTCGCGGTGTGCCACCGGTGGTTCCGGTGGCTTTAACGGATGGTCGCGGCTCGGGCCGGACGGTCCGCGGCTCGGGTGCGGACGGTCCGCGGTACCGGCCGGACGGTCCGCGCGGCCCATCGCGGACGGTCCGCGCGGCCCATCGCGGACGGTCCGCCTGTCCGGCCGGACGGTCCGCCGAGAGGCGAGCGCTTTGCTTCTTGGTTCGATTCCTCCCTTCCTTCTTTCGTGCTTCCGCGTGTGCTTAAAGGAATCGTTCCTAAGGCTAGAGGTTGATCCATAACCTCGTGGTCTTGGCGATTGGTGTGTGATTCGATCCATCGCTTGTGTGTGACCGAGATTTGACTAGGGCATAGGCCGGGTTCTTTGGAAAGAATTTTTACGGCTCCTATTCACTTCCCCCCCTCTCTAGTCGCCATCGATCCTTCGGCGGGGACCCCTTTCTCGTCTCACGAGATTACGCATCATCTTGGAATTACATCAATTCAATCTAGAGCTACGCAAGATACGGGACGTAGGGTATTACGCACCTCGCGGCCCGAACTTTGTCTAAATTGTGTGCCACGTGTCTCTTCCTTTGAGTTACCGATCTCGACGAGGCCACATTCATCTACCTCGGGTACTCCCCTTGGTAGGTTGGCGGTCTAAAACACCGACACCGGCGCGCCGGGTAGGGGATCTCGGCCGAAGATCATATGGCGAACTCGACGGCTTCCATCTTCATCAAGCCAATCGTCGCCTTCAACCGCGGCGACACCTTCGTCGTCGGCTCCCCGGGTGCCGCACCGCGATGGCGTCGGATCCTTCCAACTCCGCCTCACCATGCCGCCCAACCTGGAGACTGGACTCGTGACGCTTCCCGAAGTAGTCACGGGCAACCTCGCCGGAAAATTCGGCGAAATTTCGCTCTACAACCAACACGCCGACTTCGAGCTCGGATCCAACTCCAACTCGAACTCGACGTCCCCGTGGGCTATCGTATGTGAGTCAGCTACCCTGCCATCGCGTACGGCCTCCCCACTCTGTGAGCGCTTCGCATGTGGCCCTCGCAACGTCAGCAGGGCCCACGCGAAGGCTCCCACTGCAAGCCGGGCCGGCAAGGAAATCATACCCAACTATGACTCGGACTCCAACACCGTCTCTGGCCACAACTCGGACTCCAACCCTTTCTCCGGCTTCTACTCGGACTCCTCCTACGAGTTCGACTTCGGGTCGGACCCCGATGAGCCCAAGTCCGAGAACAACACTACAGAGCAACCCCTGTCAGGACCAGCTTCCGGCCTGGTTATAACATCTACACCCGCCGGGAGATTCGTCTGCGGCCGGACCGCAAGCCCACAAACACGGCGGGGAGGGTACTCACCTTTGCGTCGCCTACCTCGACTCACTTCCCTTCCGGAGGGAACACCGCTCGCTCCGGGCGGGGAGCACACTCCAACGGATGTGGCAACCGGTGACTCCGGCCTTGGCACTCCCGACCGGCAAGTCTTCATGACTACCTACGAGATGCCGGGGCCCTCGGGGACGGTCCCCGACCAATATCTTGAGGATATCTCGGCGGACGAGTTGTCCGCCAATGCACCCGCCGACGAGACCGACGCCAACGGGGATGCTCGACGGGAACGCAACGAGCGGAACGAACGACGCCGACGTCTCCGTGAATCCCTTCCCCATACGGAACCTCGCGGAAGCACTCGACCAAGTCGAGAGCCGTGTGCACACCACCCCGGAGCAATGCCTCATGTCTATCACTACGATAGCACGTCGGGCTCGGGGGATGCGCGCGGGGGCAAGTCATCGCCAAGCTCGCGGAGGACGCCTACTTCATGCGAGTCAACAACGGGGGTCACTCAAGCGCCCCCCGTCGGGAACCGCGACAACGAAGCCACAAGCCGCGGTGTGGACCTCGGTCATAACTGTACTTGAGCGGAGCTACCAGCTAACCCCAACCGTACTCGGGCAACGGCCGGTGGACCCTCTCATGGTGGAGACGGCGCCGGCGGCGGCCGGGCGATCACCCCCACCGCAGTTCGGCGGTGGAGGCGGCGACGGTGGGAGCTCCAACCATGGGGATGACGGGGAGAGGCCGGGGGCGGAGGCGACCGCGGCGGCCGAGGCCACGCGGACGACCATGTCTCCCGGCGCCTCACGTGGCGATTTCGACGCCGCCCGAGAAAATCGAAGAACTACGACGCAAGAAGGCCTCCACGGCAGGCGACAACGACGGCTTCCCCGCCTTCTCTGCGCGACTTCGCAACCTACTCCTCCAGAGAAATTGAAGACTCTGGGGATTACCAAGTATGACGCGAAGCAGGATCTAGTGCAGTGGCTCAGATGCTACGCCCTCTCCATCGAGAACGCTGGTGGCAACAACGACACGAAGTGCCTCTACTTCCCCTTTTGTCTGGACCAAGCCCCGCTTACATGGCTCGAGTCACTTGAGAAGTACTCGAACAACAAGTGGGACCACCGAAGGAACGGTTCACCGGCAACCTCGCGAGGCACCATGGGCCGCTCGGGTACTCGCATGGACACGGCAATGGTGAAGCGGGAACAAGGCGATACCCTTCGCAAGTACATGCGGCACTTCTTCGACAAGCGCGCCACCATAGTCGATGTCTGCGGCAAGGAGGTCATCGAACTCTTCCAAGACGGTCTCTACCACCGTCGCACCTTCGAAAGGCTTTAATCGGTCGTCGCCCGAGCTCCATAACCCACCTCAAGGACATGATCACCTCTGGGGCCGATGAAGAAGACAAGGCTAACGCCAAGTACGACGCCATCCGTGGCAAGAGCAAACGGAACACGGGCGGCGGCGGCAACAACAACGGGAATCAAGGTGGTCGCAGCAACAACTACTCGGGTCCCAATCGCAAGCGCAAGCCGGACAACAACTGTCGCGGCTATCCGGCACCATGCGAAAGACAACTCGAAGAAGACCTCCCGGCGGCTTCAAAGACTTGCTTTGAAAGAGAAGTGCCCGTGGCATCGGATGGCAATCACACCAGCGAGCGGTGCTACCAACTCCGGCGGGCACTCAAGGATACTCCGGAGCGACGACACCCTCACGACAAGAAGGGCAAGAAGAAGACCGACGAAGGCAACAATGACTTCCGGGAACCCGACAAGATGGTGAACGTCCTCTTCGGCGGACTACCCAACCGACGGGCTCGAAAGCTACCCGTCGAGAAGTCATGAGCATTGAACCAACGATCCCGACCCCTCTCCCGGTGGTCGGAGGTACCCATCACCTTCTACGCGAGGATCAATGGACAAGCTTCTCCAAACCGGGGCGGTTTCCACTCATCCTGAAGCCGGTTGTCGCGGGCTCCAAGGCTGAATAAGGTCCTCATCGACGGTGGAAGCGGGCTCAACGTCCTTTTCACCAAGACCTTGAAGAAAATGAAGCTCAACATCACCCACATGCTCACCAAGAGCACCTCGCCCTCCTACGGCATCGTCCACGGGAACGCGGCTACCCCACTAGGCTCGGTGGTTCGCCGGTTACCTTCTAGGAAGCAAGGGACAATTACCGTATCGAGTACGTCAAGTTAGAAGTCACGGACTTCGAGACATCCTACCATGCCATCCTCGGCGGATCGGCTATCGCCAAGTTCATGGCGGTACCCCACTACACCTACTTGGTACTCAAGATGCCAAGTCCGGCTAGTGTACTCTCGTTGCAAGGGGACTTGAATATATCACACGGCGCGACACGAAGTTGTGGAAATCGCATCCACAAATCAAGTACCCAACGCAATGATGGAGATCTACGGCTGCATCGAAGAAGCTTGCCCCAAGTGAACTCGACATCCCCGGAGAAGTCCGACAAAGCCAACAAGCCTCGGCCCGGTGAGGAAGTTCTATTCAAGATAATTGACCTCGGGATAGGCGACGCGCCCCAAGACCACCTCCATCGGGGCGAGCCTCGACCCGAGATAGGAAGACACGCTCATCAACTTCCTCCGGGCTAACCACGACATCTTCGCGTGGAAACCGGCGGACATGCCGGGGGTGCCTAGGGAGTTGATTGAGCACTCACTCAACGTCGACCCTAAAGCTATCCCGAAGCGATAACACCTCTGCCGCTTCGCCGACGATAGACGGGACGCCATCAAGAAGGAACTCGCCAAACTACTCGCGGCGGCTTCATCGGAGAAGTCTTCCATCCCGAGTGGCTCGCCAACCCCGTCCTTGTCCGCAAGAAGAACTCGAACGAGTGGAGGATGTGCGTCGACTACACCGAGCCTCAACAAGCACTTGCCCCAAGGACCCCTTCGGGTTGCCGCGGATTGATCAAGTCATCGACTCCACGGCGTCTTTGCGACGACCTGCTCTGCTTCCTCGGCCGCTACTCCGGGTACCACCGGATCGCAATCAAGGAAGAAGACCGGGGAGAAGACCGCATTCATCACCACGTTTGGCGCATCTTTGCTACACGACCATGTCCTTCGGGTTGAAGAACGCCGGCGCTACCTACCAACGAGCTATCCAGGCCTGTTTCAAGAGGCAACTCAACAAGAACGTCGAAGCTTACGTGGATGACGTGGTCGTCAAGACCAGAAACTCCAACACGCTCATCGCCGATCTTGAAGAGACTTTCGCATCCCTGCGGGAGTACCGCTGGAAGCTCAACCCGAACAAGTGCGTCTTTGGCGTACCGTTGGGCAAACTACTCGGCTTCATCATCAGCCACCGCGGCATCGAAGCCAATCCCGAGAAGATCTTCACCATCACCGGCATGAAAGCTCCCACATGCATCAAAGACGTGCGAAGCTAGCCGGGTGCATGGCGGCTCGAACGATTCATCTCGAAGCTTGGAGAACGGGGGCTCCCCTTCTTCAAACTACTCAAACATCAAGAGAAGTTCGTGTGGACTCCGGAGAGCGGACCAAGCCCTTGCCCGGCTCAAGGACTTCCTATCAAAGCCACCGGTCCTCACGGCTCCTCGCAAAGTTGAGCGAGCTCTTTGCTCTACCTCGGCTGCGGCCGCTCACGTGGTCGATCTGCCATCATCGTCGAGCGGCGGGGAAGACGGCCATGCCTACCCGGTCCGGCGACCGGTCTACTTCGTCGGCGAGGTCCTATCAAAATCCAAGGCACACTATCGGCCCGGTACGAAGCTTCGTACGCATTGCTCATCACCTCGCGGAAGCTACGACACTACTTGCGGGGAGTACTCGCTCTCCGTCGTCACCGACTACCCGCTCGGCGACATCTGCGGAACCAAGATGCTACTGGAAGAATCACCAAATGGGCGGTCGAACTCGGCGCCCTCAACATCGACTTCAAGCCACGCACGGCCATCAAGTCGCGAGGCACTAGTCGACTTCATGGCGGAGTGGCGGGAGAATCGGCTACCTACTCCAGGCGAGCGCCCGAAGCACCGGGTGATGTACTTCGACGGCTCGCTCAAGCTCGAAGGTGCGGGTGCGGGGGTACTCTTGATCTCTCCAACGGGCGAACAACTCAAGTACGTCCTGCGGATCTTCCGGAAGGTCTCAAATAATGAAGCCGAGTACGAAGCTGCGCTACACGGGCTTCGCCTCGCGGCTTCCCTTGGGCATCAAGCGGCTACTAGTCTACGGCGACTCCGCAGTGGTCATCAACCAAGTCAACAAGTCCTGGGACTGCAACAAGGAGAACATGGACGCCTACTTCCTAGAAGTCCACAAGCTCGAGAACAAGTTCTACGGTCTCAAGTTCCACCACGTCGTCCGTGACAACAATGTTGCAGCGGACATCCGGTCAAAGCTTGGTTCTACTCGCGCTCAAGTACCGGCGAGTGTCTTCGTCCACGAGCTTCACGCGCCATCCATCCGGAGCCGGCGCCACCGACCACCGACCCGGCCACATCCCCCCGCTGCGCCGGGAGGTCATGATGATCGACGTGGACTGGAGGCAACCCTTCATCGACTACCTACGTGAGCAGAAGGTTCCCTCGGACAAGAACTTGGCCGAGCAACTCATCCGCCGTGCCAAGTCCGACGTCCTCGTCGAAGACAAGCTCTACAAGCGGGGCGCATCTTCGGAGTACTCATGAAGTGTGTTCCCCGGGGAAGAAGGCAAGGACATCTTGGAGGAGATCCATAAGGGCGTCGCGGCAATCACGCGTCCTCACGCACGGCGAGTCGGCAAGGCCTTCCGACGAGTTTTCTATTGGCCCACGGCTGCGGGCGACGTGGAAGAACTCGTCGGAAGGTGCCAAGGGTGCTAATACTTCGCCAAGCAACAACATGTCCCGGCCTACAAGCTAGTCACCATACTGCCAACCTGGCCTTTCGCCTGCTGGGGGCTCGACACGATAGGGCCACTCCCGACTGCGCCAGGTGGATTCAACGAGTATTGGTGGCCATCAACAAGTTCACCAAGTGGATCGAGGTCAAACCGGTCACATGCCCGAAGGCCGACGAGTACTCGACTTCTGGATGAACTCGTACACCGCTACGGACTACCCCACCTCATCATCACGGACACGGGCTCCAACTTCAACAATCACCGGTTCTGCCGGGAGTCTTGCGAGAACGAGCGGGATCGACGTCCGATATGTCTCGGTTGCCCATCCTCGTGCCAATGGACAAGTCGAGCGCGCCAATGGGATGGTGCTCGACGCTCTCAAGAAGCGGCTACACGACACTTGCCAACACCAAAGGAGGCAAGTGGATCAAGGAACTACCCAATGCGCTGCGGGGGCTATGCACTCAACCCTCCAAGCCAACGAGACAATCGCCAAATTTCTCGGTCTACGGCTCCGAAGCAATCCTCCCTGCCGATGTCATGTGGGACTCGCCGGCGGTGGAGCAATACGACGAAGGCATATCGAAGACGACGGACGAGTTGGCATCGATGGACTCGAAGAAGCTCGGCTGTCTTTGCCCTCGTCCAATCAGCAAGGTACCTCGAGGGTATCCGACGCTACCACGATCGCAACGTCAAGGAACGCTCCTTCAACATTGGTGATCTTGTCCTCCGCCGCATCCCGAACACGGAAGGACTACGCAAGCTCAGCTCGCCCTGGGAAGGTCCCTTTACAGTTGCAAAGGTGACCGGGGCCCGGGCTCCTATCGCCTCCCGAGACGCTCGAAGGCAAAGACGCCAACAACTCATGGAATATCGACCGGCTCTGTCGATTCTACGCCTAGTCTACACGATTACCCCGGGGGCTCAAGTCTACACGACTACCCCGGGGGCTCAAGTCTACACGACTACCCTTCGCCGTTAGCGGCCCCCCGGGTCCGAGGCACTAGTCTCCGGACTACTCTACTCTAAGATCCGGCGTTAACGGCTACTAACGGACCTTGGGCTGCTCCGAGCAACAAAGGACTCCGGCGGCGGTCTGCGAGAGACCATGTACTCCTAGATCCGGCCTATACGGCTACTAACGGATCTCCGGTCGTAAGCGGTCAAGAGCCCTAGCACTACTCGGCCGTAGGCGGCCTCCGGTCCGGGCGACTACTTTGTAACAATGGCCACCGGCCATCCGGTGTACTTCTTCGGTATTGCATTTTCTATCAACTACTTTCTTGTGCGTCCCTCAACGGGCTTCCTAGCGAGTACCACTACTCGCGACAACTCCGTGATGGGACTCCGCATACACACACCGCAACAACGAGTACTCATTTATGGAAATTTTTCTCATTCATATTTAAACAAGTTTAATACAACTTTGTTTATCTACAACTATCTTGCTACAAGCTAACCCTACGGGACTACGGAGGTTAAGCTTCTCGGTGATACGCTCGACAATTGGCGCCATCCGCTCCCGGCGGCTACGCATCTTGCTCGTCCGTGCGGTTGGCGGCTAGTCCGCCGCCGACTACATCAGCGGAGCCTTCGGGAAGTACGACTTCATATATGCCAAGATCCGGTTGGGGATCGACTTCGCCGAGTGCTTGACATACGTCGCCGGACGGCGCGGGAGCTTCTCTCGGTCGGTCCACCAATGGAGCTATCTTCGGTCCGCACGGATGAGGCACCGGTAGCCTCACGATGGAAGTGCGACTTCCTCGAGTTCCTTCGAGTGGGCCGGCGGCTTCTCGCGATCCTCGTTCGGCTTCGCGGAGATTTGTAGCGATTGATGAGGTCACGATCCGAGGCAATTTGAAGCTCCATGTGCTTATCACACTCGTAAGCCAACTGCTTATAGTCATATTCAAGTACCTCACGGGCCTCCTTCTCCCGGTAGAAGAGGTTCTTCATGTCGACTTCGAAGCTCTCGGTACCCTCGACACAAGTCTCAAACTCTGCAATCAACAAGCAAGGCGGGTCAGACTACTGCAAGGTATTTCCAATAGGTACTCGACAAGACTACACGTACCTTTATTCTTGTTGCGGAGTGACTTGTTCTTCCGCACAAGCTCATCGCTCTTCGCCTGCATATCCTGGACTTCGTTGTGATATTGGGCGAAGGAGCCGTCCAGCTTTGATTGGAGCATGGCGAGTGCTTCGGGCCTTCATGAGTTGTTCCTCCAAGGCTTCCGGCGGAAGCACCTTGCGTCGCCATACCCCCGGAGCATGCCAAACTTCTGTCGGGATCTCTCCGCGACATCCTGCGACGGAGACAACAACCGTCGGTGAGTACTCGGCACTCTACGGCGGATCGACTACTCAAGGGCATCGACAACTCACCTTCATCCTTTGCTCGGCCTAGCGCATCGCTTCTAAGTGACGAGCTACGCCGCCGGTCGACAAGGTCATCCGCAAGAAGCTCAACCTCACCACGACTACTCATGGCGGCCTCGGACTTTGGCGCCGAGCGGATTGGCTCGCATCCCGAATCTCCGGCGAGCGGACGACTACTTCCGCAGTTGATCTTAGCGACGTCATCACATTCTTCTCCGGCCATCGCGGGGGCTTCTCCGCTGGCTACCTCCATCGGCTCGGGGGCTTCTCCCGGCAGCTCCTTGGGTCTCCGGTGCCTGGCCTTCAATGGGCACCGCTTCGAGAATAGCGCTTCCCTCGGCTTCGGCCCCTGTCATCGAAGACAAGCGGATTAGTCACCCTTTGCTGCTATGACTACTCCCGGAGGATACTCGCACTCGCGCGGTGCACTCACCCTCTACAACGGCGGCCTCGGCAATGTAGCCTCCACGGCCGGTGCCTCGGACTGCGCGAGGGGCGGGAGCGGCCTCCTCGGCGGTTGACGCGGTTTCTTTTTCGGCCACCGCCGCACCGGGTTCATCATCATCCCGGGTCAAGTCCGTGGATTTCTGCCCGAGAATACACAACCGGTTGTCAACCAAGTGCGACTACAAACCAAATGTACTACTCAAGAAAGATCTTCACTTACAGGCTCGACCGGACTACTGTCACGGTCGGGGTGCCGAGGATACTGGCGATGTCGACCAGTCCAGCCTCAGCAGGCGCCTCCTCTTGGGCCTCGGTGGCGGTGGCTCTTCTGCAACAGCCACGGCCGGTTCAGTACTCCCCACGACAGCGGGGGCCGGCGCGTCGGTTGCGCCACAAGTTCTTCTACGATGGGGGCCGGGGCCGCGCCGGGCGGCTCCCGGCCGGCTCTCCCCACCGTATCCCGGTCACCTTCGTCCCCTTGTTCTATGGGGACGGAAGGTGGAATCTCTCCGCAAGCAACGGAGTTTCGTTGTCGACACACACAACATCGAGACACAAGTACTCGACTACCCTACTCATGGAGCTTACTTCTTGGGACGTGCTTGCGGGCCACGTTGCGCGGCTTCTTTGGCGGCGCGGGCAAACTAGCCTCCGGGCTAGTTGGTGGATCCCGAACAAGATGGACGTTGGGCGATCCGGGGAGGCCGAATCTTGACCGCGGCTTGGAACCGCTCTTTGCGGCGTCTCCTCATCATCTTCGTCCGATGTGTCTTCAACGACTATTGTCTCGTCTCCTTCACCGACTTCGTGGTGCTCCTTGGCCTTTCCCTTCCCCTCATGCGGGATCTCGACAAGTCAAGGAGGCGACGCCGGCTCGAGAGACAAACTTCACTACGTCATCCCGCAAGAAGAACATTGCGTCGGCACGACTACTACTATATAATCGGTACTCGACACCGAGTACGGCCACCGACCTCATTCGGCGGACGCGTGGCGGAGTACTCGGGCACGGGGCATGGCGTGTACGCCGGCATGTCCTTGAAGATTCTCCCTAGCTCGTCGACGATGTCGTCATCGATCTCATCACCGAGGCATCCGTGACGTGTCGTCGTCGCCGGTGTGCTGGTAGCCCGGGGTGTCGCGAGCCATCGGCGGCCGCACCCTCCGCTTCATGAAGGCGAAGGCCACATGCTCGGCCCTCGGCCCGGCTTAAAGCCTTGATCTTCACCGGCGGCTCGAGTAGCCGGATACCCATCTGCATCGTCGGCTCGGAGTTCCACCGGGGCACGTGCTTCGGCGCTTCCCGGCCGGGCTTCGGCAGCTCCGGGTGGTGACTGGTGATGTAGAACCACTTTGACTTCCAATCTTGGTTGGAGTCGATCATCTTGTACGCGAGGTACTGCTCTGCAGCATCCTCGCGCATCTGGATACCGGCTCCCCCAACTACTCGGGGGTTGTTGGCACTAGGCTGGGGCTTCACTCGGAAAAACTTTCAGAAGAGTACCAAGTGGGGCTTGATCCCCAGGAACGCTTCACAGAAGTGGACTTAGACGAGAGGTGTGGAAGATACCGTTGGGGTTGAGGTTGAGGTACTTGATGCCGTAGTACTCCAAGAGCCCCTTGAAGAAATCGCTTGTGGGGAGAGACAACCCTCGCTTCGCGAACCGCGTGAACATGGGGATCTCATCCGGATTCTTCTCCATGGGATACGGATCTCACGCGGCGGCACGCCACATGTCGACTTCCTTCTCCCGAAGAAACCCACTTGTTGAGGAGCTCCGAGCAGATCCTAAGTCTTCGCTTTTGACTTCTTCCACTCTCGATTGGGATTTGGTCACGGCGGAGACACGGTGGTGATGTCCCTGCGGCGGATCCGGCGGCTTCCTCGCGGGACCTTTTCTTCCCAAAGCCGGTCTTCATGCTCTTCGACGGCGAGGACTTCACTCTCCAAGTGCACGGGGTCTTCACTCGCATTCGCTTGGGGGCCTCTTGCGGTGGCTACGGCGGTGGTGCGCTTGGATCCGCGATCTACACTAAGGTGGCGAGAATGCACGGGCGGCGGTTTCTAAGTGAGATTTGCTCCGAACAGTACCGCAAGTGCGGGGTGTGAAAAACCCTAAGGGTTTCGGCTTCTATTTATAAGTCAACGGGCGGCTCTTCAACGGCGGGATGGATAAGTCTCCGGACGTCGACTCGGCGGGCCGTGCCCGACCCTTCAACTTCTAGTAGTCGACGTGCCTCATCTCGGGGGCTCGGCTACATCTAATCATTTCCCCGGGCAGCGACAAGATTCAAGAGCAACTCGGGACACATTCTACATACAAGATGACCCTTCAATTCAAGAGGAAGTACTCGACTCAAGGCTCGGGGGCTCCGTGTCACGTGTCCTTCGGTTTTTTCTCTGGATTTTGCGGGGATAATCTTGCCGAACTTCGGATGGACCCTCGGCCGAGTCTACAACTCGAACTAAGGCTCGGGGGCTACTCCATATGGAGTGTGATTTTGCAATCGCACTTCCATATCAGCTTCGGCTTCAAGACAACATGGGTATTGTTGAAGACCTTCAAGAGCGGCACTCGGGGACGCTTGGGACTACTCGAGAAGACGTCAGGATTACTCAGATATCAGCTGGAGTACATTCCAGCCTCGGGATGCTTCAAATATTCTTGAGGACTTTTGGCTTGTAGTACTCGGGGACGCTTGAGCACTACTCGTTGAGGCCGTCAAGACTACTCGAAGCTATCTCGCTCGACTACAAATTACTCGGGGGCTTGTCGTATGGACCTCCCCGGGCCCACTACCTCGGTGGGTACCGGTACCGACTACTCGGTGGGCCCCGGGACTACCCGACTTGTCTTTGCACGGTACTGTTGGCGTGAGGCGCAAGGACTACGGTGGAGAAGTACTCGGATAGGAAGGCGTACATGTCCCGCACTATATAGAGGACTCCTAGACGTACTCGACTAGTACTCTCTCCCTAAACCGACTTGTAACCCCGCCTCCCGAACTATATAAGGCGAGGCGGGGACCCCCTCTCTCTCTCACGACACGAGATTGCACATCATCTTGTAATCTCACCCAATCAATCCCGAGCTACGGAGCACACGGGACGTAGGGTATTACGCACCTCGTGGCCCGAACTCGTCTAAACCGTGTGCCACGTGTCTCTTCCTTCGAGTTACCAATCTCGGCGAGGCCACATTCATCTACCTCGGGTACTCCCCTTGGTAGGTTGCCGGTCTAAAACACCGACAAGGGCCCAATTGCCCCCCCTTTGACCTAGCCACCAATCGGGCTATTTATAGCCCCGGGGTCGAGATCCATGCATCAATGAATTTGTGATCGGCCGCCGAGGAGCAAAGAAGATAGGGACACCATCCCGGAGAGGAGAGGGTCGAGCTAGTTGACTAGGGTTACCCTAGCCGACGTGGCAACCTTGCACGGAAGACCACGCGGAGTTCCGGAGCTAGAAGCAAGATCAAGGTAGGATCCCGGTTGTGATCTTGTTTATGTATCATTGTTATGGTTGAATTTGTTGGGGGGATTCGGAATCAAGCCTTTCGTATACCAAAAATAGAAGAGTGTTTTTCGTTGCCCAAGTTCTCATGCGAAAGGCCCGGCGGCGAAACCCCGGGAGCCTTTGAATCCTTTCTCATCTTTCATAATTCATCTTTCGGCCCATACCCTTCATCGCCGGTGGGGGCGTCAAACGAGCTCGGAATGACCCGGGGCATTAGGGTTTCGATCGGTGCGATTGTTTTCTTCCGCGACGGAACCCCAGAAGCGAATCTTGTTCACCCAGGAAGCCTCGACCTGGGATTCGCCTGGGGGGTTTCGTCGTCTCTAACATCTAATGATTTCAAGTTTGATTTGCGATTCCATGTTTCAGGTGACGAAAGGTGCCAGGCGAAAGGGGAATCTCCAAATGGATTGAAGGTTTCCTCTCGATAGGCGCACAAGATGACAGCAAGAAAGGCACCGTGATTTGCGGCGTGACGTCATGAAGCGCCGATTACGTGGAGACCTATTTGGAGATTTCCCAGAAGTAGCCTAGCATATTCTTCTCTCGATCCATTTCACATGAGGGTGTTCTCGGAATGTAAAAAGTTCGTCTGCCTCCCTATAAAAGGAGACGAACTGCACTTGTAAAGGGGATCAGCTTTTGAGAAATCTACTGTTGAGTAAAGAGCTTTTGGCTGTCCTTTGTTGACGGTGAATTTCCGTCAACCTAGAGTACTTGTTATACATTGGTTTTGATTATGATTTGCAACTAACCGGCCACTAGGCATACTAATGATATAACAAGTTCACACTTGCATGTCGATTTTGGAGTTCATTGTTTACGCAGGAAATCTACGCTAAAGAGGAGACTTTCGGGATAAGTTCATCATGCACTTCAAGAGAAGATCATGAATCCCGTCACAAGTCAAGACACGAAGTGAACAAGACTCCAAACGACCCGAGGACCGAAGCATCAACACGCAAAACTCCGGGGACTTGGATGTTTACCAACGAGATCAACTCAGCCCGAGAGATATTCTCGCAGCTCAGGACAGCATGATCTTTCGGTACAGATTCGGAGACTTAAACGGTCTTTAATGGCAAAAGTTTGACTACCAAAGTTGTGGGCCTCGACGATACCTTCGATTTGGACATGTGGAAGGCCCAATTCGGATAAGGGAGCTAGGAGATATAGCCCCCGAAATCCCTGCTGCGCAGTCAGTCCGAAATCAGAACAGATTATCTTCCAAGGCCGATTTGGAGATCTTATCTTCATTTTTAAGGGAAAAATGAATACCAAAGTTGAAGATAATTTCGTGGCACACAACCTGGACACCGAATTTGCATTATTTGGAGTCCAGACGTGGGAGATATGGCCCTGGCAAGGAAGGACTGCGAATCAGGAAAATCTGGCTGATTTTATGGAAACCAAGGTTGCTTCTCTCCCAAGGAGGATTTCGTGCAAGGCAAGGTGGAGCACGCCCAAAGTCACCTCAAGGACATAAATACAACCCCCTAGGCGCCCCAAGGTGGTTACCCATCGAACAAATCATCCTACCGACGCCAATCACCGAAAAACCGCCGCCGCAAGATGAGGGAGAGAGTTAGATGAGCTCGTCGCAAGGATCAACGCCGGCGGAGAGAAGGAAGCAAGAGGAGGACTCCAAGCCACCGGCCTAGGGGTGTTCCCAAGCTCCATCGCCGCCATCTTCATCGACGACGTTCTCCGGAGTCTCCATCACCCCTATGTGCTTCAATCCGTGTAAGATGATGGGGTAATATCTCCGTTCATCCCTAGGATTAGATGGATACATGCTATGTGATCGCTACTTGATTCGTGGTTTCAATCTATTGTTTTCATGTTGATGATGCTTTGATGATTAAGGTTAGGTACCATGTTTTTTCGGGCGTATGATATTCGCTACTCCCATAGATTCCATCAATATACCGTGTCCATCATAGGTCTAGTCACGAATACCTTCGCGTAGTGACGATGCGAGAGGAGGGAAAGGGCGAAACCGTGGTCACAACCCCCGCGTAGATTGGTTTACCGCTTTCGTGTAGTAGATGCATACCATGTTATCCTAGATCCTAGGGAGGGAACGCTTATCTTTCTTGCTCACTCTCTTGTGTTCACCCTTTACCATCTAGTTTAACCCTAGATTTGTTTGATCAACTTAACTTAGATTAACTTAGGTTAGATTGTTTCACTTTTAGATTAATACTCTCTTTCAAAGGTTTTCATTCAACTAGATTAGTACTTGGTTAAGCGCTAGTAATCCCCTTGCTCCGCGGATTGACAAGAACCTTGGGAATCCCGTGGTGAAAAAGGTGTAGGTCCGTACGCTTGCGGATCGTAGGTGGATACGAGTTTTATCCGTCAACAAGCCCCTTTTTTCCGGCGCCGTTGCCGGGGAGCAAGCCGCTTGCTACGTTTAATCTAGTATTAATTTTGTTGATTACTAACACCTAACCCTTATTTTCTAAAAAAAAAAGAAAAAAATCTTTTTTGTTTTTCTTTCTACTTTTCTTGTGCCTAGATGGATTTGTTCACCTCACCATTGGAAGACGGAGAGATGTCGCTAAGGGAGCTAGCAATGCCGTCAATGGAAGACATTGAGATGCAAAAATCAGATTTGACGTTTGCTACAACCCACTATGAAGTGAAGCCCGGAATCATCAAGTTAGTGGCGACAAAACCATTTAGAGGATTGGAGGATGACAACCCATATAGACACATTAAGGAATTCACGATGTTATGCAACACGGTGCAACAAAAAGGAGTTCCGGCCGCTTGGTTCAAGTGGAATCTTTTTCCGTTCTCTCTCGAAGATGAAGCGCGAAGTTGGTACACACTTGCGTCCGTTGAAGCAAAAGGAAATTGGGATGAGCTAGTGAAGAAATTTCTTTTGAAGTTCTTTCCCATAAGCAAGGTCCAAGACTTAAGGAGGCAAGTGCTCACTTTCAAGCAAGGAGAGGATGAAGGAATTGATGAATCATGGGACCGTTTTAATGAACTACTTGAGCGAGGCCCGAACTTGGGATTTTCCGGTGACTTGATGTTGCATACCTTTTATTTTTCACTAACCCCTAACTCGTCTCGTTTTGTAAGCATGTGTGCAGGCGGTGATATAATGGATAAAACAATTAGTGAAGCCGCACAAATCTTACAAAGGATAAGCAATGGACAAAGAACAATACGAGATTGGCAAAGATGTTGTCGAGAGGAGAAAAATGACAAAAGCAAGCCCAAGGTGCTTGCTGAAATTTCTGAAAAAGATGAACCGAAGGTCAAGGAAGATGAACCGACCATACAAGAAAATGAAGATCCACTTCCCAAGGTAAGAGAAGTCATTTCGGATGTTAAAAATGTTGAAACTAACATGAATGTAGGCCGAAGTATGTGGAATGCTAGACCATTGGCGGAGTTCATTCAATCCGGTTGGGTTCAAGTTGATTTCGCCCCAATAATTAACTACCGAAGGAAGGAGGAACGCCGACACGTTGCCAAACTAATTGAAGATATATTTTATCAAGAGATGAGTGGAGAGTCGATCCAAAAGATGTTTGAAGAAGGAAGAGACGAAGGAGATGAAGGATGGATCGACCTGTTTGACAACTCAAAGATTTATGATGAAGGAAGAGAAGAGTACAACCGTGATGAGCCTAGTGACTCAAAGGATAAATGGGAGGAGATAGGACTCAAGCTAGATGATAGCTTGTGTGCTATTGAAGCCTACACACTAGCAAATCAAGACATGGAAGTACTCAAGGATGAAGGAAAGAGTGAATCAACAATGAGCGATCTTGACGACATGTGGTACATGGAAGATAAAGAAAGCAACATACAAGACTTTGAAGATGAAGATCTGGTTGATAAAGAAGACTTCAAAAAAGAGATGAATGCGTACATAGTTGAAGGATTACATGTTCCACATGATGAGTTGAAGAAATTGCAAGATGGTGATGAAGAGACAACTTCACTCGTTGAGATCGATTCGCCTTCAACACCGCTTGATGAACCAAATATCACTCTTGTTGAAAAATCTCTAAGGCCAAGGTACGCGCTGAAATCTCAAGATATTATTGGTATTGATGTTGATAAATTCAAATACTCATGCTCAACCAATAGTATGAATGATAGTTTAATGTCTATGCCTTGTTCCAATAGTGATCATGTTGATAGGCTAGATTTTCTTGAGAATGAAAAAGAGGAAACATATATTTTTGATTCAATTAATCTCACACCTAAACAACCTTTGCCTAATGATGAGCTAAGTGCTATGCATGAAACATATGCTTCTTTTATTTACACCTTGACTTGTTGCTGCAATTCACATGTGGTGTTAATTATGGACGCGTATGTTTACAATAAGTTTTGTAAATCTCGATCATGCTTTGCGCTTGGTCAAGATAATGACCTTAAAGAATCATATGTCGAGAAAGGCCCGATTTTCACTAACCATGTAGACTAGGCTTGAATAATGAAAAAAGAAGTCATGCCTAAAAGAGTTGCAAGATAAATCATCAACCTCTCCAATCCCGCGGTGGATGCTGCTGTCTTCATCAATTTGAGAGCTTGTTCAGAGGTGTACAAATGAAGAAAATGAGATATTCAGAAGCTCCATCAAATTATCATTCCAACGCATCAAGAACCAACAAGTTTGAAGACCCGTGCAAGGAGTTATGGAGGAAACATTGAGCGTTGCACGTTCTGAAATTTCAGGACAGATTTCATCGCCGAAGTAAAACGGACGTAACTCTCTTGTCCGGAGTCCGATTTGAGCAAATAAAGACTTATTGGAAAGGAAATTTTGTGCACTGTGCAATGGAGTAGAGCTTGAGTATGCTCTCTGTTCTGGACATTAAAAAAATTCATGGAGTGAAGGCAGCATCGAAGGATGATAAAGAAGGAGATAATGATGAAACAAAAGGATGCTTTGGGCAAGTCTTCTATAAGTGATCAAGCACAACATGGGAAGTAAATTAAAGCTGCATTGGTACCTTTTCTTCTTGCATGAAGGGCCATGGCTATGCAACGAAAAGAAGGTATGTGAGAAAGTCCAGCTCTATGACTTTAAATGAAGCGCTTTTCGGGAGGCAACCCGTTTCTTTATATTTTTACTACTTTCTTAGAGAAAATAAAAAATGGAACTATCTTATGATGATCAACTTGTGGTTATTAATCTAAGTTTAGTTTTCCTTTTTAGAACCACCATCATGTTCATGATCATATTTATTTATTTGCATGCATTGCATTTTGTTATCAATGTGATGTTTCTTTGTGTATATATGTTTTGTACATTGTTGGCTTGGTTGTTATATACTTAATGATGTATGCTTCATTTTCCATGTTAATACTTCATAAGGCCTTATGAGTATTTTTCTTTTGTGATCTTGTGTAAACGTGGTGTTTAAACATGATTGCGGACCATCATCATTAAGTTCGATAAACCTTGCTAGCTTTTCATATGTTTTCATGTTGCATTGGTTAGTTTATAAGCTCTGCAATGCGCTTAATTTTTCTTGTGCTATAAGAGTTATTGATTTAGGGATAGACATGGTGTTTTAACCCTAGATATATAAACCTTTATGGCTATGGAGAAATTCAGCAACCTAGTTGTAAACATGGTGTTTAGAACTAGGTGAAAACATTGTCTTGTTTATATGCTTTCCTATCATGTGCATACACACCTTGCACCACGTACACTAATTAAGTTTTTATTCCTCATTAAACTAATTATGCCACAAGTTAAGAATCTTAGGAGACATTGTTGGATTGTTGGCAATTCTATCTACTCCCAACCGTCACCTTGGGGGTAGAATGTGCGTTTAAAACGTCTTACAGGCAAGATAAAGACTCTCACTACAAGGAAATTGAAGGATGGCTAAGAAGTGCTTTGTCTTCTTCTTCCATGACTAGCAAAATGCTAAGCATGGGGGCGACCCTGAATCTTCAACACGAAGTGCAACATGACACTCTAGAAGATAGAATGATAAAGATCGTTAACATCTCCGGATCAATGCGCAAGAAGCCACCAATCTCATCAAAATTCTGCATGGTCTCAAAGGGAAAACACTGGATATTTTTGGATATTTAGAAGCCCCATGAAGTTACGATTCCAACAAATCAATAATCAAGACAATCGGAGGTTCCTACAAGCGGTTATGCCCGAATCACCGAGTGCAACACGTCCTGAAATCAGTTTTGGACAGCACGCAGCGCTGAAGTAAAATGGACATAGCTCCCTTGTTTGAACTCCGTTTTCGATGAATGACCACACGTTGGAAAGGTAATTTCATAAACTTTTCAATAGAGCTATATTTCGATATATTTTCTGTTCTGGACAGAGGGGGAATCCATGAAAAAGAGACAGCAAGGAGATGATGAGAACAAGAAAGAGGAGATGGTGATGACAACATTGAAGAGAAGGGTGACCAATGACTCCATTAAGCATACAAGATCAAATTCAGAAGTTTAGGAGCATTAATAAATCAAGACAAAAGCAAAAGCCACATCGATACATGGAGATGTCGGAAGAAGGCAACGAAGAATTACAAAGGATGGTAACATCTCCATGGACCTTCTCTTTTCCAAACACAAATGCTTGTAAGTATGCCTTCAACCTCAACTAGGTGCAACCTTTTGTTTTTCTCTTCAAACAATAACATGGCTACTAGGAGGACAACCTAGGTTTCTTTTTTTACTTTCAATAGATAAGCATGACCATGTGTTCACCTCGATGTTCTATATTGCCTATGCTTACGGAAAGATGATGAAACTTGCCGCTTTGTTTTACCTACATGAAGTTATACATGTCTTGGCTAATTGCTCTCTATAATATGATCTGAAATTAATTTAAATACCAGCTCTTTTATTTGTGGAGGTGAAATGACTATGCTCTAGACCCACATACATATCTTTGCTCTTTGATTTAAGTTTATGGATAGCCGGATAACTTGTTGTTTTTATGAAAATTTAACTTTTATGCTATCTACATATTTGTGATGCTCTTGCAAAGTTCTACCTACCAAAGCCATATACATATATATTTTATGATAACAAAACCCGTAGATTGCAAACATATGTTTTGATGAGTTGGATTAGGATTGATTTCTATGGTTCGAGACTAAGAAGCTGGTCATTCCTTTGTGTAACTTTTTCATGCTAGCCTTTTTGTCCATGCATTGTGGGTTTTCACATCGAAAATTTCACAAACTTTGCTGGGCATCCACCCTAAACCAAAAACATCTTTTTGTGATCACCTCCTTGTCCACAACCCAATTTGAGTATGGAGTAAAATTCTCAATGGAGATTCAAATATTCCGCAAGATTATGGAATTTATACTTACTTTAGCAGTCATTTCCCCTCTCTTTTATGCTCGAGGACGAGCATCGTTCAAGCATGGGGGAGGAGTCATTCTCTGACACAAATGCTATGTAAGTATTATGTTGCAAAAAGTTTTGAGGAGCAAAAGAAAAAAAGAAAAAAAATGAAAAAAAATTATTATGATGAGAAGAAAAGAAAAGTAAGGAAAAAAAAGAAGAATAAAGAAAAAAGAGAAAGAAAGAAAGAAAGAGAGAAAAATGAGAAGGAAATAAAATAAAAGTAAAAAAATAATAATAAAGATGCTCCTTGGATCTTTTTGCTTCATAAGTTCTCAAGTTCTTGATGACAAATCCATACTCAAATCTTCCAACCATGTGCAATCCGATAACGAGGACTTCACTCGTGCCTCGGGATCATCCATTTGCCACTTGCACATGTCTACTTATCTAAATGTGTGTGTTTCATCCCTCTCTCTTTCCAACATTTATTTTCCATGGCCTTTTTGACGAGTCTCGGTAATTCCAATAGACCTCTCTCTTAATTTGACAATATTTCGGATGTATGTTTTGCTAGGATTGTTTTTAACCTTCCAAGCTCCACAAAAGCCTTCCACTATCACATATGAGTAGAGTAGGTTGAAAATAATCTAGTATAGGCTTGAGTGACTTGATGAGATGAGTGTTCCATGAGCTTTTGCAAGAGATTTTCACTTATGTTGGATATGCATCTTTTTGAAAATCTTCCATGTGACAAGGTAATGGTTTGAAGTTCACTTAAGTTTGAGAGCATCGTGTTAAATGTGGCTTGTTCTTTATTGTTAGTCTATCTTCCATAATGAAAAAGAAGTCGGTCACAACTTGAACTTTAAAAATAAATTCTTAAGAGAGAGCAATTTGCCTCGTCATGAATGACTAAGTGCGGGGACAACATTGGAAGGCAACATTGATTTCCCTTTTAAGCAAGGATTGCTTACTCGAGGACGAGCAAGGTTTAAGCATGGGGGAGATGTTGACGGTGAATTTCCGTCAACCTAGAGTACTTGTTATACATTGGTTTTAATTATGATTTGCAACTAACCGGCCACTAGGCATACTAATGATATAACAAGTTCACACTTGCATGTCGATTTTGGAGTTCATTGTTTACGCAGGAAATCTACGCTAAAGAGGAGACTTTCGGGATAAGTTCATCATGCACTTCAAGAGAAGATCATGAATCCCGTCACAAGTCAAGACACGAAGTGAACAAGACTCCAAACGACCCGAGGACCGAAGCATCAACACGCAAAACTCCGGGGACTTGGATGTTTACCAACGAGATCAACTCAGCCCGAGAGATATTCTCGCAGCTCAGGACAGCATGATCTTTCGGTACAGATTCGGAGACTTAAACGGTCTTTAATGGCAAAAGTTTGACTACCAAAGTTGTGGGCCTCAACGATACCTTCGATTTGGACATGTGGAAGGCCCAATTCGGATAAGGGAGCTAGGAGATATAGCCCCCGAAATCCCTGCTGCGCAGTCAGTCCGAAATCAGAACAGATTATCTTCCAAGGCCGATTTGGAGATCTTATCTTCATTTTTAAGGGAAAAATGAATACCAAAGTTGAAGATAATTTCGTGGCACACAACCTGGACACCGAATTTGCATTATTTGGAGTCCAGACGTGGGAGATATGGCCCTGGCAAGGAAGGACTGCGAATCAGGAAAATCTGGCTGATTTTATGGAAACCAAGGTTGCTTCTCTCCCAAGGAGGATTTCGTGCAAGGCAAGGTGGAGCACGCCCAAAGTCACCTCAAGGACATAAATACAACCCCCTAGGCGCCCCAAGGTGGTTACCCATCGAACAAATCATCCTACCGACGCCAATCACCGAAAAACCGCCGCCGCAAGATGAGGGAGAGAGTTAGATGAGCTCGTCGCAAGGATCAACGCCGGCGGAGAGAAGGAAGCAAGAGGAGGACTCCAAGCCACCGGCCTAGGGGTGTTCCCAAGCTCCATCGCCGCCATCTTCATCGACGACGTTCTCCGGAGTCTCCATCACCCCTATGTGCTTCAATCCGTGTAAGATGATGGGGTAATGTCTCCGTTCATCCCTAGGATTAGATGGATACATGCTATGTGATCGCTACTTGATTCATGGTTTCAATCTATTGTTTTCATGTTGATGATGCTTTGATGATTAAGGTTAGCTACCATGTTTTTTCGGGCGTATGATATCCGCTACTCCCATAGATTCCATCAATATACCGTGTCCATCATAGGTCTAGTCACGAATACCTTCGCGTAGTGACGATACGAGAGGAGGGAAAGGGCGAAACCGTGGTCACAACCCCCGGTAGATTGGTTTACCGCTTTCGTGTAGTAGATGCATACCATGTTATCCTAGATCCTAGGGAGGGAACGCTTATCTTTCTTGCTCACTCTCTTGTGTTCACCCTTTACCATCTAGTTTAACCCTAGATTTGTTTGATCAACTTAACTTAGATTAACTTAGGTTAGATTGTTTCACTTTTAGATTAATACTCTCTTTCAAAGGTTTTCATTCAACTAGATTAGTACTTGGTTAAGCGCTAGTAATCCCCTTGCTCCGCGGATTGACAAGAACCTTGGGAATCCCGTGGTGAAAAAGGTGTAGGTCCGTACGCTTGCGGATCGTAGGTGGATACGAGTTTTATCCGTCAACAAGCCCCTTTTTCCCGCGCCGTTGCCGGGGAGCAAGCCGCTTTGCTACGTTTAATCTAGTATTAATTTTGTTGATTACTAACACCTAACCCTTATTTTCTAAAAAAAAAGAAAAAAATCTTTTTTGTTTTTCTTTCTACTTTTCTTGTGCCTAGATGGATTTGTTCACCTCACCATTGGAAGACGGAAGAGATGTCGCTAAGGGAGCTAGCAATGCCGTCAATGGAAGACATTGAGATGCAAAAATCAGATTTGACGTTTGCTACAACCCACTATGAAGTGAAGCCTGGAATCATCAAGTTAGTGGCGACAAAACCATTTAGAGGATTGGAGGATGACAACCCATATAGACACATTAAGGAATTCACGATGTTATGCAACACGGTGCAACAAAAAGGAGTTCCGGCCGCTTGGTTCAAGTGGAATCTTTTTCCGTTCTCTCTCGAAGATGAAGCGCGAAGTTGGTACACACTTGCGTCCGTTGAAGCAAAAGGAAATTGGGATGAGCTAGTGAAGAAATTTCTTTTGAAGTTCTTTCCCATAAGCAAGGTCCAAGACTTAAGGAGGCAAGTGCTCACTTTCAAGCAAGGAGAGGATGAAGGAATTGATGAATCATGGGACCGTTTTAATGAACTACTTGAGCGAGGCCCGAACTTGGGATTTTCCGGTGACTTGATGTTGCATACCTTTTATTTTTCACTAACCCCTAACTCGTCTCGTTTTGTAAGCATGTGTCCAGGCGGTGATATAATGGATAAAACAATTAGTGAAGCCGCACAAATCTTACAAAGGATAAGCAATGGACAAAGAACAATACGAGATTGGCAAAGATGTTGTCGAGAGGAGAAAAATGACAAAAGCAAGCCCAAGGTGCTTGCTGAAATTTATGAAAAAGATGAACCGAAGGTCAAGGAAGATGAACCGACCATACAAGAAAATGAAGATCCACTTCCCAAGGTAAGAGAAGTCATTTCGGATGTTAAAAATGTTGAAACTAACATGAATGTAGGCCGAAGTATGTGGAATGCTAGACCATTGGCGGAGTTCATTCAATCCGGTTGGGTTCAAGTTGATTTCGCCCCAATAATTAACTACCGAAGGAAGGAGGAACGCCGACACGTTGCCAAACTAATTGAAGATATATTTTATCAAGAGATGAGTGGAGAGTCGATCCAAAAGATGTTTGAAGAAGGAAGAGACGAAGGAGATGAAGGATGGATCGACCGGTTTGACAACTCAAAGATTTATGATGAAGGAAGAGAAGAGTACAACCGTGATGAGCCTAGTGACTCAAAGGATAAATGGGAGGAGATAGGACTCAAGCTAGATGATAGCTTGTGTGCTATTGAAGCCTACACACTAGCAAATCAAGACATGGAAGTACTCAAGGATGAAGGAAAGAGTGAATCAACAATGAGCGATCTTGACGACATGTGGTACATGGAAGATAAAGAAAGCAACATACAAGACTTTGAAGATGAAGATCTGGTTGATAAAGAAGACTTCAAAAAAGAGATGAATGCGTACATAGTTGAAGGATTACATGTTCCACATGATGAGTTGAAGAAATTGCAAGATGGTGATGAAGAGACAACTACACTCGTTGAGATCGATTCGCCTTCAACACCGCTTGATGATCCAAATATCACTCTTGTTGAAAAATCTCTAAGGCCAAGGTACGCGCTGAAATCTCAAGATATTATTGGTATTGATGTTGATAAATTCAAATACTCATGCTCAACCAATAGTATGAATGATAGTTTAATGTCTATGCCTTGTTCCAATAGTGATCATGTTGATAGGCTAGATTTTCTTGAGAATGAAAAAGAGGAAACATATATTTTTGATTCAATTAATCTCACACCTAAACAACCTTTGCCTAATGATGAGCTAAGTGCTATGCATGAAACATATGCTTCTTTTATTTACACCTTGACTTGTTGCTGCAATTCACATGTGGTGTTAATTATGAACGCGTATGTTTACAATAAGTTTTGTAAATCTCGATCATGCTTTGCGCTTGGTCAAGATAATGACCTTAAAGAATCATATGTCGAGAAAGGCCCGATTTTCACTAACCATGTAGACTAGGCTTGAATAATGAAAAAAGAAGTCATGCCTAAAAGAGTTGCAAGATAAATCATCAACCTCTCCGAATCCCGCGGTGGATGCTGCTGTCTTCATCAATTTGAGAGCTTGTTCAGAGGTGTACAAATGAAGAAAATGAGATATTCAGAAGCTCCATCAAATTATCATTCCAACGCATCAAGAACCAACAAGTTTGAAGACCCGTGCAAGGAGTTATGGAGGAAACATTGAGCGTTGCACGTTCTGAAATTTCAGGACAGATTTCATCGCCGAAGTAAAACGGACGTAACTCTCTTGTCCGGAGTCCGATTTGAGCAAATAAAGACTTATTGGAAAGGAAATTTTGTGCACTGTGCAATGGAGTAGAGCTTGAGTATGCTCTCTGTTCTGGACATTAAAAAAATTCATGGAGTGAAGGCAGCATCGAAGGATGATAAAGAAGGAGATAATGATGAAACAAAAGGATGCTTTGGGCAAGTCTTCTATAAGTGATCAAGCACAACATGGGAAGTAAATTAAAGCTGCATTGGTACCTTTTCTTCTTGCATGAAGGGCCATGGCTATGCAACGAAAAGAAGGTATGTGAGAAAGTCCAGCTCTATGACTTTAAATGAAGCGCTTTTCGGGAGGCAACCCGTTTCTTTATATTTTTACTACTTTCTTAGAGAAAATAAAAAATGGAACTATCTTATGATGATCAACTTGTGGTTATTAATCTAAGTTTAGTTTTCCTTTTTAGAACCACCATCATGTTCATGATCATATTTATTTATTTGCATGCATTGCATTTTGTTATCAATGTGATGTTTCTTTGTGTATATATGTTTTGTACATAGTTGGCTTGGTTGTTATATACTTAATGATGTATGCTTCATTTTCCATGTTAATACTTCATAAGTCCTTATGAGTATTTTTCTTTTGTGATCTTGTGTAAACGTGGTGTTTAAACATGATTGCGGACCATCATCATTAAGTTCGATAAACCTTGCTAGCTTTTCATATGTTTTCATGTTGCATTGGTTAGTTTATAAGCTCTGCAATGCGCTTAATTTTTCTTGTGCTATAAGAGTTATTGATTTAGGGATAGACATGGTGTTTTAACCCTAGATATATAAACCTTTATGGCTATGGAGAAATTCAGCAACCTAGTTGTAAACATGGTGTTTAGAACTAGGTGAAAACATTGTCTTGTTTATATGCTTTCCTATCATGTGCATACACACCTTGCACCACGTACACTAATTAAGTTTTTATTCCTCATTAAACTAATTATGCCACAAGTTAAGAATCTTAGGAGACATTGTTGGATTGTTGGCAATTCTATCTACTCCCAACCGTCACCTTGGGGGTAGAATGTGCGTTTAAAACGTCTTACGGTGCAAGATAAAGACTCTCACTACAAGGAAATTGAAGGATGGCTAAGAAGTGCTTTGTCTTCTTCTTCCATGACTAGCAAAATTCTAAGCATGGGGGAGACCCTGAATCTTCAACACGGAAGTGCAACATGACACTCTAGAAGATAGAATGATAAAGATCGTTAACATCTCCGGATCAATGCGCAAGAAGCCACCAATCTCATCAAAATTCTGCATGGTCTCAAAGGGAAAACACTGGATATTTTTGGATATTTAGAAGCCCCATGAAGTTCTGATTCCAACAAATCAAGAATCAAGACAATCGGAGGTTCCTACAAGCGGTTATGCCCGAAACACCGAGTGCAACACATCCTGAAATCAGTTTTGGACAGCACGTAGCGCTGAAGTAAAATGGACATAGCTCCCTTGTTTGAACTCCGTTTTCAATGAATGACCACACGTTGGAAAGGTAATTTCATAAAATTTTCAATAGAGCTATATTTCGATACATGTTCTGTTCTGGACATAGGGGGAAATCCATGAAAAAGAGACAGCAAGGAGATGATGAGAACAAGAAAGAGGAGATGGTGATGAGAACATTGAAGAGAAGGGTGACCAATGACTCCATTAAGCATACAAGATCAAATTCAGAAGTTTAGGAGCATTAATAAATCAAGACAAAAGCAAAAGCCACATCGATACATGGAGATGTCGGAAGAAGGCAACGAAGAATTACAAAGGATGGTAACATCTCCATGGACCTTCTCTTTTCCAAACACAAATGCTTGTAAGTATGCCTTCAACCTCAACTAGGTGCAACCTTTTGTTTTTCTCTTCAAACAATAACATGGCTACTAGGAGGACAACCTAGGTTTCTTTTTTTACTTTCAATAGATAAGCATGACCATGTGTTCACCTCGATGTTCTATATTGCCTATGCTTACGGAAAGATGATGAAACTTGCCGCTTTGTTTTACCTACATGAAGTTATACATGTCTTGGCTAATTGCTCTTTATAATATGATCTGAAATTAATTTAAATACCAGCTCTTTTATTTGTGGAGGTGAAATTACTATGCTCTAGACCCACATACATATCTTTGCTCTTTGATTTAAGTTTATGGATAGCCGGATAACTTGTTGTTTTTATGAAAATTTAACTTTTATGCTATCTACATATTTGTGATGCTCTTGCAAAGTTCTACCTACCAACGCCATATACATATATATTTTATGATAACAAAACCCGTAGATTGCAAACATATGTTTTGATGAGTTGGATTAGGATTGATTTCTATGGTTCGAGACTAAGAAGTCTGGTCATTCCTTTGCGTAACTTTTTCATGCTAGCCTTTTTGTCCATGCATTGTGGGTTTTCACATCGAAAATTTCACAAACTTTGCTGGGCATCCACCCTAAACCAAAAACATCTTTTTGTGATCACCTCCTTGTGCACAACCCAATTTGAGTATGGAGTAAAATTCTCAATGGAGATTCAAATATTCCGCAAGATTATGGAATTTATACTTACTTTAGCGATCATTTCCCCTCTCTTTTATGCTCGAGGACGAGCATCGTTCAAGCATGGGGGAGGAGTCATTCTCTCGACACAAATGCTATGTAAGTATTATGTTGCAAAAAGTTTTGAGGAGCAAAAGAAAAAAAAAAAAAAATGAAAAAAAATTATTATGATGAGAAGAAAAGAAAAGTAAGGAAAAAAAAGAAGAATAAAGAAAAAAGAGAAAGAAAGAAAGAAAGAGAGAAAAATGAGAAGGAAATAAAATAAAAGTAAAAAAATAATAATAAAGATGCTCCTTGGATCTTTTTGCTTCATAAGTTCTCAAGTTCTTGATGACAAATCCATACTCAAATCTTCCAACCATGTGCAATCCGATAACGAGGACTTCACTCGTGCCTCGGGATCATCCATTTGCCACTTGCACATGTCTACTTATCTAAATGTGTGTGTTTCATCCCTCTCTCTTTCCAACATTTATTTTCCATGGCCTTTTTGACGAGTCTCGGTAATTCCAATAGACCTCTCTCTTAATTTGACAATATTTCGGATGTATGTTTTGCTAGGATTGTTTTTAACCTTCCAAGCTCCACAAAAGCCTTCCACTATCACATATGAGTAGAGTAGGTTGAAAATAATCTAGTATAGGCTTGAGTGACTTGATGAGATGAGTGTTCCATGAGCTTTTGCAAGAGATTTTCACTTATGTTGGATATGCATCTTTTTGAAAATCTTCCATGTGACAAGGTAATGGTTTGAAGTTCACTTAAGTTTGAGAGCATCGTGTTAAATGTGGCTTGTTCTTTATTGTTAGTCTATCTTCCATAATGAAAAAGAAGTTGGTCACAACTTGAACTTTAAAAATAAATTCTTAAGAGAGAGCAATTTGCCTCGTCATGAATGACTAAGTGCAGGGACAACATTGGAAGGCAACATTGATTTCCCTTTTAAGCAAGGATTGCTTACTCGAGGACGAGCAAGGTTTAAGCATGGGGGAGATGTTGACGGTGAATTTCCGTCAACCTAGAGTACTTGTTATACATTGGTTTTAATTATGATTTGCAACTAACCCGCCACTAGGCATACTAATGATATAACAAGTTCACACTTGCATGTCGATTTTGGAGTTCATTGTTTACGCAGGAAATCTACGCTAAAGAGGAGACTTTTGGGATAAGTTCATCATGCACTTCAAGAGAAGATCATGAATCCCGTCACAAGTCAAGACACGAAGTGAACAAGACTCCAAACGACCCGAGGACCGAAGCATCAACACGCAAAACTCCGGGGACTTGGATGTTTACCAACGAGATCAACTCAGCCCGAGAGATATTCTCGCAGCTCGGGACAGCATGATCTTTCGGTACAGATTCGGAGACTTAAACGGTCTTTAATGGCAAAAGTTTGACTACCAAAGTTGTGGGCCTCGACGATACCTTCGATTTGGACATGTGGAAGGCCCAATTCGGATAAGGGAGCTAGGAGATATAGCCCCCGAAATCCCTGCTGCGCAGTGAGTCCGAAATCAGAACAGATTATCTTCCAAGATCGATTTGGAGATCTTATCTTCATTTTTAAGAAAATAAATGAATACCAAAGTTGAAGATAATTTCGTGGCACACAACCTGGACACCGAATTTGCATTATTTGGAGTCCAGACGTGGGAGATATGGCCCTGGCAAGGAAGGACTGCGAATCAGGAAAATCTGGCTGATTTTATGGAAACCAAGGTTGCTTCTCTCCCAAGGAGGATTTCGTGCAAGGCAAGGTGGAGCACGCCCAAAGTCACCTCAAGGACATAAATACAACCCCCTAGGCGCCCCAAGGTGGTTACCCATCGAACAAATCATCCTACCGACGCCAATCACCAAAAAACCACCGCCGCAAGATGAGGGAGAGAGTTAGATGAGCTCGTCGCAAGGATCAACGCCGGCGGAGAGAAGGAAGCAAGAGGAGGACTCCAAGCCACTGGCCTAGGGGTGTTCCCAAGCTCCATCGCCGCCATCTTCATCGACGACGTTCTCCGGAGTCTCCATCACCCCTATGTGCTTCAATCCGTGTAAGATGATGGGGTAATGTCTCCGTTCATCCCTAGGATTAGATGGATACATGCTATGTGATCGCTACTTGATTCATGGTTTCAATCTATTGTTTTCATGTTGATGATGCTTTGATGATTAAGGTTAGCTACCATGTTTTTTCGGGCGTATGATATCCGCTACTCCCATAGATTCCATCAATATACCGTGTCCATCATAGGTCTAGTCACGAATACCTTCGCGTAGTGACAGTACGAGAGGAGGGAAAGGGCGAAACCGTGGTCACAACCCCCCGTAGATTGGTTTACCGCTTTCGTGTAGTAGATGCATACCATGTTATCCTAGATCCTAGGGAGGGAACGCTTATCTTTCTTGCTCACTCTCTTGTGTTCACCCTTTACCATCTAGTTTAACCCTAGATTTGTTTGATCAACTTAACTTAGATTAACTTAGGTTAGATTGTCTTTACCTTTAGATTAATAATCTCTTTCAAAGGTTTTCCATTCAACTAGATTAGTACTTGGTTAAGCGCTAGTAATCCCCTTGCTCCCCGGATTGACAAGAACCTTGGGAATCTCGTGGTGAAAAAGGTGTAGGTCTGTACGCTTGCGGATCGTAGGTGGATACGAGTTTTATCTGTCAACATCCTTTGTTTTGTATTCGGTTTTGGTTCTTGAGCTTTTGTTTCCTCTCATTGTTTATGCACCGTAGCTTCGGCAATCGCCACAACAGAATTATCAAGTTGAATCCGATTTCTAGCGATCAATTGTTTCTTCGAAGATTTCGTTTTTCAATCGGCTTTGCTTATTCTAGATCTATTCTCGAGAGAAATCACATATTGTGTTCTTGAAGCCACGGTGGCTAGAGGTACACGCCGGGTCTTCTGAAAGAACTCGACTTGTCCATGGACTCGCCCTAGACTACCCGCATGAATAGGGATACGTTGTGACTGAACGGGGGTTCCGAAAGGCAGGCATTTTCGGAGTCCGACGGGAAACCATGATTTAAAGAGGCTTCTAATGAGATTCGATTTGCTACTTCTTCTTTGCTTAGAACTTCAACAAAAGGCTTAGCCGATCTCTCTAGATCGGTTTATCTACCCAATCTATCTTTGTTACCTCTGGTCTTTAGTAGATTAGATTTGTTCTAGTTTTGTGTTCTTTGTCTAGATGCATTAGGGTTTATCTCTACCGAAGATTGAAGTTACTTGGCTTTACTAGATCATCATTTGCGTCACACATTTGTTCCACGGATTCGATACCTTGGGTTCACCACTCGAGGGAAGAAGGGTCCCTTGACTACGACGGGAGACTTGTACGCTTGCAAGTCTAAACGAACTTTGATACAACTATCAACCGTCAACAAGCCCCTTTTTTCCGGCGCCGTTGCGGGAACAAGTGATCAAGATTTGATCTTTTATTGCTTTTTTGTGAATTTCAGTTTGCTTTTAGTTTTTCTTTTTGCATCTATTAAACTTTGATCATCCTCAAAATAAATCTAATCTAGTTTGTCTAACCCTAGTTTTCATAGATTTATTTTTACTTTCTAGTTTTTGCATATTTTGTTTATTGCTAACCCTAACAGGAGATGGACGGCTATCTCTCCAACAAACCCGATAATTTTGTGGATGATCCAGAAAAACTTTACAGGCTAAGGAGACGCGAAGCACATCAAGCTAAAAAGCTAGATTTTGTAGATTCGAAGTCGGGAGATCAAGGATCGTTGGAATCTCCGAAGAATTCACCACCTCAAAGCCCTCGGGAGAATCGACATCCACCGATGGGAGAACAACCGCAAGAACGCAAGATCGGGGAGCTATGCACCCCGGACATCATCGACCTACCAATCTTGAATCTTGAGGAGATCAGAAGACCGTTCGAGATCAAGACCTCAACAATCCGCATGGTGCAACATTCACCCTTCACCGGTAAAGAGGATCCGAACCTTCACCTCCAAGCATTCATTCAACTATGTCAGACTTTCAACATGGATGGGGTGACTCAAGACCAAATGAGGGCAAGGCTTTTTCCGTTCTCACTACTCGGGAAAGCTTTGCAATGATTCCACTCTCAACAAAGTGAGACGGTGCAAAATTGGAACACGTTGATGAAGGCTTTCATGAAGGAATACTACTCACCGGGTAAAATTCAAAGTTTGCATAATAAGATTGCCACCATTGTTCAATATCCTACGGAAACTATCTCGGAGGCATTCGAGCGCTTCAACAAGTATACTCGGGCGGTTCCACATCACAAGTTCCCGAAGGAAGACCTTGTGTAAAAGTTCTATCAAGGACTCACCATGGCGTCAAAGACGATCATCGATGCATCAGCAGGAGGATCTATCATCGAGCTTACACCGACGGAAGCTTTCACTCTATTCAAGAAGGTCGCGGATAATGATATGTGGGCGTCATCCAAACGCTTACATCCGGTTCAACCAACGGGGAATATCAAAGGAGTCTTGCAAGTGGAGAAGGAGAACATACTTGAAGGCAAGATTGACTCGCTCATGAGGAGGTTGGAGAAGATGGAGATAGAAAAGAAAGAGGGTCAAGACTTGATGGCTGCCGAAGCAAGATGCACATGCGAAGAATGTGGAGACTATGTCCATGTCCGCAAAGATTGTCCGAGAGGAAGCCAAAGCGCTCGACTACATGAGGAAGGGAGAATTGTCGAACTTCCGCTACGAGCAAGGTAGACCTCAATTTAATGCAAGCTCATCCATTCCGAATTCGGTTCCGCTTCGTATACAATTGAAGGAATTCATGGACGAGCAAGCTAAGATCAACAAGGACACCGTCACCAAGTTCAAAGCCATAGACAAGGTGTTGGAGAACATCGATAGCAAAGTGACGGAGGTCGGAAGCTCCAACCATCAAGTGCTCAACATGATGAAGATACTCGAGACGCAAGTTGGACAACTCGCGGGGCGCCTCACTAATGATAAAGGGAAGCTTCCGGGACAACCCAAAGGTCCCGAATCAGCGAAGGCTATTCAAACACGTTCGGGAAAGGATACCGAAGATCTGGAACATTCCGCAGGAGCAAGGAAGCTTAAACCATCCGCTGAGGCGGAGGAAATTGCTAAAGAGAAGGTTACGGGGATCGTCACCAAGGAACCCGAGTTTGAGATGCCGGGAGAAGACACGAGGATACCACAACTCAAGCCACGCTACTTCCGAGGTAAACTTGACAACCACTTTGAGAAGTTTGTGGAGGTTGTGCGTAGACTTAGTATCAACATGCCATTACTAGATGTCCTACAAGTACCTACATATTCTCGTTACTTTAAAGACATACTTGCAAATAAATATGAGATAGCAACACTGGGGGTAGATCATGTCAAAATGTCCGAGGAGTGTAGTGCCGCTATTGCTAATGGGCTAGAGAAGCAAAAGGACCTCGGATGCCCTACAATTCCATGTTCCGTTGGTTCTTTCGGTTCGAGAAGGCATTATGCGACCCCGGAGCAAGTGTGAGCGTCATGCCAAGGGATGTGTTCGAGAAGCCGCGCCTACCATTGGAGCCTACGGGTATGCGTTTGGAGTTGGGAGATAACTCCATTCGCTATCCCTTGGGCATCGTCGAAGATGTACCCGTGAAGGTCGGACACCACTTCATCCCCGTCGACTTCGTGGTGCTCGAGATGGGAGAGAGGGAGAAGCCTCCGCTCATCCTTGGGAGGCCTTTCCTCAAGACCGTGGGAGCTACTATTGATGTTGCTAAGGGGGAGATCATGTTCGATATCAACGGAGAAAGGAGTTCCTTCAAGTTCCGACCACGACTCGAGGCATGCAATATGATTGAAGTTAAAAATGCTCCACCTCAACGTCGTGTTGTTAAGGAAGAATCAAGGAAGAAGGAAGGTCTGAAAAAGAAGAAAGAGCTGAAGAAGAAGGACATAAAGAAAATCAAGGAAGGTGTTGCATCCGTCAAGACAAAGGAAGAAAAGCCGCCTGTGAAGACCAAAAAAATGACTAAGCCGGAAGATAAGCCCGTGCCCAAGATGGTGCAGAAGTGGGTACCCAAGATTGCAACGCCCGCAAAGAGCGTTGATCCGAAGTAATCAAGTGAAGAAGTCTAGCCATGCACTATAAACGAAGCGCTAGGCGGGAGGCAACCCGTTTCATCGAGTCAAGAATAAGCTACCGGGAGGACAACCCGATTCCCGGTTTTTCGAGTCTTTTCAATAATTTAGTTTTGAATTTTTTTACGCAAAGACATTAGACTTAGAAGTGGTTGAACAATATTAGAGACATAATTCTTGGTTGAATATTTTGTTTTATCATAAATCCTTTACATGAACCCTCCTATGTGTTTGTTTGCTTCTTTTCCAAGAAACCACAACCAAGTAAATTCAGAACCTAACTCAACCATTCATCCTCATTATGGTGTTGTGGTTGACTTATTTTTCATGCTAAAAACACACGAGTAGAGCTACGACTTATACCTAGGTGTTATTTAAATTTCAGCACGTGGTAGGACTCACGTGAACATAGAAACTAAACTTTTGGTTAGTTTGAAAATATATATCCTTGGTTTCTCTAAGATTAGAATTTTTCTAAGCCTCATTTAATTTTATTTTATTCAAAATCTCTCTCATTTAGCCAAAATTAGAACCTAAACCTATGCCCCCATGATCAAGCCGGGAAAAGTTTGTTCTCAACCGATGAAGGCAAACTATACCGGTGAGACCAATATCAACGTAGTCGGAAAACATTTTCGACTTACATTTGTTTTTAATGGTTTAAAAACTTCTCTAAATTTATGCTTGAGCTCTTCCATAGCTCTGAAAATATTTTAAATTTTCGAAATTAGAGGAGTGATTAGCCTTAAACATACTTACAGGGAGGCAATCTAGTTTAAATTAATCATGCATGCACCATTGGATGCTCTTTCATCAACTTTCATCAAGACCACATGCAAAGGACAAGCATGGGTGGGTAGTAAGCATGTCTTTGCAGGAATCTCATGGTGACATGTGAAGCAAGTGGAGCAAGGGAGCACGGACATGACTCAAAGCATGAAGCATCAAGTGGAAGGACCATTAATGCAAGAAAAGGAGCGGACGAGAGCGTTTGGGCGGTGCAACTCGTGGAGCACACGGCAAGAAAGTCATGGAGGAGAAATGATTATGCCGGGAGAAAACGAGCCCTAGGGAGGCACGCGGCCACCCGGGCCGGCCGGCCTCCCCTACAAAAGGAGCCCCCGGCTCCCGTCTTCTGCGAGCAAGCATCCCTCTCCTTCCTCGGTTGTGTGCTCAAGTTCTTGGCCCCGGAACCACCGTAGACATAGCCAACCTTCCCAAGCTTGATAGCTCAAACAATTCACACCCTTAATCCACTCAAAGTCCACATTCCCAAGTTTTTAAGTGCCTAGTTACCGGTTGCAACCCGGAATTTTAGTAGAGAGAAGAGTGCTGCAATCATGTGGAAGAAAACCACAAGTCTCTTCACCAAGAAGAAGGAGTCATCGTCATCCAAGCCATCTTCGACAACATCTTCGACGACGTCTTCGAGGAGGCACTCGGTTTCCGAGTCTCCTCGGAGCATGGAGGAGGATACGGCACCGCCAAGGAGGAACAACACTCTCCTCCTTGGTGGCATGAGGGCAACAAGGAGCACGTCCATGAGGTTTACAGAACCTCAAGGTCATACGGAGGAGCCACCCATTCCACCTCGACGATCGACCCGTTCATCCGCGCCACCTCCATATACTCCGCGGTATTCCACATATGGCTTCATCATATTGTCGGAGGAGGAGATGAAACTCTCTCGTCTTGAGAAGAGGCTTGTGGCAAACGTCGATTTCGACGATCAAGCACTCAACTATTTGGGTTTCTGCACGGACATATATTATATGTTGGGGCACCTTGGATGGGTGCAATTCTCCAACGGGGCGTCGGCAAACACCCACAAGGAGTTTGCCTTGTAAATTTTGATGACTATTGCGCCTATCCTTGATGATGGGGTGCAAAGTTTATCATTCCGTTTGGAGGGAATCCAACAAGTGGTTCCCTACGAGTATGTTAGGGAGCTACTTGTGTTTCAAAAGGGAGCTCCGGAGAAAGTCGACGTGTCGGATGTCTTGTTAGATGGATTTTGGAACTTAATCTCCGGAGAAGCCCACCAACAACGCAATTGCATCCGCAATCCCATTATCCGAGTATTCCACTCTTGGGTGTGAAAGAGGATTATGGGGAGGATGAGGGAGACGAAGGTGACTGACACGGAGTTGAATTGGCTCTACTCGGCTTTGATTGCCAAGTAGCCAATAGACCCCTCATACCTTATGATCAACCGATGGTGTTGCGAGGCAACATCAGGTTCGGGAGATATTGGTTCGGGGTGCTACCTCTCTATGTTGGCCATCTATTTAAGGACGGGGATCACAAGAAATCCCGAACATCTTTTACATGGGACCCCTCTCGGTTTTGAGTATTTGAAACAAGGAAAATATATTAGTAGAGATGAGAGAGGAGGCTTTCATGTGGCCAAGGTGAACCTACCCCTTCCGGACCCAAGGCTTAGGCTTTTCATTCAAGGGAAGGAAGATTGGTTGGAAGAAGAACTCCTTGTCCCGGCAAAGAAAAATAAAAGAGGAAGAATTCTAGAAGAGGGATCCTCCTCCGCGTAAGAGGGTGGTACACAACCCAACTATGTGCCACCTTACGGTGGGATCCCTACTCCGCCAAGTTATTACAGAGGGCCACAAATGCAACCATGGGGGGGTGGTGCACCGGTGCCCCCACAAAATTATGTGGTGCCCAACGTGACCTTCGCGGAGCCCTACACACAATATCCCCAACCGCAGCAAAGTATGGCCATAATTGGAGGGTATGTTGCGAGAAACATGCAAAACGTCGCAGCCATCCAATCCAACGTGGCTCAACTTGGTGATGGCAATGCAAATATTGCTTATGAGCTTTGACGCCTTCACCTAGTACCGCCGGATCAATTCGTTAGAGGAGATGTTCAAACTTACTACGAGCAAGGTTACAACTACCAAGACCACCAACACCAACCACCGGCGGAGGATTAAGAAGAAGGAGGAGCTTTAGTTTTCTTTTCTTTTCCCTTTTTTCTGTAATTTTCAGCTTGTGTTAACTTGTGTTTGCGTAGTATTTTCAGTTTTCATTTAAATTTCAACAAGTGTGTCGGTTTTCATTTGTATTTCAGCAAGTGTTAACTTGTGTGTTGCTCAACCTATCCAGAGCCTTATATATATTCGAGTGCATAAACCTTAGTGTACAAGATTTGTTTTTGAGTGAGTTATTGCAGGCCATGATTTCTCTGGCCCGAGACTAAGAAGCTGGTCATTTCATTTTTGCGTATCTATTTTTTTGCTAGCCTCTTATCCGCGCATTGTGTATCCCCGCATCGGAGATTTCACAAACCTCGCCGGATATCCACCCTTAAAACCAAATATCATCTTTTGTGATTACCTCCTTGACCACAACCTGTTGTTGAGAATGGATCATCAATTCAAGGAAGATCGCAAGACGGTGCCAACATTGAAGAATTCAAGTATCTCTCGAAGAAAAAAATATATATTTCCTGTACCTACCTTATTTATCACCTCTTTGCCTGAGGACGAGCAAAGGTCTAAGCATGGGGGAGGAGGTAGGTAAAATGTAATTCTAGAGTTCAAAGGGGAGCAAATAAAAAAATTCAAAAGAAAGAAAGAAAGAAAGAGAAATATGAGAAAAAAAATAAAGTGAACTCCCCGGTTCTCTAAAGTGCATTAGGAATTTCAAGGCTTCAAGATTAAAAGATCCATACTCAATTTTCCAACCATGTGTAATCCGATAACGAGGACTTCCTTTGTGCCTCGGGATCATTCTTTGCTATTTGCACATGTCCACCCATCTCAAGTGTGTGTATTTTTCTCTTTCCCCTCCTTGATATAACATTATTTTCCAATGACCTTTTTGACGAGTCTCGGTAAGACCATGAGAAGCTTGTCTTGTTTTGACGACATCTCATTTGTAATATCTTGGTAGGACTAAACTTTCCCAAAAAGCTCCATATAAAGCCTGCCACATACATACATGTTATGAGAGGGAAAGGAGTAGAATATATAGGCTTGAGAGACAAGATGAGATGAGAGTTCATGAGCAATATGCAAGGTGATTTAAATTTGTGAACTTGGTTTAGCTCTTTTTCATCTCATTCTTTATTTTTAAAATTTCTGAGATCTATTTAAATTTTTGGGAGCATGTTAATACTTGTGGGATAAGCTTAATTAAGAATCTACCCTCCATAGAGATGAAGGCTAGTACATTATGGAACTTTAACGAATTAAAATTTCGAGAGCATTATGTTTTCTCATGTATGATATGTAGGGTTTAAACATTGATAGGCAACGATGATATCCATCAAAGGCTTACTCGAGGACGAGCAAGGTTTAAGCATGGGGGAGCTGTTGACGGTGAAAATCCGTCAACCTAGCCATGTGTTTACCTTCGGTGTTGGCATAAGTTTTATACCTTATCTATTGGTACTAACCCCCGTGGTATAACAAGTTCACTTGTGCATGTCGGATTTGGAGTTTAGTGTTTATGCGGGGTTTTAGCGTTAAAAGCAAGACTTCCGGATAAGTTCATCAAGCACCTTGTGACAAGACCTTGAAGCCCCGTACAAGTCATGCAATGAAGCAAACTTGACTCCAAGAAGCCAGGGACTTAATCCGAGAAGATGACAAACTCCGAGGACCTAACCAGAAAAGTGCCGAATCTTGCAAGACAAGGAGCTATGTCCAACTTGGAGAGAAACTGACGACAAAGGCCTACATGCAGAAGGGGGAAGGATCTAGAAGACTCGGGAACTGACACCACGCAAAGGAGACCGGGAACTGGGCCTGGATGGGCCCGGGCCGCCGGCCCGGGACGGCCGGCCCGGCCCCGCCTAGGGCCCAATTGCCCCCCTTTGACCTAGCCGCCAATCGGGCTTTTTATAGCCCCCGGGGTCGAGAGCCATGCATCAATGAATTCGTGATCGGCCGCCGAGGAGCAGAGAAGAGAGGGACAACATCCCGGAGAGGAGAGGGTCGAGCTAGTTGACTAGGGTTACCCTAGCCAACGTGGGAACCTTGCACGGAAGACCATGTCGGAGTTCCCGGAGCTAGAAGCAAGACCAAGGTAGGATCCCGGTCGTGATCTTGTTTATGTATCATTGTAATGGTTGAATTATCAAGTTGAATCCGATTTCTAGCGATCAAGTGTTTGTTCGAAGATTTCGTTTTTCGATCGGCTTTGCTTATTCCACATCTATTCTCGAGATTGATCACATAGGGTGTTCTTGTAGCCGCGGTGGCTAGAGGTACACACCGATCTTCCGAAAGAACTCGAATTGTCCATGGACTCGCCCTAGACTACCCGCATGAATAGGGATACGTTGTGACGAACGGGGGTTCCGAAAGGCGGGCGTTTTCGTAGTCGGACGGGAAACCACGATTTAAAGAGGCTTCTAACGAGATTCGATTTGCTACTTCTTCTTTGCTTGGAACTTCAACAAAAGGCTTAGCTCTATCTCTCTAGATCGGTTTATCTACCCAATCTATCTTTGTTACCTCCGGCCTTTAGTAGATTAGATTTGTTCTTGTTTTGTGTTCCTTATCTAGATGCATTAGGGTTTCTCTCTACCGAAGATTGAAGTTACTTGGCTTTACTAGATCATCTTTTGCGTCACACATTTGTTCCACGGATTCGATACCTTGGGTTCACCACTCGAGGGAAGAAGGGTCCCTTGACTACGACGGGAGACTTGTACGCTTGCAAGTCTAAACGAACTTTGATACAACTATTAACCGTCAACAAGCCCCTTTTTCCGGTGCCGTTGCGGGAACAAGTGATCAAGATTTGATCTTTTATTGCTTTTTTGTGAATTTAAGTTTTCTTTTAGTTTTTCTTTTTGCATCTACTAAACTTTGATCATCCTCAAAATAAATCTAATCTAGTTTGTCTAACCCTAGTTTTCATAGATTTATTTTTACTTTCTAGTTTTTTGCATATTTTCTTTATTGCTAACCCTAATAGGAGATGGACGGCTACCTCTCCAACAACCCCCGATAATTTTGTGGATGATCCGAGAAAAACTTTACAGGCTAAGGAGACGCGAAGCACATCAAGCTAAAAAGCTGGATTTTGTAGATTCGAAGTCGGGAGATCAAGGATCGTTGGAATCTCCAAAGAATTCACCACCTCAAAGCCCTCGGGAGAATCGACTTCCACCGATGGGAGAACAACCGCAAGAACGCAAGATCGGGGAGCTATGCACCCGGACATCATCGACCTACCACTCTTGAATCTTGAGGAGATCGGAAGACCGTTCGAGATCAAGACCTCAACAATCCGCATGGTGCAACATTCACCCTTCACCGGTAAAGAGGATCTGAACCGTCACCTCCAAGCATTCATTCAACTATGTGAGACTTTCAACATGGATGGGGTGACTCGAGACCAAATGAGGGCAAGGCTTTTTCCGTTCTCACTACTTGGGAAAGCTTTGCAATGGTTCCACTCTCAACCGGCGGATACGGTGCAAAATTGGAACACGTTGATGAAGGCTTTCATGAAGGAATACTACTCGCCGGGTAAAACTCAAAGTTTGCGTAATAAGATTTCCACCTTCGTTCAATATCCTACGGAAACTATCTCGGAGGCATTCGAGCGCTTCAACGAGTACACTCGGGCGGTTCCACATCACAAGTTCCCGAAGGAAGACCTCGTGCAAAAGTGCGCCGATGACGACTTCCTTGGATGCGTCGGGCAGGCCGAGGCAAACCTTCTTGACAGCTGGACTTGGGTCCAAAGCCGTGCTTGTACGCTTCTGCTCTGGTACCTGCAAGGTAGTTTGGTCGATCTTGGCCGCCTGGGCGACCATGATCGTTGCTGCAGCTTTGATCGCTGAATCTTCGGAGAGCTCGACTGTGGCGCTTTCGCAGTTGTAGGAGACCATGATATCCCCAAGGATGGAAATGATTCCATTTGGCACTGGCATCTTCATGATGAGGTAGGTGTGGTGCGGTATAGCCATGAACTTGGCGAGCATAGGTCGTCCGAAGATGGCATGGTATGATGAGCGGAAGTCCGTGACTTCGAACGTCAGGTACTCTGTACGGAAGTTCTCCTCTGTGCCAAAGGTGACCAGTATGCATACACGACCTATGGGATATGCAGCCTTGTCGGGCACAACCCCGTAGAAGAGTTCATCACAAGCTGTCATCTTGCTGAAGTCGAACTCCATCTTGCGCAACGTCTCTGTGAAGATGATGTTTAGGCTGTCGTCTCCATCAATGAGGGTCTTAGGCAGCCAAGCCCCGTTGACTATGGGGTTGATGACCCGCGGGTAGGTCCCGGGATCAGGGATGTGAACCCAATGATCTTTCCTGGAGAAAGTGATTGGAATTTAGACCACCGTAGAGGTCGCGAGTTTTCAGTGTTGACATGCCTAATCTCCCTGGCGTTTGATCGAGTCTGCCGGTTGCTTTTGATCGCTTGGCGACCTCCGACAATGAAGTTGATCTCGCGGTTAGCCTTTTGGAACGCACCATTGGGGTTGCCCCCTTTGGGCAGTGGCGGAGGGGTCCACTCCTTTCGGTTGCTGTCCTGGTTATTGTCGTCATCCTGGCGATGTCGATCATCACATCGGTCGTTTTGACGATCATCATGGCGTTCATCGCGACGATCACTCCTGTGGTCGTCACGCTTGTCGTTGCGGTCATCACGATGGTAGTCGTCACGCCTGCCATCGCGGCGATAGTCGCGGCGGTAATCATGTCAGTCCCTATCATCATTACGAGGATAGGGCCTGCGATCACGGTAATATCGTCGATCAGGTCGACGGTTGCGATTATCGAAGCATTGACCACCGTTGCGGTCGTCGTTGCCGTTGCTCCTGATCTTTTTGGAGGTAGACGGGACTCCAAGGGCACGCTTTATCTGCTCGCACTCTCTCATGGTGTGCTTGGCGTCGCGGTGGAACTAGCACTGGTCGTCCATGACCATATTGAAGTCGCCTTCGAGGAAGGTGGATGGTCTTGGTGGATCTGCTACATAGGCTTCGCCAGATCGCTTGCGTGACCTGGTGCCTCTATTGCCGTGGTCCTCTCCGTTGAAGTCATGCATTACCGCATCATGAGTGTCGACCAGTTTGTCGACGTAGGCCATGAGGTCGCCAATGGTTTTTGCATCAGCTTCATTGATCTTCTCAAACAACTTGATGTTGGTGATTCCCTTTTTGTAGTAGGCGATGACATCATCTTCTTTGACACCTGCAAGGGTGTTGCGGTTCTCGAAGTAGCAGTTAGTGTACTCATGGAGAGTTTCATCACTTCTCATCCGTACTCTAGCGAGGTGGTGAGTATTGCCAGGACGATTGTAGGTCGCCTGGTAGTTGGTCGTGAAGAGGCGAGACAGAGTTACCCGGGAGGTGATGCACTCTGCTGGGAGATTGTCGAGCCACAGGAGTGGTGCCTTGCCCATCACGAGGGGGAAGTATCCCGCCATGTGGTCTTCATTGCCTCCAGAGGCACGCGCCGCTATGTTGTACATCTTGAGCCATATACTCAGGTCAGAACGACCGTTGTACTTCTCAATAGCTAGCTTGAAGTCTTTTGGGTATCTGGTCGTCTGGAGACGTCCTGAGAAAGCTGGGAAATTATTGACCGCTCCCGGGCTTGCAGATGGGGCGTCAGCCGCGGGGATGACGTAGAGGTCGTCGGGAGAGCCATTGTCTTGGTCTTACTGAGCACGTCGTAGGAGTTCCTGGTTGTGCATGACCCGGAGATCTGTAGCTTGAATGGGGTTGTTGGCGTCAAGGGTGTCAGGGACCTCGTGCTCTCGGTCGTAGTTAGCACGTCGAGCTATTTCGACTTCATCTCTTATGCGATGACGCTGGCTTCCTTCTACACGATTGGCCTGGACCAGAGGAGGCTGAGCTCCTGCATTGTGTCTTGGGTTTGGAGCGATGTTTGCCTGAACATTGGCAGCATTGGCTGCATTGTTGACGACGTTATCAGCATCATTGGCCAGAGCATTTGCTGGAGCATTAGCCACAGGGTTGGCTGGAGTGTTGGCTGCAGCATTGGCAGCGGGTTTGACCGGCTGCGCTACTTCGTTTCGCCTCGACCTTCTTCAGCCACCGGGTCGAGGGGACCCTGGCTCCGACGTTGGTGGCGAGAGCGCACCGATCTGCTTCTGGAGTAGGAACTTGCTGCGGATCTGCTGTGTCCATGACCTCTTTCTTCGATCTGAGCAGCTGCAACGCGGACTTTGGCTTGGAGGCGTCGGACCATTGGGGAATCTTCGAGGTGATTCAGAGCGGCAAGAGCGGCTCCCAAGTTGGTTTGCGGTGAATTGTAAACTTCGAGTCCGTCGCGCTCGAAGTCCCTGAGGAGGTCTCGTGCATGCAGTTTGTTGGCATGAGGTGGGTCATCTTGGCGTCGCTGCTGTGGGGCAGCGGTGCCGCAGGTGCTTGTTGTCCGACATTGGCGTTGACTTGTCCGGCGTTAGCCGGTTGGTGTCCTACGCCTGGGGTAGAAACAGCGAGCTCTTGTTGTTGTCGGACGGCTCTGGCAGCATTAGCGTTCTCACGTTCTTGACGTTGCTCGTCTGTTTCTCCATCTTGAGGCGGTACATCCGCGGAGATGACCAAGATCTGGCGATCTAAGGTCTCGAACTCTTCTCCCGGATAGTTCGGGGAAATCGTTGTGTGGCAACCTGGAACACAAGGTGGTTCGGAGATGACTCTTGGTTCAACTGGCAGCGGTAGGACGCAGTAAGAGGTCGGCGAAACTTCTTGAGGACACGACAATGGCGTGTGGTGTGTTTGGACTTCTCGTGAATAGGGCAGGGTTCATCGAGGTGATTCCTGCATCTTCCACGATCTTGAGAGTTGAATCCTGATTCGATCTGGATCTTGTGTTTCATGTAGCCTGATGCTGAGTGAGTAGCACTGCGCAAGCCAAGAGGTATGCTAGAGGCCGAAGGGGTCGTGCGAGGGCGTTTGACATGCTCACAGACTTTGATTGTGTCAGAGAGCATGCCCTCGACACAATCAATCCCGGTGATCAGGTCGCTGGGAGTGGGTGGGTGGTTTTTTGTTAACAGATCCATTTCGATCTGTTGGTTGGTGGTGACCGCATTGCCTTCGATGACGAGGTAGGCGGCCGGAGTGGTGGATGTCACCGCATGGAGCCGAAGCGGATGTCGACGGGGTAGGCGAGGATGTCCGCCATGCTCTCCGGAAGATGACATCGTTGGTCGAAGCCATCGAGTTGCACGAAGAACCTTGACTCAGCCCCTACCTAGCGCGCCAACTGTCAGATGGTGAGATCTGGATAGCCCACAGGGGTGTTAATCCCTGTGGTTTAGTTGTTCGGTGGGGTTGAGTCTAAGGCTAAGAACTCGAAGGTCGCACACGAGTACGCGGAACACAGAGAACACAGCGAGTTTATACTGGTTCGGGCCTCCGGAGAGTAATACCCTACGTCCAGTTGTCGGTGTAGATTGCTTGAGGATTGGACGGCTTGTACAAAGGGTCGCCTCGTCCACCTTATATTAGCCAGCGGATGAGGTCGGTTCCTAGACTCCTGGTCAGTTGCGACCAGGAGACCTAAGTCTACATTACACATCTTGCCATATCCCGTCGGTCTGCTTTGGGCGAAATCCACCGATGTCTTGTCTTGTATGCCAAGTCTTGAGGTCGTGATGGATTAGGTCGTCTGGGGAATCTTCTAGAAGATCTTCAGTAGGTCGTTTGGGCTACCAACTAGGTCGGTTGGGCCCATTGACAGGTGAAGGACCGATTAGGCGACCGGGAGAGGGGGGGAGTGAATGGGAGCCGATAAAAATTCTTCTCGAGGGAGATTGAAACTCCGACAAGACGAACTAGCTCGGTCGGACCCCCGAAATCACACACTCCGCACTTCTACCTTCTCGTTTGCCAAAACCACGTAGCCACCGGAGTGCTACCGGTCCTTGGAACAAACTCTACCAAAGCAACTACAACACACACGCACCAACGACGGCGGCAACAACTCGAAAGCGGCTAACCGAGGGGGGCGGTTAGACCGGTATAGGGGGCGGTTAGACCGCCTCCACACGGTAACCAAGAAATCCTCCGAAACACCTCTTCCGAGCACCAAAACGCACCACGGTTTCACCAACAAAGATCTCTCGTTCAAGGCCATGCTAGCTACCGGAAAATCTTGGTGAAAACCAAAACTCCACCCGTGGGCCTAGGGGCGGTTAGACCGGCTACCGGGGCGGTCTAACCTCCCGTACCCAAAGCAACGAACTCCAACCAAGAACACCTAGCAAACGGCACGAGAACGACCCGAAATTTCACCCGTACACTCCCTCCGATCAAGGTGAACAAACTCACGAGAGGAAAATCCGGCGAAACAAAACTTCGACCCGGAAACACCCGGGTGCGGTTAGACCGCCCTCCGCAAAGCGGTTAGACCACCTCTCCCGAAAAAAACGGCCCCGCGGGTCAACCCCCAACTTCCTCGCGCTCGATCTCCCGAATCACTCCACGGATTGCAGCGAAACTTCGGGATTAGCCGAGTTACCTCCCGGGCAACCTCTACCTCAAAGGAATCGACCCGAAACGCTCACAATCAAGAGGAATCGAAGAAAGCACCTCTCTAGGTCAAGAACTCGCGCAACTCGAAAAACCACCAAATTGAGTCCAATTCAAAGGGGATTTGGGGTAAAGTCACCAGCCAAAGAGGCACAAGAACCTCATACGTGACACCCACCAAAAACCCCAAGAAATTGTTCTCAAAACACCGCCAACAAAGAGCTTCGAAAATCACCACAAAAGAGACGGAAAACCACCATGAGGAACAACGCCGAACCTTCTATACATACCATGAAAGGTTCGTACAAGGTCTAGCTTGCCACCCAAACATCCATCCCTCTCTCTAGATCTCACATGAAGCTCTCAAGCTAGTCCTCTAAAAACCTAAGGAAAATGGAGAACGAAAATGGAAAAACAAATGAGCTAGGGTTCCAAGAGTTGGTCGCCATCCACCCATTCAATGAGTATATATGGAGGCACCCAAAAGACTAAACTACCCTCACCTAATAACTAGGGATACAAGCCCCTCGAGGGCGGATTTGGTAGTCTTCGGAATATCTTCATCGGACGGATGCCCGGCGACCGCACCCTACTTAGCCTCGACGCAAGCCTTGCGATCCCGACGCGTGTCCTCCGCTTCGAGGCATCTCGGCGCCGGCGGCCGTGGCGGCCATACCCCCCCCCCCCCCCCCCGGGCGGTTAGACCGGCCCGAGAGATCCGACCCGCCCCAAGCGATCCGACCGCCCCTCCCGGGCGGTTGAACCGCCCGGGTGGCTGCTCCTCCTCGTCGAGTCTTCGACCTCGGTTTTGTGGCTCAACCGAGTAACCCGGTGGTTTTCCCAAGTGAACCACCGCAAACCCCGCGAACTCGGTGTAGCCTCCGCCAATCTCCACTCATGACTCGGCTCCCACGTAGTTCCGGCTCGCCCTTGGTTTTGAGGCTCTACCAAGAAACCGTCCTCAACTTCATCTTCTTGTTCATGCCATCATGCGGCCCGCACTTGACCCCACCGGCCACCGGTCCCTCGAACGAAGCCTACTTGTCTTCTCCACACCCCGGAGGCCTCACCGCAACGACCTTTCGCGCTTGTTCTTCACCCGCACCAACACGAGTCAAGCCGCAACCTCGCACTCGCAATACTTAGCCAAGAATCAGTCCACACAACGTTGTCAATCACTCATCACATAAGGAAGCGACCATCCACCGGTCCTCGAACCACACATGGTCCTCAATAGGTCGGCGAGTCTTCTATTAGGCCGGACCCACTTGTCGGGGACGGCCGTGATCCTGGTCGGTGGGGACCCAGGGGTACCCATGTATCATAGTTCCAAAGCACATTGTGACTAATCTTGTAGGACCCAACAAGCGTTGGGTACCAAAAAATGCTTGTTGAGCTTGTAGGTTAATCGAGTTGCATTGAAGTCATGGCAATGAAGAAAGAATTGGTTACTTGATAACACGCCATGAGACGAACTAGAAAGTGAACATCACTCAACCAATGCAATCTCGGTAACTAGTACTTAAGTTGTGCCTTGGTCACTCTTAGTTGTTTGTGAACACTCATGAATCACTAGATCTAGGTTTGTGAAGCATGAGGAAGTGACCTTGACACGTTCAATAATTTCATTATCCCGTGCCATTCGATGCTCCTAATGGCTCTCTAGAAGAGCATTTGTTGTGATAAGCTTTGTAGAGTGTTATCTAAGTATAATAGAGGCTTATCAAGGATCTAGAGCCGAAAGATCACCAAAATGACCAAGGAAGGGCAGGGCGGTCTAACCGCCTGCCCCCAGAAGTGTTTTTGGCAGGTGACCAGGCACCTGTGGCAGGGTGACCCGGTGCGCCTCTGGAGAGTGGCGGGTGACCCGACACCTGTGCCCGGGTAACCCAACTTGGAGCAGTTTGTCGACGTTTTGGTGATTCCAAGGCGGTGGTAATGAGACTATCGACATAATTCATTTTTGTAAACCTTTTTATGCCATAGGCATACCTTTGTAGCAAATCTCCCTTATTCTTAATTGAATTACGTGCTAAGTTTGAGAAATTCAAAATTCTGTAAGCACTAATTAAGGGGGAGTTTACTTTAAAGGTTGTGTCATTTGTGGGACTAACAAATTCTTCTAGTGAACTTGTAGTCTCATATGTTTGTGCATCTTAACGAGCTCTTGACTCCATCAATAAATCTCATATAATCAAGTACGAGCTACTTGTTCCTAAATATTTACTTATGCACAAATTCAAATGGTCTAAAGGCAAAGGTATGTCATCATGAACTTCTTTGTTTATCGAAATGCATCTAGGCCATAATGCTATGCTAGTGTGCCTTCCTAAGCTTGTAATTGCTTCAAATGAATCTTTGTGGGCTACTCTAGATATTTGGTTGATACCTTATTATCACTCGTCTTTGTGTCTCGAGGATGGAGGTATGAGTCAAATATTCTTGAAAAGCTATTCATTTGAAGTGGATGCTTGCACTCCGTGACATAGGATAGATTTTTCAAAAATCCAACTAGCACGTCTAGGAAGTGTGCTTATTTTAAAAATATACTTGGTTCTTGGTCTTTGTGACCCTATTGATCCATTGTGACTATAGTTCTCCGTGTTTGTTTAATGGCTAGTCACAAGTGGTGATATTTTACTCAAGTCCATAATATCCCTAAATCCATATCTATATCTCTCTCTCTCAAACACTCTTGGAAGAATCAAGAATATGATTTATTTGGATTATCTCAAGTTCTTCTAAGATTGGTGATTTTTGGATCGAACTCTTCTACATATCTTTTATCCAAATATTCCATGGAAATAAAGGATCAAATCCACTAATGCTGAAAAGGTGTTTTTCGGAACTACCGACCCTAGGGCGGAACTACCGATAAGAGCTCTCTGTCTAAAAGTATGGAAATTCTCGGTACTTCCGACCCCACCTCGGTACTACCGATATAGGGTCTCTGGAGAAAGTTTTGCTAGGGGCGGTTTAACCGGGGGTGAGGGCAGTCTAACCGCCTCACCAAGTTTTTGTCCCTGTCCTCAATATCTTCACTTCGTGCTATTTCTGGACTCCCAGGGACCTAAGTGTAAAAGAGGGACCAAATCCAATCCTCTTACCTCAATCAACTGAGTCAAAAGGGGGGGCGGTTTAACCAGGTTCCCCACCTGGTTAGACAGGGTTCCACGGGTCTCACTGTTTTGACCCCTACCCGTGACTCAACACCCCCTCAACCCTATCCACTCACTCCCATCTCTCTCCAACGACCAGGAATAGGCCATTTTGACCAGAACTTCAAACCCTTCTTCCTCCTCAAGCTCTCACACCCTCCCATGGCGATTTCAAGTTTCCACCCCTAGAAATCAAATCCAATCCGTGGAAAGCACTCCCCGAAGGCAGTTGAACCGGTTCCCCACCCGGTTCTTTGGATTTCATCTCGGTTTCATCTCTCCAAAGGTATTCAAATCTTTTTTTTACCCGATCTATCAACTCAATGAGTAGTTTTGAATATCCTTTGGTAGAACATCTCCTGGCAACCCCTAGAAGACATTCCTAGATTTTGGTTTCATTTCCTTTAGTACATTGTTATGAACTCAAATTTTGTGTTGACTGCAGGGGGCGGTCTAACCGCCCTATGCATTGTTGGTCCAAGTTGTGATTTCTACATGAACTTTAATCTCAATCACTCTAGGGTCGTCCCATGAACAGTATTTTCATATTTAAATATATGTGTTGCTGTGTTTGGCCGAAAGAAGCCATTGGCTCAAAACTAGCAGGGGCGGTCTAACCGCCCTAGCCAATTTTGTGCCAATTGCTTTAGTTTGCCGAGCCTCGACGCTCCTTCTAGCCAATCTTGTTCCTGGTGTCTCACACACTTCTATTCCACATCTTGTGATCCAGGGACAGCAACAATGCCAAAGGGTGCAGGTGCTCAGAAAAGGAAGAAAAGAGGCAGTGGCGATGTCGGAACATCCTCCGGTCCTAGCGTCAATTTGAGGCCAAGAGGACCGCCACCACCTCCTGTCTACTATGGGGATGACATTGAGATGAGTGACAGGGTGGAGAGTAGCAATGATGATGTTGAGGATCCCTCTCTCAACTTTGAGCTCGGTGGCATAACCGGTGAGTTGCGGTGCGAGCAATGATCGTGATGATGACGAGTCTTTGAGGAAGAGGATGAGGAAGAAGAGCAGCAAGGTGGTCAGCAACAGCAGCTTGGTAGGCCATACATCAGGGAGCCTAACTATCCTTCCTACAGAGGGCCTATTGATTACTATCAGGCAGGGATGGCAGACACTATAGTGAACTTGAGAAGAACTAATCTAGCTAATGAGGAGAGGACTACTACAAATTACAGGTTTCGTACCATCTTTCAGCAAGACTACTACACCACAACTATCATCACTGGTAGAAAGTCAAAAATGACTAATGATGCTCAATATGTGGATTGGGAGTTTATTGAGAGGAGGAATAATCCTATCTTTGATGAGGTGATTCAAGCTTGTCGGGCTAAAGGGATTAAGGTCCTCATGGGGTTCAAGCAGCATTAGAACAAAGAACTCTTTGCCCAGTTTTATGCGACAGTGTATTTTGGCTATGTGCCAAAAGAAGATGGGCGGAGTGACAGATCCATGTTTTGGATGACTGAGGGTGAGAGTCACCACCTCTCTTTCTCCAACTTTCTCACTCTATTCAGGTTACCTGATGATGGGTTTGCTAGGTTTCTCCATGATGAGGGTCCCCTTGAGGCAAAAAAGATGGCTTTTATGTATCCCAGAAATGCAAGGGACAGTTGGGGACATGTGAAGGGCCTATATACATACTATTCTATCCTCAACCGTCTATTCAGAGACCCTCACTCCTAGGGATGGCAACACCTTAGATATCACCGCTTTTCAGAGGAACTTGATGGTGGCTTATGAAGCCCGGTGAGCCGACATTTCATGTTGGTGTCGTATGGACCTCCCCGGGCCCACTACCTCGGTGGGTACCGGGACCGACTACTCGATGGGCCCCCGGGACTACCCGACTTGTGCCGCATGGTACCCGTTGGCGTGAGGCGCAAGGACTACGGTGAAGTACTCGGATAGGAAGCCGTACATGTCCCGCACCGTATAGAGGACTCCTAGACGTACTTGACTAGTACTCTCTCCCTAAACCGACTTGTAACCCCGCCTCCCGGACTATATAAGGCAAGGCAGGGACCCCTCTCTCTCTCTCTCTCTCTCTCTCTCTCTCTCTCCCGACGACACGAGATTGCGCATCATCTTGTAATCTCACCCAATCAATCCCGAGCTACACGAAAGATACGGGACGTAGGATATTACGCACCTCGCGGCCCGAACCTCGTCTAAACCGTGTGCCATGTGTCTCTTCCTTCGAGTTACCGATCTCGGTGAGGCCACATTCATCTACGAGGTACTCCCCTTGGTAGGTTGCCGGTCTAAAACACCGACAACGACGCGCCGGTAGGGGATCTCGTCGAAGATCATATGGCGAACTCGATGGCTTCCATCTTCATCAAGCCAACCGTCGCCTTCAACCGCGGCGACACCTTCGTCTTCGGCTCCCGGGTCCGCACCGCCGACGGCACCGGATCCTTCCAACACCGCCTCACCATGCCGCCCAACCCGCAGACCGGGCTCGTGACGCTTCCCCGAAGTAGTCACGGGCAATCTCGCCGGAAAATTCGCTCTTCAACCAACACGCCGACTTCGAGTTTGGATCCGCCTCCAACTCGAACTCGACGTCTCCCCGGGCTATCGTATGCGAGTCGACTACCCGGCCATCGCGTACGCCTCCCCCACTCGTGAGCGCTTCGCACGTGGCCCTCGCAACACCGGCGGGGCCCACGTGAAGGCTCCCACCACGCGCCGGGCCGGCAAGGAGATCGTACCCGAGTACGCCTCGGACTCCAACACCGTCCCCGGCTATAACTCGGACTCCAACCCTCTCTCCGGCTTCTACTCGGACTCCTACGAGTTCGACTTCGGATCGGACCCGATGAGCCCGAGTCCGAGAACAACACTACGAGCAACCCCCGTCGGGGACCCGCCTCGGCTTGGTTATAACATCTACACCCGCCGGGAGATTCGTCTACGGCAAGACCGCAAGCCCGCGGACCGACAGAGGGAACTCATGCCGCATCGCCTACCTCGACTCACTTCCTTTCCAGGGAGGGAACACCGCTCGCTCCAGTGGGGAGCACACTCCAACAAAGGTGGCAACTAGTGACTCCAGCCTTGGCACTCCTGACCGGCAAGTCTTCATGACTACCAACGAGACGCCGTGGGCCCTCGGGGACGGTCCCCGACCAATACCTTGAGGACATCTCAGCGGACGAGTTGTCCGCCAACGTGCCCGCCGACGAGACGGACGCCAACGGGGACGCTCGACGTGAACACAACGAGAAAAGCGGAACGAACGGCGCCGACGTCTCCGCGAATCCCTTCCCATCCGGAACCTCGCGGAAGCACTCGACCAAGTCGAGAGCGGGTGCACACCACCCCGAGCAATGCCTCATGTCTATCACTACGATAGCATGTCAGGCTCAGGGGATGCGCGCGGAGCAAGTCATCGCCAAGCTCGCGAGAGGACGCCTACTTCATGCGAGTCAACAACGGGGTCACTCAAGCGCCCCCCGTCAAGAACTGCGACAACGAAGCCACAAGTCACAGTGCGGACATCGGTCGCAACCGTACTCGAGCGAGCTACCGGCCAACCCCAACCGTACTCGGGAAACGACCGATGGACCCTCTCATGGTGGCGCGGCGGCGGCCGGCCAATCATCCCTCACCGCGACCCCGGCGGTGGAGGCGCCGACGGTGGGAGCTCCAACCATGGGGCCGACAGAGAGCCGGGGGCGGAGGCTGCCGCGATGGCCGAGGCCACGCGGATAGCCACGTCTCCGGCGCCTCACGTGGCGGCTTCGACGCCCGCCAGAAAATCGAAGAACTACGACGTAAGAAGGCCTCCACGGCGAGGCGACAATGATGGCTTTCCCGCCTTCTTTGTGCGACTTCACAACCTACTCCTCCCGCGAGAAATTCAAGCCTCCGGGGATTACCAAGTACGACGCAAAGCGGATCCGTGCGGTGGCTCGGATGCTACGCCCTCTCCATCGAGAACACCGGTGGCAACAACGACACGAAGTGCCTCTACTTCCCCTTCGTCCGGATCAAGCTCCGCTTACATGGCTCGAGTCACTCGAAAAGTACTCGATCGACAAGTGGGACCAGATGAAGGAACAGTTCACCGAGCAACTTCGCGGGCTCTATGGGCCGCTTGGGTACTCGCATGGACCCGGCAATGGTGAAGCGAGAACAAGGCGAGACCCTTCGTAAGTACATGCGGCGCTTCTTCGACAAGCGTGCCACCGTAGTCGATGTTTCTGACAAGGAGGTCATCGACCTCTTCCAAGACGGTCTCTACCACCACCGCACCTTCGAAGACTTCGGTCGTCGCCGCCCGAGCTCCATCACCCACCTCAAGGACATGATCACCTCTCGGGTCGATGAAAAAGACAAGGCTAACGCCATGTACGACGCCATCCGTGGCAAGAGCAAACGAGAACACGGCGGCGGCGGCAACAACAACGGGAACCAAGGCGGTCGCAGCAACAACTACTCGGGTCCCAATCGCAAGCACAAGCCGGACAACACCGTTGCGGCTATCCGGCGCCTGCGAAAGATAACTCGAAGAAGACCTCGACGGCTTCAAAGACTTGCCGAAAGAGAAGTGCCCGTGGCATCTGGACGGCAATCACACCACCGAGCAGTGCTACCAACTCCGGCGGGCACTCAAGGATACTCCAGAGCCACGGCACCCTCACGACAAGAAAGGCAAGAAGAAGACCGACGAAGGCAACAGCGACTTCCAGGAACCCGACAAGACGGTGAACGTCCTCTTCGGCGGACTACCCAACCGATGGGCTCGAGAAAGTTACCCACCGAGAAGTCATGAGCATTGAACCAGCGGTCCCGACCCCTCTCAGGTGGTCGGAGGTTCCCATCACCTTCTCCCGCGCGGATCAATGGACAAGCTTCTCCGAACCAGGGCGGTTTCCACTCGACACCGAAGCCGATGGTCGCGGGCTCCAAGCTAAACAAGGTCCTCATCGATGGTGGAAGCGGGCTCAACGTCCTTTTCACCAAGACCTTGAAGAAAATGAAGCTCGACATCACCCACATGCTCACCAAGAGCACCTCGTCCTTCTACGGCATCGTCCCTAGGAACGCGGCTATCCCACCGGGCTCCATGGTTCTCGCCGCTACCTTCGGGGAAACAAGGGACAACTACCGTACCGAGTACGTCAAGTTCGAAGTCGCGGACTTCGAGACGTCCTACCATGCCATCCTCGACAGACCGGCTATCGCCAAGTTCATGGTGGTACCCCACTACACCTACTTGGTACTCAAGATGTCAAGTCCAGCCGGTGTACTCTCGTTGCAAGGGGACTTGAAGATATCGCACGACTGCGACACAGAAGCTGTGGAAATCGCATCCACGAATCAAGTACCCAACGCAATGATGGAGATCTACGCTTCATTGAAGAAGCTTGCCCCAAGTGAACTCAACATCCCAGAGAAGTCCGACAAAGCCAACAAGCCTCAGCCAGCCGAGGAAGTTCTAGTCAAGACAATTGACCTCGGGATAGGCGACGGCGACGGACCACCTCCATCGGGGCGGGCCTCGACCCGAAATAGGAAGACGCGCTCATCAACTTCCTCCGGCTAACCGCGACATCTTCGCGTGGAAACCGAAGGACATGCCGAGGGTGCCCACGGAGCCGATTGAGCACTCACTCAACATCGACTCTAAAGCTATCCCGAAGCGACAACACCTCCGCCGCTTCGCCGACGACGACGGGACGCCATCAAGAAGGAGCTCGCCAAACTACTCGCACCGGCTTCATCGAGAAGTCTTCCATCCTAAGTGGCTCGCCAACCCCGTCCTCGTCCGCAAGAAGAACTCGAATGAGTGGAGGATGTGCGTCGACTACACCGACCTCAACAAGCACGCCCCCAAGGACCCCTTCGGGTTGGCGCGGATTTATCAAGTCATCGACTCCACGGCGGGCCGCGATCTACTCGCTTCCTCGATCGCTACCCCAGGTACCACCGCATCACAATCAAGGAAGAAGACCGAGAGAAGACCACGTTCATCACCCCGTTTGGCGCGTCTTTGCTACACAACCATGTCCTTCGGGTTGAAGAACGCCGACGCTACCTACCAACGAGCTATCCGGCTCTGTTTCAAGAGGCAACTCAACAAGAACGTCGAAGCTTACGTGGATGACGTGGTCGTCAAGACCGAAACTCCAACGCGCTCATCGCGGTCTTGAAGAGACTTTCGCATCCCCCGCGAGAGTACCACCGGAAGCTCAACCCGAACAAGTGCGTCTTCGGTGTACCGTCGGGCAAACTACTCGGCTTCATCATCGCCCACCGCGGCATCGAATCCAATCCCGCAAAGATCTCCGCCATCACCAAGCATGAAAGCTCCCACGTGCATCAAAGATGTGCGTAAGCTAACCGGTGCATGGCGGCTCGGCCGATTCATCTCGAAGCTTGGAGAACGGGGGCTCCCCTTCTTCAAACTACTCAAACATCAAGAGAAGTTCGTGTGGACTCCCCGAGGCGACCAAGCCCTTGCCCAGCCTCAAGGACTTCCTATCAAAGCCACCCGATCCTCACGGCTCCTCGCAAAGGTGAGCAACCATCGCTCTACCTCGCCGCGATCGCTCACGTGGTCGCATCGCCATCATCATCGAGCGGCAGGAAGACGACCATGCCTACCCGGGCCCAACGACCGCCCCTACTTCGTCGGCCGAGATCCCGTCGTAATCCAAGGTACGCTATCGCCCGAGACGTAGCTTCGTGCACAGTTCTCATCACCTCGCGGAAGCTACGACACTACTTCCGTGAGTACTCGATCTCCGTCGTCATCGACTACCCACTCGGCGACATCCTCGCGGAACCAAGATGCAACTCGGAATAATCTTCAAATGGGCGGTCCGAACTTGGCGCCCTCAACATCGACTTCAAGCCATGCACGCCCATCAAGTCGCAAGCACCGGTCGACTTCATGGCGGAGTGGCGGGAGAATCGACTACCTACTCCAACCGAGCACCTAGAGCACTTGGTGATTTACTTCGACGACTCTCTCAAGCTCGAAGGCGCAGTGGGCGGGGGTACTCTTGATCTCCCCAACGGACTAACAACTCAAGTACGTCCCGCGCATCTCCCGGAAGGTCTCGAACAACAAAGCCGAGTACGAAGCTCTGCTACACGGGCTTCGCCTCGCGGCTTCACTAGGCATCAAGCGGCTACTAGTTTACGGCGACTCCGCGATGGGTCATCAACCAAGTCAACAAGTCCTAGGACCGCAACAAGGAGAACATGGACGCCTACTGCCTAGAAGTCCGCAAGCTCGAGAACAAGTTCTACGGTCTCGAGTTCCACCACGTCGTCCGCGACAACAACATTGCGACGGACGTCCCGTCGAAGCTTGGTTCTACTCGCGCTCAAGTACCGGCCGGGTGTCTTTGTCCACGAGCTTCACGCGCCATCCATCCCGGAGCCAGCGCCACCGACCACTGACCCAGCACATCCCCCGGCTGGCCAGGAGGTCATGATGATCGACGTGGACTGGAGGCAACCCTTCATCGACTACCTCAGCGAGCAGAAGGTTCCCTCGGACAAGAACTTGGCCGAGCAGCTCATCCGCCGTGCCAAGTCCTACGTCCTCGTCGGAGACAAGCTCTACAGGTGGGGCACATCTTCCGGAGTACTCATGAAGTGCATTCCCGGAAGAAGGCAAGGACATCTTGGAGGAGATCCATAAGGGCGTCTGCGGCAACCACGTGTCCTCAAGCACGCCGGTCGGAGAAGGCCTTCCGACGAGCTTTCTATTGGCCCACAGCCTCCGGGCGACACCGAAAACTCGTCCGAAGGTGCCAAGGGTGCCAATACTTCGCCAAGCAACAACATGTCCCGCCTACAAGCTAGTCACCATACCGCCAACCCGGCCTTTCACCCGCCGGGGCTCGACATGATAGGGCCACTCCCGACCGCTCCGGTGGATTTAATAGAGTATTGGTGGCCATCGACAAGTTCACCAAGTGGATCAAGGTCAAACCGGTCACATGCCCGAAGGCCGACAGAGTACTCGACTTCCCGGATGAACTCGTACACCGCTACGGACTACCCCACCGCATCATCACAGACCTGGGCTCCAACTTCAACAATCACCGCGCTCTAGGAGTACCGCGAGAACAACGGATCGACGTCCGATATGTCTCGGTTGCCCATCCTCGGCCAATGGACAAGTCGAGCGCGCCAATGGGATGGTGCTCGACGCTCTCAAGAAGCGGCTACACGACACCGCCAACACCAAAGGAGGCAAGTGGATCAAGGAACTACCCAATGTGCTCTGGGGCTACGCACTCAACCCCTCCAAGCCAACGGGACAATCGCCATACTTCTCGGTCTATGGCTCCGGCGGGGCCCCTCCCCGCCGATGTCATGTGGGACTCGCCGGCGAGAGAGCAATACGACGAAGGCATATCTGAAGACAGCCGACGAGTTCACATCGATGGACTCGAAGAAGCTCACTGTGCCGTCCTCGTCCAATCAGCAAGGTACCTCGAGGGTATCCGACGCTACCACGATCGCAATGTCAAGGAACGCTCCTTCAACATTGGTGATCTTGTCCTCTCGCCGCATCCGAACTCCCAAGGACTACACAAGCTCAGCTCGCCCTGGGAAGGTCCCTTCACAGTTGCAAAGGTGACCGGACCGGGCTCCTATCGCCTCCAGACGCTCGAAGGCGAAGACGTCAACAACTCGTGGAATATTGACCAGCTCTGTCGATTCTATGCCTAGTCTACACGACTACCCTGGGGCTCAAGTCTACATGACTACTCCAAGACTCATTCGCTGTAAGCGGCCTCCGGGTCCAGGCACCAGTCTCTGGACTACTCTACTCCAAGATCCAGTGTTAACGGCTACTAAAGGATCTTGGGCTGCTCCGAGCAACAAAGGACTCCAGCAGCGGTCTACTGAGAGACCATGTACTCCTAGATCTAGCCTATACGGCTACTAACAGATCTCCAGCTGTAAGCGGCCAAGAGCCCTAGCACTACTTAGCCGTAGGCGGCCTCCGGGTCCAGGCGACTACTCTGTACCAACGGCCCTGGCCATCCAGGTGTACTTCTTCAGTAATAAAGTTGGATTTTCTATCCACTACTTTACCGTGCGTCCCTCAACGAGCTTCTTAGCGAGTACCACTACTCGCGACAACTCCATGATGGGACTCGCATACACACACCGCGACAACGAGTACTCATTTATGGAAGTTTTTCTCATTCATATTTAAACAAGTTTAATACAACTTTGTTTATCTACAACTATCGCTACAAGCTAACCCTACAGACTACCGGAGGTTAAGCTTCTCGGCGACCCGCTCGAAGAATTGGCGCCATCTCCGCCCAGCGGCTCCGCGTGCATCGCTCGTCCGTGCGCTTGGCGACTAGTCCGCCGCCGACTACATCACCGGAGCCTTCGGGAAGTACGACTTCATATATGCCAAGATCCGGTTGGGGATCGACTTCGCCGGAGTGTGCTTGACATACGTCGCCGGACGGCCGGGAGCTTCTCTCGGCCCGGTCCACCAACGTAGCTATCTTCGGTCCGCCCGGATGAGGCACCGCTAGCCTCGCGATGGGAAGTGCGGCTTCCTCGAGTTCCTTCCGCCTAGGCCCGCAGCTTCTCGCAGTCCTTGTTCAGCTTCGCAGAGATTTGTAGCAGCTTGACGAGGTCACGATCCGAGGCAATTCAAAGCTCCATGTGCTTATCGCACTTGTAAGCCAACCGCTTATAGTCATATTCAAGTACCTCACGGGCCTCCTTCTCCCAGAGAAGAGGTTCTTCATGTCGACTTCGAAGCTCTCAGCCGCTTGACACGAGTCTCAAGCTCGCAATCAACAAGCAAGGCAGGTCGACTATTGCTAGGTACTTCCAATAGGTATTCGACAAGACAACACGTACCTTTGTTCTTGTTGCGGAGCGACTTGTTCTTCCGCACAAGCTCGTCGCTCTTTGCCCTCGCATATCTTGGACTTTGTTGTGATATTGGGCGAAGGCGCCATCCGGCCTTTGATTGGAGCATGGCGGAGTGCTTCCGGCCTTCATGAGTTGTTCCTCCAAGGCTTCCGCCCGAAGCACCGCGTCGCCATACCCCCGGAGCATGCCGTATGTAACAACCCCGGATTTTCGGTGAGGAAAACCCGAGTCCCCGTACCTTTGCGATAGTCCCGGATCGGTGGCTATCGCGTACGTATCTCATCATAGAAGGTAAATCACATCCGTACATCGCATCACACAAATATTGGTACATAATTTATTACATGTCCATAATGGAGCACAACATTACAAGCCTCAAGGCCGAATCGAGTAAAATTCTATGCAGCGGTAGCTAGCATCTCGTAAGGGTCTCCATCTTCTCGACCTTCACGCCCACAGGCATCCTTGAGCGAAGTGACGCATCCCTCGCCGTACCATCCGTCGGTGTTGTTGTCGAAGTCGAACTCGTAACCCGCACACTCAAGGTCTATTCCCAAGAAGTGGGATAGGTTCACGTCACCGATCGTATGCGCCTTTAAGTGGCCTATCTTCTAAAGGGTAAGAAAAGAGGCAAGGTAGAAGCTCGGGTTTCCTATGCAAGCAACAAGCAAAGCATAAACAAATCATCTCCATATAGGTCCCAAACCAATCTCTCGGATACGGCTCGAACCACACGGTACCCCGGGGCCCCGTCTCCACACCCTATCTCCATCTAGGGTCGATGCGAGAACTTCCTCTCCTCGCACCTCAATGATTGCAATCGGATCGACGAGGTAAAGGGAGCCACTCTCCTCTAACCGATCGCAACCACGGCTCACCACACTCTCAACTACGACGGGAGGTAGAAATCCCACAACATGAGGAACTAACATGTCTTCAAGGTTTGTCCATGACCGAGGACGCGGCTATACGTATAGATCGAAACTACGCGCAGCGTGTACACCGTACCCAACTCGGGATGGCACCCGGTGGTGATCGCCCAACCGAGCCCACCCTACCGTGCGAACTCTCGGTAGTTGTCGGGGACAGACCCTAGGGGTCCCCTTTTAACAACCGGAAAATCCCCACTTAAAACCCGCAACAAAGCCAAAACACACTTTGCCTAACCATGCGGGATACGGCCCACGCCGCAAAGGACCTCGGCAGCCCACCAAGGTGGCCCTCTTGAAGATCCCCTCGAGCAAGGCTTCGCCTCGCTCGAGGGTACACACCTCCCTCGAGGGGGCTCGTCCCGTTCGAGGGGTGCGCGCCCCCTCGAGCGGGCTCCGCCCCGCTCGAGGGTCCGCCCCCCCCTCGAGTAGGCTCCGCCTCGCTCGAGGGTCCGACCCGCCCTCGACCGAGGTCCGCCTCGCTCGAGGGCACCCCCGCCGTGTGCGCCCCCGCCCCGTACACTTGGCATTTAACGCCCGACACCGGCGGGACAATGCCATCATGCGCCCGGGCTCGCGCACCGGTGCCGCCGCACCAACTCCCCGTGGGAGGGAGCCCATCCCCATCACCGTGGGAAGGGACCGTGCGCCGCGGCCGGTGTCGGTCCCGTGACGCCGTGCGCTCGCTCCAAGACGGCTAACGTGCCGAGCCCTCGAAGGGGGGCCGGCTTCACCCTCGATTTGCTTTCTTGTGACCCTACGGGGTTAGGGGTGAAGGCGCTAGGCGGGAGGAACGCCATCCCCGCCACCGTTACGCGCATGGCGGCCGTCCCCCGTGCGTGCGGGCGCATGCCCGGCGCCGTAGCAACAACTCCGGTGACGGTGGAAGCGTATAGGAACGGGACGCCGTTTTACCTACCCCCGTACTCCGTACGGCCAACGTCGACAGCCCCTCGAGCCCATCGAAGACATCACCACCATCCGCCGCCCTCCTACCCTCGAACCGCCACCGTTCGGGTACAAGATAGGCCATGATGGCCGGATCGGCCGCGAGGATCGTCCGGACGGCCGCCCACTCTACAACATAGCATGCCACACCCCTTCACGTAGCTAGATAGTGCGGCGTGCATGTGATTCGCTCCCCCCTTGATCTATAAAAGGGGGACGAACCCCCACGCCGCGGGGAGACAGAGGACAACCACGAAAGGAACACGGACACGACACAATTGGAGATCGGCCGCACCATGCACTTGCTCTCCAATTCTCACACAACATCTTCGCCTATCACACCGGGGACTTGGAAGCCGGGCTTCCTCTCCCGCCTTGCTTGTAGCAGCCCCCACTACAGCACCCCCGGTGCTAAGTAATATAGTGCCTCGAGCATGCCACCGCCGTGGACGTACGGCCCCCGCCGGGAACCGGGATAAAAACTCGTGTCACTTGTTACTTAGCATCGACCATTGAGGGATAGACCGCGGCGCTTACTACCGGTTAGTGTCGGGACCACATTCCGCACCGACGCTTGGCGCCCACCGTGGGGCAATCCGAGCGCCCGAGGTCAATCCGTCAACTCCCTCCATGGTGATCCGCACCGAGTACCGCGGTACACGCTACCGCATGGGCGGCTCGGACCCCCCCTCCCCGCCGGGTTCGAAATCCGGTTCGGGGGCCCGAACTTTCGAGCCACGGGGAATGGCTACCTCATGCGCCTCACCAACCGTGAGGAGCTCCGCGCGCGGCGCCGGGGCCGGGCCCGCTCCGATCCCCCGCCGCACGCACCTCCACGGCGCGGATGCCGCGGGCGCGGATGCCGCAGCCCCCTTGGCGCCACGACGCCGCCGCCGCCTCGGGGCTGCGTTCGCGCCGTGCGCGGTCGAGCGACGGCAGGCCGAGCGCGCCGCGTCTCAACACGGCGCGCCCACCGCCACGACGACCGCCACCGCCCCATCGGGACGCGCGCACGGTCTCCGGACCGCGCATCCCCGTTGGGTTGCGTGGTGCCACGTCGCCCTACAACAACAACGTCGACACCACGATGCGCAGGTCCCGCCCGGCCGTCACATCCTCGTCGCCAAGGATCCCGGCGCCTCGCTGGCCGACGAGTCGTCTCCCGGGTTCCCTCGACGCGTTGCCGCCCGCCAACCGCCACGGCTATGCGAGAATGGGACTTCTCCCCCCGGCGTGCGCGACCCCCGGGCCATGTTCGGGCGTTTCCCTTGACGCTACGGACTACGGTTCGGCCGCTCCGACAACTCCCAAGAATCGGGAGCTACGACCCCGCGCGGGAGTGCTACGCCGTCATCACCAACGACCCGGCCGAATGCCGCCGGCGCAATGGGCGCCGGAGATGGGGGAAATCACGCCGCCCTAGGGATCACCGCGCGCCTAGCCGCGGGGCCAAGCGCTCTCCCGCCGGGGCCGACGCCGACGCACACCGGCCCAAGCCCGCGAGCTCGAGGCCAAGTTGGCGGAGGAGTGCGGACGGTGCGGGCGCTCCGCGCCTCGATGGCCGGGGGAAGCTTCGCTCGCGGCGAACGCGTGCGGGAGTTGGCCGCACAGCCCGCGACCGCATCAACGCCGACAACCCCCGACATGCCGCCGCGGGCAAGTCGAAGCTCGTTGCCGCCGCAACGCCGCTGCGAGGCCATGGCCGCGCCCTCGACTCTCGAGGCACGAGATCCGCACCGCGAGGTGCGGACTCTCATCGAGCAAGCGGCCGGCCGGCCAGTGCCGAGAGCTCGGCCTCGCGCATCCGCCAACAAGGGGACGTGCGGGGCGACGGGGCCGCACAAGGGGGCGAACCCTCGGTCCACGCAGAGGGGCGGCGGAGCGTCCCGCCAACTCGGGACACACACCGGCCAAGGAACGGCTCCTCGACACGCACGAGCTCGGGACGGTGACGCCCGCAACGTCATCAACGCCCGCCGCACGAGCAAGGCGGACGCGCGGCGGCCGGTGGGCTACCACCCTCGACGGGGCGGGCGCTACGACGGCGGTGAGGACCGCTCCCCGACGCCGAACCCCCGGGACCCGTGTGTTCGGCGGGAGATCCGCACGGCGGCCTTCCCCCCCCGGCGCTTCCGCCAACCCTCGACCATTGTCAAATACAACGGGGAGACGGATCCCCGCGTGTGGCTCAACGACTACCGCTTGGCTTGCCGCTGGGGCGGGGCAACCGGCCGACGAGGTCATCATCCGCAACTTGCCCCCGCACCTCGGTGATGCGGCCCGACAAGGATCGAGCACCGCCCGCCACCCAAATCCACAATTGGGACGATCTCGATCCGCACGTTCGTGGGCAACTTCCGGGGCACGTACGTGCGCCCGGGAATTCCCGGGACCTCGCGCTCCCCGCACGCGAAAGCCGGCGAGTCGCCGCGGGACTTCGGGGACGGCGCTTCTCCAAGCGCCGCACGGAGCTCCCCGGCGTGGCGCGAGCCTCCGAGATCGTGCACGCCTTCCTCGAGGGCACCACGTGCCGGGACCTCGTGCGGGAGCTGGGACGCAGCCCGCCCGCAGACTCCAACGAGCTGTTCGACATCGCCACCAGCTTCGCCTCAGGAGAGGAGGCCGTGGGGGCGATCTTCGACGGCAAGAAGGGCAAGCGCCCGGAGGACGCGCCCGCGGAGGGCAGCAAGTCCAGGGAGCCCCACCGCAACGACAAGCGGGGCAAGAAGGGAAGAAGAAGCCGCGCCGCGAGGCGCGCGAGCAGGGGCGCGACGGCGGTAATGCCGAGGCCCTCGCTGTTGACCCGGCTCGACGGGGCCCTCGACCGGCCCCTCGAGGCCCGGGGTGTTTGACGACATGCTGAAAAAGCCATGTCCTTATCACAAGACCCCAGTAAACCACACCCTTGAGCAGTGCGACATGCTCAAGAAGTTCTATGGCCGCGCCGCCGCAAAGGAGGCAGAGGCCAAGAAAGACGGAGGAGATGGCGACGCCGGCGGCTTCCCCGCCGTGGAGAACGTGTTCCTCATCTTCGGGGGACCCACCGTCGACATGTCGACCCGCCAGCGCAAGAAGGAGCGGCACGAGGTCCTCGCCGCGGAGAAGGCGCCTCCCTCCTTCCTCAATTGGTCGGAGGACGCCATCACCTTCGGAGGGAGGACCATCCGAACCCGCGTCCCCAACCCGGCCGCACCCGCCGGTGGTCGACCCCATCATCGGGGAACGCGCGGTTCTCGAAGGTCTTGATGGACGGGGGCGGCAGCCTCAACATCCTCTACGCGCATACGCCGCGCTTGATGGGGATCGGGGCCGGGACCGGGGCCGCGGCCCGAAGACGAAGCCGTTCCACCGCATCGCGCCCGGCAAGCGGTGTCCATCCCCCTCGGGCATCGACCCCGCCGGTTTGGTTTGGCACCGCGAAGAATTTCCGCAAGGAGATCCTCACCTTCGAGGTAGTGGGGTTCAAGGGAGCCTACACGCCATACTTGGGCGACCCCGTTACGCCAAATTCATGGCGGTCCCCAACTATACCTACCCGAAGATGAAGATGCCGGACCGAACGGCGTCATCACCGTCGGCTCGTCCATCGAGCACGCATTCGATCGCGACGTCGAGTGCGTAGAACACGCAGAGGCGCTAGCGCCGGACGAAGCGCCGGTGACTACTTTGGAGAAGATGGTCAACGACGACCTCGACTCGCCGCCAAGCACACCGCACGTTCGAGGCCGCGGAGCGGCACCAAGGAGGTCCCCCTCGATCCTTCCCGCCCCCGAGGGCAAGGCGTTGAGGGTCGGCTCCACCCTCGACCCCAAATAGGAAGTGGTGCTCGTCGACTTCCTCCGCGCCAACGCCAACATCTTCGCGTGGAGCCCCTCGGACATGCCGGGCATCCCGAGGGAGGTCGCCGAGCACTCCTTGACATCCGCGCTCACGCCCGCGCCGTGCAACAACGGCTCCGCCGCTTCGATGAGGAACGGCGACGGCACCGGAGCGGAGGCCGCGAAGCTTCTCGAGGCCGGGTTCATCAAGGAGGTGTTCCACCCGACGTGGCTAGCAAACCCCGTGCTTGTAAAGAAAAAGAATGGGAAATGGCGGGTGTGTATAGACTACACCCGGCCTTAATAAAGCATGTCCTAAAGTTCCTTTTCCTTTGCCACGTATTGACCAAATCATCGATTCAACGGCTGGGTGCGAATTGCTTTGCTTCCTTGATGCTTACTCCGGATACCATCAAATAAAGATGAAGGAGTCCGACCAGCTCGCGACTTCGTTCATCACGCTGTTCGGGATGTTCTGCTATGTCACGATGCCTTTTGGCCTCCGAAACGCGGGTGCAACATACCCGCCGCATGCGGCACGTTTTCGGAGACCATATCGGGCGGACGGTCGAGGCATATGTGGATGACATTGTCGTAAAGACCAGGAAGGCGGACGGCTGGTTGGCGACCTTGGCGTCGCGTTCGGTTGCCTACGGGCCAATGGGGGTCAAGTTAAACCCCGAAAAATGTGTCTTTGGGGTGCCGCGAGGCATGCTCCCGGGATACATTGTCTCCCAACGAGGGATCGAGGCCAACCCCGAAAAGGTTGCGGCCCTCGAACGAATAGGTCCAATCCGGGACCTCAAAGGGGGTGCAAAAAGTGCTAGGGTGCCTTGCCGCCTTGAGCCGCTTCATCTCGAGGCTCGGCGAGAAGGGTCTGCCCCTTTATCGCCTCCTCAAGAAACACGAACGCTTCTCCTGGACCGCCGAGGCCCAGGACGCGCTCGACAAGCTAAAGGCGTCCTTAGCGCACGCCCCCATTCTCACGCCGCCGCAGGACGGCGAGCCCTTGCAGCTCTACGTCGCCGCAACCACCCAGGTGGTCAGCGCCGTGATCGTCGTGGAGCGCACGGAGGAAGGGCATGCCTTACCTGTGCAGCGGCCTGTCTATTACATCAGCGAGGTCCTGTCAGACACCAAGACGCGCTACCCCCGTGTCCGAAGTTGCCGTACGCGGTAGTCCTTGCGTGGCGCAAGCTCCACCACTACTTCGAGGCCCACCCCATCACGGTGGTCTCCTCTTTCCCGCCGGGGGGGATCATCCGCAACCCCGACGCCGCAGCGGGATTGCCAAATGGTCCGTGGAGCCGATGGGCGAGACGCTTGCCTACGCCCCGCGCAAGGCCATCAAGTCGCAAATCTTGGCGGATTTCGTCGGCGAGTGGACGGATACGCGCCTACCGCCCCCGCATCCAAGCGAGTGCCGGACCCCCGTTCTTCGACGGCTCGGTGATGAAGACGGGGGTGGGCGCGGGCCTGCTCTTCGTGTCACCCCTTGGGGAGCACATGCGCTATGCAGTGCGCCTCCACTTCCCCGCGTCTAACAATATGGCTGAATAAGAGGCCCTCCTCCGTGGCCTCAAAATCGCCATTGAGTTAGGCGTCGGCGCCTCGACGTGCGGGGGGACTCGCAGCTTGTAATCGATCAAGTCATGAAGAACGCGAGCGCCATGACGACAAGATGGAGGCCTACCGCAAAGCCGTGCGAGCCCTCGAGGACAAGTTCTACGGCATCGAGCTCAACCATGTGCCCCGCCGGTACAACGAGGAGGCGGATGAACCGGCCAAGATCGCGTCCGGCGGATCACCGTTCCCCCCGAACGTTTTCGCACGCGATGTCGCTCAACCCTCGGTCGTCTTCGAGCCCCACCCCTCGAGTCACGCTGAACCCTCGGGGGCTCCCTCGAACCCAACGGGTGCGGAACAAATGGACGAGGACCCCTCGAACGAGGCGTACGTGCTCTCCCTCCTCGAGGGGTATGGCGCTTACGGGGCTGACGTGATGGATTTCGAGCCAGCTCCCGTCAAAACGGACTGGCGTGACAAATACATTGCATGGATGGCTCGAGGGGGAACTCCCCACGGACCGGCCGCGGCCGGGCGCATTGCCAGGATGGCCAAGTCTTTCGCCCTCGTTGACGGCGAGCTGTACAAGCGCGCCGCCTGCGGCATCTGCGGCGGTGCGTGCCCATTCCCCGAAGGGCGCGAACTCTCGCGGGACATCCACGCGGGATGCGCGGCCATCATGCGGCGCCTCGTACCCTCGTCGGCAATGCATTCCGCCAAGGCTTTTATGGCCCACCGCGGTTGCGGACGCCGGCGAAATCGTACGCACTGCGCGAAGGGTGCCGCTTCTACACCCGCAAGTCCAACCTACCCGCCCATGCCCTACAAACCATCCCCGTAACATGGCCATTTGCCGTGTGGGGGCCGGACATCGTTGGGCCCCTGCGAACGCGCCGGGGGGCTTCACCCACTTGCTGGTCGCAATCGACAAGTTCTCCAAGTGGGTAGAGGTGCGCCCCATCACGAATCTAAGGGCGAGCAAAGGCGGTAACATTCTTCACCGACATCGTCTACCGCTTTGGAGTGCCAAACTCCATCATCACCGACAATGGGTCCCGAGTTCACGGGCAGGGAAGTTTTTTGGAGTTTTGCGACAAGTTCCACATCCGTGTGGATTGGGCGGCCGTGGCACACCCACGGACCAACGGCCAAGTAGAGCGTGCCAATGGCATGATCCTACGGGGCCTTAAGCCCGGGGACTTTTCGACCGGCTCAACAAATGCGGGCGAAAATGGCTCCAAGAGCTACCCGGCGGTTGTGTGGAGCCTAAGGACCACCCCGAGCGAGCCACCGGGTTCACCCCGTTTTTCCTAGTCCATGGCGCGGAGGCCATCCTCCCCACGGACTTAGAATACGGATCGCCCCGAGTTCGAGGCTATGACGAGGATGCCAACCGGCCGAGCCCGCGAGGACTCGCCGGATCGGTTCGGACGAGGCACGCCTCATGGCCTTAATGCATTCCGCAAGGTATCAACGATCCCTAAGACGCTACCAAGCACGCAAGATACGTCGACGGGACTTCGGTGAAGGGGATTTGGTCCTAAGGCTACGCCAAGACAACCGAGGGCGCCACAAGCCGTCGCCCCCATGGGAGGGACCCTACGTCGTGGTGAAGGTACTCAAGCCCGCACGTACAAGGCGGCCAACGAGGACGGTGAAGAGCTCACCAACGCTTGGAACATCCAACGACTACGTCGCTTCTACCCCTAGCTAGGATTTCCATGTACCTTTTATTGTAAAAACCATATGACCAACGCCCCGCTTGGTAACAACTATGTAAATGCTTCAAGTCTAATAAAAAGGGCAACTCGGCTTTCCCCGAAACCCAAGTTACCCTCGGGGGCTATTGCGGGGGGGGCACCCCCCCCCCCAAAATGGTCCCATTTTTCGCACAAAAACGAAAGAACTCACGCGCGCTAAGTTTGTTTCTACTTCAACTACGAGCAACGATTCGAACGGGCGCGGGCGGCCGAGCGGAAGGAGCGTGCGAGCCAGAGATAGCCTACGCCGCGTGGATATGGCCCTTCTCTCTCGCCTCCAACCCGGCGGGCCCCCTGCCGAAAATCGAACTCCCCTAACTAGAATCTACTCAGGAAGAAGGAGAAACAAAAAGCGTGATAAACAAATGACTTCATTTCAGCAAATGTTTATGTCGAAAAACAACTTGTTCATTTACAAAAGGCCACGAGGCCGAATGCGATACACATAAAAATGGGACAAGTGCCCGGCCGTCTTCGAGCGGGGAGGAGCGGCGTGCGTCAACGGCGTCGGGAAGAGGAATTCTTCGAAGGCTTCGGCAAGCGACCGGCGGCGTCAGCGGCGAGCGCGTCCACACGCTCCATCGCCACCTCGTCCTCGACACCCTCGGGGACGACATAGCCCTCCGCCAGCGCCTCAAAGTTGACCTCGTAGTGGGATCGTACCACTCCGAGGGCCTTCTGGACGCCCAGACGCAGTGCTCGGCGCATCCGCTCGGTGACGTGGCCGCCAAGGGCGCGCGGGGCGGCGCGCCGGCGAGCCGCCGCCTCGTGCTTCGCCCTCCTCCACGGCTTGGCGGGTCTCGAGAGCCGCACCACGCAGGCTCTTGCGGCTCCCGCTCGGAGGAGTTATAGGAAGCTGCGCGTGCCTCGGCCCGCTCGGTTGCGTGCCCCGGAGCGGTGCGCAAGCACGGAGTCACCAAGACAAGAGAGAAATCGAAAAAGGGAGCGCGAATTCCCAAATGAAAAACCAACCAAACAAAAGCCAAGCGGCGGCTCACCTTCGACTTGCTTCCTCTCCGCCTCGAAGTCGCGGCGCACGGCCTCGACCGTCGGCTCAAGGCGCTTGACGGTCTCACCTTGCTCCTGGAGGGCCAGCTCATTGTTTGCATTTGTGATGCTGAGCACAATGAGCTCGCCCTCGGCCTTGGAGAACGCGGTGTTCCGCTCCTCCAGCGACTTCTGCGCCGCCTCACGCGCGACGCGCTCCTGCTCCAGCGCCGACCGGGCGTCGACGAGGGCGGCTTGCTCCTGCTGGAGCCGCCCCTCAGCCCCTTGGCGGGCGGTGTGCTCCTGCTGAAGCCGCTCCTCGGCGACGGCGAGCGCCGCAACCTTGGCGTCGAGGGCAGCCTTCAAATCGTCGGCCTCCTTGGCCCGGCCGCTCCCGGCCGCGCGCCCGCTCCTCGGCCCGGCGGCTGCCGCGCTTGCGCCCCCCTCGAGCGACAAGCGGAGCCCCCGGTTCTCGCCGCGGACGTTGGCCACCTCCGCCTCCCAATTGGTTGCCGGCGTCCGCATCTTCTCCAAGTCGAGCGCGCCGCCACGGCGCCTCATCACGATCGATGAGGGCCGTGCGGACCCGCTCGAGGCTCGAGCGACGCGGCCGGGTCCTTCCTCGAGCTCTCGGGGAGCTCGTCGCGCCGGGGCCATGGCCCGTACGCCGGCCACCGTCCGGGGTCCTGAGGGCGTCAGCAAGCGCGTCGAAAGCGCTGCACCGCTCCCGAGCCGGTGGACCTCGGCGTTCACCGGTCGAAGGCGTCGTACTTGTCGTGAGCGCGGCGCTCGAGCTCCCCGACACCCACAAATCAAAACCCGTAAGCGCTACGACACGGAGGCAGCACACAAAAACGAGAGATAGAAGAAAACGAGCAACCACGCCCTACCTGGAAGACGCGCCATGCAGGGCCGCCATGGACCCGCAACGCCTCGTTCAGCGCGCGGTTGAGCGTGGCGCCGTGGCTCCGGAGCTCTCCCCGCAGCTCTCGCTCCCCCGGGCGTCGGCAAACGCGGGGGGATCGCCAGCGACCCCCTCCACCTGGGCGGAGTGGCCGGCGTGGGAGGACGAGGCCTCGGCGCCATGTCCTCGGTCCCCCGCCACCATGTGACCCTCGTGCCGCCTCACGAGGGCCCCCTCCTGGGGCTCGGGGGAGCGTGTGGGGAAGCTAGCCCACTGATCCCACCCGGGCGGCGGGGGAGTCGTCATCCGGGACCTCCACCACCTCCGCCGGGAACCGCCGGCGGGCGCCGGCCCTTGCGCCCGCCTCTCGCCGGCGCCTCCACTTGCGCCTCCGTGGCCGCGGGCGCCCGACGTGACGCCACGGCCACCACCTCCGCCGTGCCGCCGCAACCACGGGCGCCGCCGCGGGTTGCACCCGCTCCGCCTCCTCTGCGGCCCGGCGCCACGGGCCGCGCCTCCGTAGCAACGGCCTCCGCGGGCCGCGCCTCCCGCCCACGGCCGCCGCCGCGGCCCGCATCCCCACAATGGCCGGCGCCGACCGCTCCTCGGCGGCCGTCGGCCGCGCCACGGCAGGGTGATCCGCCGGCCGAAGCCTCGAAGCCTCGGCCGGGCCTTGCGAGCTCTCGCCCGCCGCCGTGCTTGCCCCCGCCCGCGATGCCCTCGACGTACGACGCCGGGTGGGGATGGATGCGTCCGCCCTCGGCACCTTGGCCGGTGCGAGGGGAGGCACGATTGGCACCACCTGCGCAAGCACAAACAAAAAGTTAGAATGCACGATCGTCACGAAACCAAACCAAGCGAAAAAGCAAGTTCCTTACCTCGAAGAGGAAAAGGCGCGCTTCCTTTTCCTCGAGGCCTCGGCGGACAAGGCCGGCGCGGCCGGCGCGCGCCCGCCGCCGCGCCTCCGGGCACGACGCCACCGCGCGCACGGGCCCCGCCCCGCGCGCGCGGCACGCTTGCCGCGCGTGCGGGCGCGCTTGCCATGCGCGCCTCCGCGCACGCGCCGGCGCCTCCCGCGGCGCGCGCCGCCCTTGTTGACGATTGCCGGCGGCGGGCGCCGTTGCGCCCGCCCCGGCGATGCCGCCCTCGCCGCCGGCGCCGGCTCCGACGACGGGGGCGCGGTTCCCACCTATCGAGGGGGCCCTCCCCCTCGGCCTCTTCCTCTTCGTCCTCCTCCGAGGACGAGTACTCCTCCGTCCCCGGGAGGAGAGCCCCGGTTCCTCACGCCGCCGGTACTCCGCATTCGGCGGTCGCGGCGCTCTTGGTGCCGCCTCGCGCGCTCCCTTCGCGCGCCGCCCGCTCCTCGCTCCCCCTGTCGCGCCGCCCGACCAAGCGCGCGGGAGTCCGGGGTGGGCGGAACGGACTTCCGCGGCGGTGAAGCTCACCACCGCATACGGGAACGACAAAGACGCGTCGGGGAGGCGCGAGGTGACACCAAGAACTAAAACGGAATCAAGAATCGAACTCACCGGCGGGCCGGTGGGGAGCATCTCGATGTCCCACGGGGGTCCGGCCCGGTCCGCCGACATCCGGGTGTCGACGGCGCTCCGCGCCGGGTGAGCGCGTACGGCCGCCCAAGGGGGGTCGGGGAGCATCCGCGACCTCGCCGGCGCGACGGGGTCCGCCTCCTCTATCATCTCAAAGATGCGGAGCGGCCTCTCCATCGGAGGCACGACCCGCCGGTGATGGAGGAAAGCGAGGACGCCCACCACGGTCGGCCCCCGCGCCGTCGGGCTCCTCGGGGCGGCCAAAACCGACTCTGCCGCCGCCGCCGATGCCGGGCCGTGGACACCCCGTAGCCCCGGAGCCGGGCTTCTCCTTGAACACCCGACCGGTGTGGGGGAGGCCGGCTCGGCGTTGCGCGGTAGAACCATCCCCGCTCCCGGCCCGGCGTTGTTCGTCGTCATGGTGCGGGGGGATGTAGACGTCCTTGAACTGCGCCCCGCGGGGCGAGTGACATCCCACCGCGCGCACCGCGCGCGGCGGGTCCTCGGCTCCGACGTGGGCCGCGTGAAGAGTTCCGCGCGGAAGAGGTGCACCCGCAGCTCCCGGTTGGGCGGGATCCCCCAGGTACCCCTCGCAGACGCCCACGAACGTGGCCGCCTGCGAGATCGCGTTGGGCGCGAAGTTGTGCAACTCCACGCCGTAGTAGTGGCACAGCGCTCGCATGAAGCGGCTCGCCGGCGCGTTGAAGCCTCGCTCGTGGAAGCGCACGAAGCTCACTACATAGCCTTCCGGCGGGTTGGGTGCGCGGTCCCCCGCCGGTGGCACTATCCACTCCGCCGGCGCGGCCATCCTCATTGGCCACCAGGCGGCGGCGGTGACCCGCTCGCCAAGGCCAGTCGGGTCACCGTCGACCGCTCCCGAGGCGTACGGCTCAAGGATCGTGAGAGGGCGAGGCGGCGCCATGGGGAAGAGCAAAGGATGCGGAGAACGGAGGACGGGGAAGAGGAGGAAAAGCTCTAATGGCGAGGCCGCACGGAGGCAAAGGCAAAGCGGGGAAGAAAGCACGGAGGGCTAAAATGGCGGAGCGCTAAGGTAAAAAACCACCGTTTTTCCCTTCTCCTCAGATTTATAAGCCGCGGGCGAGCTCTCCGGAGCGGATGTCCCGCGCGCGTTAACCGGCAGGGAATCTTTTTCTTCTCGGCGGCAAGCGGACCCCACCACGACCGCGGCGGCCACGTCACCGCAAACGGGCCATCATCACGGTGAAGACCGGCGGGGCCGTGGCGGGCGGTCACGTCCGCCGCCCACGCCGCCCACTACGCGCGCGCGCGGCCGCAACGCCTAAAAAGGCGCGCCCGCGATGCGAAAACCGCAGCCTCTCTTCCGTGGAGCATTTAATGCCCCGGTCCCTTGTGAAACAAGGAGAACCCTCGAGCGGCACGGACTCCTGGCTCGGGATAAATTCAGCCCTCGAGCAGGTGCAAGCGTGAGAAGGTCGCCCCGAGGCCCGCCTGAAACAAAGTGGGCCTCGCGAGCACCCATGCCACGTAGCACCCTCGAGCGGCGCGAGCCCCTGGCTCTAGACAACGTCAACCCTCTAAGGGACATTGGCGTGAGAAGGTCGCCCCGAGGCCCGCCTGAAACAAGGCGGGCACCGCGAGCACCCATGCCACGCAAAACCCTCGAGCGGTGCGAGCCCCTGGCTCCAGACGATATCAATCCTCTAAAGGGGCACAAGCGTGAGAAGGTCGCCCCGAGGCCCGCCTGGAACAAGGCAGGTACCACGAGCACCCATGCCACGCTGTGCTGCTGACCAACGCCTCGAGGGCCGGCACGCCCAGACCCCTCGACGGCCGCAACGCAAAGACGGGGCTGCCCAGACGCCGCCCCGCACGGCCCTGCGATCGAGGGTTCGAAGCCCGACCCTCGACGGGTTCGAACGGGCGCCCCGCATCGCGAGTCGGGGACGACGAAGGCACGCGCATTCGAGCCGTTCCATGAGCCCATCGGCTCGAGGGTGCCCCACATGTCGTGTTCGAGAGCCAGCGAGGGCAGCTAGCTGGGGGATCCCACCGAGGGAGAGCTTCCACGCCCTCGGTCCCTATCGAACGGGATCGAGCCCCACCTAGCAAACCCATGCAAGCGCTCCAATGGACGTGTCTCTGGACCGCGCAGCCTACCCTTATCGAACGGGGCATGGGCGTCCACTCGAACCACCCGCTAGCAGCTCTACGAGGAATCCGCAATTCGCGACCCGCTCGATGGGGGTTGCGGGAACCTCACCCTCCGTCCCGCGGAGGGACGGCGAGGGCGCGTTAAAAAACAAGTCGTAAAGCTCTACCCGATCGCCTCGAACGGGCCCAGGCTCGGGGGCTTGACGCACGGCTACACCTCCCCGAATTGCACCCGCCGGAGACAATGCCAGCAGCGCGTGCGTCACCGAAGCCGGCTGAGATATCGCCGATGCCGGTTGAAACATGTGCCACGCCCTCTGATCAGTTCTCACGGTTAACCCCTGCAGAAGCATCCACGCTCCCCGCGGGCTCCGGGGCTAGACCCGCGGGTCCGCTGACGCGGCCCCACGGAAAGCGTTCGCAAGACAAGGAGGGAAGAACGTCCTATCAGTAGGTTCCAGCATCTGCGGGAGCCTCAATGGCAAACCCACAGATGCTCGGGGGCTACTGTCGGGGACAGCCCTAGGGGTCCCCTTTAACAACCGGGAAATCCCCACTTAAAACCTGCAACAAAGCCAAAACACACTTTGCCTAACCATGCAGGATACGGCCCACGCTGCAAAGGACCTCAGCGGCCCACCAAGGTGGCCCTCTCGAAGATCCCCTCGAGCAGGCTTCGCCTCGCTCGAGGGTGCACGCCTCCCTCGAGGGGGCTCCGTCCCGTTCGAGGGGGTGCGCTCCCCTCGAGCGGGCTCCGCCCCGCTCGAGGGTCCGCCCCCCCTCGAACAGGCTCCGCCTCGCTCGAGGGTCCGACCCGCCCTCGACCGAGGTCCGCCTCGCTCGAGGGCGCCCCGCTCGCGTGTGCCTACCCCCCGTACACTTTGGGCATTTAACGCCCTGACACCGGCGGGACAGTGCCATCATGCGCCGGGGCTCACGCCCGGTGCCGCCGCACCAACTCCCCGGAGGGAGCCCATCCCCATCCCCGTGGGAAGGGACCGTGCGGCGCGGCCGGTGTCGGTCCCGTGACGCCGTGCGCTCGCTCCCGATCGGCTAACGTGCCGAGCCCTCGAAGGGGGGCCGGCTTCACCCTCGATTTGCTTTCTTGTGACCCTACGGGGGTTAGGTGAAGGCGCTAGGCGGGAGGAACGCCATCCCCGCCACCGTTACGGCATGGCGGCCGTCCCCGTGCGTGCGGACGCATGCCCGCGCCGTAGCAACAACTCCGGTACGGTGAAGCGTATAGGAACAGGACGCCGTTTTACCTACCCCCGTACTCCGTACGAGCCAACGTCGGCGGCTCCCTCGAGCCCATCGAAGACATCACCGCCATCCGCTGCCCTCCTACCCTCAAACCGCCCTTTGTTCGGGTACAAGATATGCCATGATGGCCGGATCGGCTGCGAGGATCGTCCGGACGGCCGCCCACTCTACAGCATAGCACGCCACACCCCTTCACGTAGCTAGATAGCGCGGCGTGCATGTGATTCGCTCCCCCCTTGATCTATAAAAGGGGGACGAACCCCCCTGCCGCAGGGGAGACAGAGGACAACCACGAAAGGAACACAGACACGACACAATTGGAGACAGGCTGCACCACGCACTTGCTCTCCAATTCTCACACAACATCTTCAGCTATCACACCAGGGACTTGGAAGCCAGGCTTCCTCTCCCGCCTTGCTTGTAGCAGCCCCACTACGAGCACCCCCGTTGCTAAGTAATATAGTGCCTCGAGCACGCCACCGCCTGGACGTACGGCCCCCCGGCCGGAACCAGGATAAAAACTCTGTGTCACTTGTTACTTAGCATCGACCATTGAGGGATAGACGCGGCGCTTACCTATCGGTTAGTGTCGGGACCACATTCCGCACCGACGTAGTTACGGTCCCATCCCGCATCCGGCCCTCAAAACGAATCCCCCCTCGAAGGAATCGCACCGAAGCGTGAAGTGTCCCCGTGTGGCCACACGGGAGTCGCTGCGAGAGGGCGGTCTCACCTCCACCGCTCCCCCACCGATACCCCGCTATCCATCCTAAGCGAGGTATGGTTCCGCACTTGCCGAGCTCAACTCGGCCCTATCCCCACTCTCGGCGAGGTGGTGTGTACGAAAGTCCTATCGACAAGTTGATCCACTCGCTTTCGGACCGAGGGCAAGCTCATGTCCTCCATCCGCAAGTAAAGCGCAACACCTAGGCTCCGAAAACCGTCAAAGTAGGAATACAATGAGGAGTGCACCCCTATCCCCGATCCCGGATCGGTTGTTTGGAGACTCACCCCCGCCAAAGTACCCAAAACGCCTTCTCCTGCCGGTTTAACCCACTCACGCCAAGAACCACTATTCCCATCCCAAACACATGCATCGCGAAGCTCGGCACATATACACGCTTATATACATATATAGTGGTAGGACAATCAAGGGCGGGATAATTAAAGAAGGCGGTGCAAGGTTTATCCACATGCATTTAAAGTAAAGCGCTAGCATTCTACATAGCAATGCCTAATAGGTATTTCAGAATCAGTCGGGTGTGAACACCTGCGTGCGAGTAGTCGTCGGTGGCGTAGTCGTCGTTGTAGTCGATCTCCGAGCTCAGCTCCCCGGCTCCAGCTGCTCCTATGAACGCGTAATCAAAATAAAGGCGGGTCTTATTGCAATTAACTCCAAATGAACAACAATAAGAGCCAAAAGAGAGCGAGCACTAGCCTAACACGGGGTTTATAATTTTAGAAGAGCTTTGGAAAAGGTTTCACAATTTTCGGAGTTGAAATGAGTTTTCTAGGATTTTCCAAAGGCAAAATACATTTTCTGAAAACTAAAATACGCATACACAATAGCATTAACTATAAGCTAACTACAGGCCGGCTCTAAAGGGCTCTAAGCTATCTACAGGCTGGCTGCAAGGTAGCTCTTCGAGCTCACATGGCTGACACATAGGTAGCTATAAGCTGACCCATGCACATGTGGCCGCCCACGGGGCCGACTAGGTTGCGACCACAAATGATTCGGCGGATGCGAAGCGATCCCGGCGAGGTGCGAGCAAAAGTGTGGCTTGCGAGTGGTTGGACAACCACACATGATCCAAAGGATCCGCCGCGGCTCGATGAGGTGCTTTTGTGGTTGGTCGACCGCACTAGGTCCGACAGGATCCACTACGGTAACGAAGGTGTGTGGGCGCGTGTGTGAAACTATCCCCTACGGGGCTGCGGCGTGGGCGCCGGGTGCTCGATGGTAAGTCCCCGAGGAGCGACGGGCGAAAAGGGGCTCGTCGGCGGCAAGGTTGGTCGGTGACTCGAGCTCACGCGACTCGATGCGGCTCTAGTATACCTAGGGATCCATCTAAGCAAAGAAAAGGGTTGCCTTGGTCGAAAACTCGGCACGACGGTAACGGAGAGCGGCTTGGCGCGCGGTGCTAGCGAGAGGTTTCGGTGATGAGGCTAGGGTGGTCGGCGTCGATGAGGTTGTATGCGCTCGCGTGCCCGAGAGCGAACGCGTACACGAGTTGGTCGGCGCTCGCGCGCCTCGGCGGAAAGGATGCTCTTGACGACGGGGGTTTCGGTCGCGACGGGATGAGCGGCGGTTAGGTTCGGCTCACACGCGTGAATGTGTTCACCGGACTCGAGCAAGGAGAGCAAGGGCGACAGCTTGGTCGAGTGCCCGCACGAGCGTGCGGCCGTGAGATGAAGCTCCCGGACGAGCACGGCGACGCGAAGGTAAACGGCTCGGCTGCGGCTCGAGCTCCGCGGCGTCGCGGCCGGGGTGTCCGCGGCGACATGGCGGCTAGCTTGCGAGGGCGTGCGTGCGTGTGAACATGCACGTGCACCGTTTGGACGGGGAGAGCGGGGGCTCGACTCCCGCAGTGCGGGTGTGCGTGAGCGAACGCGGCGGCGAAAGAGAGCAGCCGGCGCGGACAAGGTCGGGAGGCAAGGTTCGATAAGGGAGGCGCGAACGCCTCAACACGTGCTAGGTCGCGTCTTGGCTTCGCTTGAATGCGGAGAAGAAGCGTGCGCGGTGGGGAGCATTGGCCGGCCAAAGGCGTCGTCCATGTCCTCACTTGGGCGCGCAGGCATGTCGGTGGCTTGGCCACGGCGGCGAGCTCCGTGGTGGCACGCTAGGGTGTTCGCCTGCGTGCGTACGTGTGGACGAACACGTGCACTGACTTGGCCTGACGCTCGTGTGCACAGGCGGAAGGACGTCCTCGGCAGCGAGGTGAAGTAGAGCGACGGCGCGGTCGCGGGCCGGGTGCTTCGGTTTCGCTCGAGGTGTGCAAGGCGACGACCGGGTTGGCGCGGGTGAGTGTTGGTGGCTCGGCCACGATGGTGAGAGCAAGAAGGACGGCGACGCGGTCGCGACAAGGGCAAAGCCCCGGGCGACGAAGACGGCTCGGCGGCGCGGTTCCTCACGCGGCGTCGACGTCCCTCACACGGGTGTGTGTGTGTGTCGCGCGGTTGGACAACGCGCCGACGAGGCGGCGGAACGAGAGGTGAAAGTGCCAGCATGCGAACAGAGCATCAACGGCTTGCCCGACAAGCACAAGGGTGTGGTACGAGTGACACGCGCGTTGTGCAGTCGTGAGACTAGGTGTAGCGCGGTGAAGTGGAGCGACACGACGACAAGGACTAGGGTGTCCACGCTGGCGTGCTCGCTCTCTCGCGCGCGTGCGTGCGGGCGTGTGCACTCGTTCGGCTAGGAAGGCAGAGTCTCACCCTAGCGGCGTGCGTACATGGGTTGGACAAGGGGAGCAGAAGGGTTTTACCCCTCGGGTGTATGTGTTCGCATTTGTCCATTGTCGGCGGCCCGGCCACGGGGGTGACACAAAACCGACGGCGCGTGCACGGCAACGACACAAAGACGAGAGCACAACGAGCAGATTTAGGCGAGGCGGTGTTCAGGGTCAAGGCGGCTAAAAAGGTTCGAACTTGGGGTCGATGGCTCGATGGACACACGTGCGCCGGTGCGTAGGGGTTCGCGGTGACGGCACGGCGGAATGTCGAGCACGGTCACAGATAGGTGAAGCGAGGGGCCGGCCCCTCGGTTGCTGCATTCGTGTGTGTGCCGAACACCGACGCGCGCGGCCATGGCGGCGACACGGAACTGATGGCGTGCACTAGGCAAGGGAACAAAGAAAGGGGGACGGCGAGGAACGGTGGCTCGACAACAAGCGTCACGACAAAGATGAGGGAACCCTAAGGTTTTGTTTGGGTAAAGAAAGGCATGGACCTTGGTCGGGATCCCGGCTCGGCAACGACGAGCTCGGGTGAGACACGACGCGGCGGAACAGAGGTCCACGGCGACGAGGGCAAGGGTAACGACAGCACGGTCCTGACAAGGGCGACGGGATCACGACCTACGTGGCTTGGACGGGGCCATAGTACGATACGGAGGCTCGGCCTTGCGCGCGCGTGCTTCCGACCTAATGGTGAAGTTCTCGGTTGAGCACGACGGCGCGGCGGGAAAGGACCGAACGGCGAGGACGGGCGGCGGCACCGGCATTCCGGGCTCGCGGCGGTGTGTGTGTTGGCCATGAGTCTGCGCCGGAAAAGGTAGAACTTTGGACCTCGGGAGAGCACGAGAGAGCGAGGGGTTCGGCCCCTCGGGTGTATGTGCGAGTGCGTGCCGAACGACGGCGGCGCAACGGTGTGGGTGCCGACGGCGAGCCGAACTCGGCGAGCGCTCGTCGGTACAAAGGTACGACACCATTGCAAGGCAAGGGAGTGCGCGCGGCGGCGACGGCGGCGGCACACCGCAAACGACCGGCTCGGCTCGACGGCCGGCTCTCAAGCGACGGTGGGTCTACGCGGCGGCGCGGTTGTTGACGGTGAAAATCCGTCAACCTAGCCATGAGTTTACCTTCGGTGTTGGCATAACTTTTGTATCTTATTCATTGGTACTAACCCCCGTGGTATAACAAGTTCACTTGTGCATGTCGGTTTTGGAGTTGTGTGTTTGCGCGGGGTTTAAACGATGAAAGCAAGACTCCCGGGATAAGTTCATTAAGCACCTCATGACAAGACCTTGAAGCCCGATACAAGTCAAGCAATGAAGTGAACATGACTCCAAGAGCCCAAGGACCAAGCCCGAGAAGATGATAAACTCCGAGGACCGAACCGAAAAAGTCTTGAATCTTGCAAGACAAGGAGTTGAGTCCAATTCGGAGAGAAACCGACGTCAAGGGCCCACATGCAAAAGGGGAGAACATCTAGAAGTCGTGGGAAGCAACACCGGCGAAGCGAGCCGCGGGATGGGCCGAGTGGGCCCCGGGCGGCCGGCCCGGGCCGGCCGGCCCGGCCCCATTCGGGGGCCCAATTGGGCTCTCCTTTGACCTAATTGCTTCTCGGGCTATAAATAGCCCCCCGACCGAGAGCCACGCGAACGGAAGTCGTATTCCGCCGCCGAGGAGCGAGAGAAGCTTGAGGGACACCAACTTGAAGATGAGGGTCGTGCTAGTTGTCTAGGGTTTCCCCGGCCGACGTGGGAACCTTGCATGGAAGACCACGTCGGAGCTCGGAGCGAGGATCAAGATCGAGGGAGGGCCCGGTGGTGATCTTGTTCATGTAATCATTCATGGTGAAGTTTGTAAGTGAATTCGATTTCTAGCGATCAAGTGCCTTCTCGATGATTTTGTTTTCTTCTTGGTTTTGCTTCTTCTACGATCTAGTTTGCAGCTAGATTACATAGGGTGCTCTTGTAGCCGCGGTGGCTAGAGGTGCATACCGGACCGGCCAAGTGATTTCAACTTGTTCTATCGAACTCGCCCTAAGCTCCCCGCATGAATAGGGATACGTTGTGACGAACGGGGGTCTCGAAAGGCGGATGTTTTCGGAGTCGGATGGGAAGGCCACGATTTAAAGATGCTTTTAATGAGATTCGCTTTGCTATCTTCATCTATCTTGTTTGGAGCTACAACATAAGCATGATCTAGATTCTCTAGATTGGTTATCTCTTGCTTTCTCTTGCTACCTCTTTAGTAGATTAGATTAGATTCGTTTACTTGATCATATCTTAGATTAGATGCATCTTTGTTCTTCAATAGATAGCTTTACCTTGCTTTACTAGATTGAATCCTTGCGTTGCACATTGTTCCACGGATTCGATACCTTGGGTTCACCACTCGAGGGAAGAAGGGTCCCTTGACTACGACGGGAGACTTGTCCGCTTGCAAGTCACAAACGAACTTTGATACAACTATTAACCGTCAACAAGCCCCTTTTTCTGGCGCCGTTGCCGGGGAACAAGCAATCAAGATCCGATCTAGTATCGCTTATCTTTCAGTTTTTCTTTTGATTTTCTTTTGCATCTCTTATGTTTGATCATCCTCAAAAAAAAAAATCAATCTAATCTAGTTTTGATTAACCCTAATTTTTTTTCTTTTCTGTTTAGATTTTTGTTTTATTACTAACCCTAACCGGAGATGGTTGGCTACCTCTCCAAGAAACCCAAACTTTTTTGTGGATGATCCAGGAAAACTTTACAGGCAAAGGTGACGTGCAACACAAGCTCGAAGGACCATCAAAATCTCCAAGGGAATCACCCCCTCCAAGTCAAGACGCCGGAAGGCCGTTCAAGATAAACGAGGATGGAGAAGATGGAGATGGAGAAAGAGGCTCAACACCTAAAGGCTGCCAAGGCAAGATCCGCATGCGAAGTGTTCATCATGATGAAGATGCTGGAGACGCAAGTGGGACAACTTGCGGGCGCCCCGATGGGTAACAAAGAAGAATATCCGAGACAACTCCAAGGTCCCAAGACGGCGAAGGCTACTCAAACTCATTCGGGAGAGATGGAGGATCACACTAAGACCATGAAGATCACAACCGAAGACCGGAGTTCGAGATGCCCGAGCCACTACATGGAGAAAGTTGTTGCATCCGTCAAGACCAAAGGACAAAGCCGACTGTGAAGACCAAAAAAAAAATTGACTAAGCCAAAGTGGGTACCCAAGATTGCAACGCCCACAAAGAGCGTTGATCCGAAGTAATCAAGTGAAGAAGTCTAGCCATGGACTATAAACGAAGCGCTAGGCGGGAGGCAACTCGTTTTCGTCGAGTCAAGAATAAGCTACGGGAGGACAACCCGATTCCAGGTTTTTCGAGTCTTTTTAATTCAGTTTTGAATTTTACTACGCAAAACCTTAGACTTAGAATGGTTGAACAATATTAGAGACATAATTCTTGGTTGAATATTTTGCTTGATCATAAACCCTTTACATGAACCATCCTATGTGTTTGTTTGCTTCTTTTCGAGAAACCACAACCAAAACCAAAAAAATTCAGAACCAAACTCAACCCTTCACCCTCATTATGGTGCTGTGGTTGACTTGTTTTTCATGCTAAAAACACTCGAGTAGAGCCACGACTTGTATCTAGATGTTATTTAAATTTCAGCATGTGGTAGGACTCGCGTGAACCTAGAAACTTGATTTTTGGTTGGTTTAAAAATCCATATCCTTGGTTTCTCTAAGATTAGAATTTTTCTAAGCCTCACTTAATTTTATTTCATTCAAAATCTCTCTCATCTAATCAAAATTAGGACCTAAACCTATGCCCCCATGATCGAGCCGGGAAAAGCTTGCTCTCAACCAATGAAGGCAAACTATACCGGTGAGACCGAAATCGACGTAATAAAAAAATATTTTCGACTTGCATTTGTTTTTAATGGTTTAAAAACTTCTCTAAAATTATGTTCGAGTACTTGCATGGCTCTGAAAAATATTTTTAAATTTCGAAATTAGAGGAGTGCTTAGCCTTAAAGGGAGGCAATCTAGTTAACCTAACCATGCATGCACCATGGTACATCACGGGATGCCCCTCCAACATATTTAAACCACATGCAAAGTACAAGCATGGGGGGCAGCCAAGGCTTTGTTTTGTAGGAATATCATGGATGCATGTGAGGCAAGGGAGTATGGAAGTGAGTCAAAGCGAAAACATCAAGTGGAAGGAGCAATAATGCAAGCGAAGGAGTGGACGGGAACGTTTGGAAGGTGTACGCGATCACGAAGCAACATGCACTAGAGAAGAACCGAGCCAAGAGGAGGAGAGAGGTAGTCTTTCATCCAACTCTTTGATCGTGTGCTCTAGTTTGTAGGCCGGAATCACCTTAGACTTAGCCATCCATCCCAAGCGTTTGTTTCGTGCAACAAATCACATCCTTAATCCACTCAAAGTCCGGACTCCAAAATAATATTTGTGTACCTTGTTACCGGGTGAGAACCCCGGATATATATTTGTGAGGGAGAGTGCTGCATCATGGAAGAAAACTACAAGCCTTTTCACCGAAGAAGAAGGGATCATCGTCGTCTAAGCCATCATCGACAACCTCTTCGAGGAGGCACTCGGTTTCCGAGTTTCCTTGGAGTATGGAGGAGGACACGGCACCGCCGAGGAGGAACCACACTCTTCTCCTTGGTGGCATGAGGGCCACACAAAACTCATTTATTAGGTTTACCAAACTTCAATAACATATGGAGGAGCCGCTCGTCCAACCTCGCCACTTGACACGATCATCCGCTCCACCTCCATACGCTCCGCGGTATTCCGAGGGGTATGTCATCATGACGGAGGAGGAGAAGAAGCTCGCTCGCCTTAAGTAGAGGCTTGTAGCGAACGTCAACATCGACAACCAAGCTCTCCACATATTGGGTTTCGCACGGGACACCGGTGCAATTCTCTAACGGAGTGTCGGCAAACACCCACAAGGAATTCGCCTAGGAAATTTTCATGACCATGGCGCATAACCTTGATGAAGGAGTGCTGAGTCTCTCATTCCGTTGGAGGGAGCCCACAAGTGGAGAAGAAGGAAGACACCGTCGGAAGGGTAACCTTGATCAACGATGCTATTTCTAGCACTTTGATGGGGTAATCTCCTTTCATCCATGGGTTGCAATCGATCTTGAGATGTAATCGAACTTTGTTGGATTATCTATCTATCATCTTGTGTTGAAAATACTTTAATGCTTAAGGCTAGCAACCATGCCATAAAGGGAGTAGGGCTCCAATGCTTCCTTGGATCCATTCAACACAATCCCCGATAGATCAGATTGGTTTTCATGTTCGAAACGATTGCATGTCTAGTATCATAGACCCATGGGCGAGTGTCTCCTATTTTCAAAAAGGAGCTCCAGAACAAGTATGTGCATGAAGGCACATGGGAAGGTTTTTGGAGTATGATCACGGGAAGAGACCATCAACGAAGAAATACTATCCGGAACCCATTATCCAAGTGTGTCACTTTTGTGCAAGTGGATTTTTGGGAGAACAAGAGAGACAAAGATAACCAACACGGAGTTGAATTGTCTTTACTAGGCTTTGATTGCCAAGTGGCCAATAGACCCCACTCACCTATGATCAACCGGTGGTGTTGTTAGCAACATCGAGTTCGGAAGATGTTGGTTCGGGGTGTTACCTCTCCATGTTGACTATCTCTTTAAAACCGGGTATTACAAGGAACCCAAATCATCTCCTACCCGAGACTTCCCTAGGAATATAGGAAGAAAGGAAAATATAAGAGTGAAGATGAGAGAGGAGGCTTCCAAGTGGCCTAGGTGAATTTGCCCCTTCCGGATTGAAGATTAAGACTTTTCTTGAGGGGAAGAAGATCGGTTAGAGGAAGGACTTCTTGTGCCGGCGAAGAAAAAAATAATAAAAGAGGAGGATTATAGGAGAAGGATCTTCTATGGCCCAAGAATAAGGTGCACAACAAAATTAGGTCCCACCATTGGGAGGAACCCGGCGCCGCCGAGTTACTACGATGGTGTACCAATGCAAGCATGGGGGAGTGGTGCAGCCATACCCCCACCATTTTTTGCGGTGCCCAACGTAGCCTTTGCGGAGCCCTATGCACACCTTCCTCGACCACAACAAAATGTGGCCACCATTGGAGGATACGCTGCAAGGAACATGCAAATTATTGCAGCCATCCTAACCAATGCAAACCAAATGGGTGAAGGAAATGCAAACGTCGCTTATGTGCTTGGACACCATCACCTAGAACCGTCGGACAATTCATAGGAATAGTGGTGCATTCCTATTGCAAGTAAGGGTACAACAACCAAGACTATCAATATCAACCACCGGCGGAAGATTAGAGAGAGGAGGAGCTTTAGTTATCTTTCCTTTACCCCCTTTTCTTTAATTTTCAGCTTGTTTGCACCTATGTTTGCGTAGTATTTTCAGCTTGCTTTAATTTTCAGTTGTTAGTTTAATTTCTTTTCAGCGTGTATCTTAGTGTTTATTTTCATCATGAATAATGTCGCCACCAAGTTTTTACCTTTGGTAAAGTTACAAAGTTTGTGCCATGATGATATATGATTATAATTGCCGCTTTGTTTATCCTTGTAATTGGTTTATGCATGTTTGAACTAGTGCTCTCTTAAAAATACAAATCTGAAATTATTTAAATACTAGCTTAATCTTCAGCGGAGGTTATGATTAAAATAAAGACCCATAGTGTTTTATGTGCTCTCAAGTTATGAATAGATTAAAGATGTCTTTTATGCTCAAAAATATTGCTAACCTTGTCACAAATATCACTTGTGTGTTGCTCAACCTATCCAAGGCCTTATATATATTTGAGTGCATAAACCTTAGTGTACAAGATTTATTTTTGAGTGCGTTATTGCAGGCCATGATTTCTCTGGCCCGAGACTAAGAAGCCGGTCATTCCATTTTTGCGTATCTATCTTTTTGCTAGCCTTTTATCCGTGCATTGTGTATCCCCACATCGGAGATTTCACAAACCTCGCCGGATATCCACCCTTAAACCAAATATCATCTTTTGTGATTACCTCCTTGACCCCAACCTATCGTTGAGAATGGATCATCAATTCAAGGAAGATCGCAAGACGGTGCCAACGTTGAAGATTTCAAGTATCTCTCCAAGGAAAAATAACTCCGGTACCTACCTTATTTTTCGCCTCTTTGCTCGAGGACGAGCAACGTCTAAGCATGGGGGAGGAGGTAGGTACGGTGCAGTTTTAGAGTTCAAAAGGGAGTATTTTAAAAAATATATAATGATGAAAGAAAAAAAAATCCAGCGGTATTCATGACTTTCAAGGTATAAAAAATCAAAACTTCATTGTGAAAGTCATGGACCGAATATATGACAAGAAAAAAAAAATGAATGAATGAAAGAAAGAAAAGAATGAGAAATATGAGAAAGAGAAAAAATGTATGAGCATAAAGTAAACTCCCCGGTTCTCTAAGAGTGCAATCAAGGCTTCAAGTTTAAAAGATCCATTCTCATTTTCCAACCATGTGCAATCCGATAACGAGGACTTCCTTTGTGCCTCGGGATCACTCTTTGCCATTTGCACATGTCCACTCATCTAAAGTGTGTGTATTTTTCTCTTTCCCCTCCTTGATTTAACATTATTTTCCAATGACCTTTTTGACGAGTCTCGGTAAGACCATGAGAAGCTTGTCTTGTTTTGACAACACCTCATTTATAAAATCTTGTTAGGACTAAACTTTCCCAAAGCTCCATATAAAGCCTACCACACATATATGTTATGAGAGGGAAAGGAGTAGAATATATAGGCTTGAGAGGCAAGTGAGATGAGAGTTCATGAGCAACATGCAAGGTGATTTAAATTTGTGAATTTGGTTTAGCTCTTTTCTTTATCTCGCTCTTTATTTCAAAAAAATTCCGAGATCTATTTAAACTTTGTAAGCATGTTAATACTTGTGGGATAAGCTTAATAAGAATCTACCCTCCGTAGAGGTGAAGGCTAGTACATTATGGAACTTTAACAAATTAAACTTTTGAGAGCATTATGTTTTTTTTCATGTATGATCAAGTGCAAGGTTTAAACATTGATGGGCAACGATGATATCCATCGAAGGCTTACTCGAGGACGAGCAAAGTTTAAGCATGGGGGAGATGTTGACGGTGAAAATCCGTCAACCTAGCCATGAGTTTACCTTCGGTGTTGGCATAACTTTTGTATCTTATTCATTGGTACTAACCCCCGTGGTATAACAAGTTCACTTGTGTATGTCGGTTTTGGAGTTGTGTGTTTACGCGGGGTTTTAACGATGAAAGCAAGACTCCCGGGATAAGTTCATTAAGCACCTCATGACAAGACCTTGAAGCCCGATACAAGTCAAGCAATGAAGTGAACATGACTCCAAGAGCCCAAGGACCAAGCCCGAGAAGATGATAAACTCCGAGGACCGAACCGAAAAGTGTTGAATCTTGCAAGACAAGGAGTTGAGTCCAATTCGGAGAGAAACCGACGTCAAGGGCCCACATGCAAAAGGGGAGAACATCTAGAAGTCGTGGGAAGCAACACCGGCGAAGCAGGGCGCGGGATGGGCCGAATTGGGCCCGGGCCGGCCGGCCGGCCCGGCCCAATTCGGGGCCCAATCGGGCTCTCCTTTGACCTAATTGCTTCTCGGGCTATAAATAGCCCCCCGACCGAGAGCCACGCGAACGGAAGTCGTATTCCGCCGCCGAGGAGCGAGAGAAGCTTGAGGGACACCAACTTGAAGATGAGGGTCGTGCTAGTTGTCTAGGGTTTCCCCGGCCGACGTGGGAACCTTGCATGGAAGACCACGTCGGAGCTCGGAGCGAGGATCAAGATCGAGGGAGGGCCCCGGTGGTGATCTTGTTCATGTAATCATTCATGGTGAAGTTTGTAAGTGAATTCGATTTCTAGCGATCAAGTGCCTTCTCGATGATTTTGTTTTCTTCTTGGTTTTGCTTCTTCTACGATCTAGTTTGCGGCTAGATTACATAGGGTGCTCTTGTAGCCGCGGTGGCTAGAGGTGCATACCGGACCGGCCAAGTGATTTCAACTTGTTCTATCGAACTCGCCCTAAGCTCCCCGCATGAATAGGGATACGTTGTGACGAACGAGGGTCTCGAAAGGCGGATGTTTTCGGAGTCGGATGGGAAGGCCACGATTTAAAGATGCTTTTAATGAGATTCGCTTTGCTATCTTCATCTATCTTGTTTGGAGCTACAACATAAGCATGATCTAGATTCTCTAGATTGGTTATCTCTTGCTTTCTCTTGCTACCTCTTTAGTAGATTAGATTAGATTCGTTTACTTGATCATATCTTAGATTAGATGCATCTTTGTTCTTCAATAGATAGCTTTACCTTGCTTTACTAGATTGAATCCTTGCGTTGCACATTGTTCCACGGATTCGATACCTTGGGTTCACCACTCGAGGGAAGAAGGGTCCCTTGACTACGACGGGAGACTTGTCCGCTTGCAAGTCACAAACGAACTTTGATACAACTATTAACCGTCAACGGCGGTGCGGGACGGCGGGCAACAATCAAACAAGCGAGCTCACAAGGCTCGGTCCGGCCCTCGGCTCGAAGGTCGGGTCCACAACAAGGTGAAGGCTTCGGTGCTCACCTCGCGCCCCGGACACGGCGGCGAGGAGGTGGAACGAGCAGCGTGGAATGGCCCGGAGCGAGAGGAAGCGGAGCGGCGCGGTCCATGGCTTCCGCAGCCGACATCTTCCTAGTGCGGCGGCCCCGCTCCTTGGCGTTCCGGCGAGGCGGCGAACATCACGGTGAAGAGGAAGCGGGGGGTTCGGCTCGGTGGAGGGCGGTCGTCGGCGGCTTGAACGGCTCCGGCTCCGCGGTCCACGCACGGGCGTCCCCCCGTCCCGGCGGCCTCGCCCGCAGCCGAGCGGTGACCGGATGGTCCCGGCGGCGCGGCGGCGTCGGGCTCCCCCCGGTGCGGCTTCCCGGTTCTCCACTCCTCCGGCTTCTCCTTCTCCCCCTCTTCTTCTCCTTCTTGGGGTGGACGGGGGTGGAATCCCCATGGGGCGGCGGCGAATCCCGGGAGATGCCGACCGGGGCGGCTTTATAGGGCGGGCCGTTAGGGTTTCCGGGCACGGGAGCGGGCGGGCCGGGATGCGTTACGGGGGCACGCGGTAGCCATCCGCGGCCGCCGGCGGCAGCGGGGGGCGGCGGCCATGGGGCCGGCGCGGTTGCTCGCGTCGCCTCCCCCCCGCCCCCACGATTTCGCCACGGGGAAGATGGCGGGGAGAAAGGGAGAGAAGGGTTGACCGGCGGGTCCCAGTTGGCAGAGAGACAAGAGGTGGTAGTTGGTATGCAGGCGGGCCGGGCCGGGCCGTGTTGGGCCGAAAGGCCGGGCGGGGCCGCGGCTTAGGCGATCCGGAGGAGTAGCTTGAGTTGCTCTAGAGGACTTAGTGCACCGAGTTGAGTCCCAAAGTGCAAAGGTTCCTTTCCTAATTTCTTAAACCTTAGCTCCTATTTAAACTACGATTCGAATTTGAATTAGAATTCAAATTTGAATCCCACACAATTAAGATGCAAAATAAATCCCATAAAACTCCAAGGTTCTCACACTAGCAAATTATATCTCCTAAATTTTTATGATTTTGCTCAAATTAAATCTAGGATTTTAGGAAAGGATCGAAGAAGACAGCCTTACATCTTAATTGAGCACTCAATTTCAAATCGAAATTTTGAAATCCACATTTTCGCATTGCTAACATTCCGGAGAAAATTCCAGGATGTTACACCGTTTTCGTCGGGATCTCTCCGCGACATCCTGCGGCGGACAACAAGCGTCGGTGAGTACTCGGCACTCTACGACGGATCGACTACTCAAGGGCATCGACAACTCACCTTCATCCACCGCTCGTCCCGGCGCATCGCTTCTAAGTGACGAGATACCACCGTCGGGTCGACAAGGTCATCTGCCAGCAGCTCAACCCCACCATGACTACTCGTGGTGGCCTCGGACATTGGCGCCGAGCGGATTGGCTCCGCGTCCTTAATCTCCGGCGAGCGGACGACTACCTCCAGAGTTGATCCTGGCAGTACGTCATCGCATCCTTCTCCGGCCATCACGGGGGCTTCTCCGCTGGCTACCTCCATCAGCTTGGGGGCTTCTCCGGCTCCTTGGGTCTCTGTTGCCTGGCCTTCAACGGGCACCGCTTCGGGAATAGCGCTTCCCTCGGCTTCGGCCCCTGTCATCAGAAGACAACTGGATTAGTCACCCTTTGCGGCTACGACTACTCGTGGAGGATACCTGCACTCGCGTGGTGTACTCACCTTCTACAACGCTAGCCTCTGGCAATGTAGCCTCCACGGCCAGCGTCTTGGAATCTGCTTGAGGGGCGGGAGCGGACTCCTCAGCGGTCGGCGCGGATTCTTCTTCAGCCACCGGCGCACTGGGTTCATCTTCATCCCAGGTCAAGTTCGTTGATTTCTGCCGAGAATACACAACCGGTTGTCAACCAAGTACGACTACCAAACAAAATGTACTACTCAAGAAAGATCTTCACTTACAGGCTCGACCGGACTACTGTCACGGTCGGGGCTCTGAGGATGCTGGCGATGTCAACCAGTCTAGCCTCAGCAGGCGCTTCCTCTTGGGCCTCAGTAGCCGTTGGCTCTTCTGCCACAGCCACGGCCGGTTCACTACTCCCTGCAGCAACTGGGGGCTGGCGCGTCAGTTGCGCCACAAGTTCTTCTACGGTGGGGGCTGGGGCGCGGGCCGGCTCCCGGCCGGCTCTCCCACCGTATCCCAGTCACCTTCGTCCCCTTGTTCTATGGGGTCGGAAGGTGGAATCTCCCCGCCAAAGAACGGAGTTTCGTTGTCGGCACACACAACATAGAGGCACAAGTACTCGACTACCCTACTCAAGGAAGCTTACCTCTTGGGATGTGGTCTCCGTGACCTTAAGCTTCTTGGCCACGCGCTTGCGGGCCACGTTGCGCGGCTTCTTTGGCGGCGCAGGAAAACTAGCCTCTAGGCTAGTTGGCGGATCCTGAACGAGAGGGACGTTGGGCAGTCCAGGGCGGCTGAATCTTGATCGCAGCTAGAACCTCTCCTGCAGCGTCTCCTCATCATCTTCGTCGGATGTGTCTTCAACGACTACTGTGTCGTCTCCTTCACCAACTTCACGGCGCTCCTTGTCCTTTCCCTTCCCCTCATCCGGGATCTCGATAAGTCGAGGAGGCGACGCCGGCTCGGAGACAAACTTCACTACGTCATCCCGCAAGAAGCACATTGCGTCGGCACGACTACTACTATATAATCGGTACTCGACACCGAGTACGGCCACCGACCTCATTCGGAGGACGCGCGGCGAAGTACTCGGGCACGGGGCATGGCGTGTACGCCGGCATGTCCTTGAAGATTCTCCCCAGCCTGTCGATGATGTCGTCGTCGTCGATCTCATCACCGGGCATCCGTGACGTGTCGTCGTCGCCGGTGTACTGGTAGCCCAGGGTGTCACGAGCCATCAGCGGCTGCACCCTCCTCTTCATGAAGCTGAAGGCCACATGCTCGACCCTCAGCCCAGCTTCTCTTAAAGCCTTGATCTTCGCCGGTAGCTCGGGTAGCCGGATACCCTCCCCGCATCGTTGGCTCGGAGTTCCACCGGGGCCGGTGCTTCGGCCGCTTCCCGCTAGGCTTCGGCGGCTCCGGTGGTGGTTGGTGATGTAGAACCACTTTGACTTCCAATCTTGGTTGGAGTCGATCGGCTTGTACGCGAGGTATCGCTCCACGGCATCCTCGCGCATCTGGATGCCGGCTCCCCCAACTACTCGGGGGTTGTTGGCACTAGGCTGGGGCTTCACTCGGAAAAACTTCCGGAAGAGTACCCGGTGGGGTTTGATCCCAAAAAGGCTTCACGGAAGTGGACGAAGACAGAGGTGTGGAAGATACCGTTGGGGTTGAGGTTGAGGTACTCGATGTCGTAGTACTCCAAGAGCCCCTTGAAGAAATCGCTTGCTGGGAGAGACAACCCTCGCTCCGCGAACCGCGTGAACATGGGGATCTCATCTGGATTCTTCTCCATGGGATATGGATCTCCCGCAGTGGCACGCCACATATCAACTTCTTTTTCCCGAAGAAACCCACTGTTGAGGAGCGCCAGCAGATCCTCAGTCTTCGCTTTTGACTTCTGCCACTCCTGGTTGGGATTTGGCCGCGGCGGAAACACCGGCGGCGATGCCCCCACGGTGGATCTGGCGGCTTCGTCGTGGGACCTTTTCTTCCCACAGGCGGTCTTCAAGCTCTTTGACGGCGAGGGCTTCATTCTCCAAGTGCATGGGGTCTTCACTCGCATTCGCTCGGGGGCTACTGCGGTGGCTACCGGCGGCGGTGCGCTTGGATCTGCGATCTACACTGAGGTGGCAGAATGCACGGGCGGTAGTTTCTAAGCGAGATTTGCTCGAATGGCCGCAAGTGCGGGGTGTGAAAAAACCCTAAGGGTTTCGGCTTCTATTTATAAGTCAACGGGCGGCTCTTCAACGGCGGACGGATAAGCCTCCGGACGTCGACTCGGCGGGCCGTGCCCCGACCCTTCAACTTCTAGTAGTCGACGTGTCTCATCTCGGGGGCTCGGCTACATCTAATCATTTCCACCGGGCAGCGACAAGATTCAAGAGCAACTCGGGACACATTCTACATACAAGATGACCCTTCAATTCGAGAGGAAGTACTCGACTCAAGGCTCGGGGGCTCCGTGCCACGTGTCCTTCGGCTTTTCTCCGGATTTTGCGGGATAATCTTGCCGTAACTTCGGATGGACCCTCGGCCCGAGTCTACAACTCAACCTAAGGCTCGGGGGCTACTCCATATGGAGTGCGATTTTGCAATCGCATTTCCATATCGGCTTCGGCTTCAAGACAACATGGGTATTGTTGAAGACCTTCAAGAGCGACACTCGAGGACGCTTGGGACTACTCGAGAAGACTTCGGGATTACTCAAATATCGGTGGAGTACATTCCGGCCCTCGGGATGCTTCAAATATTCTTGAGGACTTTTGGCTTGTAGTACTCGGGGACACTTGAGGACTACTCGTCAAGGCCGTCAAGACCGGTCGAAGCTATCTTGCTCGACTAGAAAGTACTCGGGGGCTTGTCGTATGGACCTCCCCGGGCCCACTACCTCGGTGGGTACCGGGACCGACTACTCGGTGGGCCCCCGGGACTACCCGACTTGTGTCGCACGGTACTGTTGGCGTGAGGCGCAAGGACTACCGTGGAGAAGTACTCGGATAGGAAGCCGTACATGTCCCGCACCGTATAGAGGACTCCTAGACGTACTCGACTAGTACTCTCTCCCTAAACCGACTTGTAACCCCGCCTCCCGTACTATATAAGGCGAGGCGGGGACCCCCTCTCTCTCACGACATGAGATTGTGCATCATCTTGTAATCTCACCCAATCAATCCCGAGCTACGCAACATACAGGACGTAGGGTATTACGCACCTCGCGGCCCGAACCTGTCTAAACTGTGTGCCACGTGTCTCTTCCTTCGAGTTACCGATCTCAACGAGGCCACATTCATCTACCTCGGGTACTCCCCTTGGTAGGTTGCCGGTCTAAAACACCGACGGTTGGAGACTTTTTGTGGCAAGAAATAAAGAACTCTTCTGAAAATCCACAAAGGTTGTGTAGCTACGGTCCCTACATTAGCTACATTATCAAGAAAGTGACACAAAGGGCTTATCCAAATGACACGAAGCATCGCGCTTTGCAACCCAAACCCAGTAGGACAGTGAGGGTGCCCTCTCCACAGGATGATCAGCAAGAGGAGCAAGAAATCCTTGAAGAAAGGGAGGCGTCGCGCAGCTGGGAGGCATATCAGCTTGGCAGGAAGAGAAAAGGCACACGTCTCCTCTTCGCAAACTGATCAATATCTTCCTTGGTATGTGCAAAACATAGAGAGACATTGAAGTTGCTCAGCAAGATGAAATGAAGAAGAATAAGAAGATGAGGGATACAATGAAGGCTCTTCACAATCAGGCCGGTCAGCCTCCTAGGTCTCCCATCTCACCATCTCCTCTAGAGGTTGAGATAGCCTCTGTGGATGATAGGGTGAATGCCTTTCTCAACTCCGATCTTTACAATCAGTATGGGAGCAACTTTGGATCAGACATTGGTGCATCTTCCTCCTCGACTCCTCCTCCACCACCCCTTACTGGTTTTGATTCGATGTTTGAAGGTGACACTACTGCCCCGCCTCCATGGGTTCCTCCTCCATCAACTGATGAGTGGGCAGCACATGTCTCACATGAGTTCTTTGATCAGCCTGCCACTTCCTATGGTACGGAAAATTCACTCTTGTCTCTATTTCTGAAATTCATCCATATATAGCTCTTTTATATCCTAGTTTCACTTGTGTGTGCCTAGTTGCAAATCCGAACACCGGAGACGACACTTGGGATCAGTGGCAGCAGCAGTGATTTGGCAGCAGAAATTCCTTCTCCAGACCCTTTATGGATGTTTGATGACAAAGGGGGAGAAGAGATGGATTAAAGCTTTGTGTTTGTAGTTGTTATGTAGGGGGCGGTCTAACCGCCCCTGGTAGGCGGTCTAACCGCCCTACCCCTGTGAGTTGAGAGTAAGACTTGGTTTGTAATAAATGGTTCTCTACTTTATCTTGTGGACTTGAGTATTTGTATGAGTGCTACTAGGTGTGTAGAACTTATTTATGTATTTTAAGCGACTTTTCTGATAGTTTGTGATGCATGGTTTGTTTATTGATTGTTTTTGTAGGCTAAATGGGGGAGGCGGTCTAACCGGCCTGCAACCCCGGTCTGACCGCCCCTGCCCAAACAGCTCACACCTCTCCTTGTTGAGTGCTTGTCATGCCATATGCATCACGGTTTTAATTTTATTTTGTCACACATCTTTTTGCACTACACTAATTCTAAGATATAGGGGAGCTGTAATGTTGTCTTTCTAATATGTGCTGTTGGCATTTGAGGCCAATTTTTGAAATTTCATTCAAAGCACACATCGAGGGGGAGCTCTAACTATATCTAAGAACTAAAATTGCGCTTAATCGATTTATTTTGTAAAGCTTTAATCGAGTTGTCATCAGTCACCAAAAAGGGGGAGATTGAAAGTGCATCTAGGCCCCTAAGTGTGTTTTGGTGAATTTAATGACAAAACGATTAAAGGACTAATGCATTTGTCTAAGTTTGTGAGCAGGTTTATCTTGAAATTCATAAGCAACTATTGGAGTATTTATTTGTGAATAAATATTATTTGTCTCACATTGGAAAAGACAAATACATGGATGATTCTTTATGAACATTGGTTAATGTCAAGCAATAAAATGGACTTATATTTTGGGCATATTTTGTGAAGATGAAATACATGTCTCCAAATAGAGTGGTGGCTTGACTAAAATAAAAGGGGATCATTCAAAAAGAAGTTGGTAACTCTATCAAGCTAAAGTGCAAGGCTTCATGTGGAAATTGAAAGGGGACATAAGGATGAATGTAAACTTAATGGTTTCTAAAAGGAAGCTTGCGTATTCGTTGTCAACCAAAAATAAACATATGAAGCAAAGTGGAACTCAAAGTGGATTGGGTAAGTGATGAAGAGATCAACTGAGGTGTCTAGGGTGAGGGACTAAGCAATCTTTGGGGTCTTGGCCCGGCCGCCATTAGTGTTTTTGCTAAGGTGAAGTTCTAGCATCCATGGGATCTTCAAGTATCATATCCAAGCATTAACCAAGGGAAGCAATGCAACACATCAAAATGTTATGATTGGCAATATGGAGTGACTTAAGGATTAAAGTGTTCACTCTCATGCAAAAAGGGAAAATCCCAAGTCACTAGCTCAAGTATGGATTTGCTCAAGTGAGGACCATGTGTGGTTCGAGGACCGGTGGATGGTCGCTTCCTTGTGTGATGAGTGATTGACAATGTTGTGTGGACCGATTCTTGGCTAAATATTGCGGGTGCGGGTTGCGGCTTGACTCGTGTTGGTGCGGGTGAAGAACAAGCACGAAAGGTCATTGCGGTGAGGCCTCCGTGTGTGGAGAAGACAAGTAGGCTTCGTTCGAGGGACCCGGTGGCCGGTGAGGTCAAGTGCGCGCCGCATGGTGGCATGAACACAAGATGAAGTCGTGGACGGTTTCTTGGTCGAGCCACAAAACCAAGGTCGAGCCGGGACTACGTGGGAGCCAAGTCATGAGTGGAGTTTGGCGGAGGCTACACCGAGTTCGCGGGGTTTGCGGTGGTTCACCGTAAAACCACCGGGTTACTCGGTTGAGCCACAAAACCGAGGCCGAAGACTCGACGAGGAGGTGCGGCCACCCGTGCCGCTTCAACCGCCCAAGAGGGGCGGTCAGACCGACTGGGCCGGTCAGATTGCTCGGGCCGGTCTAACCGCCCGGTCGCCGGCGCCGAGATGCTTCGAAGCGGAGGACATGTGTCGGGATCGCGAGGCTTGCGTCGAGGCTAAGCGAGGTTGCGGTCGCCGGCATCCGTCCGATGAAGAAATTCCGAAGATTTCCAAATCCGCCCTTGAGGGGTTTGTATCCCTAGTTATTAGTTAAGGGTAGTTTAGTCTTTTGGGTGCCTCCATATATACTCATTGAGTGGATGGATGGCAGCCAACTCTTGGAACCCTAGCTCATTTGTTTTTCCATTTTCGTTCTCCTTTTTTCCCTAGTTTTTCCTAGGACTAGCTTGAGAGCTTCATGTGAGATCTAGAGAGAGGGATGGATGTATGGGTGGCAAGCTAGACCTTGTACGAACCTTCATGGTATGTATATATGGTTCGCCGTTGTTCCTCAAGGTGGTTTTCACGTCCTTCTTGGTGTTGATTTTCGGAGCTCTTTGTGGGCGGTGTTTTGAGGATGATTTTTTGGGGTCTTTGGTGGGTGTCACGTATGAGGATCTTGTGCCTCTTTGGCTGGTGACTTTGCCCCCAAATCTCTCTTGAATCGGACTCGATTTGGTGGTTTTTCGAGTTGGGCGAGTGCTTGACCTAGATAGGTGATTTCTTCGATTCCTCTTGATTGTGAGCGATTCGGGTCTATTCCTTTGAGGTAGAGGTTGCCCGGAGGTAACCCGGCTATTCCCAAAGTTTTGTTGCAATCCGTGGAGTGATTCGGGAGATCGGGCGCGAGGAAGTTAGGGTTTGACCCGCGGGTTCGTTTTCTAGGAGAGGCGGTCTAACCGCCCGGGGGCGGTCTAACCGCCCGGGTCTTCCGGAGTCAAAGTTTCGTTTCGCCGAATTTTCCTCGGTGAGTTTGTTCGCCTTGATCGAGGAGTGTCCGGGTGAAATTTCGGGTCGTTCTCGTGCCGTTTGCTAGGAGTTCTTGTGTGGAGTTCGTTCTTCGGGTACGGAGGTTAGAACGCCCCGGTAGCCGGTCTAACCGCCCCTAGGCCCCCGGGTGGAGTTTTGGTTTTTGCCAAGATTTTCCGGTAGCTAGCATGGCCTTGACCGGAGATCTTTGTTGGTGAAACCGTGGTGCATTTTGGTGCTCGGAAGAGGTATTTCGCAGGGTTTCTTGGTTGCTTGGTGGAGGCGGTCTAACCGCCCCCATTCCCGGTCTAACCGCCCCCCTGCGGACAGGTGGCTTTCGAGTTGTTTCCCACCGTCGTGGGTGCGTGTGTGTTGAGGTTGCTGGTAGTGTTTGTTCCTAGGACCGCAGTAGCACTCCAGTGGCTACGTGGTTTTGGCAAACGGAAGGTAGAAGTGCGGAGCGTGTGATTTTGGGGGTCCGACCGAGCGAGTTCATCTTGTCGGAGTTTCAATCTCCTTCGAGAAGAATTTTTATCGGCTCCCATTCACTCCCCCCCCCCCCCTCTCCGGTCGCCTATTCGGTCCTTCAAGTGGTATCGAGTAGGTCGGGTCTTTGTTGACTCTAACCGAGTCTAAGATCCAAGGATGGCGTACCGGGAATGGGGTTCGAGTCACTCCACACTTCGATGGCAAGAACTACCAGATGTGGAGTAAGCGGATGGGTGCGTTCCTCCGCGGAAAGGGTCGGATCCTTTGGGATGTCACGGTGGACACGAGGCTATGTCCGGCCGATGGACTTCCTCGCTCCAGGATCGAGGAACAGTATTCGACGCCAACAACAAGGCGGTCGACTACTTGTTTCGTGCTCGTGTCGGCCGAGTTTGATCGGGTGCACACCGAGCACTTGGCTTGTAGAATTTGGACGGTCTTGAAGGAGGCTCATGTTGGGAATGCCCGTGGTTTAGGCACGGGTGTATGCGACCTACGGAGAGAGTACAAGAACTTCACTCATCTCCCCGGTGAGTCCATCAATGTCTTGTTTCGAGAGGTTCACGGTGGTTGTGAACAACATGAGGGCCAATGTGGACGTGCTCCCGTACGATGATCATGATAGAGCGGTCAAGCTCTTACACTCTTTGGATCGTACAATATGGGGCGGAAAGTTCGAGGCCATTGTGGAGTCGGAGAAGTATGACACTCTGACGGTGAACGAGCTGTTCTCGAAGCTCAAGTCGGCTGAGGTGGATAGGGGCATGACTGCCAAGCTCGAGGGTCCGACTGATTCCCATAGTCTCGCCCTCGTTGGTGGTTCGAAAGGAAAGGCTAACACTAACCCATCCACCAGGATGTTCTCTTTGTCCTCTTTGATGTCTATGCCAGATGAGGAGTTCGATGTGCTTGGAGAGGATGAGCTGGCGCTCCTGACGAGGCGGTTCGAGAGGCTGCACGAGAACCGAGTGAACATGAGGAGGAACATGAGGACATGCTTCCAGTGCGGCAAGCCGGGACACTTCATCGCCGACCGCCGGAGAAGGTCGAGAACAAGGACGGCTACAAGCACAAGTCGAGGAACGATGGCAAGTACCGGTCAAGGCGTGACCACAAGAGCAAGTACAAGAACAAGCACAAGGACAAGCGACGATCAAGGAAGAAGGAGAGCCGAGGCAAGGCCCGAGCGATGGTTGGAGCGAGCGACGTCGACTCCGGGTCCGCGTACTCCACCTCGAGCTCGAGTAGCGGTGAAGACGAAGGTGATCGTCGCAAGGGCAAGAAGGTATCCAAGAACCCGAGCGGGCCGAGTCGCTTCGCTAGAGCTCCGGCGGCAAGAAGAGCACACGGAGAGCGACTCGGACTGCGAGTCCGACGACGAGGTGCGTGATGAGCTTCCCTTCTTGTGCCGGGAGAATGAACGGCTTGGTACTTTGCTTGATAATCATGATGACATGCATAGAGAGGCAAAGAAAATGAGAAAAGAGCTTAGGGCTTCACTCGAGGATGCTAGGACTAGAGTGGATGAGCTAGAAACACGGTGCTTGATAGCAATCTTGAGATTGATTCCCTTAAGGCTAGCCCTATTGTTTCGATGAGGTTGATTGTGTTGATTGCTCCATCTTTCTTGCTGATCTTGCTTTGTTCAAGGAAAAGCATGCCTCCAAGTGTGAGGAACTAGATGTGCTTAGGGGTGAAGTGGATGAGCTTAAATCTAGATCTCGCTTTGCTAGGTGCTTGCACTTCTTGCCCCGTTTTGCATGCTAATATTGATGAGATGCATGCTTATACTAGTTCTCTTGAGGCTAAATTGAAGGAACCCATGCCGACATCATGCTCTACCCGTGAAATGCATGCTTTGAAAATCCGGAACTTGCACATTATGTTGATCGTTTGCGGGATGAGAATGATGAGTGAAAAAGTTGATGGGTTGGTTGTCCGGTCATGAGCCTCGGTTGAGGATGATGATCGAGGCATTTAAGAGGCGGGATGGTGAGGGACTTGGGGCAAACAAGGTTGGTGAGGGAAGTGCGAGAGAATATCCCGCAGCCACCAAAAACCTACCACAAGAATGATTTTCCCCCAAAATCTAACCATCTTAGGAACCGACTAGACACAACCCCAGCTCCACCCGTGTTTCCTACACCCACAAATGATCTCCAAAAGCCTATCAAGTTTGTGAGCACTTCGGGGAAAGTGTTCTTTGGGAAAGTGAGTGAGAAGGCTAGTGAGGAGAAACCGGTGGAGGAGATGAGTTGAGAGAAACCAAGTTAGCGGCTCCAATCCAAGCCTAAGCCTAAGCTTGTGAGATTCCATTGTGGCTATTGTGGGAAAGAGGGTCACAAGGATGAGTTTTGCTTCAAGAGGAAGCGGGAAGAGATGATGGCAAAGGAGTGGGCGAACAAGGATAGGTACAACCCTTCCCATGGTGTACCTAAGCCTCGTATGCCACTGCCTAGGGGTAAAGCTGTGGTGAGAAGTGTTCCGGCATGGGGAGATGTGAGTTCCCGCAGCCGAGGAGCAGTTCTGGAGGGGGCGGTCGGGGACCGGCCCGGCTAGGCGGTCAGACCGGCCCTGCCCAGAGGGGGGCGGTTAGACCGGCCTGGCTAGGCGGTTCAACCCCCCCCCCCCCCGACTCCGGGCGGAGTGGTTTTCGAGGTGGTGAGTCGAGAGGTTTCGGTTCCGGAGGTGGTGTTGCTGGTGGCTGGTCCGGAGAGTCGGCGGGTGGTCGGTTGCTAGGCATTCTCCCCCTCGAGTTCAATACGAGGATGGGAGGAGTCGTAGCTTTGAGAAGGAGAGGAGGGACGGTCCACGGGTTGTCTTCCGTGGTTTTGGTCCTCCTCCGGGCGCCGAGGGGGTGGTTTCCTCGGAGTGGTTACCGAGGTGGTGTTCGTGGTCGTAGCTTTGGTAGGAAAGATGGCTTGATGTGTGCTAACCCCACTTTCGAGCAAATGGCTCGGCACTCGGTTTTACTCTTTTGGTACTAACCCCGGTGTTGAGTCGTTTGTTCGCTCACGTGCTCGTTTTTGAATTTCAGGTGGGAGACTTGAAGAACATTTGGTTGATTGACTCCGGTTGCTCGAGGCATATGACCGGAGACAGGGGGTGGTTTTCAAGTCTCGTCCCGGTGGTGACAAAGAGGTACATCACTTTTGGGGACAATGGGTGTGGGCGTGTGTCGGGGACAGCCCTAGGGGTCCCCTTAAACGACGGGGAAACCCTCACTTAAAACCCGCGACAAAACCAAAACACGATAAGCCTAACCATGCAGGTGCCTAACCATGCAGGACACGGCCCACGCCGCAGGGACCCCGACAGCCCACCAAGGCGGCCTTCTTAGAAATCCCCTCGAGCAGGCCCCGCCTCGCTCGAGGACGCACGCCCCCTCGGGCGGGGCTCCGCCCCGTTCGAGGGGCAACACTTCCCTCGAGCGGGCTCCGCCTCGCTCGAGGGCTCACTCCCCCTCGGGCAGGTTCCGCCTCGCTCGAGGGTACGTCCCGCCCTCGGCGGGGTCCGCCACGCCCGAGGGCGCCCCTCACGCGTGCGCCGGCCCCCGTACACGGGCATTTAACGCCCGACATAGGCGGGACGGCGCCATCATGCGCCGGGGCTCGCGCCCCGGTGCCGCCGCACCAACTCCCCGGGGAGGAGCCCATCCCCACCACCGTGGGAGGGACGTGCGCGGCGGCCGGTGTCGTCCCGTGACACCGCGCGCGCCTCTCCAAAGATGGCTAACACGCCGGACCCTCGAAGGGGGCCGGGCGCACCCTCGATTTACTTTCTCGTGACCCTACGGGGGTTAGGTGGAGGCGCTAGGCCGGTGGATCGCCATCCCGGCCACCGTAACGACATGGCCGCCGTCCCCGCGCGTGCGGGCGCACGCCGTGCGCCGTAGCAACCACTCCAACACCGTGAAGCGCGTTGGGAAGAGACGCCGTTTCACCTACTCCCCGTGCCCCGTACAAGCCAACGTCGCACCTCCCTCGAGCCTATCGAAGATGTCGCCACCATCTGCCTCACTTCTACCCTCGAACCGCCACTGTTCGGGTACGAGGTAGGCCATCATGGCCAGATCGCTGCGAAGATCGTCCGGATGGCCGCCCACTCTACAGCGTAGCACGACGTGCTCCCCCGCGTAGCTAAATAGCGTGGCGCCCATGTAATCCGCCGCCCCCTTGATCTATAAAAGGGGGGGCGAACTCCCAGCCGCGGGAGAGACTCAGCAGCACACGAGACACCACATACCACGTACTCATTCTCCCACAATATCTTCGGCCACTCCTCCAGGGACTTGGAAGCCGGGCTTCCTCTCCCGCTCTGCTTGTAGCCGCCCCACTACAGGCACCCCCGGTGCTGAGTAATATAGTGCCTTGAGCACGCCTCTGCTGGACGTACGGCCCCCTCGGCCGGAACCAGGATAAAACCCCTGTGTCACTCGTTACTTAGCATCGACCATTGAGGGATAGACCACGGCGCTATCTACTGGTTAGTGTCGGGACCATATTCCGCACCGACAGTTGGCGCCCACCGTGGGGCAAACGAGCGCCTAAGGTCATTCCGTCAACTCCCTCCATGGTGATCCGCACCGAGTACCGTGGTACCCGCTCCGCATGGGTAGCTCGGACCCCCTCCCCGGCCGGATTCGAAATCCGCTTCGGGGACCTGAACTTTCAGGCCACGGGGAACGGCTATCTCATGCGCCTCACCAACCGTGAGGAGCTCGCGCGCGCCGCCGGGCCAGGTCCGCCCCGGTCCCCGCCGCACGCACCACCACGGCGCAAGCGCCCGCAGGCACGGATGCCGCGGGTCCGTCAACGCCGCGACGCCGCCGCTCCGGGCTACGTTCACGCCGGGCGCGGTCGGAGCGACGGCGCAGGCCGAGCGTGCCGCCACTCGGCACGGCGCGCCCACCGTCACGACAACCGCCACCGCCCCCGCGCGGGACCGCGCGCGGTCTTCGGACCGCGCATCCCCATCGGGTTGCGTGGCGCCACTTCGGCCTACAACAACAACGTCAACACCACGATGCACCGGGTTCCGCCCGGCCGCCACGTCTTCGTCGCCGCAGACCCCGGTGCCTCAATGGCCGACGATTCGTCTCTAGGCTCCATCGACGCGTTGCCGCCCGCCAACCGCCACGAGTACGCGGAGTGGGACTTCTCTCGGCGTGCCGGACCCCGTCATGTTCGGGCGTTTCCTCGACGCCGCGGACTACGGGTTTGGTGCGCTCCGACGACTCCGGCACGGGAGCTATGACCCCGCGCGGGGTGCCGCGCCGTCATCACCAACGACCCGGCCAACACCGGCCGGCGCGGTGGGCGCCGGAGACGGGGGAAATCACCCCCGCCCCGGGGATCGCCGCGCGCATGGCCGCGGGGCCAAGCGCTCCCGCCGGGGCCGACGCCGACGCGCGCTAGCCCGTGCCCGCGAACTCGAGGCCAAGCCGGCGCGAGGAATACGGACGGTGCGGCCGCTCCGCGCCTCAATGGCGGGGAAGCTTCCGCGCGTGGCGAACGCGCGCGGGAGCCGGGCCGACAGTCCGCGACCGCATCAACACCTGTCCCCAACGTTGACAACGCGGACGCACCCCCGCGGGCGAGCCAAAAGCTCATCGCGGCCGCGACGCCGCCGCGCGCCATGCCGGCACCTTCGACCCCCGAGGCTCGAGACCCGCACCGCGAGGTGCAAACTCTCATCGAGCAAGCGGCCGTTCGACGGCCGAAAGCTCGGCCTCGCGCATCCGCCACCGGGGAGACGCGCGGGGCGACGACGCCGCACCAGAGGCGAACCCTCGGTGCACGCAGGGGGGACCGGCGGGACAACCCGCCAACCGGGGACGCACGCCGGCCAAGGAGCGGCTCCTTGACGCACGCAGGGCGCTGGATGGCGACGCCCGCAACGTCATCAACGCCGGGCGCATGAGCGGGCGGACGCACGGGCGGCAAGGGGCTACCACCCTCGACGGGGTGGACGCTACGACGGCGGCGAGGATCGCTCCCCGACGCCGCAGCCCCCGGCACCCGTGTGTTCAGCGGGAGATCCGCGCGGCGGCGTTCCCCCCAACGCTTCCGCCAACCCTCGACCATCGTCAAGTACAACGGGGAGACGGACCCCCGCGTGTGGCTCAACGACTACCGCTTAGCTTGCCGGTGCGGGAGGGGCTACCGGCGACGAGGTCATCATCCGCAACTTGCCCCCCGCATCTCGGCGACGCGGCCGGACATGGCTCGAGCACTTGCCCGCTAGCCAAATCCACAACTGGGACGACCTGGTCCACACGTTCGTGGGCAATTTCCGGGGCACGTACGTGCGCCACGGGAATTCCCGGGGACTCGCGCTCCCCGCACGCGAGGGCCCGGCGAGTCGCCGCGGGACTTCATACGGCGCTTCTCCAAGCGCCGCACGGAGCTCCCCGCCGTGGCGCGATCCGAGATCGTGCACGCCTTCCTCGAGGGCACCACGTGCGGGACCTCGTGCGGGAGCCGGGACTCGGCCCGCCCGCGGACTCCAACGAGCTGTTCGACATCCCCACCAGCTTCGCCTCCAGAGAGGAGGCCGTGGGGGCAATCTTCGACGGCAAAAAGGGCAAGCGCTCAGAGGACGTGCCCGCGGAGGGCAGCAAGCCCAAGGAGCCCCACCGCAACGACAAGCGGGGCAAGAAGGGGAAGAAGCCGCGCGCGCGAGGCGCGCGAGCGGGGCGTGACGGCGGCAATGCCGAGGCCCTCGCCGTTGACCCGGCTCGACGGGGCCCTCGACCGGCCCCTCGAGGCCGGGGGTGTTCGATGACATGCTTTGAAAAAGCCATGTCCTTACCACAAAACTCCGGTGAACCACACCCTTGAGCAAAGGCGATATGCTCAAGAAGTTTTATGGTCGTGCCGCCGCGAAGGAGGCGGAGGCCAAGAAAGGCGGGGGCGATGGCGACGCGGGCGGTTTCCCCCGCCGTTGAGAATGTGTTCCTCATCTTTGGGGGGCCAACCGTCGACATGTCGACCCGCCAGCGCAAGAAGGAGCGGCACGAGGTCCTCGCCGCGGAGAGGGCGCCTCCGTCCTTCCTCAATTGGTCGGAGGATGCCATCACCTTCAGCGGGAGGACCACCCGAACCGCGTCCCCAACCCGGGCCGCATGCCCGCCGGTGGTTGACCCCATCATCGGGAACGCCCGGTTCTCGAAGGTCCTCATGGACGGAGGCAGTAGCCTCAACATCCTCTACGCGCATACGCCGCGCCTCATGGGGATCGGGTTGGACCGAGCTCGCGGCCCGGCACGAAGCCGTTCCATGGCATCGCGCACGGCAAGCGGGTCCGGCCCCCTTGGGCGGATCGACCTGCCCGGTCCGGTTTGGCACCCCGAAGAATTTCCGCAAGGAGATCCTCACCTTCGAGGTGGTGGGGTTCAAGGGGGCCTACCACGCTATACTTGGGCGACCCTGTTACGCCAAATTCATGGCGGTCCCCAATTATACTTACCTGAAGATGAAGATGCCGGGACCGAACGGCGTCATCACCGTCGGGTCATCCATCGAGCACGCGTTCGACTGCGACGTCGAGTGCGTGAAGCGCGCGAGAGGCACCGGCGCCGGACAAAGCACCGGTGAACACGCCGGAGAAGATGGTCAACGGAGACCTCGACCCCGCCGGCAAGCACGCCGGCACCTTCGAGGCGGCGGAGCAGACCAAGGGGGTCCCCCTCGACCCGTCGCCCCCGAGGGCAAGGCGTTGAGGGTCGGCTCCACCCTCGACCCCAAATAGGAAGTGGTGCTCGTCGACTTCCTCCGCGCCAACACCAACATCTTCGCGTGGGAGCCCCTCGGATATGCCGGGCATCCCGAGGGAAGTCGCCGAGCACTCCCTTGACATCCTGCCAAACGCCCGCGCCGTGCGAGCAACGGCCGCGCCGCTTCGACGAGGAGCGGCGACGGTGCAATCGGAGCGGAGGCCGCGGAAGCTTCTCGAGGCCGGATTCATCAAGGAGGTGTTCCACCCTACATGGCTAGCAAACCCCGTGCTTGTAAAGAAAAAGAATGGGAAGTGGCGGATGTGTATAGACTACACCAGTCTTAATAAAGCATGTCCTAAAGTTCCTTTTCCTTTGCCACGCATTGATCGGATCATTGATTCAACGGGTACCGGGTGTGAATTGCTTTGCTTCCTTGATGCTTACTCCGGTACCACCAAATAAAAATGAAGGAGTCCGACCAGCTCGCGACTTCGTTCGTCACGCCGTTCGGGACGTTCGCTACGTCACGATGTCGTTTGGTCTCGAAATGCGGGCGCAACATATCGGCGTTGCATGCGGCATGTTTTTGGGGATCACATCGGACGGACGGTCGAAGCATACGTGGACGACATCGTCGTGACGACCGGAAGGCGGACGACCCGGTTGGCGACCTTGGCGTCGCGTTCAACCCGCCTACGGGCCAATGGGGTCAAGTTAAACCCCGAAAAGTGTGTCTTTGGAGTGCCACGAGGCATGCTCCCGGGATACATTGTCTCCCGGCGGGGAATCGAGGCCAACCCCCGAAAAGGTGGCGGCGCTCGAACGAATGGGTCCGATCCGGGACCTAAAAGGGGTGCGAGAAGGTGCCGGGGTGCCTCGCCAACTTAAGCCGCTTCATCTCGAGGCTCGGTGAAAAGGTCCCCGCCCCTCTACCGCCCCGCTTAAGAAGCACGAGCGCTTCTCTTGGACCACCGAGGCCCAGGACGCGCTCGACAAGCTGAAGGCGTCTCTTACGCACGCCCCGATCCTCACGCCGCCGCAAGATGGCGAACCCCTGCAGCTCTACGTGGCCGCAACCACCCAGGTGGTCAGCGCCGTGATCGTCGTGGAGCGCATGGAGGAAGGGCACACCTTGCCCGTGCAGCGGCCGGTCTACTACATCAGCGAGGTCCTATCAGACACAAAGACGCGCTACCCCCGTGGTCCGAGAAGTTGCCGTACGCGGTAGTCCTCGCGCGGCGCAAGCTCCGCCACTACTTCGAGACCCACCCCGTCACGGTGGTTTCTTCCTTTCCGCTAGGAGAAATCATCCGCAACCCCGACGCCGCGGGGAAGGATTGCCAAGTGGTCCGTGGAGCCGATGGGCGAAACGCTCGCCTACGCCCCGCGCAAGGCCATCAAATCGCAAACCCCGGCGGATTTCGTTGCCGAGTGGACGGACACGCAACCGCCGCCCCCACAAATCTAGGCGAGTGCCGGACTCCGTTCTTCGACGGCTCGGTGATGAAAACGGGAGCGAGGCGCGGGCCCCGCTCTTCGTGTCACCCCTCGGGGAGCACATGCGCTACGCAGTGCGCCTCCACTTCCCCGCGTCCAACAATATGGCTGAATACGAGGCCCTCCTCTGCGGCCTCAAAATCGCCATAGAGTTGGGCGTCAAGCGCCTCGACGTGCGGGGGGACTCGCAGCTCGTAATCGACCAAGTTATGAAGAACGTGAGCTGCCATGATGACAAGATGGAGGCTTACTGCAAGGCCGTGCGGGCCCTCGAGGACAAGTTCTACGGCATCGAGCTTAACCATGTACCCCGCCGGTACAACGAGGAGGCAGACGAACTGGCAAAGATCGCGTCCGGGCGGATCACCGTTCCCCCGAACGTTTTCGCGCGCGACATCGCGCAACCCTCGGTCGTCTTCGAGCCCTACCCCTCGAGCCACAACGGACCCTCGGGGGCTCCCTCGAATCCAGCGGGTGCGGAACCCATGGACGAGGACCCCTCGAACGAGGCGTACGTGCTCTCCCTCCTCGAGGGGTACGGCTCCCACGAGGCCGACGCGATGGACATCGAGCCAGCTCCCGCTCAAGAGGACTGGCGCGAAAAGTACATCGCCTGGATCGCTCGAGGGGAGCTCCCCGCGGACCGGGCCGCGGCCAGGCGCATCGCCAGGATGGCCAAATCTTTTGCCCTCGTCGACGGCGAGCTGTACAAGCGCGCCGCCTCCGGCATCCTACAGCGGTGCGTGCCCATTCCCGAGGGGCGCGAGCTCCTACGGGACATCCACGCGGGGATCTGTGGCCACCACGCCACACCCCGCACCCTCGTCGGCAACGCGTTCCGCCAGGGCTTTTACTGGCCTACTGCGGTCTCGGACGCCAGCGAGATCGTGCGCACCTGCGATGGGTGCCAGTTCTACGCCCGCAAGTCCAACCTGCCCGCCTACGCCCTACAAACCATCCCCGTGACATGGCCATTCGCCGTGTGGGGGCTGGACATCGTCGGGCCCCTGCGGAAGGCGCCGGAGGCTTCACCCACTTGCTAGTCGCGATCGACAAGTTCTCCAAGTGGGTGGAGGTGCGCCCCATCACGAACCTAAGGGCCGAGCGGGCGGTGACGTTCTTCACCGACATCGTCTACCGCTTTGGAGTGCCAAACTCCATCATCACAGACAATGGGTCCCAGTTCACGGGCCGGAAGTTCTTGGAGTTCTGTGACAAGTTCCACATCCGTGTGGATTGGGCGGCCGTGGCACACCCACAGACCAACGGTCAAGTGGAGCGTGCCAACGGCATGATCCCACAGGGCCTTAAGCCCAGAATTTTCGATCAGCTCAACAAATCTGGGCGAAAATGGCTCCAAGAACTACCAGCGGTCGTGTGGAGCCTAAGGACCACCCCGAGCAGAGCCACCGGGTTCACCCCATTTTTCCTAGTCCACGGCGCGGAGGCCGTCCTCCCCACGGACTTAGAATACGGGTCGCCCAAGGCTCGAGGCTACAACGAGGATGCTAACCAGCGAGCCCGCGAAGACTCGCTGGACCAGCTGGACGAGGCACGCCTCGTAGCCTTAATGCATTCCGCGAGGTATCAACAGTCCCTAAGACGCTACCAAGCACGCAAGATACGTCGACGGGATTTCAGCGAGGGGGATCTGGTCCTAAGGCTACGCCAAGATAACCGAGGGCGCCACAAGCTATCGCCCCCATGGGAGGGACCCTACGTCGTGGTAAAGGTACTCAAGCTGGGCACGTACAAGCTGGCCAACGAGGACGGTGAAGAGCTCACCAACGCTTGGAACATCCAACAGCTACGTCGCTTCTACCCTTAGCTAGGATTTTCCAAGTATTTTTTGTTGCAAAAATGACATGGCCAACGCCCCGCTTGGCAACAACTATGTAAATGCTTCAAGTTTAATGGAAAGGGCAACTTGGCTTTCCCCTGAAACCCAAGTTACCCTCGGGGGCTACTGCGGGGGGCACCCCCCCCCAAAATGGTCCCATTTTTTGCGCAAAAATAAAAACAACCCACACGCGCTAAGTTGTTTTCTACTTCAACTACGAGCAACGATTTGAACAGGGCGCGGGCGGCCCAGCGGGAGGAGCGTGCGAGCCAGAGATAGCCTACGCCGCGTGGATATGGCCCTTCTCTCTCGCCTCCAACCCAGCGGACCCCCAGCGAAAATCGAACTCCCCCAAGTAAAATCTACTCAGGAAGAAGGAGAAACAAAAAGGCGCAATAAGCAAAAGAACTCCATTTCGTATCATCAAACGTTTACGATGAAGATAATGTATTTATTTATAAAAGGCCACGAGACCAGAATACTGATACACAAAAAACGGGCCTAGCGCCCAACTGCTTTCAAGCGGGAGGAGCTGCAGCGTCAGCGACGTCCGGGAAGAGGAACTCCTCGAAGGCCTCGGCGAGCGACCCGGCGGCGTCGGCGGCGAGCGCATCCACACGCTCCATCGCCACCTCGTCCTCGACGCCCTCGGGAACGACGTAGCCTTCCGCCAGCGCCTCGAAGTTGACCTCGTAGTGGGATCGCACCACTCCGAGGGCCTTCTGGACGCCCAGATGCAGCTCCCCCGCGCATCCGCTCCGTGACGTGGCCGCCAAGGGCGCGCGGGCGGGCGGCCGGCCGAGCCGCCGCCTGAGCCTCGCCCTCCTCCACGGCACGGCAGGTCTCGAGGGCCGCTTCACGTAGCTCTTGCAGCTCCCGCTCGGAGGAGTTGTACGAAGCCTGCAGCGCCTCGGCGCACTCAGCTGCGTGCCCCAGAGCGGTGCGCAAGCCTGGAATCGACAAGACAAGAAAGAAATCAGAAAAGGGGGAAGTGAGCCCTCTAACAGAAAAACCAGCCAAGTAAGAAGTCAAGCGGCAGCTCACCTTCAACTTGCCTCCTCTCCGTCTCGAAGTCGCGGCGCACGGCCTCGACCCGTCGGCCTCGAGGCGCTTGACGCTCTCGCCTTGCTCCCGGGAGAGCCGGCTCTGGTTGGCGTTGGTGATGCCGAGCATAAGCGCCTCGTCCTCGACCTTGGAGAACACGGTGTTCCGCTCCTCCGCCGACCTCTCCACCGCCTCGCGAGCGACGCGCTCCCGCTCCCGCCACCGCCCGGCGTCGACGAGGGCGGCTTGCTCCTCGCCGGAGCCGCCCCTCGGCTCCTTGGTGGGCGGTGCGCTCCTCGCCGAAGCCGCTCCTCGGCGATAGCGAGCGCCGCGCCTTGGCGTCGTGGGCGGCCTTCAAGTCATCGGCCTCCTTGGCCCTGCTGCCCGGCCCCCGCGCGCCCGCTCCTCGGCCCCCCGGCACTGCTGCGCTTGTGCCCCCTCGAGCGACGTGCGGAGCTCCCGGGTCTCGCGGCGGACATTGGCCACCTCCGCCTCCCGCTTGGCGGCCCGGCGTCCGCGTCTTCTCCAAGTCCGAGCGCGCCCCGCCACGGCGCCTCATCACGATCGATGAGGGCCGCGCGGACCCGCTCGAGGCTCGAGCGGCGCGGCCGGGTCTTGCCTCGAGCTCTCGGGGAGCTCGTCGCGCCATGCCATGGCCCGGTACGCCAACCAGCCGTCCGGCGTCCTGAGGGCGTCAGCAAGCGCGTCGAAAGCGCTGCACCGCTCCCGGAGCTGGTGAACCTCGGCGTTCACCCGGTCGAAGGCGTCGTACTTGTCGTGGGCGCGACGCTCGAGCTCCCCGGCAACCACGGAATCAAGACCCATAAGTGCCGAGACATGAAGGCGGCATACACAAACGACGAGAAAGAAGAGAACAAGCAACCACGGCTTACCCGGAAGACGAGCCATGCCGGCCGCCATGGACCCGCGGCGCCTCGTTCGGCGCGCGGTTGAGCGTGGCGCCGTGGCTCGGAGATCGCCCCGCAGCTCCTCGCTCCCCCCCCGGCGTCGGCAAACGCGGGGGATCCTCGACGGCCCCCTCCACCCGGGGGGGCGGCGGCGCGGGGAGGACGAAGCCTCGGCGCCGTGTCCTCGGCCCCCGTTGACGGTGAAAATCCGTCAACCTAGCCATGAGTTTACCTTCGGTGTTGGCATGAGTTTTATACCTTATCCATTAGTACTAACCCCCGTGGTATAACAAGTTCACGTGTGCATGTCGGTTTTGGAGTTTAATGTTTATGCAGGGTTTTAGTGTTGAATGCAAGACTTTCGGGATAAGTTCATCAAGCACCTCATGACAAGACCTTGAAGTCCCGAACAAGTCATGCAATGAAGCAAAATTAACTCCAAGAAGCGGGGACTTGATCCGAGAAGACGACGGACTCCGGGGACCCGACCGGAAAAGTGCCGAATCTTGCAAGACAAGGAGTTGAGTCCAATTCGGAGAGAAACCGACGACATGGACCTACATGCGAAGGGGGAAGCATCCGGGAAGCAAGGGAACCGACCTCGGGCAAAGGAGCCGCGGGGCCGGGCCTAAATGGGCCCGGGCCGGCCGGCCCGATCCGGTCGGCCCGAGCCCATTTAGGGCCCAAATTCGTCGTCCTTTGACCTAATTGCTTCTCAGGCTATAAATAGCCCCCTGACCGAGAGCCACGCGGAACCGAAGTCGTATTCCGCCGCCGAGGAGCGAGAGAAGCTTGAGGGACACCAACTTGAAGATGAGGGTCGTGCTAGTTGTCTAGGGTTCCCCTGGCCGACGTGGGAACCTTGCATGGAAGACCACGTCGGAGCTCCGAGCGAGGATCAAGATCGAGGGAGGGCCCCGGTGGTGATCTTGTTCATGTAATCATTCATGGTGAAGTTTGTAAGTGAATCCGATTTCTAGCGATTAAGTGCCTTCTCGATGATTTTGATTTCTTCTTGGTTTTGCTTCTTCTACGATCTATACTTAAGATAGATTACATAGGGTGCTCTTGTAGCCGCGGTGGCTAGAGGTGCATACCGGACCGGCCAAGTGATTTCAACTTGTTCTATCGAACTCGCCCTAAGCTCCCCGCATGAATAGGGATACGTTGTGACGAACGGGGGTCTCGAAAGGCGGATGTTTTCGGAGTCGGATGGGAAGGCCACGATTTAAAGATGCTTTTAATGAGATTCTCTTTGCTATCTTCATCTATCTTGTTTGGAGCTACAACATAAGCATGATCTAGATTCTCTAGATTGGTTATCTCTTGCTTTCTCTTGCTACCTCTTTAGTAGATTAGATTAGATTCGTTTTCTTTATGAGTTAGTAGATTAGATGCAACTTGTCTTCATTAGATAGCTTTACCTTGCTTTACTAGATTGAATCCTTGCGTTGCACATTGTTCCACGGATTCGATACCTTGGGTTCACCACTCGAGGGAAGAAGGGTCCCTTGACTACGACGGGAGACTTGTCCGCTTGCAAGTCACAAACGAACTTTGATACAACTATTAACCGTCAACACCCCCCACCACCATGTGACCCTCGTGCCGCCGATGAGGGCCCCCTCCCGGGGCTCGGGGAATTCGTGGGCCGCTGGCCCCCCGCGATCCCACCCAGGCGGCGGGGAGTCGTCCGAGACCTCCACCACCTCCGCCCCGGGGATCGCCGGCGGGCGCCGCCGCTTGTGCCTCCGCGGCCGCGGCCGACCGCCCGTGCCGCGGCCACCACCTCCGGCCGTGCCGCCGCATCCACGAGCGCCGCCACCGGGTTGCGCCCGCTCCGCCTCCTCTGCCCCCTCCCGGCGCCGCGGGCCGGCGCCTCGCAACGGCGGCCTCCGCGGGCCGCACCTCCACCACGGCCGCCGCCGCGCTGCGTCCCCACGACGGCGGTGTCGGCCGCTCCCTCGGCCGACCTCCGGTGCGCGGGGCGGCGGGCTGATCCGCCGGCCGGAGCCTCGAGGCCCCGGCCCGGGCTTTGCGAACTCGCGCCCGCCGCCGTGCTTGCCCCCGGCCGCGACGCCCTTGACGAGCGCCGCCGGGTGGGAATGGACGTGTCCGTCCTCGGCACCTTGGCCGGTGCGAGAGGAGGCACGGTTGGCACCACCGCGCGAGGGCACGGACGAGGAGGATTCGAACGCCGAACATCAACAAATCGAACCAAGCGAAAGACGAGCTCCTTACCTCGAAGAAGAAAAGGCCCGTTTCCTTTTCCTCGAGGCCTCGCCGGATGAGGCCGGTGCTCCCCGACGGCGCCGCCGCGCGCGGGGTGCCCGCCCCGCGCGCGGTCGCGCCCCGACGCCGCGCCTCCCGAAGGCACCGCCGCGCGCGCGGGCACGCTCGCTCCGCGCGTGCGGGCACGCTCGCCGTGGCGCCCCCGACGATGCCGCCACGCACGCGGGCACGCTCGCCCGCGCGCGCGCGCGCTCGCCCCCGCGCGGCGCACGCTCGATGCGCGCACGGGCGCGCTGCCGCCGCGCGCCTCGCGGCGCGCGCCGGCACCCTCCGCGGCGCACGCCGCCCCGATGTTGATGGCCCGGCGGCGGGCGCCATTGCGCCCGCCCCGTGCGATGCCGCCCTCGCCACCGCGCCGGCTCCCGGCCGACGGGGGCGCGCGCCGCCACCCATCGGAGGGGCCCTCCCCCTCGACCTCTTCCTCTTCGTCCTCCTCCGAGGACGAGTACTCTTCGGTCCTCGGGGAGGAAAGCCCCGGCTCTTCGCGCCGCCGGTACTCCGCGGCCCGCCGGTCACGGCGCGCTTGATGTCGCCTCGCGCGCTCCCTCCCGCGCGCCGCCCGCTCCTCGCTCCCGCCGGCCGCGCCGCCCGGCCAAGCGCGCGAGAGTCGGGGGGTGGGCGGGATGGACTTGGCGACGGTAAAGTTCACCACCTGCATACGGGAGCATTAAGGACGCGTAAGGAGGCGGAAGCAACACCAAGAACCAAAACAAAATCAAGAACCAAACTCACCCGGCGGGCCGGTGGGGAGCATCTCGAGGTCCCATGGGGTCCGGCCCGCGAGCATCGGCGCCGGGTGTCGAGGCGCTCCGCGCCCCGGTGAGCGCATATGGCCGCTCGAGGGGCGTCGGGAGCATCCGCGACCTCGCCAGGTCGACGGGGTTGGCCGCCTCTGTCATCTCGAAGATGCAGAGCGGCCTCTCCATCAAGGGCACGACCCGCCGGTGATGGAGGAAGGCGAGGACGCCCATCGCGTTCGGCCCCGGCGGCCGCCGGGCGCCGCAGGCGGCCGGGACCGACTCCCCGCCGCCTCCGATGCTGGGGCGTGGACACTCCGTAGCCCCAGGAGTCGGGCCTCTCCTTGAACACCCGACCGGTGTAGGGAGGGGAGGCCGGGCCCGGCGTTGCGCAAGTAGGAACCATCCCCGCTCCCGGCGGCGTTGTTCGTCGTCATGGTGCGGGGGATGTAGACGTTCTTGAATTGCCCCCGCGGGGGCAGCGACATCCCGCCGGCGCGCACCGCGCGCGCGGGTCCCTCGGCTCCGTCGTGGGCTGCGTGAAGAGCTCCGCGCGGAAAAGGTGAACCCAGAGCTCCCAGTTGACTGGGATCCCCAGGTACCCTTCGCAGACGCCCACGAACGTGGCCGCCTGCGAAATCGCGTTGGGGGCGAAGTTGTGCAGCTCCACTCCGTAGTGGTGGCACATCGCCCGCATGAAGCAGCTCGCCGGCGCGTTGAAGCCCCGCTCGTGGTAGCGGATGAAGCTCACCACGTAGCCCTCCGGCGGGTTGGGCGCGCGGTCCCCCGCCGGAGGAACGATCCACTCCGCCGGACGTCCATCTTCATTGGCCGCCAACTGGCCAGCGGCGACCAGCTCGCCAAGGGCCAGCTGGGTCACTGACGACCTCTCCCAAGCGTACGGCTCCAAGATCGTGAGGGGAGGCTGAGGCGGCGCCATGAAGAAGGCAAAGAAAAGCAGGAGCGGAGGACGAGGAACGGAAGAAAGGCTCTAATGGCGACACCGCACGGTGGCAAGGGCGAGATGAAGACGAAGAGGCGGAGACGCGAAAATGGTGAGGCGTTAAGGTAAAAAACCGCCGTCCCCTCCTCCCCTCAGATTTATAAGCCGACGGGCGAGCTCTCCGGAGCGGATGCCCCGCTCGCATTAACTGCAGGGAATCTTTCCTTCACGTCGACGGGCGGGCCCCACCACGGCTTGCGGCGGCCACATCCTTTGCGGGCGGGCCATCATCACGGCGAAGACCCGAGAGACCGAGGCAAGCCGTCACGTCCGCCTGCCACGCCGCCCACTACGCGCGCGCGCGGCGCGGCGCCTAAAAGGCGCGCCCGCGGCTGCAAAACCGCGGCCTCGACGCGGGGCGTTTAATGACCGGGGTCCCTTGCCAAGCAAGGAGAACCCTCGAGCGGGGCGAACCCCCGGCTCGAAACAAAAACAACCCTCGATGGGATATCGACGCGAGAAGGCCGCCGGGGCCTCGCTCGATGTAGAGCGGAGCACCGCGGACACCCATGCCGCGTAAAACCCTCGAGCGGCACGAGCCCTTGGCTCCGGACGATAACAGCCCTCGATAGGACATCGACGTGAGAAGGCCGCCGGGGCCTCGCTCGATGTAGAGCGAGCACCGCGGTACCCATGCCACGTAAAACCCTCGAGCGGCACGAGCCCACGGCTCGAAACGATGTCGGCCCTCGAAGGGATATCGACGTGAGAAGGCCGCCGGGACCCGCTTGATGTAGAGCGGGCACCGTGGGTACCCATGCCACGTAAAACCCTCGAGCGGCACGGGCCCCTGGCTCGAGACAACATCAACCCTCTAAAGAAGGCACGCGCGTGAGAGGGTCGCCCAGGGCCTACTTGAAGTAAAGCGGGCACCGCAAGCACCCATGCCGCGCTGTGCTACCAACCAGCGCCTCGAGGGCTGGCTCGCCCAGATCCCTCGACGGCCGCAAACGCAAAAAGACGGGGCCGTCCAGGCACGGCCCCGCACGGCCCTACTGATCAGAGGTTCGAAGCCTGACCCTCGACGGGTTCGAACAGGCGCCACAGATCGCAGAGTCAGGGACGACGAGGGCACGCGCATTCGAGCCGTTCCTCGAGCCCGTTGGCTCGAGGGTGCCCCACATGTCGTGTTCGAGAGCCAGCGAGGGCAGCTAGCAGGGGGATCCCACCGAGGGAGAGCTTCCGCGCCCTCGGTCCCTATCGAACGGGACCGAGCCCCACCTAGCAAACCCACGCAAGAGCTTCCATGGACGTGTCTCCGGACCGCGCAGCCTACCCTTATCGAACGGGGCATGGACGTCCACTTGAACCACCCGCTAGCAGCTCGACGAGGAATCCGCAATCCGCGACCCGCTCGATGGGGGTTGCGGAAACCTCACCCTCCGTCCCGCGGAGGGACGGCGAGGGCGCGTTAAAAAACAAGTCGTAAAGCTCTACCCGATCGCCTCGAACGGGCCAAGGCTCGGGGGCTTGACGCACGGCTACACCTCCTTGAAATTGCACCCGCCGGAGACATCGCCGGCGGCGCGTGCACCCCGAAGCCGGGCCGAGACACCGCCGATGCCGGTTGGAATATGTGCCATGCCCTCTGACCAAATTCTCGCGGTTAACCCCCCGCAGAGCACCCACACTCCCGCGGGGCTTCGGGGCTAGACCCGCGGGTCGCCCGACGCGGCCCCACGGAAAGCGTTCGCAAAACAAGGAGGGAAGAACGTCCTATCGGTGGGTTCCGGCATGCGGGAGCCTCAATGGCAAACCCACGGATGCTCGGGGGCTGCCGTCGGGGGTGCCGGCCCTAGGGGTCCCCTTAAACGACGGGGGAAACCCTCACTTAAAACCCGCGACAAAACCAAGACACGATAAGCCTAACCGTGCGGGTACCTAACCATGCGGGACACGGCCCACGCCGCGAGGGACCCCGACGGCCCATCAAGGCGGCCTTCTTAGAAATCCCCTCGAGCGAGGCCCCGCCTCGCTCGAGGACGCACGCCCCCTCGGGCGGGGCTCCGCCCCCGTTCGAGGGGCAACACTTCCCTCGAGCGGGCTCCGCCTCGCTCGAGGGCTCACCCCCTCGGGGCGGGTTCCGCCTCGCTCGAGGGGTACGTCCCGCCCTCGGCCGGGGTCCGCCACGCCCGAGGGCGCCCCTCACGCGTGCGCCGGCCCCCGTACACGGGCATTTAACGCCCGACACGGGCGGGACGGCGCCATCATGCGCCGGGGCTCGCGCCCCGTGCCGCCGCACCAACTCCCCGGGGAGGGAGCCCATCCCCACCCCTTGTGGGAGGGACCGTGCGGTGCGGCCGGTGTCGGTCCCGTGACACCGCGCGCCTCCCTCCGATGACGGCTAACACGCCGGACCCTCGAAGGGGGCCGGCGCACCCTCGATTTACTTTCTCGTGACCCTACGGGGGGTTAGGTGGAGGCGCTAGGCCGGTGGATCGCCATCCCGGCCACGCTGTAACGAGCATGGCCGCCGTCCCCGCGCGTGCAGGCGCACGCCAGGCGCTGTAGCAACCACTCCAACACTGTGAAGCGCGTTGGGAAGAGACGCCGTTTCACCTACTCCCGTGCCCCGTACAAGCCAACGTCGGCACCTCCCTCGAGCCTATCGAAGACGTCGCCACCATCCGCCTCCCTTCTACCCTCGAACCGCCACTGTTCGGGTACGAGGTAGGCCATCATGGCCAGATCGCTGCGAAGATCGTCCGGATGGCCGCCCACTCTACAGTGTAGCACGACGTGCTCCCCCACGTAGCTAAATAGCGCGGCGCGCATGTAATCCGCCGCCCCCTTGATCTATAAAAGGGGGGCGAACTCCCCGCCCGCGGGGAGACTCGGCAAGATACGAGACACCACACACCACGTACTCATTCTCCCACAATATCTTCGACCACTCCTCCGGGGACTTGGAAGCCAGGCTTCCTCTCCCGCTCTCGCTTGTAGCCGCCCCACTACGGCACCCCGGTGCTAAGTAATATAGTGCCTTGAGCACGCCTCTGTGGACGTACGGCCCCCTCGGCGGAACCGGGGATAAAATCCCCGTGTCACTCGTTACTTAGCATCGACCATTGAGGGATAGACCACGGCGCTATCTCTTGGTTAGTGTCGGGACCATATTCCGCACCGACGCCGTGTGCTTTCGCAAGGTGAGATTAAGGTGAGTGACAAGATTACTGCGAGGCGTGTTGCTCTTGTTCAATCGTTGGGGTACAATTTTCTTTCGTGACCCGAGTTGTTGGATGAGGGTTTTGAGGTGTTGTTTCGGCCCGATGGTTCTCGGATTTTGGACACTCGAGGGGACCTTGTTTGTATGGTCGTTCCCGAGGGTCATGTGTTTCGTCCTGATTTTTCTCGGTCTTCGGGTGTGGAGCGTTGTTCCTTGGCTAGTTCTTCGAGTGAATTGTGGAAGTGGCATAGGAAGTTGGGTCACTTGAGCTTTGACCTTTTGTCGCGCTTGAGTAAACTCAATTTGGTCTGAAGATTGCCACGGTTGAGGCTTGAGAAGGAGTTGGTTTGTGCGTCGTGTAGGCATGCCAAGATGGTAGCCTCTTCTCACCCGCCTCTCACCGATGTGATGACTGAGCATCCATGTGAGCTGCTCCATATGGATCTTATTGGCCCAGCTCGTGTGCGATCTGTGGGTGGGAAATGGTATGTCCTTCTTGTGGTGGACGACTATTCTCGGTATGCGTGGGTGTTCTTTCTCGAGGATAAGGGGGAGACGTTTGGTTTTGTTCGAGATCTTGTCTTGAGGTTGAGAAACGAGAGGCATGGAGATGCCATATGATCTATCCGCGGTGATAATGGCCGGAACTCGAAACTCTCGTTTTGAAACCTTTTGTCATGACTTGGGTCTTGAGCACCCGCTTTTCGAGTTTGTATACGCCTCCCCGTAATGGTGTTGTGGAAAGGAAGAATAGGACCTTGTGCGAGATGGCTCGGACGATGCTTGATGAGCATAGGACTCCGAGGAGGTATTGGGCTGAGGCGGTGAATACCGCGTGCTATGTGTCAAACAAGATCTACCTCAGAGTGCACAAGAAGAAAACATGCTATGAGTTGATGCATGGTTGCACACCCAAGGTGAGTCACTTCCATGTCTTTGGTTGCAAGTGTTTCATTCTGAAGAAAGGCAGGAAGTTGGATAAGTTTGAGGCTAGGTCTGTCGATGGTACTTTCTTTGGTTATACATCTCATTCTAGAGCATATCGTGTGCTCAATCTTGTAACTAACCAAATCGTGGAGACTTGCGAGGTAACATTCAACGAGACGAGCCACGTAGTCAGCTTGTCTTTGAATGTGCAGGTGATGATGAGCTTGGCGAGGAGATCTTTCAGGAGGAGGAGTATGAACATGGAGACAATGAAGATAGCGGTGCTGTGCCCCCGGCTGAACATGTACCCACTACTTCGACTACGGTGGTGGATGGACCCTCTACTACACCTACGAGGACAAATCAAGAACGAGGAGAAGCTGATGTTGAGGGGGAGGAAGCATCGAGGAGAGAACCTCCCCGGAGAGTACAAGTGGATCACCCACCTTCGAGGATCATCGGCGACGTGAATGAACGCACTACACGGTCAAGGGTTCGAAACAACTCTCATTTCACTCATGCTGCATTTGTTGCTACTTTTGAGCCCAAAGACATTGGACACGCACTATCTGATCACAATTTGGTTAATTCGATGCATGAGGAGTTGGAGAACTTTGAGAGGAATCGAGGTTTGGGAGTTGGTTGACCCTCCCCCGGGGTGTAAGCCGATTGGTACAAAGTGGGTGTGGAAGAACAAAGAGGGAGAGAAAGGTGAGGTTGTGAGGAACAAGTCGAGACTTGTTGCTCAAGGGTTCGATCGAAGGAGGGAATTGACTACGAGGAGACCTTTGCTCCCGTAGCCCGTTTGGAGGCGATTAGGATCCTTCTAGCCTTTTCCGTGGCTAAAGGGTTCAAGTTGCACCAAATGGATGTGAAGAGTGCTTTTCTAAATGGTGCGTTGGAGGAAGAAGTGTATGTGAGGCAACCCCCGGGGTTGGAGAGTGAGAAGTACCCCCACCGGGTGTACAAGTTGAGGAAGGCGTTGTATGGGTTGAAGCGGGCACCTAGAGCTTGGTATGGCGGGTTGAGGGGTTCTTGTTTGAGAGAGGTTTTGAGATGGGGAAGCTCGATCGGACCTTGTTTTTGAGCGAGATATATCCTAATTGTGCGGGTGTACATGGATGATATTATCTTTGGAGGGGCATAAGTTCCTTTTTGTCGCAAAGACATTTCATGTACCAATTATAAATCTGAAAATGAATTGTAAAATGCTTGGAAAATGTGCTCACATGTCATATGTGCTGAAATTAATTTGCTTTGGGTGCTAAACCGTTGCATGATGCCTACCAATGAGAAGTCTCATACATAGAAGTAGGCACATGGCTCGGTGGCTTTGACATGACATGAGGTGCTTGTGGGTGTTTGTGATGGTCTTATGATTAGAATGGCTGTCCTAGCATGAAGTTTGTGTGGCTTTGCCATTTTGATATGTTTTGCTCATGTTTAGGTTTTTGCTTGTGAGAGAGTAACTTTTCGCAAAATTACTCAAATCCTTTTTAGCCTTGTCCATTGGTTGTGAAACTTGGTGATCATGTAGTTAAGGTCATTACGAACCTGTAGAGTATCTAACTTGCTCATTTGGACTTGTGCAGCTCCTTGTGATGAATTTTGTATAATTGAGAAGCTATATGTTGAAACTTTTCGCATTTTTCCTTGATTCATGCATTGTCAACAAGGGGGAGAAGTTTGTGCATGCTTTGGGCACACAGGAGTGTTTGGAAGGTGTTCCAATTGGTTCGGGCAAATTTTGAGCGAGTTTGGTGCGGGGCGGTCTCATGGGGTGGTCTAGCGCCCCCGGGCGGTCGGATGTGTGGTAGGCGGTCTAACCGCTCGGGGTAGCGATCTAACCGCCCCGGGCGAGTGAGCGAGTTTTTTGCTCTTTGTTGCATTCCCATGTTGCATTCTTTGCATGTGTTCGGGGGGGGCTTTCATATGTGCGGGGGGAGCTCTTTGTGGTGTTAGAGCTTTGGTTCGGTGGTTTGCGCTCTTTGTTTGAGCTGTGTTTTGTCTCGGATGTGTCGAGCCGTTGCCCTTGCCTAAGGGGTCCGAGACTTGTCTTCTTCAAGTGATCTTGCTCTTTGCCTTTCTTTGGCTTTCGATTGCTTGTTGGGGTTTCTTTTTATTTTGTTTCTTTTCTTTTTCTTTTTCTCTTTGGTTACAAATCATGTGTGTTGTCAATGCACTCATCAAGGGGGAGATTGAGGACCATGTGTGGTTCGAGGACCGGTGGATGGTCGCTCCCTTGTGTGATGAGTGATTGACAACGTTGTGTGGACTGATTCTTGGCTAAGTATTGCAGGTGCGGGTTGCGGCTTGACTTGTGTTGGTGCGGGTGAAGAACAAGCACGAAAGGTCATTGCGGTGAGGCCTCCGAGGTGTGGACAAGACAAGTAGGCTTCGTTCGAGGGACCCGGTGGCCGGTGGGGTCAAGTGCGCGCCGCATGGTGGCATGAACGACAACATGAAGTCGTGGACGGTTTCTTGGTAGAGCCTCAAAACCAAGGTCGAGTCGGGACTACGTGGGAGCCAAGTCATGAGTGGAGATTGGCGGAGGCTACACCGAGTTCACGGGATTTGCGGTGGTTCACCGAAGAAAACCCCGCGGGTTACTCGGTTGAGCCACAAAACCGAGGCCAAAGACTCGACGAGGAGGTGCGGCCACCCGGGCCGGTTCAGCCGCCCAAGAGGGGCGGTCGGACCGCCGGGCCGGTCGGATTGCCGGGCCGGTCCTAACCGCCCGGGGGCGGTCCCGACCGCCCCGGTCGGCGGCGCCGAGATGCTTCGAAGCGGAGGACACGCGTCGGGATCGCGAGGCTTGCGTCGAGGCTAAGTGGGTTGCGGTCGCCGGGCATCCGTCCGGATGAAGAAATTCCGAAGATTTCCAAATCCGCCCTTGAGGGGTTTGTATCCCTAGTTATTAGTTAAGGGTAGTTTAATCTTTTGGGTGCCTCCATATATACTCATTGAGTGGATGGATGGCAGCCAACTCTTGGAACCCTAGCTCATTTGTTTTTCCATTTTCGTTCTCCTTTTTTCCCTAGTTTTTCCTAGGACTAGCTTGAGAGCTTCATGTGGGATCTAGAGAGAGGGATGGATGTTTGGGTGGCAAGCTAGACCTTGTACGAACCTTTCATGGTATGTATAGATGGTTCGGCGTTGTTCCTCAAGGTGGTTTTCCCGTCCTTCTTTGTGTTGATTTTCGGAGCTCTTTGTTGGTGGTGTTTCGAGGACGATTTCTTGGGGTCTTTGGTGGGTGTCACGTATGAGGATCTTGTGCCTCTTTGGCTAGTGATTTTGCCCCCAAATCTCTCTTGAATCGGTCTCGATTTGGTGGTTTTTCGAGTTGGGCGAGTTCTTGACCTAGAGATGCGATTTTTTCGATTCCTCTTGATTGTGAGCGATTCGGGTCGATTCCTTTGAGGTAGAGGTTGCCCAGGAGGAAACCCAGCTATTCCCGAATTTTCGCTGCAATCCGTGGAGTGATTCGGGAGATCGGGCGCGAGGAAGTTAGGGTTTGACCCGCGGGTTCGTTTTACGGGAGAGGCGGTCTAACCGCCCGGGGGGCGGTCTAACCGCCCGGGTCTTCTAGGTCAAAGTTTTGTTTCACGGGATTTTCCTCTGTGCGTTTGTTCGCCTTGATCGAGAGGAGCGTACGGGTGAAATTTTGGGTCGTTCTCGTGCCGTTTGCTAGGAGTTCTTGTGTGGAGTTCGTTCTTCCGGGTACGGGAGGTTAGACCGCCCCTTGTAGCCGGTCTAACCGCCCCTAGGCCCCCGGGTGGAGTTTTGGTTTTTTGCCAAGATTTTCTACGGTAGCTAGCATGGCCTTGACCGAAGATCTCTGTTGGTGAAACCGTGGTGCATTTTGGTGCTCGGAAGAGGTATTTCGGAGGGTTTCTTGGTTGCCTGGTGGAGGCGGTCTAACCGCCCCCATACCGGTCTAACCGCCCCCCTGCGGACGGCGGCTTTCGAGTTGTTTCCCTGTAGTGGGTGCGTGTGTGTTGAGGTTCTTTGGTAGTGTTTGTTCCTAGGACCGGTAGCACTCCGGTGGCTACGTAGTTTTGGCAAACGGAAAGTAGAAGTGCGGAGTGTGTGATTTTGGGGGTCCGGCCGAGCGAGTTCATCTTGTCGGAGTTTCAATCTCCTTCGAGAAGAATTTTTATTGGCTCCCATTCACTCCCCCCCCCCCCCTCTACGGTCGCCTATTCGGTCCTTCCTCAAGACATCGGCTATGTTAAAAGCCATCATATTGGAATTACAAAAGTACGACAAGATCGAAGATCTACAAGCTCAAGTGATCAACTGGTTTTATATTGATTCTTGAGTGTTAGGTATGCTGTACTATCAAGAGGGATGCAACATTAGCTCTAAGACAAAAGATCAAAAGTGCTCATTAGTAGACCTAAGTGAGAACTAGCCTTGAGAGAGTTCCTGAGCAGTCTAACAAACCTCTAACCCAGCCTTTGTCATTTCAACTCGTGTTGGAGTGCTTGTGAGAAAAGAGAAGGGTTTTTGGGCTCTCTCTGCCCAGGGCGGTCTAACCGCCCAAGGGAGGCGGTCTAACCGCCCCTGACCGTCCAACGGCTAGTTTTTCAAACTGACTGTTGGGGGCGGTCTAACCGCCCTGACCAGGCGGTCTAACCGCTTTGGACAGAGATCTAACGGCTAGTTTTCCTTGTGAGGGGTATAAGTACCTCACGAGCTCCACTTGTTGGGGCTGCTGATCCTAGGGTTTCTGAGGTGCTTCCCTTGCTATTTTTCATAAGCCAAAGCCAAAGAAACACTCCCCAACTCTCTCTTTGTGAGATTTGCTATTCAAGACATATCCTTGTGTTGGGTTGAGAGTTTAAGCCTTTGTGAGCTTGTGCTAGCTGAGCAAGAGCATCCCACAGCTTGAGCACTTGTGGTTCGCGTCGGAAAGCCTTTGAAGCATTTGTTACTCTTGGAGGTTCGCCTCCTAGACGTCTAGGTGTCGTCGGTTAGCTCCCAAGGTTGTGGTGAGCAGCAGCAAGTTTGTAAGGGTTGTGATCTTGCCTCTTCGTGGAAAAGATCGCCTTAGTGGAAACGAGGAAAGCGGTTGAAAGAGACCCGACTTGTTGTGGGGGAATTCCCTTACAAGCTCCTCAACGGAGACGTAGTCGTTCCTTTGTGGGCGGTGAACTTCGGGAAACAAATCCTCATCTCTCCTTTGTGGTTTGCCTCACTCGTTTTGATCTCTAGCATATTTACTTTGCTTCCGCTCGATCTACTTGGGTGTGCTTGTCTTTGAGTGCAGGGATCATTACCCTGCTCTTGATCATCTACAGGAGCTACTCAAGAACTTAAGTTCGTGCTAGAAGTCAAGAGAAGACTTGAGTTGTTTTGCGGGTTTGCGGCCGGGGCGGTCCTAACCGCCCCGGGGTCCGGTCTAACCGCCCCTGTGGTTCGGCACATCGGGGGAGGTCTAGCCCTTTGTGCCGGTGAAGCTCAAGTTTCCGAGGAAAAGTTTTATTTGGTCGTCTTGCCTATTCACCCCCCCTCTAGGCGGCATCAAGGTCCTTTTAGAGGCTGCCGGTATGTGGAGGTGATCGAAGACACCGAGGGCACTCGAGCTAACCTGGCGACGAAGGCAAGCCCCGGTGCAATTAACCCGATCTTTTAAAAACTCTTATGCAACTATCCATGGATGATTGTTCATTTACGTTCGAGTTTATATGAAACCCTAGATGCATGATCCCTAGGTACCTTTGTCCTTTACTAGTATGATAGGACGATAGTGTAACACCCTAATTTTTACTAAAAATTTGGCTTTATTAAAATTTGTTAGAAACCATTTATTTGTTTAAGGAAAATAAGGTTGCTTTATTTATTTTTAGGCATTTAAAACTTTTCTAGAATAAAGATTAATGAAATATAGGAATTAATTGTTGCATTCATCTTGGTGCATTTCTTTTGGGTGATGGAGTTCAAATTCAAATTTGAATTCCATTGTTTGAATCCTTTTCAAACCCAAAACCAAATTCCTAAACCATCTACCCCTACCCATCCTACCTACCCTATCCTTTTTGGCCCGGCAACCCGGCCCGCCGGCGCGCGGCCGCGCGGCCGCTAACGGCTTCCGGCCCGCCGGCCCGCGCGGCCCCGCCGGCCGCTAGCGAGGCCGCCACCCCGCCTGAGCCGCCTAGCGACCCATCACCGCGTAGCGACCGCCCCGGGCCGGCCCGGCGGCCGCGCCGGCCGCCCCGTTGCTCTGCCCCCCCTCGCCGGCCGACCGGGGGGACCCACCGGTCATCCCCTACCCGGCGTCGTTTCCGCCCGGACTCCGTCGCCGCCGCGCGGTTCGAGCTCCGCACGCGCCCTTCGCGTGGCCCGCACGCCAAGGATTCTCGCCGGGACTATTTAAGCGCCGCCGCCCCCCCGGACCTCCTATCCAAGCTAATCGCGCCGCCCTCTTGCCTAGCCGCGAGCCGCCGCGAACCCTAACTCGAGCTCGCCGCCGCCGCTATCGATTTCCGCCGTCGTCGTGCGTCCGCCGCCGAGGAGTCGCTCCGAGAGGCTGCACCGGAGGGTGAGCGACACGTTGGTGTCGCCCGTCGTCGTCCCCCGTGCACCCCGTCGCCCTAGGAACCTCGCCGAGTTCGTGTTCCGTGCCGCCGCGTCGACCGCCCGCGCCGCCGCGTCTTCGCCAAGGCCGCCGCCTAGATGGATGCGTTGTCTGCGCGTGCGTCGCGTAGATGCCTCCCGCGCATCGAACCGTGCCCCGCAGCCCCCGGATTGGGGTCTCACCGCGAGTCCCGCCGCCGCCCGCCGCCGGTCGCCGGTCGCCGGCCGACGCACCCCGCCGCCCGCCACTTGCATGCGTCCGTGGCCTCCGGATCGAAATCCAATGGCCGGATCTAAGCCGCCGCCCGCCTTAAACCGCCGCCGTTAGTGTCGGTGCGGAATATGGTCCCGACACTAACCAGTAGATAACGCCTAGGTCTATCCCTCAATGGTCGATGCTAAGCAACTAATGACACAAGATTTTATCCTGGTTCCGGCCGAGGGGGCCGTACGTCCAGCAGGGGCGTGCTCGTGGCACTATATTGCTCAGCACCGGGGGTGCTTGTAGTGGGGCAAATACAAGCAAGGCGGGAGAGGAATCGTGGCTTCCAAGTCCCTGGGTGAGTGGCTGGAGATGTTGTGGGAGAATAAGAGAGTGAGTGCACGGTGCGCCGTGTTCCTCTGAATTCGTCCCCCCCGCGGCTGGGGGGCTCGCCTCCCCTTTTATAGGCCAAGGGGGCGGCGAGTTACATGCACGCCGCGCTACCTAGCTACGTGTGGGAGCATGTCGTGCTACGGTGTAGTGCGGGCGGCCGTCCGGTCGATCTTCGGCTGTGATCCGGCCATGATGGCCTACCTCGTACCCGAACGAGTGGCGGTTCGAGGGTAGGAGGCGGCGGATGGCGATGGCGCCCCGATAGGCTTCGAGGGAGGTGCGATGATGGGCGGTACGGGGTACGGGAGCGGGCGAACGGCGTTCCTTCCCAATGAGCTGCGGTGGTGGAGTGGTTCTTTGCGGTGTTCGGGCGTGCGCTGCGGAGTCGGGCGTGCGCCCGCACGCGTGGGTACGGCGGCCGCGTCGTTACGGTGGCGGGATGGCCACCCACCGGCCAAGCGCCCTCACCTAACCCGCGGGATCACGGGAAAGTGGAGTCGAGGGTGCGCCGGCCCCCTTTCGAGGGTCGGGCGCGTTAGCCGTACGCTGCGTGCGCGCGGTGTCACGGGACGACACCGCCGTACCACACGGTCCATCTCACGATGGCGGGGATGGGCTCCTCCCTGGGGAGTTGGTGTGGCGGCACCGGGCGTGAGCCCCGGCGCATGATGGCGCCTTCTGCGGCGTCGGGGCGTTAAATGCCCAAGTACGGGGCCGGCGCACGCGTGCGGGCGCCCGTGAGCGTGGCGGGCCCCGGCCGAGGGCGGAGCGGACCCTCGGCGAGACGGGACTCGTTCGAGGGGGGAGCGCGCCCTCGGGCGGGGGCGGGCCCCGCTCGAGGGAAGGGGTTGCCCCTCGAACGGAGCGGAGCTCGTTCGAGGAGGGGGGTGCCCCTCGAACGGGGCGGAACCGTTCGAGGAGGAGCGTGCCTTCGGGCGGCGGAGCTGCTCGAGGGTCTTCCCCGGACGGAGCCGTCTTGGTGGGCCTCGAGTCTGCGCATAGGCCAAGTCCCGCATGGTTAGTTTTCTGCATGGTTAGGCTCGGCTCATTTCGATGCGGGGATTTAAGTGAGGGTTCCCCCATTGTTTAAGGGGACCCCTAGGGCGGTCCCCGACGGTAGCCCCCGAGCATCGCGGGTTTGCCATTGAGGCTCCCGCGGATGCTGAACCTGCGATAGGACGTTCTTCCCTCCTTGTTTGCGAACGCTTTCGGTGGGGCCGCGTCGGCGGGCCCGCGGGTCTAGCCCTCGAAGCCTGCGCGGAGTGTGTATTCTCCTGCAGGGGGTTAACCGCGAGCAATTCGGTCAGAAAGGCGTGGCACATAGGCCAACCGGCATCGGCGGTGTTTCAGCCGGCATCGGGGGTGCACGCTCCCCTGTCACTGTCTCCGGCGGGTGCAATTTCAAGGAGGTGTAGCCGTGCGTCAAGCCCCGAGCCTTGGCCTCGTTCGAGGCGATCGGGTCGAGCTGACGACTTGTTTTTTATCGCGCCCTCGCCGTCCCTCCGCGGGTCGGAGGGTGAGGTTTCCACGACTCCCATCGAGCGGGTCGCGAATCGCGGATTCCTCTTCGAGCGCTAGCGGGTGGTTCAAGTGGACGTCCATGCCCCGTTCGATAAGGGTAGGCCGCGCGGTCGGAGACACGTCCATGGAAGCGCTTGCGTGGGTTTGCTAGGTGGGGCTCGGTCCCGTTCGCTAGGGACCGAGGGCGGCGGAAGCTCTCCCTCGGTGGGATCCCCCCCGGCTAGCTGCCCTCGGCGGCTCTCGAACACGACATGTGGGGCACCCTCGAGCCAACGGGCTCGAGGAACGGCTCGAATGCGCGTGCCCTCGTCGTCCCTAACTGCGTGATGCGGGGCGCTGTTCGAACCCGTCGAGGGTCAGGCTTCGAACCTCTGATCAGTAAGGCCGTGCGGGGCCGTGCCTTGCCGCGGCCCCCGTCTTTTCTCGTTTGCGGCCGTCGAGGGGCCTGGACGTGCCAGCCCTCGAGGTGCTGGTTGGTAGCATGGCGCGGTATGAGTGCTTTCGGTGTCGCTCTATTTCAAGCGTGACCTGGGCGATCCTCTTACGCGCGTGCCTTCTTTTAGAGGGTTGACATTGTCTCGAGTTGGGGGTCATGCCGCTCGAGGGTCCTACGTGGCATGGGTGCCCGTGGTGGTCTGCTCTACGTCGAGCAGGTCCCGGACGACCTTCTCACGCTGGTATCCCGTCGAGGGTCGCCTCTGTTTCGAGCCGAGGGTCACGCCACTCGAGGGCCTCACGTGGCATGGGTGCCCGCGGCTGCCTGCTCTACATCGAGCAGGTCCCGGGCGACCTTCTCACGCTGTCATCCCATCGAGGGTCGCCTTTGTCTCGAGCCGAGGATTCGCCTCGCTCGAGGGCTCTCCTTGCTTGGCAAGGGGCCGGGCATTTGGTTGCCTTGCGGTCGTGGCCGCGGTTTTGCGACGCGGGCGCGCCTTTTTAGGCGCTGCGGCCGCGCGCGCGCGTAGTGGGCGACGTGGCCGGCGGACGTGACGGTTTTGCCTCGGTCGCCGCCGGTCTTGCCGCAATGATGACCCGCCTGCAGTGTTAGAGCCGCTGCGGCCGTGGTGGGGCCCACTCGTCGACGCGACGGAAAGATTCTGCCGGTTAATGCGGCGGGGGGCGTCCGCTCCGGAGAACTCGCCCGTTGCCTATAAAACTGCGGTGAGGAAGGGATGGCGGTTTTTTACCTTGGCTCCTCACCGTTTTCAGTCCTCCGTCCCTTCGCCTTCGCCTCTCTCTTGCCGTCGCGCGGGCTCGCTGCTTAGAGCTTTTTCCTCGCTTCCTTGTCCTCCGCCTTTGCACTCGTTCGTCCCCCCCCATGGCGCCGCCTCAGCTTCCGATTAGGGTCCTGGAGCCGTACGCACGGGAGAGGTCGGCCGTGACCGGCTCGCCACGGGCGGCCGGGTCGCCGCCGGCCTGTTGGCGGCCAACGAAGATGGGCGCCGGCGGAATGGATCGTGCGCCGCCGGCGCGGACCGCGAGCCCAACCCGCCGGAGGGCTACGTGGTGAGCTTCCTCCGCTATCACGAGCGTGGCTTCAACGCGCCGGCGAGCACATTTATGCGGGCAATGTGCCACTACTACGGGGTGGAGTTGCACAACTTCGCCCCCAACGCAATCTCGCAGGCGGCCACGTTCGTGGGCGTCTGCGAAGGGTACCTGGGGATCCCGATCAGCGGGAACTGCGGGTACACCTCTTCCGCGGGGAGCTCTTTACGCGGCCTACGACGGAGCCAAGGGGACCCGCCGCGCGGTGCGCGCGCGGCGGGATGTCGCTTGCCCCTGCGGGGGCAATTCAAGAACGTCTACATCCCCCCGCACCATGACGACGAACAACGCCGGGCCGGGAGCGGGGATGGTTTTATCTGCGCAACGCCGAGCCCGGCCTTCCCCCCTACACCGGCCGGGTGTTCAAGGAGAGGCCTAGCTCCTGGGGCTACGGGGTGTCCACGCCCCAGCACCGGGCGCGGCAGGAGTCGGTCTTCGGGCGCCTTTGGAGCGGGCGAGGAAACACGGGGTGACCGCGATGGGCGTCCTCGCCTTTCTTCACCATCGGCGGGTCGTGCCCCTGATGGAGAGGCCGCTCTGCATCTTCGAGATGACGGAGGCGGCCAACCCCATCGACTCGGCGAGGTCGCGGATGCTCCCGACGCTCCTTGAGCGGCCGTATGCGCTTACCGGGCGCGGAGTGCCGTCGACACCCGGACGTCGCCGCTGCCCGAGGGCCGGACTCCGTGGGACGTCGAGATGCTCCCCTTCGGCCCGCGGGTGAGTTGGGTTCTTGATCTCGTTTTAGTTCTTGGTCTTGCTTTCGTCTCCTGATCCGTCATTGTCACTCTTGTGCGCAGCTGGTGGAGTTCAACATCGCCAAGTCCGTTCCGCCCACCCCCGACTCCCGTGCGCTTGGCCGGGCGGCGCAGCGGGAGCAGCAGGAGCGAGCGGCGCGCAAGAGGGAGCACGCCGGGGCGTCGCCAAGCGCGCCGCGGCGCACGGTCCGCGGAGTGCGGCGGCGGGAGGAGCCGGGGCTCTCCTCCCCCGGACATCGAGGAGCCCTCGTCCTCGGAGCGAGGACGAGGAGGAAGAGTACGAGGGGGAGGGCCCCCTCGGACGGTGGCGACTGCGCCCCCGTCGCCGGAGCCCGCGCGGCGTCGGGGGCGGCTGCACGGGGCGGGCGCACGGCGCCCGTCGCCCGGCCGATCATCGTCGGGGCGGCACGCGCCGCGGGGGTGCCGGCGCGCGCCACGGAGGCGCGCGCGGCGGACGTGCGTGCGCGCGCGTCAAGCGTGCCGCGCGCGGCGCGGGAGCGCGTCCGCGCGCGCGGCGTCGTCGTCGAGGGGCGCGTCGGGAGGCGTGCCGCGCGCGGGGCGAGCGTGCCCCCGCGCGCTTGCGGCGCCGTCGGGGGGTGCGGCATCGGGCGCGCCCGCGCACGGGGGCGGGCGTGCCCGTGCGTGTGGCGGCGCCATCGGGAGGCGGCTGCGTCGGGCGCGGCCGCTACGCCGGCCCCGTCCGAAGCCTCGAGGAAAAGGAAGCGGGCCTTTTCCTCCGCGAGGTAAGTAGCCTCGTCTTTCTTCGTTTGGTTTTGGTGTCTTGGTGATTAGATGCTCTAACCCTCCATTCGTGTTCGCGCGGGGCGGTGCCAGCCGTCCCTCCTCTTGCACGGCCAAGGTGCGAGGGACGGACGCGTCGATCCCCACCGGCGGCGTTCGTCGAGGGGGTCGCGCCCGGGGACGGGGCGCGGGCTGCGGGCACGAGCTCGCAAGGCCCGGCCGGGGCCTCGAGGCCCGGCCGGCGGATCGGCCCGCCGCGGCGCGGCCGGGGGGGTCGGGGGGCGGCCGGCGCCGGTCGCCACGGAGGCGCGGGGGTGGAGGCGCCAGCGGAGGCGGAGCAGGCGGCTCCTCTCGCCGGCGGTCTCCAGGCGGAGGTGGTGGAGCTCTCGGATGACTCCCCGCCGCCTGGGTGGAACCAGTGGGCCAGCTGGCCCACGAACTCTCCCGAGCCCCAGGAGGGGGCCCTCGTGAGGCGACACGAGGGTCACATGATAGTGGGGGGCCGGGGGCACGATGCTGAGGCCTCGTCCTCCCACGCCGGCCGCCCCGCCGGGGTGGGGGGCCGTGGAGGATCCCCGGCGTTTGCGCGGCCCCCGGAGGGAGCGGGAGCTGCGGGGCGAGCTCTCGAGCCACGGCGCCACGCTCAGCCGCGCGTTGAACGAAGCGGCGCGGGTCCACGGCGGCCCGGCTGGATCGTCTTCCCGGGTGAGCCACGGTTGCTCGTCTCCCTTCCTTATTTCGTTTTCGCGTGCTTGCATTCAAGCCTTGACACTTGCGAGATTCGATGTGTGGATGCCGGGAGCTCGAGCGCGCGCTCGTGAAAAGTATAGCGCGTTCGACCGAGGTGAACGCCGAGGTCCGCCGGCTCTCGGGAGCGATGCGGCGCTTACGACGCGCTTGCGGATGCTCTCGGGACGCCGGACGGTGGGCCCCGGTGTGCCGGGCGATGGCGTGGTGCGACGTGCTCCCCGAGAGCTCGGGGCGGGACGCGGCGCGTGACTCGAGTCTCGGGCGGATCCGCGCGGCCCTCGTCGATCGTGACGAGGCGGCGTGGAACGCGCGCGAGGACCCGGACAAGACGCGGACGCGGCCGCCACACAGGGAGGCGGAGGTGGCCACGCTCGCGCGCGAGACCGGGGAACTCCGCACGTCGCTCGAGGGGGCCCGGGCGCGGCGGCGCCGGGGCCGAGGAACGGGCGCGCGGGTTGGAGCGGCGCGCGAAGGAGGCCGACGACCCGAGGGCCGCCCTCGACGCCAAGGGCTGCGGCTCTCGTCGCCGGCCCCGAGGGGCTCCGGCGGGAGCGCATCGCCGCCGGGGGCGAGGGCGGCTCCGGCGGGGCGCGCGGCTGCCCTTGGCGGCGCCGGGCCGGCCCGGAGCGGGAGCGCGTCGCGCGCGAGACAGCGGAGAGGTCGCTGAAGGAGCGGAACGCCGCATTCTCCGAGGTTGAGGATGAGGCGTTGGCGCTCAGCATCAGCAATGCCGCCCAAGAGATGGCCCTCGTCGAGCAAGGCGAGACCGTCCAGCATCTCGAGTTGGCGCTCGAGTCCGCGCGCCGCGACCTCGATCTGGAGAAGAGGCAAGTCGAGGGTAAGCTGCCTGTCGACCTCGCTTGTTAGTTCTTGCTTTAGAGGGTTCGTTTCCCCCTTTCTGATTTCTTGTCATCTTGTTGCTTCCGGGCTGCGCACGGCTTTGGGGCACGCCTTGTTGGGCGGGCGAGGCCTGCGGGCCTCCTACAACTCCTCGAGCGGGGAGGCTGCGGGAGGCGCGGGACGCGGCCCTCGAGACTGTCACGTCGTCGAGGAAGGCGATGCCCGGCCGGCGGCTCGGCGGCCGGCCGCCCCGCGCGCGCCCTCGGTGGCCACGTCACGGAGCGGATGCGCGGGCGTTGCACCCAGGCGTGCGAAGGCCCTCGGAGTGGTGCGATCCCACTACGAGGTCAACCTCGAGGCGGTGGCGGAAGGCTACATCGTGCCCGTGGGCGTCGAGGACGAGGTGGCCATGGAGCGCGCGGACGCGCTTGTTCTTGGCGCCGCGGGACGCTCGCGAGGCCTTCGAAGAATTCCTCTTCCGGACGCCGCCGATGCCGCCGCTCCATCCGCCTAAAAGCACACAGGCGCTAGGCCCGTTTTTTTTTTTATGTGTATCGAATTCGGCCTCGTGGCCTCTTGTAAATAAACAAGTCATCTCATGAACATGGTCGGTTGTTGTAAATGAAATCGTTTGCTTATTGCGCTTTTTGCTTCTTCTTCTTCACGAGTAGATTCTAGTTAGGGAGTTCGCTTTTCGCGAGGGGCCCGTGGGTTGGAGGCGAGAGAGACGGGCCATAGCCACGCGGCGTAGGGCGTGTCTCGGCTCGCACACTCCTTCCGGCGTGCCGCCGTGCCCCTGTTCGAATCATGGCTCGAGGTTGAAGTGGGAAACAAACTTAGCGCGTGTTGTTATGTTTTTTGCGCGAAAAAATGGGACCATTTGGGGGGGGGGTGCCCCCCCCCGCGGTAGCCCCGAGGGTAACTTGGGTTTCGGGGGGAAAGCCGAGTTGCCCTTTTATTATACTTGGAGTATTTACATAGGTGACACCAGTCGGGGCGTTGGCCGTGTGTTTTTACAACGAGAAAATACTTGGAAATCCTAGCTAAGGGTAGAAGCGACGTAGGCTGTTGGATGTTCCAAGCGTTGGTGAGTTCTTCGCCTTCCTCGTTGGCCGGCTTGTACGTGCCGGTTTGAGCACCTTCACCACGACGTAGGGTCCCTCCCATGGGGGCGATAGCTTGTGGCGCCCTCGGTTGTCTTGGCGTAGCCTTAGGACCAAGTCCCCCTCGCTGAAATCCCTCCGACGTATCTTGCGTGCTTGGTAGCGTCGTAGGGACTGTTGATACCTCGCGGAGTGCATCAACGCCACGAGGCGTACTTCGTCTAGCTGATCCAGCGAGTCCTCGCGGGCTCGCTGGTTAGCATCCTCGTTGTAGCCTCGAACCTTGGGCGACCCGTATTCCAGATCCGTGGGGAGGACGGCCTCCGCGCCATGAACTAGGAAAAACGGGGTGAACCGGTGGCCCCCTTGGGGTGGTCCTTAGGCTCCACACGACGGGCGGCGGTTCTTGGAGCCATTTCGGCCGGATTTGTTGAGACGGGTTTGAGGCCTGTAGAATCATGCCGTTGGCACGTTCCACTTGGCCGTTGGTACGCGGGTGCGCCACGGTGCCCAATCCACTCGGATGTGGAACTTGTCGCGGAACTCCAAGAACTTCCGGCCGTGAGCGGGACCCGTTGTACGTGATGATGGAGTTTGGCACTCCAAAGCGGTAGACGATGTCCGTGAAGAACGTGACCGCCTGCTCGGCCCTCAAATTCGTAATGGGGCGCACCTCCACCCACTTGGAGAACTTGTCGATCGCGACGAGCGGGTGGGGTGAAGCCCCCGGCGCCTTCCGCGGGGGCCGACGATGTCTAACCCCCACACGGCGAACGGCCATGTTACGGGGGATCGTACGCGAGCATGAGCGGCAAGTTGGTCTTGCGGGCGTAGAGCCGGCACCCTTCGCGGTGCGCACGATTTCGTTGGCGTCGCGACCGCGGTAGGCCAATAGAAGCCACGGCGGAACGCGTTGCCAACGAGGGGTGCGTGGCGCGGCGTGGTGGCCGCGGATCCCCGCGTGGATGTCATGTAGGAGCTCGCGCCCCTCGGGAATGGGTATACACCGGCCCCGGAGGATGCCGACGCGGCGCGCTTGTACGGCTCGCCGTCGACGAGGGTGAATGACTTGGCCATCCTGGCGATGCGCTGGGCGTGGCCGGTGCGTGGGGAGTTCCCCTCGAGCAATCCGGGCGGTGTACTTTTCACGCCAATCCGCTTGGACGGGAGCCGGCTCGATGTCCATTGCGACGACCTCGTGGGAGCCGTATCCCTCGAGAAGGGAGAGCACGTACGCCTCGTTCGAGGGATCCTCTTCCATGGGTTCCGCACCCGACGGGTTCGAGGGAGCCCCAGGGTCCGCCGTCGCTCGAGGGGTAAGGCTCGAAGATGACCGAGGGGCTGCGCGATGTCGCGCGCGAAAACGTTCGGGGGGAACGGTAATCCGCCGGACGCTATTTTTGCCGGCTCGTCCGCTTCCTCGTTGTGCCGGCGGGGGTACATGATTAAGCTCGATGCCGTAGAATTTGTCTTCGAGGGCCCGCACGGCTTTGCGGTAGGCCTCCATCTTGTCGTCGTGGCGGCTCGCGTTCTTCATGACTTGATCGATCACGAGCGCGAATCCCCTCGCACGTCGAGGCGCTTGATGCCCAACTCAATGGCGATTTTGAGGCCGCGAGAGAAGGGCCTCGTATTCCGCCATATTGTTAGACGCGGGGAAGTGGAGACGCCTTGCGTAGCGCATGTGCTCCCCGAGGGGTGACACGAAGAGCGGCCCGCGCCCGCTCTGTCTTCATCACCGAGCCGTCGAAGAACGAGGTCCGGCACTGCGCTTGAATGCGAGGGGCGGCGGTGCGTGTCCGTCCACTCGGCGACGAAATCGGCTAGGATTTGCGATTTGATGGCCTTGCGCGGAGCGTAGGCGAGCGTCTCGCCCATCAACTCCACGGACCACTTGGCAATTACGCTCGCCGCGTCGGGGTTGCGAATGATCTCTCCTAACGGGAAGGAAGAGACCACGCGTGGCGGGTGGGCCTCGAAGTAGTGGCGGAGCTTGCGCCGCGCGAGGACTACCGCATACAACGCCTTACGGACTCGGGGGTAGCGCGCCTTCGTGTCCGACGGGACTTCGCCGATGTAGTAGACCGGCCTTTGCACGGGCAAGGCATGTCCTTCCTCCGTGCGCTCCACAACGATCACGGCGGCGGCCACACGGGTGGTAGCGGCCACGTAGAGTTGGAGGGGTTCGCCGTCTCGCGGCGGCGTAAGGATTGGGGCGTGTGTCGGAGACGCCTTCGGCTTGTCGAGCGCTTCTCGGGCCTCGGCGGTCCAAGAGAAGCGTTCGTGCTTCTTGAGTAGCCGGTAGAGGGCGAGGCCCTTCTCCACCGAGCCTCGAGACGAAGCGGCTCAAGGCGGCAAGGCACCCCAACACCTTCGTACCCCTTTGAGGTCCCGAATTGGACCCATTCGCTCGAGGGCCGCGACCTTTTCGGGGTTGGCCTCGATTCCCCGGCCCCGGGAGACGATGTATCCTAGGAGCATGCCCCGCGGCACTCCGAATACACATTTTTCGGGGTTGAGCTTGACCCCTGTTGGCCGCGCAGGCGGTCGAACGCGATGCCAAGATCGCCAACCGGGTCGTCCGCCTTCTGGTCTTGACGACGATGTCGTCCACGTAAGCCTCGACCGTCCGCCCGATATGGTCCCCAAAAACGTGCTTGCATGCGGCCGATATGTTGCGCCCGCGTTTCGAGGCCAAAAGGCATCGTGACGTAACGAACGTCCCGAACGGTGTGATGAACGAAGTCGCGAGCTGGTCGGACTCCTTCATTTTTATTTGATGATATCCCGAATAGGCATCAAGGAAACGAGTAGTTCACACCCGGCAGGTGGAATCAACGATCGATCTATGCGTGGCAAAGGAAAAGGAACTTTTGGACATGCTTTATTGAGACTGGTGTAGTCAATACACATCCTCCACTTCCCATTTTTCTTTTTTTTTACAAGCACGGGATTAGCTAGCCATGTAGGGTGGAACACTTCCTTGATGAATCCGGCCTCGAGGAGCTTCCGCAGCTCTGCTCCGATCGCCCGTCGCCGTTCCTCATCGAAGCGGCGCGGCGCCCGCCGCCGAGCGCGCGGGCGTTAGGCGGGATATCAAGGGAGTGCTCGGCGACCTCCCTCGGGATGCCTGGCATGTCCGAGGGGCTCCACGCGAACACGTCGGCGTTGGCGCGGAGGAAGTCGACGAGCACCGCTTCCTATTTAGGATCGAGGGTCGAGCGACCCTCAACACCTTGCCCTCGGGGGCTGTCGGGTCGAGGGGGACCCCTTTGGTTTGCTCGGCGGCCTCGAAGGTGCCGATGTGTTTGGCGGCGGAGGCCGAGGTCGTCGTTGACCATCTTCTCCAGTGTGTTCACCAGCGCTTCATCCAGCGCTAGCGCCTCTCGCATGTTCCACACATTCGACATCGCGGTCGAATGCATGCTCGATCGATGACCCGACGGTGATGACGCCGTTTGGACTCGGCATCTTCATCTTCGGGTACGTGTAGTTGGGGACCGCCATGAACTTGGCATAGCATGGTCGCCCAAGGATGGCATGGTAGGCCCCCTTGAATCCCACCACCTCGAAGGTGAGGGTTTCCTTGCGGAAATTCTTAGGGGTCCCGAACCGGACGGGCGGATCGATCGCCCGAGGGGTTGAACCTTGCTTGCGGGCGCGATGCGGTGAAACGGCTTCGTGCTTTGGGCCGCGAGCTCGGTCCACCCAATCCCCAACGGCGCAATGTATGCGCGAAGAGGATATTGAGGCTACGCCTCCGTCCATAAGGACCTTCGAAAACCGGGCGTTGCCAATGATGGGATCGACCACCGGTGGGGTACGGCCGGGTTCGGGATGCGATTTGGGTGATCATCCCGGCTAAAGGTGATGGCGTCCTTCGACCAGTTGAGAAAGGCCGGAGGTGCCCTCTCTGCGGCGAGGACTTCGTGCCGCTCCTTCTTCGCCGCCGGGTCGACATGTCGACGGTAGGTCCCCCAAAGATGAGGAACACATTTTCGACGGCAGGAAAACCACCCGCGTCGCCATCGCCCCCATCCTTCTTGGCCTCTGCCTCCCTCGCGGCGGCACGGCCATAGAACTTCTTGAGCATGTCGCACTGCTCAAGAGTGTGGTTCACGGGGGTCTTGTGGTAGGGGCATGGCTTCTTCATCATGTCGTCGAACACCCCCGGGCCTCGAGGAGCCGGTCGAGGGCCCCGTCGGGCCGGGTCAACAGCGAGGGCCTCAGCGTTGCCGCCGTCGCGCCCTCGCTCGCGCGCCTCGCGGCGCGGCCTTCTTCCCCCTTCTTGCCCCGCTTGTCGTTGCGGCGCGGCTCCTTGGACCCGCCGCCCTCCGCGGGCGTGTCCTCGGAGCGCTTGCCCTTCTTGCCGTCGAAGATTGCCCCCACGGCCTCCTCTCCGGAGGCGAAGGCGGTGGCAATGTCGAACGGCTCGTTCGAGTCCGTGGGCGGGGGCTGCGTCCCGGCTCGCGCACAAGGTCCCGGCACGTGGTGCCCTCGAGGAACGCGTGCACGATCTCGGACGTGCCACGCCGGGGAGCTCCGTGCGGCGCTTGGAGAAGCGCCGTATGAAGTCCCGCGGCGACTCGCCCGGCTCCCGCGTGCGGGGAGCACGGATCCCGAGGAGTTCCCGTGGCGCACGTACGTGCCACGGAAGTTGCCCACGAAGGTGTGGACCGGATCGTCCCGGCTATGGATGCGGGTGGCGGGCAAGTGCTCGAGCCATGTCCGGCCGCGTCGCCCGGATGCAAGGGCAAGTTGCGGATGATTACTTCGTCGTTGGTGGCCCCACCCAGTCGACGGAGCCGGGCGATAATCGTTGAGCCGGACACGAGGGTCCGTTTCCCGTTGTATTTGGCGATCGTCGAGGGTTGACGGAAGCGGCGGGGGAACGCCGCCGTGCGGATCTCCCGGCCGAACACCGGGTGCCGGGGGGCTCCGGCGTCGGGGAGCGATCCTCACCCCGGCTGTCGTAGCGCCCACCCCTTCGAGGGTGGTAGCCCCTAGCCGCCCGCGCGTCCGCCTTGCCGGTGCGCCTCGGCGTTGATGACGTTGCGGGCATCGCCATCCGGCGCCTGCGTGTGTCAAGGAGCCGCTCCTTGGCCGGCGTGCGTCCCCGGTCGGCGGGTTGACCTACGTGCACCGAGGGGTTCGCCTCCCGGTGCGGGATCGTCACCCCGCGCGTCCCCCCCCTTGTTGGCGGATGCGTGAAGCCGAGCTCTCGGCTCGTTGGACGGCCGCTTGCTCAAGGAGGGTCCGCACCTCGCGGTGCATGTCTCGAGCCTCGGGGGTCGACGGTGCCGCATGGCGCGCGGCGGTGTTGCGGCGGCGATGAGCTTTTGGCTCGCCCGCGGCGGAGTATCCGCGATGTCGACGTTGGGAACGGGGTTGAGGCGGTCACGGACTGTCGGCCCGGCTCCCGCGCGCGTTCGCCGCGCGCGGGGGCCTCCCCCCGCCATCGAGGCGCGGAGTAGCCGCACCGTCCGGTACTCCTCGCCGGCTTGGCCTCGAGCTCGCGAGCTTGGGCCGCCGCGGCGCGTCGACGTCGGCCCCGGCGGGGAGCGCTCGGCCCCGCGGCCGGGCGCGTGATGATCCCCGGGGCGGGCGTGATTTCCCCGTCTCCGGCGCCGCCCTGCACCGGCGGCGTTGGCGGGTCGTTGGTGATGACGGCGCGGCACTCCCGCGTGGGGTCGTAGCTCCCGTGCTTGGGAGTCGTCGGAGCAGCCAAACCCGGTAGTCCGTGGCGTCGAGGAAACGCTCGAACGCGGCCGGGTCCGGCACGCCGGAGAAGTCCCACTCCGCGTACCCGTGGCGGTTGGCGGGTGGCATCGTGTCGACGGAGCCCGGGGACGACTCGTCCGTGGCCGAAGTGCCGGGATCCCGGCGACGAAGATGTGCCGACCGGCGGAACCCCGCGCATTGTCGTGTTGACGCCGGCGTTGTGGGCCGTAGTGGCGCCACGCGGCCCGATGGGGATGCGTGGTCCGAGACCGCACGCGGTCCCGGCCGGGGCGGTGGCGGCCGTCGTGACGGTGGGTGCACCGCGTTGGGCGGCGGCGCGCTCGGCCGCCGCCGCTCGGACCGCGCCCGACGCGAGCGTAGTCGGAGCGACGACGGCGTCGCGGCGTCGACGGCCCGCGGCATCCGTGCTGCGGGCACCGCGCCGGTGTCATGCGTACGGCGGAGACCGGAGCGGACCCCGGCCTCGCGGCGCGCGCGGAGCTCCTCACGGTTGGTGAGGCGCATGAGATAGCCGTTCCCCGTGGCCCGGAAGTTCAAGTCCCCGAAGCGGATCTCGAACCCGGCGGAAGAGGGTCCGAGCTACCCATGTTGTAGCGGGTGCTACGGTACTCGGTGCGAATCACCATGGAGGGAGTTAGCGAAATGACCTTAGGCGCTCGTTTGCCCCACGGTGGGCGCCAGCGTCGGTGCGGAATATGGTCCCGACACTAACCGATGAGATAACGCCTAGGTCTATCCCTCAATGGTCGATGCTAAGCAACTAATGACACAAGATTTTATCCCCGGTTCCGGCCGAGGGGGCCGTACGTCCGACGAGGGGCGTGCTCGTGGCACTATATTGCTCGGCACCGGGGTGCTTGTAGTGGGGCAAGTACAAGCAAGGCGGGAGAGGAATCGTGGCTTCCAAGTCCCCGGGTGAGTGGCTGGAGATGTTGTGGGAGAATAAGAGAGTGAGTGCACGGTGCGCCGTGTTCCTCTGAATTCGTCCCCCCCGCGGCTGGGGGGCTCGCCTCCCCTTTTATAGGCCAAGGGGGCGGCGAGTTACATGCACGCCGCGCTACCTAGCTACGTGTGGGAGCACGTCGTGCTACGGTGTAGTGCGGGCGGCCGTCCCGGTCGATCTTCGCTGTGATCCGGCCATGATGGCCTACCTCGTACCCGAACGGTGGCGGTTCGAGGGTAGGGAGGCGGCGGATGGCGATGGCGCCCCCGATAGGCTTCGAGGGAGGTGCGATGATGGGCCGGTACGGGGTACGGGGAGCGGGCGAACGGCGTTCCTTCCCAATGAGCTCGCGGTGGTGGAGTGGTTGCTTTGCGGTGTTCGGGCGTGCGCCCTCGCGGAGTCGGGCGTGCGCCCGCACGCGTGGGTACGGCGGCCGCGTCGTTACGATGGCGGGATGGCCACCCACCGGCCAAGCGCCCTCACCTAACCTGCGGGATCACGGGAAAGTGGAGTCGAGGGTGCGCCCGGCCCCCTTTCGAGGGTCGGGCGCGTTAGCCGTACGGTGGCGTGCGCGCGGTGTCACGGGACCGACACCGGCCGTACCACACGGTCCATCTCACGGTAGCGGGGATGGGCTCCTCCTCGGGGAGTTGGTGTGGCGGCACCGGGCGTGAGCCCCGGCGCATGATGGCGCCGTCTGCGGCGTCGGGGCGTTAAATGCCCAAGTACGGGGCCGGCGCACGCGTGCGGGGCGCCCGTGAGCGTGGCGGGCCCCGCCGAGGGCGGAGCGGACCCTCGAGCGAGACGGGACTCGTTCGAGGGGGAGCGCGCCCTCGGGCGGGGCGGAACCGCTCGAGGGAAGGGTTGCCCCTCGAACGGAGCGGAGCTCGTTCGAGGAGGGGGTTGCCCCTCGAACGGGGCGGAACCCGTTCGAGGAGGAGCGTGCCCTCGGGCGAGGCGGAGCCTGCTCGAGGGGTCTTCCAGACAGGCCGTCTTGGTGGGCCTCCGGAGTCCTGCCGCATAGGCCAAGTCCTGCATGGTTAGTTTTCTGCATGGTTAGGCTCGGCTCATTTCGATGCGGGGATTTAAGTGAGGGTTCCCCCATTGTTTAAGGGGACCCCTAGGGCGGTCCCCGACGGTTAGATCCGGATCCAATGGATCTAAATCAACCCGGCCGGTCAACTAGGTCAACCCCACCGCCGGCCACGGCGGTGTTGCGAGAAAAACCCCCGAGCTTTTTTGGTTTTCACAAAAATACCCTTCCACCTTAGGAGTTTTCGACGGTTTAGTCCTTTTTCTTTATTTTAGCCAAGAACCTTTTCAAAACTTTACAGATTGGTCCCTACACCTTCCCTAAGCCATAACTTAATCGTTTTAGCTCCGATTTTAGTGTTCTTTATGTCCACGCGTTCGTCTCGAAGCGTAGATCAGTTTTATGCTACTGTTTAGATCTGTTTGATATGTTGGTGACTGTTTCTGATTTATTCTTGTTGTATGCTTGTATGTAATAATTGTGGACCGTAGAGAGCAATTCGTTCGAGGGATTTGAATATCAAGTCGTGCAAGAGTTTGAGCAGCAAGGCTTTGTTGAAGGCAAATCTTCCTTGATGCATACCCGCTTGTCCTACATAACATGCATTTAAATTCACTGTCTTTCCTTTTCCGCTTGCATTAATTTGATGGGAACCTATTAAGGATCATGCCTAGACTTTTACTACCTTCACCTTGATGCCGGGATTGGTATTAATCAAACTTGGTTACTTTTATTATTCTATGTTCCGTTTATGATCTTTTACTTTACAAGACCACTTTAATATGTTAATCGGAACATGGAGAACCACCCAGGAAAACAGTACAACCACAAGAACTAATGGGCAATGGTCTTGGCTGAATAATTAGGAACTTTAGCTTGGGATGGTCTTACCTGATAAGGACAAGGGATCGGCGGTACTGTGGGGTATAGACTCGCTCTAGCAGGGGGTTGGGTGAGTTATTCTTTTTATGGTGGGGTATCGACCTGCTAGGGGACTTTATACCTTGCTAACTGATCCGGACCTTGTGGGTCATAACTTGCTAGGGAACCTTTGTAAAGGCCATGTAGCGTCCCTATGCAATCACACCTCGGAAGTGTGATATGGTGCCTTGCAAACACCGCATGGTTGGGTCCAAAGTTCTTTGGAGCTTTTACGCTGCTTGTGGGTAAAGATGTACAACCTCTCGCAGTGTTAAACTAATCGATTAGGCTGTGCTCACGGTCAAGAGCGGCCTGGACACTCACATGATTAAATTATGGAACTTTAATGTTTAATTGTTGTTTTATTCTTTATTTATGATGCTTATATCTTATTAATTGGGTTGGTATGAACTTACACTTTTAGTAATCAGGTTGCTAATAAAACTTGACCAACTAAAATGCTAAAGTGCTTGAACCTTAGCCATCCACCATATGGCCTTGCATGTTATGTTGTTCTCTCTTCTTGAGTACGATATGTGCTCACGCTTGTTTATTCTCTTGCATCTACAATACCCGGAATTGCTGCTCAGACTGGGAGAACTTTGAAGATATTCCAGGAGATTTCCAGGAGTTCTAGGTGTGCGTAGTCTTCAGTCAGCTGCCTGTGGAGGCATTTTGTCCGCTGCGAGAACTCATTTATTTAAGATTCGTTTAAGACTATGGTTTGTAATAACTCTTTATTCGTGTGGCACTGATTTTGGTATTCATAATGTCTAAGCGTGTGTGTAACTTGATCCTGGCGCACACGTGATCAATGCATTCGGTTTTGCCTTTAAAACTGGGTGTGACGAGTGGTACCGTAGCCGTGTTGACTATAGGAACGCTAGCCTAGATAAAAATGGTCAAACTAAGGATTTTATAATTATAGAAGCTTTCCCTTACATGCTTGCTTTGTTCTTATTAACCTTATTCTTACCCTTTTTGCCTTACTCTTGAGCTATCCGCATTCTTCACCTTGTGCTTGCTTTAGTTCTCATCCTTTTGTCTTACCATCTTTCTCATTACGCAACGCACTACGGATGGTTCGCAGTTTGAAGACCTCTCAGGCTGGAGCAGTCCATCAGTATGCTCCACAAGAACAGTACAATGACTTGCATGATGGAGACACAGATGAGGAGATTGAGATGGAGCCTGCACCTATGGTCTTCCCTAACCTTATCATGGTGCCTGATGATGAGGAGGATCCAAAGGAGATGATCCCGAGAGGAGGATGAGCTAGGCCGAACGACCAAACCTAGAGGATCAAGCGCTAGGAGAAGATGAGGATCACCTTGATCAAGAGATGGAAGAAGAAGAACAAGAGCAAGAGAAGGAAGGCCGGGGAAGCGATGCGGGAAGTGTACCACTATAGAGGCGATGGAGTAGGCATTCCCATGGCGGACCACCCCGAGAGCGATGGTACTCCGCTTGGGCTATGATAAGGCCCCTGTCTACCATTGTGAGTTGTGGACTCATCCGTGGTTCGAGCCCCATTGGGAGGTTGCTGCCATCTTGGAGGAGTACATTCCATGCCGTGGAGTGAAGGAGATGTCCAAGCATCATGATGTGGCTCACGGGACTACTATGGATGCTTGGGATAGCGAGTCGGCTCGGAGGGCGCTCTATGTGCTCTCTCACAAGGAGCGTGACGGGTTGGAGGATACCCACCGCCATTACACACCTTTCCGAGCCGGTGGGGAAGCCAAGACCTACATCGCCCCAGCACCGACCTATGAAGGAACGGCGAACAATGTCCCGAGTCTACTTGCAGCCGTGAACACCGCATTGGATGATGCCAACAACACTCTATATGTAGCACGGCGAGCAGATTTTCACTGCGGAGACGCAGAGGCGTGCCTTAGAAGCCGCACTTCGAACGGGGAGCGACCGAAAGCCCATGAAGCCACGGAAGGATGTACCTCCCCGTCGCCCAAGAGGCCACACTACGACTCCCCCGATGCCCGCACGGATGCCATGGCGAGAAGATAGTCCTTAGGTTAAGTTAAGAATAAGATCTCTTTGTAATCGCTAGTAGACGATCGGTAAAGTGTGTTTAGTTTAGAGGTGTGGTTGAATGCTTGGTTTTGTGCTTAATGTATGAGTTGGATTTTTGTTTGAGTGCAATGTGTTGTGGAGTGATGACCACAGCGACATTGGTTTAGTAGTAAGTTTGTGGGGGTTAACTTTCAGTCTCAATCAATTATCTATCTTAATCCTTTTGTCCATTTAAGTTTTCCCTTAATGCAAATTCAAGATCCCTGAATCTGTCCGCGCAGTTTTCTGAGTCAGCTGCACTGTTTTAATTTTATCTCGAGCTACAGAACTCCGATTGCAGTAAAACCAATTGGGAAAGATCAAGAATTTCGTGTCTGATTTTATGTGAAAAATTCACAATATTTGGATGGACAACCAGAGAGTTATGACTGAAACATTACAGCCTCACGAATCTGTTAAACACTGCTGACCCACCTAACTTGTTTATTTTATAACAAGAGTTACACAACTCCGATTGAGGTGATTCTAGTTGAAGTGGTTTCGTAATTTCATTACCTTTTATCAGTCCAAAATCCATAAAATTTTTTGTTACCCGAGAGTTTTGCCTGACTGATTGGAGTGAACAGAATCTGTCTTATCTAAACATCATTGCTATCTTATCTTTCTGAGTTTAACCCTTGGTGCAATCATATAAAGTAATGTCCCTAACACTCAGATGGTGAACACAGGTCAGGATCAGGTGTTGATCAACCAGCAGGAAGAGCACCCCAGCCAGTACAAATGGATCCCGCTATGCAGCAGTTCCTGGAGGCACAGACCCAGCTCCTCCAGAACCTGACCAACACCGTGACAAACTTGCAAGCCCAGGTCAACAACCCACTCGGTGCAGCCACCAGCGCCTCGCAACAAGCACCGGGAGTTTATGAGTCATCACCCTCCTCTGTTCACTCATGCCGCTGATCCACTTGAAGCTGAAGATTGGCTGAAGATGCTCACTACTTGTCGGTGTGGCGACGAGAGAGAAGGTCTGTATGCCGGCGGGACGACTTCAAGGATCTGCGGCCGCTTGGTGGGATGCGTACTCGCCGCTCATGCCGCCCCGGACACTATCACTTGGGAGGAGTTTACCACCAACTTCGGGAGCCATCACATACCCTCTAGAGTCATGAAGATCAAGGAGAAGGAGTTCCTTTCTCGAAGCGAGGGAGGAATGTCGGTGGGCGAGTACGGAGAGACAAGTTCACCGAGTTGTCTCGCTATGCGGCGAGGAGGTTGCGAGAGACGGGGAAGAAGCGAGGAGCCGTTCCTGGATGGGTTAGGCCGGTTCGCTGCGGTACCGGTGATGTCCTATCCTTTCCCTAACTTTCGGCGGCTAGTTGATGCCGCCATCCGCTTGGAGCATAAGCGCAAGGAGCTCGGAGAGCGAGAAGAGGAAGGCCGCCGGCTGCGGGCGGTTTGGGAGTGCGTCTCGCCCGCGCTTCAACCCATCGCCGAACACCCCGTTCCGCTTTGGGGGACCGGGTGGAAACTTTGGGCGGCGGCAGTCCCAACGTCCTGCTCGGCGGTTCCCGGCGGTACCGCTCGGCGGTTTCAACGTCCTGTTCCTCAGACTCCCCGCCCGGTTCCCGGCGAGTCGGCGAGAGAGATCCGGTTGGCACACCCCGTAAGGTCCGTGGCACCGCCAAACCCCGCCACCACTACTTGCTTCAAGTGCGGAGAGCTTGGTCACTATGCCAATGCTTGCCCAAAGAGGAATCCTCCACACACCCCGGTGCGAACGAGCAGCGGACAAGGAGCGGAAGCCAAACCCCGCGGTCTAACAAAGGACAACGAGCTATGCATGAGGCAAGGCGATGCACGTTGATGCTGAAGTCACTCGGGAGAACCCCCGCAGTAGTGCTCGGTATGTTTCTAGTCAACTCTACTCCTCGCCTCGGTTTTGTTCGATTTTGGAGCATCCCATTCTTTCATTACGTCACAATTCGTAGCTCAACATAATATACCCATCAGTCCCATGTCTCGCCACATGTTAGTTACCTCACCTGGGGGGAATTGAAAGCCATATATAAATGTGACAATGTTCATCTCAAGATTGTGGGCAGAGATTTCCGTGCCAATCTTATAATCTTGGATTCAAAGGGGATTGATGTGATACTGGGAAGGGGATGGTTGACCGCGTGTGATGCGGTGATACAGTGTGCTAAGAGATCAATCCTTCTTACAAGTACAGCTGGTGAAAGGTTTGAGTTTGCAGCAGATCCCACGCCATCAAACACCAGTGCCGTGAATAAGCTTGATGGAGCAGCCTTGGAAGACATACGAGTAGTGTGCGATTATCCTGATGTGTTTCCCGAGGAGTTGCCAGGTATGCCCCCTGACCGAGATGTTGAGTTCGTTATTGATCTTTTACCTGGTACTGCTTCTATCTCTAAGCGCCCATATAGAATGTCTAGTGATCAGTTACAAGAACTTAAAGCTCAGATTAAAGAATTATTGGGTAAAGGGTTCATTCGTGCTAGTTCATCACCTTGGGGAGCACCTGTTATCTTTGTGGGTAAGAAAGATGGCACACAGAGGATGTGTGTTGATTACAGGTCCCTTAATGATGTTACCATCAAGAACAAGTATCCTCTGCCACGAATTGAAGACTTGTTTGATCAGATGAGAGGAGCTAAAGTGTTTTCTAAGATCGATCTGCGATCTGGTTATCATCAGTTGAAGATTAGGCCTTCGGATATTCCTAAGACAACTTTTACTACCAGGTACGGACTTTATGAGTACACAGTTATGTCCTTTGGGTTAACCAATGCACCCGCCTACTTCATGTACTTGATGAACAAGATCTTTATGGAGTATTTGGACAAGTTTGTTGTGGTATTCATTGATGACATTTTGATTTACTCCAAGAATGAGGAAGAGCATGAGGAGCATTTGAGGCTTGTGTTGCAGAAGCTGAGAAAGCATGAGTTACATGCAAAGTTCAGCAATTGTGAGTTCTGGCTCAAGGAAGTGTCTTTTCTGGGTCATATCATCACCAACGGAGGTATTGCGGTAGACCCCGGCAAGGTCGGTGATGTGTTGAAGTGGGAAGCCCCTCGTACGATATCGAGATCGGGAGTTTCCTTGGACGTTCGGTTACTATCGTCGGTTTATTGAAGGATTCTCCAAGATTGTGAAGCCTCTCACTACATTGCTAGAAAAGGACAGGGAGTTCAAATGGACCGGTGCATGTCGGTCCGCTTTGAAGAATTAAAGAAGCGGTTAACCACAGCACTTGTTCTAGTAATGCCTGACCTACGGAAGAGCTTTGACATTTATTGTGATGCATCTCGACAAGGTCTAGGATGTGTGTTGATGCAAGAAGGTCACGTTATAGCCTATGCATCTCGTCAGTTGAGGAAGCATGAGTTGAACTATCCTACGCATGATCTTGAGTTAGCAGCAGTGGTTCATGCATTGAAGATTTGGAGACACTACATTATGGGAACTAAGTGTCAGATCTATACTGATCACAAGAGTCCGAAGTATATCTTCACCCGAAGGATCTCAATCTAAGACGGCGTCGTTGGTTAGAATTGATCAAAGACTATGATCTAGAGATTCACTATCATCCCGGTAAAGCGAATGCGGTTGCCGATGCTTTAAGTCGGAAAGGCCATACTAACATGGCTATGATTATCCAGTTTCCTGATGAGTTGGTAAAAGAGTTTGAAAGGCTCAACTTGAAAGTGGTTGCACATGCAGAAGGAGTGACTTTGGAAGTACAGTCCACTCTGGAGCAAGAGATACGTAAGTGGCAGCTAGAGGATGCTGGGATACAGAAAATCAAGGAGAGTATGCAACAAGGAGAAGCCCCAGATTTCACAGAAGATGAGCAGGGAACCGTGTGGTTTAAGAACCGGTTGTGTGTACCAGAGACAGGAGATCTCAGAGAGACTATCTTGAGAGAAGCTCACGACTCAGCTTACTCTATCCATCCGGACGGTACTAAGATGTATCGGGATCTCAAGCGAGAGGTATTGGTGGTACGGTATGAAGAGAGATGTGGCCGCACATGTATCTTTGTGTGACACTTGCCACCGGGTTAAGGCCGAACATCAGAGACCCGCTGGTTTGCTTCAAACATTGAAGGTGCCTGAGTGGAAGTGGGAAGAGATCGAAATGGACTTTATAGTGGGTTTACCCCGAACCCGAGATGGTTATGATTCGATTTGGGTCATTGTGGATCGTTTGACCAAGGTAGCTCACTTCATACCGGTGAAAGCTATGTATACAGGAGCTAAGTTGGCAGAACTATACATGTCCAGGATTGTGTGTTTGCATGGTGTACCGAAGAAGATCGTGTCAGATAGAGGTACTCAGTTTACTTCTCGTTTCTGGCACGAGTCCCTTGATACTAAGTTACATTTCAGCTCAGCTTATCATCCATATACGGATGGGAAGACAGAGAGAACCAATCAGATCCTAAAAGACATGCTGAGAGCATGTGCGCTTAAGCATGGTGGTAGTTGGGATAAGAGCTTGCCATACGTTGAGTTCTCTTATAACAACGGCTACTAAGCCGGTCTCAAAATGTCACCCTTTGAGGCCCCGTATGGAAGGAAGTGTAGAACCCCGTTATTCGGGAGTGAGACGGGCGAAAGGCGGTTATTTGGGGCGGATATTGTCGGAGAAGCGAGAGAAACAAGTTCGGATCATCGAGAGAGAATTTGAGGATTGCTCGGTCTAGATAGAAAAGTTATGCGGATGGCAAACATAGGGATGTGGTCTTTCAAGAAGGAGACTATGTGTACCTAAAGGTGTCACCTATCGAGGTTTGCGTCAATTCGAGTTAAAGGAAAGTTGTCACCTCGGTTTATTGGACCTTTCAAGATCCTTGAGAGAGTGGGAGAAGTGGCTTATAGGTTGGAGTTGTCGGTCCGGCTAGGCGATGTGCATGATGTATTCCATATCTCTCAGTTGAAGAAGGGTTTTGGTCCTCATGACAAGGAGCCGTTACCCTTGGATGAACTAAACGTTAAAGAGGATCTCACTATTGTTGAACACCCCATTCGGATATTGGAAACTATGACAAGGGTCACCAGGAATAGTGTGATTAAGATGTGCAAAGTACAGTGGAGTAATCATGCAGAGGATGAGGCAACATGGGAAAGAGAGGATGAGCTGAAAGCAGAGTTTCCAGATCTTTTTCCCAATCTGTCCGAATCTCGAGGACGAGATTCTTCTTAAGGGGGGTAGGATTTGTAACACCCTAATTTTTACTAAAAATTTGGCTTTATTAAAATTTGCTAGAAACCATTTATTTGTTTAAGGAAAATAAGGTTGCTTTATTTATTTTTAGGCATTTAAAACTTTTCTAGAATAAAGATTAATGAAATATAGGAATTAATTGTTGCATTCATCTTTGGTGCATTTCTTTTGGGTGCTTTGAGTTCAAATTCAAATTTGAATTCCATTGTTTGAATCCTTTTCAAACCCAAAACCAAATTCCTAAACCATCTACCCCTACCCATCCTACCTACCCTATCCTTTTTGGCCCGAAGAACCCGGCCCGCCGCGGCCGCAGCCGCCGCCGCCGCGGCCCGCTAACGGCTTCCGCCCGCCGGCCGCTAGCAGGCCGCCACCCCGCCTAGGCCGCCTAGCGCCCATCACCGCGTAGCGCCCGCCCACCGGCCCCGGCGGCCGCGCTAGCCCGCCCGGTTGCTCCCGCGCCCGCCGCCGCCGACCGGGGGGACCCACCGGGTCATCCCCTACCCGGCGCCGTTTCGCCCCCCGGACTCCGCCGCCGCCGCGCAAGTCCGAGCTCCGCACGCGCCCTTCGCGTGGCCCGCACGCCAAGGCGTCCGCCCGGTACTATTTAAAGCGCCGCCGCCCCCGGACCTCCTATCCAAGCTAATCGCGTCGCCCTCTTGCCTAGCCGCGAGCCGTCGCGAGCCGCCGCAAACCCTAACTCGAGCTCGCCGCCGCCGCCGTCGATTTCCGCCGTCGTCGTCCGACCGCCGCCGAGGAGTCACTCCGTAGCCGCGCCGAGAGGTGAGCAAGACGTTGGTGTCGCCCGTCGTCGTCCCCCGTGCACCCCGTCGCCCTAGGAACCTCGCCGGAGTTCGTGTTCCGCGCCGCCGCGTCGACCGCCCGCGCCGCCGCGTCTTCGCCAAGGCCGCCGCCCTAGATGGATCCGTCGTCCCGCGCGCGTCGCGTAGATGCCTCCCGCGCATTGAACCGGTGCCCCGAGCCCTCGGATTGGGGTCTCGCCGGCGAGTCCCGCCGCCGCACGCCGCCGGTCGCCGTCGCCGGCCGACGCACCCCGCCGCCCGCCGCTTGCATGCGTCCATGGCCGCCAGATCGAAATCCAATGGCCAGATCTAAGCCAGCCGCCCGCCTTAAGCCGCCGCCGTTAGATCCAGATCCAATGGATCTAAATCAACCCGGCCGGTCAGCTAGGTCAACCCCACCGCCGGCCCTGGCAGTTTTGCAGAAAAAACCCTGAGCTTTTTGGTTTTCACAAAAATACCCTTCCACCTTAGGAGTTTTCGACGAGTTTAGTCCTTTTTCTTTATTTTAGCCCGAACCTTTTCAAAACTTTATAGATTGGTCCCTACACCTTCCCTAAGCCATAACTTAGTCGTTTTAGCTCCGATTTTAGTGTTCTTTATGTCCACGCGTTCATCCCGAAGCGTAGATCGGTTTATGCTACCGTTTAGATATGTTTGATCCGTTGGTGACTGTTTCTTATTTATTCCTATTGTATGCTTGTATGGGATGATTGTGGACCGTAGAGAGCGATTCGTTCGAGGGATTTGAAGATCAAGTCGTGCAAGAGTTTGAGCAAGCAAGGCTTTGTTGAAGGCAAGTATTCCTTGATGCATACCCGCTTGTCCTACATAACATGCATTTAAATTCACCTGTCTTTACTTTTCCGCGTGCATTAATTTGATGGGAACCTATTAAGGATCATGCCTAGAGTTTTACTACCTTCACCTTGATACCGGGTTTATCAAATTAATCTTGTGGTAGCTATTGCTTAGCATGCTCAATCGGGATTGGTAATAATCAAACTTGGTTACTTTTATTATTCTATGTTCCGTTTATGATCTTTTACTTTACAAGACCACCTTTAATATGTTAATCGGGACATGGAGAACCACCCGGGAAAACGGTACAACCACAAGAACTAATGGGCAATGGTCTTGGTGAATAATTAGGAACTTTAGCTTGGGATGGTCTTACTTGATAAGGACAAGGGATCGGCGGTACCGTGGGGTATAGACTCGCTCTAGCGGGGGTTGGGTGAGTTATTCTTTTTATGGTGGGTTATCGACCTCGCTAGGGGACTTTATACCTTGCTAACCGATCCGACCTTGTGGGTCATAACTTGCTAGGGAACCTTTGTAAAGGCCATGTAGCGTCCCTATGCAATCACACCTCGGAAGTGTGATATGGTGCCTTGCAAACACCGCATGGTTGGGTCCAAAGTTCTTTGGAGCTTTTACACTTGCTTGTGGGTAAAGATGTACAACCTCTGCGCAGTGTTAAACTAATCGATTAGCCGTGCTCACGGTCAAGAGCGGTCTGGACACTCACATGATTAAATTATGGAACTTTAATGTTTAATTGTTGTTTTATTTTTTATTTATGATGCTTATATCTTATTAATTGGGTTGGTATGAACTTACACTTTTAGTAATTAGGTTGCTAATAAAACTTGACCAACTAAAATGCTAAAGTGCTTGAACCTTAGCCATCCACCATATGGCCATGCATGCTATGTTGTTCTCTCTTCTTGAGTACGATATGTGCTCACGCTTGTTTATTCTCTTGCATCTACAATACACCGGAATTGCTTTCTCGGTACCGGGAGAACTTTGAAGATATTCCGGGAGATTTCCGGGAGTTCTAGGTGTGCGTAGTCTTCGATCGCCCGTGGAGGCATTTTGTCCGTCGCGAGAACTCGTTTATTTAAGATTCGTTTAAGACTATGGTTTGTAATAACTCTTTATTCGTGTGGCACCGATTTTGGTATTCATAATGTCTAAGCGTGTGTGTAACTTGATCCCGGCGCACACGTGATCAATGCATTCGGTTTTGCCTTTAAAACTCGGGTGTGATAGATAGTTGCTATGCTATAAGACCGTTACAAGTCGAGTGATGCATGTCACTCGCGATAATAGGTTCTTATGTTGGAATCATAAGATCTCCTTAAATGGATTGCTCATGTGGTAACACTACAAAAATTGTGTTGATACATGACGGTTGCGTTGGTCACGAGCCCACGAAAACCGTCATAGGTAACTATCTATGACGGTCCAAAAATATGTTACGAATCCACGTCATAATTCTACGGAGTCCGAAAAACCGTCATAGGTGAGCCGGAACTATGACGGTTGAGTTTGTCATGGGAGAGGCTGGGGGGTAGATTCTTGGCCGCGAGGTGTGACAAAATAAAACGTCATGGACGAGATTCCATGTCGGCATAGCCATATCAGCATGATGAGGTGGATTCTACTAAGACATGTCAGCATGATGATGTAGATTCTGAGGTGGCAGACTATGCCAAGTCATTATGATGACATGTCAACGGGACAATTGGGCCCATTTTTTTTGTATTGGACAACGATACGGCCCATTATTCAAATTTTTATTGGGTTGAACCCATTATTGGTTTTGCATTGCGCGGCCTATTTTTTAGAATGTTTTGGGCTCGGCCCATTTTTCTAGCCCAACGAAATAGAATCAAAAGCCCACAGAAATAGCTGGATTTACATAGCCAAATCAGTACAATTGCATAATCATGGGAACATTGAAATCTCCAAAATATTACATCACAGTCATCCACCAAATTTTGCAAAATGCATCCAGAATGGATGTTTACATAAGCAACAGCACTCACATATCAGTGAGCAACAGAAGCATCACAACAGTGAGCCTAAACTAAATTGTCACCGGAATATGAAACTACCATGAAAAGAAGCATCACCACAGTATTGCCGCAGTCTTACAGAAGCTGCCATTGCAGAATGCATCTCACAGCAAAAGAAGGAACCACATCACAGATCCTTTACCTTGTTGCCTGGTTTGTGGGAATCATGCTCATCAGACGCCTAAGGAGCGCATCAGTCTCGAGTTGCTTCTCCTTGATCTCCTCATCTTTTTTGGCCCTTTCTTCTTCTGCTGCCTGCATTTTCATCACCATCTCATCAAGCTGTTAGCGTTGAAGGTTGACAAGGTCCCTAAGCTCAGTTGTTGCCTGCTTCTCCAATGCAAGCTCAGCTTGTAGCTCACGGCAACTTTCACCACCGGAACAAGCAGATGCACTGTCCATCCCAACATTCTCAAGAAACTTGTTCTTCTTAGTTTTCTCGGTAAGAACTTCGAAATTGACCTCCTTCACAGATTTTGGTTCACAACCATCCGCAGTGGTTCACAATCTTACTCTCCATTTCAACCTACAAGTGTAAACATAATATTGCTTACTGATCGCTCTATAGCAATTAAATGTACCATTTAGATGTGAAGAAATTGACAATTTACTTACTATAACAGATTGTACAGCAGGAGTGAACCCTTTCTTCTTCTCGCCGTAGTGGCAGTCTTTAAACAAGTCAAGTGCATCTGGTGCTTCATCTTTGTATTTCTCTGCCTGAGCAATGAATGGAAAACACACACGTGTTACGAAGGACAACTAGGAAATCAGCATTATTAAATGTATTAACCTAATTGAACTAACCAATTGCAAAATGTGCATGTCATAGCTGCGAGAACCAGTTGTCTGGTGGAACTGCACCTTGGATCTGTTTGCTTTGTTCTTCTCACAAATCAACTGCAGCAACAAGGTTGTGATATTAGGCTTCCAAATAGTAGGAATACGAGATGTACAAGTCTAACTTGGAATGAGCATTAGTGACACAAGATTACCATTTTCTTCTCAGATTTCCAGTAGTCAACAAGGTTCAGCCATTGATGATCAGTCATGCATGGAACTGGAGATGTTTTTGACACCGGTGAAGTGGATGAGGATTAAAGTACTTCTTTTTCGCTTATGTCGCCGTTGTCGAATAGCCCTCTTCATCATTGCCACACATGCTTTTTTGATAGGTGCAACCGTTATGTCCATTTCAAACTTGGACTGAACACAATAAACAACATGGGCACCCAAAGTTAACAGATAACAGTAGCTTCAGATAATTAAGAGAAAGTATAGACAACATGGGCACCAAAAGGTGAGACACTGACCGCAACTTTGTTTATGTAGAACTTGAGAAGGCCATGTTGCTTCTTGTAATCCTTCCAAGTGTGGGAATATGGGCACATGGTTTCGATCGCAATGTTGCACTCGGTTGCAAATTTTGCGGCTATTTTCACGAGTTTGGCCTTATCTTCCCGGGCTCAATAACCACGAGCGCTTGCCCCTCTTTGAGCGGGACATCCTATCAAGACCAATGCCCATATTAGGTCCTCTGACCCACTCATCCTCCAAGTCCTCTTCACCTGGAAAGGACAACATTAAATAAACAAGTGTGGCCTGTTATATTGAAAAAGGTTTAAGTGTTAGTAATTGGAGAAGGTACCTTGAGATTCAGCATTACAGGTGTTGTCATTGGCCTTATTCATGCTTGTGCCATTACAGGTGTTCTCATTGGCTCCATTTATACCTCATATAATGGATGACAGGGTTAGTGAAAGGTATGACAGTAACTAGAAACTAGAAGTGGAACTACAAACTGCATTTACCAACAAACTACTAGGTACAGTAACCAGTGTTCTTACCTTCTTGAGCCCCACTTGCATCTTGAGTTGTGATTTCAGTGTGAGTATTAGCAGCAGCATCGAGACTTGTGTTCTGAATTGGGAGCTCAGCTTGTGTAGCATCAACATTAACCTCACTTGTATCCTGAATTGGTGGTGCCTCACTTGCAAGAAGCATTCTAGACCTTGTCAGTCTACCAGGTTGTTGTGGAGCAACAACTCTTTTGCCCCTAACTGTATGATGCAACTGAGCACTCTCTGTGGGATTGGATTTTTTGCTTATATGCTGCAAGACATAGAATAATGAAACAAGTAAGTGAATCATAGAACTTGTTAAACAGAGATGATTGATTGATAATATGGTGCAACAAATATAATAGTTGAACCTATTAATTAATCTAGTTGTACTAAAACAGAGATTAATTCTTGGTAAAATGGTGCACGAAATAGAATAAATGACCTTGTGAAATAATTTAGAACTGCTATAGATAATTCATTGCTAATATGGTGAAAGAAATAGAATAAATGAACCTATAAATCAATCCGGTTGTACTAAAACAGAGATAATCTACAACTACTAGAACGAGAGATGAATGAACAAACATTGCAAAGGCACAAGGAAATTTGCAATACCTTACGTTTGCCGGTATGGCCATCCTCCATGCCTTCGGTGTCGGTATGGCCATCCTCTTCATCTTCGGCATTCACTACAAAGTCGGGGTCTTCATTGCGAGTCTCTTCTGTCGGTTGTTGCAAACCAACACGGGCATAAAAAATACGAGCACAATCTCGTACTCCCATCTCGCCGCATTCTTTCATTGTTTTGAAGCGTCTCTCCCTCCTTTTCAATTCATATGCGGTAAGGACTGGACCTACAATAACAAGAAGATTAAGACATCGGTTTGATTTCATAGGCAACAGTGCAAGAAAGTTAAAGAAGAGGTGGATGGCACAAGAACAATTGTGCTAATACATTGCAACAAAGTTAAAGAAACTAAAGCAACATGTGCAAGGAATCACCTGAACTCTTTTCTCTTGCGCACTTCCCCTTTGCTGGGATTTTCTTCGTCGGCACCATTGCAAGCGGCAAGTGCTGTACACCTTCAAGGGGTGTGGGCGACGTAGAGAATCGTCGTCTGTAGAGGTGGAGGTAGTAGAGGTTGGGGCGGCGGCCGACCGGTTGCTGAGGCGGAGATGAGGCGGCGGTCGGCCGGACTGCGCGGCGAGATGAGGCGGCGGCCGACCGGTTGTCGAGGCGGAGATGAGGCGCCGACCGACCGGTCCTGCGGCGGAGAACAGGCGGCGGCCGACCGGTGCTGCGGCGTAGATGAGGCGGCTAGGGTTGGAAGGACTCAGGCGGATGAAGAAGCGGGTAGGGTTCGAAGTGGACTTGGGCGGCTTGAAGCAGCCTGTGGTCACATATGTATTACTGAAGCATGCGAAATTACTTGCAAGTCCTAATGTTTAGGAGTGTAGTGCATTGCGAGGGTGGGTAGAAACGTAAATTCATGCCAAAATTTCGCTGTGGGCGCGGGAGGTGCGCGCGCGTGGCCAAAATATTTGGCCCCTGGCCTGGGCGGGTAATGGATGGGTATTTTGAAATGTTTTATTAATTTTTTTTAACTATGGTTCTTCAACTTGGAACAGTTTGTTATTTTGATTCTTATTTAAATGTTCAAAGTTGTTTATCTTCCTCTTCCGAGCACCAAATTAGTTGATTCTTTTTTCTATGAACTTGGAAAAATATTATGTACCAATGAATCCCATGTAAATGAACCTAACTGATATACATTCTACACTTTGGTTTAGACCCATTTGTTGATCACTTTTTTATTTTATAAAATATTTTCTAAATTCATAGCCGAAAGGAATATGGTTTAGATTTTTTGTGTGAAGGCTTATCTTAAGCACATATACATCCACAATTTTTGGTTAAATTTTCAAAACAGTTTTACATTGGTTTCATTCTCTTCACCCAAAAATTGAGTTCAAGTTTCATATCAAATGAAACTCAAGAGTCCCGTTTGAATATGATTGTTTTTTCGAAATCTCAAAAAAAAATATTTAAAAATACAACCATGTCATACATGGTTTCAAACATTGCCATAACAAATTTGAGGTCAAAATTCATTATATTTATTGAGATAAAAATAGTGAAAGAAATTAAAAAATCATTTTTAATTTGTTATTTTTGTATCTCCCAAACAAATTTGACTTTGAATGGGAATTTTGGCATATGTAACTATAATGTGCCTCGGAAACGGGACCAATTTTGAATGTTTTTTTTTGAAACTTTTCATATATGTACAAGTTCTTGAAATTCATAGAATCATTTTAAATTGTGTCACTGACACGTGGGTCAGCGGACTGTTTTACGTTTTCAAGTGACGGAAACGTACTACTGTCGTGTGTATGACATGTGGGTCATCCATTGCACTGGACATATTTGTTCACCACTGGTAGCTGTCTGTTCCCCAATCCTCGTCCACTTCTCGACCTAGCCCAGACGCGCCGCTGCAGCTGGCTCGCCGGCGAGCCCTGCTTCCTCTCCCGCCGGGGCCCCCGCCCCCCCCCCCCCCCCGCGCCCCCATCCCGTGGGGCCACCACCGCGGCGCATCCTCCGGGGGCCGGCCGCCGCCCCGCATCCCGGCCGGGGCCGCCCGCCGGGGCTGTCGCCGCGCCGCATCTCGGCCGGGGCTCGCCGCCGCGCCGCATCCCGCCGGCGAGCCGCCGCGCCACATCGCAACGCACCGCATTTCCATGGCGACATCAAGCACCCGTTCGTCCCATGTGTATGCCGCAACTAGCCATGGTTGCAAGGTGGATGAGTTCGCCGAGGCTCACCCGTGCCTTATCGTGTTCCGCCTCTTTGCTATGAGCCGGCGGTCTATTGCTCCCGCAATATGAAGGCACCAAGGTGGATCTCTTGGAGCACCGAGAATCCGGTCGCGGTACTACGGGTGCACGATGGCCGGGGTAAGAACGTACAAAATTATCGTCTTGGTGATTCTCTATCATATAAGTGTGATCCATTTCTTTAAGTTGCAGACGCCGCGTGATTGTGGTTTCTTTGAGTGGGCCGATCCGATGACACCTGACTTTCTTAAGGAGTTGCTGCTGGACATGAAGAATGTTGTGTTCAAGTTAAAGAGGGAGAGAACTGAAGCTGGTGGTGATGAACGCTGTGACAAAGATGTTCAGCAAGTAACTGAGCTCAACCATTTGCTACAGAGGCAATTGTTCAAGAAGGATGCGAATTGCAAGCCAAGAACAAGGAGTTGGAGGCATTGCAAGGAAAGATGCGAAAGGAGGCAATAATTTGTTGGCCTGGTGTTGTGTCTTTGTTCTAGGAATGTTTTTCTCCATGTTGTTAAATTGTGTTAAGATGCCATGATCTTCTTAGATGGAGGTTTGATGGCCTGGTGTTGTGTTAGTTGCTGGCATAGTGGCCTGTTTTCAGGTGTTAGGACATGACCAAATTTGTTGCTTGTAAGACATGTGTTTCACTAATCAATGAAATTTGTTTTCTCCAGTTAAGCTACTAGTTGTTTCTCTAATATTTTTAGAATCAGTAGTAAATCAAGAAACACATATGAATAATCAACAATCGAGTCCGACCACATGATCCGTGAAAAAAATTGCTCCAAACAGAGATGCCAACGGGTGACATGTTTCGAAGCAACAATAATCATGGTTCATTACAATGACCATAGGTGATATCTTTCAGCAACAACATAAATAAAAATGAGTTTACAAACACATGCTACACGGAACTACTCATCGTCGCTATCGACTTCCATAGGGTTATGTTCATCTTCACCTGCAAGTACTCCATGAATGTGTCATCATCTTCCTCATCGGATCCTTCGGCTTCACCATGTTGGTTTGATTCAAGATGAGGGTAACTTCAAAGATCGTCCACAACTTGGCGATCTTCATCATCTCGGTTCAAAGGCAAGTCATCTACAATTTCCCGTACTTCCGGTCTCCTCCCATCTTCCTCAACACTATGAGCCTCTTGGTATGGGCATGCGAGTACATTCATTTTGTTCATTGACATTGTATAAATGTCGATGCTTGAACATTTGGACAAGCTGCCGCTTTACGCCATGCTTATTATCTGGCAAGTAGAAAATCTGTCTAGCTTGTGTGGCCAATATGAAACAGTCTTTCTTGTACCACAAACTTCCAATATTGATGCTTCTAAAAAATCCATCATCCTTTATTGCAGTCCTCTTACCATCCAGCTTGTACCAGTCACACCTAAAAACAACCACAGATCTTGTAGTCCCATCTTGCCTCGCCGTTGTACCGCAACTCAATTATATCATTCAATTTTCCATAAAAATCAATTGGTTGCTCATTATGTGTGCTAGCACATGCCACTCCGCGCTTCTGTGTCTTCTTGTTTTCATCACGGTCAACGGTACAAAACCGAACGCCATTGACAACACATGAAGAATAAGATCTTACTCTCATGTCGGGGCCGGATGCTAAGGCAAACAAATCATCATCAACACTTTCTCGTGCTATTCAACCTCCGGATCTGCAAATTGGATTGGTTATTAGCAAATCATTAACAAAAAAACAGAATGTATATTTCAATAAAATATTATGCATTAACGTGGTTTCTGAACCAAGTAGCAAATCCAAGCCTTGTCCTTCTATCAAGATCAGCAGCTGCAACCCCAGCTTCCTGTAATTCACCTTCAAATATTCTGTGAAGAAAATTTCAGCAAATATGTCAACATGTAAATTGCGAAGAATACAAGATAGAGTCATACAAATATATGAACAAAGTAAGTGTAGGGCATACTTTATATACTCCTGAGCCTGATCGCAATTATTGAGGACATACCAAACTAGTTGATCGTAATCTTCCGTGTAGATTAAGTTACATGCACCAATCAGATTAACCCCATGCCCAAAAACATCAATGGTGTAGGTCGATGGATCCGCAAAACCAAAATTTCTAGGCGGTCGGTTAAACCTCGTCTCCACATCGTCCATATACCTAGAGCAGAATATGAGGGCTTCGTCTGCTACATAAGCCTCAGCAATTGAGCCTTCGGGTCGTGCCTTGTTCCTAACTGCCCTTTTCAAAGTGTAGAGCCGTCGCTCAACAGGGTACATCCACCCAAATTGCACTGGCCCTCTAAGAAGTGCTTCGGCCGGGCAAATGGACGGCAAGGTGAACCATTACATCAAAAAAAGGCATGGTGGAAATATTTTTTCAAGCTTGCACAAAATAACTATTATTTCTAACTTCATTCGAACCAAGATGTCTTTGTTCAATGTTTGGCCGCACAATTCCCTAAAAAATTTCCCAAGCTCCGCAATCACTTGATATATATCATCATCCAAAAGTCCTCTCATACCAACGAGTAGTATCCTTTGCAATAGAATGTGGCGGTCATGAGTTTTAAGGCCTTGCACATTGCTTCCCCGTGCACTTACACATCTTTCAATATTTGCAACATAGCTATCCGGAAACTTTGCTTGCTTCAAAAAATTACGAATTCAATCTTCTTTGCCTTGGACAATGTATAACGAGCTTTAGGCATTGCATATGAATCCCCATTTTTCTGTAAATGCAGTTCTGATTTAATATTCATGTCAGCAAGATCAAGCCTTGCCTTTATGGTGTCTTTAGTCTTGCCAGATATGTCAAGAAGTGTACCAAGGAGGTTGTCACAAATGTTTTTTTCAATGTGCATCACATCTAGATTGTGTCTAAGCTTCAAAGATGACCAATATGGTAAATCCCACAACTTAATCTTCCTACCCCAAATTGGCACAGGTTCATCACGCTGCCTTTTTTGACCCGGTCTAACATCTTTTACATTCTCCAATTCTTGTAGTAGCTCTTCAGTTGTGAATGTACCTGGCATGTCTTTGCTTTCATGTACAGAGGCATATAGATTATTGGTGCGCAGCCGATGACGCCTAGGAAGAAAACGACAGTGACCAATATAGCAAAGCTTGCTCCGTATAGAATATGACAAGGGATTTTTATCACAATGGAGACAGGCAAAGTAACCTTTCGTCGTACGTCCTGATAAAGTGCTAAGTGCTGGATAATCATGAATGCACCACAACACAGCAGCTTGCAACTTAAAAGATTTCCCTGTGACAGCATCAACTGTGTCGACACCAGACCAAAGGGTAAGTAAATCATCCACAAGAGGCTCTAGAAAAACATCAAAATGCTTCCCAGGTGATTTAGGTCCAGGAATCAACAAAGCCATCATGAAATTTGATTCTTCCATACAGACCCAAGGTGGAAAATTGTATGGAATCACAAAAATAGGCCACATACTATAGGCTGATCTCATATTGCCAAATGGATTGAATCCATCCGTAGCTAGGCCAAGTCCGATGTTCCGTTGTTCCTTTGCAAAATCCGGCCAAGCTTTGTCAAACTCTTTCCATGCCTCTCCATCCGCAGGATGGGACATTTCTTTCTCTTTCGATTCCCTCTCGTGACCGATGCCACCTTGCTTCTCGAGCTGTTTTCTTCATAGCAAATATCCGTTGAAGCCTAGGTACCAACGGAAAATGCCGCAACACTTTCTCGGAATCTTCTTCTTCTCGGGATCTTTCCATCTTGATGCTTTACAAATTGGACAATTATCAAGATCCGCATTTGCCTTTGTAAACATGACACAATTGTTTGGGCAAACATGTATAGACACATAACCAAGTCCTAACTGTCCGCAAAGATTTTCTTCGCTTCATCATACGATTTAGGAAGACAATTGGACTCTGGGAAAGCTGAACACAATATTTTCAGAAATGCAGTAAATGCTGAGTTGCTGATCCTATAATATGACTTCAAATGGAGCATCTTCACTACAAATGAGAATCTTGTAAATTGAGTGCAACCAGGATATAGTTGTTGCTTTGCTTCTTCCATCAGAGCTTTGAAAACAGACTCATGGTTACCTGATGGGTTGTCATCTTCAGGTGCTACATCATTTGATGGTACTTCAGCCCCCATTAGATCACTTAAGATATCTTCAACTCTATCTGCAGCATTGTTGTCATCATCCACGGGATTATAATGTGCATCAACATGTTCTCCACCTCCCTCCAAAACATGAACATCATTATCCTCTCCATGATGACACCATCGTGTATATGTACTGGACATTCCATTCATTAAAATATGCCTCCGCACATCACTTTGACACATGGATTTCTGGTTAATACACCGACTACATGGACACAAAATTGCATCATCCTCAGCGAGTCTGCCCCTAACAAAATCCATGAAATTACTAACACCGGCAATATATTCTGGAGTGAAGAGAGCACTGTGTATCCATCTCCTATCCATCTGTATTCATGGGCAATGCAGGAAACATATTCACAAAACATTCTTGTCCAAATCCCAAATTGAAGTGGATATGAAAATACATACCGGGGAAAGTGGTGCAAGATTTGCGAGGCCGCCAATGGAGCCGCTCGGTGCGTGAGCCCCAAGGACCGCCAATGGAGCCGCTCACGATGCCCGAGCTTCCACCGGAGCCTCGCGCACGATGTAGATCCGGCCGGCGAGCACCGCGGCGCCACCGCACCGCCGGCGCCTCCAAGTTCCGCCGGCATGCCGCCCCGCCTAATTCCGCCACCACGCCGCCCCCACCCAACGCCGGGCCGCCGGGGCGGCCCCGCGCCGCCGCGCGCGCTCCTCCACCGCCCGGGTGCTCGCCGTCGCACACTCCACCACCGCACCGCCGTGCCTCCCGTTGAGCCAACACGCCGCCCTACTTAGTTCCGCCCACCACGCTTCCCCACCCCACGCCGCGCCGCCGCAACGCTCTACCGCCGCCCCCACCGCAACGCTCCGCCACCGCCTCGCCCCTACTCTGTCTTTGCGGCTCTTCGATTTTGCTTCGATTCTGTTTTTCCAGCTCTTTGATTTTGGCGGAAGAGACAACAAAAAACGATCGATTTTGTGTACTTAACCTTTCGGTCAAAGTATAAAACAAATATATCCGCATCACATGCAATACACCTTGATGCCTCGGTGGTAAGTCTCTTCGGTCCTTCACTTTGCCGGTTGCGGGTTCGATTCCCGGGCTCAACAATTTTTTTCATCCGCAGGGGATTTGCCACGTCATCCAAGCCACACCGGACCTACATTGACACGTCACTATTTCAATCTATGATGTTTCCTTCCTGACCGTCATAGACAGGGGACCAAAGTGTCACACGTGGTAGACCGTCACAAAACGAGCACCTTATTTTTAAACTGTCATAGCACTGTCATAGAATTTGTATGTGACGACAGTTTTAGAAACTGTCATGATCAAACTGTCATGTATCAACACCATTCTTGTAGTGTAAGAGCATGGGATGTGGGCTCCAGTCCAATGGCTTTGTGGGTTAAGTGTTTGAACATACTAAGCACTTGTTGGGAATGGGACCGGTAAGCCTAGTACCTTAATGAGGCAGTAAGGGATTTCACCGTCACTACTCTTGGGATGCGTCTCACGGCTAGCTACCGGTGGTGCATGTGTGAGTCTGGGTGCCTCGCGGGGTATGCCAGATAGTCGGTACCAAAGACTGTGGCCTTTTATCCCGAATCGAGGATTTTTCGGGAACTGCTTAGTGGTTGTCCTCGCGAGGGCATCCCAACATGTGTTTAGGTCTACCTTGCAAGGTTTTAAATCAACTGGTTGTCGGACCCTCACCGTTATCTAAGACTACTTATCCTACTGGCCATGAGATCCCTAATGATGGAAGTTGATGAATATTATGCTTGATAATTGTATTGCACAACTTATGCTTGCAATAGATGGCTAACATAGAAAAGTAAAACCAACTAGAACTTGTGCTAAAATATTGAAAGTAAGGACATATTCTTTGTTGCCTTTCAGCAAAAGAAACCCCAGTGGCCAAAAAGCTTATCATGTTTAGAGTTGGTGATGTAGTTATCACCGACGGGTAAGTCTTGTTGAGTATTAGTATACTCAGCTTGCTATAATCTGTTGTTCCAGGTAATGCCTTTGTTGATGTGTGGCCCGGAGAGATGCCACCCGGCTGGGAGCTGGAGTGGGTGGAGGACGATGAATGAAGGCATCATGGTTGGCCTCCCGTGGTGTTTCCGCTTGCTGATTAGTTCTTTTCCGCTGTTTTAAAAAATGAACTTCGTTGTCATGTTAAAGACATCGGTTTGTAATAATTAAACCCTTCGGGGTAAATTTCGGATGTTAATCATGTATCATCTCTGGACTCACCTTCGTGTGAGTTTTAATGCATATATGTCGATCCTTGTTGCTATGTAATTGATTTACCGGGCGTTAACCCGGCAACTAACGACAGGATGATACTTTATTATTGCTTAATGACCAAAGTGGATTGGTTTAGGCGATAGTACGATATTTTCCTGGGCGGGTTGTCATACTCACTCTCCGGTGAGGGGGAGGCCTAAGTGCGACGCAAAAATGAGGTCCAGGGGTGCGGGGAGGTGGATATGGGCGGTGTTGTGGTCGACCTGCAGCTGAAGGCGGCGGATGGACGACGGCGACGACCAGAGCGACGGCGAACTATGCGGCGGCGGCGCATGCGAGGAGTCGCGAGGCAAGGGCAGGTTGTGTGCTCTATTTTTACTAAGCAGGCCTGAGGCCACCAAACTCCTCCCATGCGTGCATGGCCTGTTTTGCAACCACCAACCTGGGCCTCTTGGATTGAAAGTGATGGTGGGTCGAAAATAAAGTTGTGGCAGCCCATCATGCACTTACCTTTGCATTTTTTCATAATTTTAATTTTTGCAGATTTTATATTTCAGTCCTTAGACCTTTGTCCATTTACCTTCTGCAAATAATATGAGACAATACATTTGTCTTCAGACCTCCTGTAATTTCAGATATTACATATGAGTGTGTTTTCCTTATGCATTTCCATGTCCTTCATTTTTACAAGTTCTTTGCAAAATTATATTCATCACACTAATTTTTATGCAATATATCTCTAAATTGGAAAGGTTCTTGGAATTTTGAGATCATACGCATGCCTCCGCATAGCGTCTATTTCTCAAATCTCGGAATTGTTACCAAAAGGGTACACGCTTATAAAATTACTCTATTATTTCCCCTAAGTCAGCGTACTTTGGAGATTTAATATTGAACTATTTTAATCATGCGACAACCTTTTTAGGTGCCCAATTTATTGAGAAAGTTTATTTATTGATTGAGTTCATTTTACTTGAATTCACATAATATTGCATCAATATGCCATAATTTCTCAAAATTGTTGGCAATAACAATATAGGTCCCAAATTCTCTTATCGAGGGATGGAAGGCAAAGTCACCAAAGAGTTTGAGTTCCTCGCTCTTGATGGCTCCAATTTCCCTTCCTGGGCGATGGATGTCAAAGTACAACTATCGACCCTCGGATTATACAAATGTATTGATGATACGGCCGAAGGGACGGTAAACCCCTCCAACATGTCAAAATTCCTTGCCTTAAAGGTTATGAGAAACCATATCCATCCGGATTTAAAAATGGAGTACATGTATGAGGAGGACCCCCGTGTTCTACGGACATCTCCGAACAATTGTTATGAATAACATAAAGCCATTGTCCTCCCGGAGGAAATGCATGAGTGGAACCACTTACGTCTACGGGATTTCAAAACTATGGATGAGTTCAACCATGACGTTCATAAGATTTGCTCTAAGCTTCGATTTTGTGAGAGAGAACCTACTGGAGAGGACAAAATTGAGAAAACTTTGTCTACGATGCTCCCTTCGAAAGGATTATCACTCAACAATATCGTGAAAAGAATTTCACGAGTCTATTCTTCGCTCATTCAAACATTGAAACAAGCGAGAAAAGAATCATGAGATCACCGTGTGGAACTCAAATCAGCACCCATTGGGCACTGCGGCACCGCTCGAAGTATATGCAAATGCGAAGAAAAATGGTCCCAAAGGGAACATACGGACGAAAATTCCTCAAGCAAAGGCAAACATAAGTGAGCCAAAAAACCACGTGGGAATGTCCCAAAGGGGAAAGGTATTTTTAAGCCTAAAAATGAGAGTAGCAACAAAATCGTGTGCTTTAGGTGTGGTTGCAACAATCATATTGCTAAGAAATGCGGGACTCCTAAACATTTGGTTGAACTATACATGAAGTTCGTGGGTCGTACACCGGAGACAAAGAAGTATGAAGCACACTTCACCTCTCAAGCGCCGGAGACCGGAGCTATGGACCCCATCCCTCATGGAGCGGGAACGAGCAACACCGGGACTCCGCCAAGTGGGGAGGAAGACTTCATGGATGTCGACAAGATGCTCGTTGCTTCCAACGACACCTATGGAGACCTCATATAGGCTCCATAATTTCATTTTGCAAAAAGAAGTTATTGTAATAAAGACATGATGTTGCTATTAGTTGTAATAATGTACTTGTGATATCAATATATTTGTATGTACTTTCTATATCTTTACATTATTTTTATAATTTAAATTTTGCATTGTATAGATTGTTACGGGAGTCAATCCAATGGAAGAAGAAATATGCCTAGTGGATAGTTGCACCACTAACACTATACTTAGGGAAGTCAAATTTTTCCAAATTCTCACAAAGAGAGAAGGCCAAATTCCAATAGTTGGTTCCGGAGAGCTACTATCGTACTTCCAATGGGTACACAAATTAATATCAAGGAGGCATTATTGTATCCCGATTCAACACGTACTCTACTAAGTTATAGAGATATCCGGAAAAATAGGATTCATATGGAAACACATGAAGAATACAATGAGGAGTTCCTCCTCTTGACCAAAGATACCGGATATGGCAAACAAACACTTGAAAAAGTGCCTTCTCTCCCGTCCGGATTGTACTACACATACATCAAACCCGTACCACATGTTGCATACAAAGTGATTTTTCGAATGTGGATGCATTCAAAACTTGGCATGAACGCCTTGGCCATCCCGGCATCGGTATGATGAGAAAAATCATGAGCAATTCAAGTGGACATGGTATGAGCGATAGAAAATTTCCGGAATCCTCAAATTTTATATGCACCTCATGTGTAACTAGGAAATTAATTTTGACACCATCACATCTCAAAATACGAAAGTTGAACCACTAAAGTTTCTTAAACGCATTCAAGGTGACATTTGTGGTCCAATTCAACCTTTGTCCGGACCGTTTAAATACTTCATGGTTCTAATAAATGCATCCACAAGATGGTCTCATGTGTGTCTTTTATCGTCACGGAACCATGCTTTTGCAAAATTGATCGCACAAGTCATCGGACTTAGAGCGAGTCATCCCGAACACCGTATAAAATCAATTATATTGGACAATGCAACACAATTTTCTTCCAAAGCCTTCAATGATTATTGTATGGCATTAGAAATTGAAGTACAACATTTTGTACTATATGTTCACACACAAAATGGTTTAGTTGAATCTCTTATCAAGAGAATAAAGCTCATTGCTAGACCCCTAATGCAAAATTGTAACATACCAACCTCATGTTGGGGTCACGCGATCTTTACACGCTGGTGACTTAATACAATTGCATCCAATTGCATACCATACGACTTCCCCCATTGCAATTAGTTCGTGGTGATCCTCCTAGTATTTCCCATCCGCGGATATTCGGTTGCGCCGTATACGTACCAATCTCACCACCAAAGCGTACATCAATGGGCCCTCACGGAAAATGGGGATCTACGTGGGGTATTTATCTCTGTTGATCATTAAATACCCGGAGCCCCTTACGGGGGACTTGCTCACGGCCGTGCGCGATTGTATCTTCAATGAAGAACATTTCCCGGCATTGGGGGAGAATTCAAGTATCACACCGAATGCCCGAAAATAAATTGGGATGCCATAGACACCCAAAAGGAGGATCCTCACACTAAAGAATCCGAACTTCAAGTTCAAAGGATTATAAATTTGCAAAATGCTGCAAATAATTTGCCGGACTCATTTACCATGAGCAAAAGTGTCACAAAATCATACATTCCTACTAGGAATGTGCCGAACGAATAGAGGTACCAAATAAAACTATTCAACTCACTTTTTCAAAAGAGAGTGGGAGAAGCACGGCAAATCCTCGCAAGCGCACGAGGAAACAAAGGGATGAACGTTTAGGCACGGTAAATGAAACTCAACCTCAAGTTGAGATACACCGAGTGGATTTACACAATCCACCTCCCACATCAACAATGCACTCAATTTATGATGATGGGACATTGGAACGCCCGGCGCCATCGTATTGGGAAATACCGAGTCGCCATTCGGGGTCAATGAAATTTCCATAAACTATGTTGATTCTGGAGAATCATTCGATCGTAAGACTACTATTGTCGACATATACTTTGCCTCATCGGTTGTTGAATCCACTTGTAGATAAGACAAATGGGTTCTTGTTACATTACCACTTGTAGATATCACTTGTAGTCTTTTAATCTTTGCATACCTCCGGGGATGATCCTCTCTACCTTGTTGGCACCACATTGAGATGAGCCACTTGGAAATGATATCACTAGGTGACACCACTTGAAAGAAGCTTGCATAAAAGACACTTGGGGTACCACAAGGATTAGGAATGTATGAGTACATTGCCTTTGAACTTATATAGAAACATAAGCTCGCAAGGACATGACTCAATAGCATGAAGCTCATATTGCTATATTCACTCTTTTAGAGATGTTAGATCACATTGAGAGTGAAATAGCATTCTCTTAGAGTGAAGCACCGCACCGGAACGCGTCACCAAGGGACTACATAAGATAGGCTTCAAACAATATTAGTCCCATAACCAAACCATTGGATGAGCTCCCCCCTAAATGTGTGCATTTAGTGTTTGAATCACCAACCAAATGTATGCACATTGTTTATGACAACAAAAGGGAAGCTAACCCTATAGCTTGCTCATGATGCAAAGAGATATATATGAAAACATGCACCATGAAAGAACAAGTGTAGCTTTCCTACACACTAATCAAACAATGCAAGTTGCTCATGGGTTAGCACATGACACAAGCAACCTACTATATGTAAATATTGCAACAGATGTAACCTAAACAAGGCAATGGAGCTACAATGATACAAGAGATAGGTACTAGTTTCCATTACCTCAACCTAGGAGAACTTGGGCAACACATGTCCAACTTGCAAGCTTGGCTTCTAGGCTTGAAACTTCACATATTCTTTGTGCCAAGCCTCCCAAGTCCCCGCACTCATGGCCTTTAAGTGGCCTTTGGAACCCAAACCATTTGAGGCCCCTTCATGTTGATGATGACTTCCTTGGGCACCCAAATGGGTTGGTTTCAACCCCACTTCTCCTTCATCTTCCCAACCTTGTGTACAACCACCTTGCCATTTGCCTTCTTCTTGATGACGTAGGTGTTGCTCTTGGTCTTGTTCTTGCGGTTGGGCTTGGTGTCGATGAGGGAGCTCTTGATGGTGTGCTTCAATTTCTTCTTCTCGCCCTTGTCCATCTTCTTGACAAATTGAGGGCACTTGTATAACTTGTGCCCTTCTCCATGACACTTGTAGCAAGTCACGGTTGCACCCTTCTCAAGCTTTTTCACCATGGGATCATGGTTATCTTGAGAAGATTGGACTTTGCTCTTCATGTCTTGAGAGATTTCCACTTGTTCCTCATCGTTCTTGCCCTTGCCCATCAAGCTTGCCAACCTCTCTCGGAGCCATTTCACTTCTTGCTTAAGCTCATCATTCTTCTTGCCTATGAGGGAATCACATGTTTCTACAACAACATTCTCATTGCAAGATGGTGAGCAAGATTCATCAATTAAATCAATGCAAGAAGTTGAAGCATCTACCTTGGAAATAGGAATTGCACAAGGGATAAATGATTCATCAAGCTCAAAGGAATTACTTGTTTTAGTCTCAATACTCTCAAGCTTAGATTTTAGCTCATCACACTCCTTGCCGAGCAATTTGAATTTGCACAACAAATGTTCATAATTTGTAGCAAGGGTTGTACTAAGATCATTGAGAGCATTGAGTTCTTTAATTTCATTTGCTTGTTTCTTAAGCATTCCTTTTTGCTCATGGACTAGCTCAACAAGATCATCAAGAGAGGTGGTGTCGGATTCGTCATCACTTACATTGTTCTCCATACCTTTGGCCATAAGGCACATGTGTAGTGATGATGAAGGACCTTGCATGAAGCGGGTGGTGAAGTTCTTTCTTGATTCATCACTTGAGCTAGAAGAACTTGATTCTCCACCACTTGCCCACTCACGAATGGTGATAGTTGCTTCTTTCCTTGGTCTCCTCTCCTTGACCACCTTCTTCTTGGGCTTGTGCTCGATCTTGGTGAACTTGATGTGTTGATGATGACGCCCTTCTCTCAAGTGGACGTTGTAGCCGTACATGTTGACTTTCTTCACATACTTGAAGGACTTCTTCACGTACTCGGCCACCATGGATTCAACCTCTTCATCACTTGAGGAATCTCCATCGTCGCCATCATCACCATCATCCTCGCTTGAGCTTCCATGTGTAGCCATCCTACTCAACATCTTCTCTTGTTGGCTTGAGAGAGGATGGCTTGTAGTTGGAGAGGATGGTTCGTGGAGCTTTTCTTGGGGCGCCTTCTTTGACTTGGGCATGAGTTGAACCTCATGTGCCATGATCTTTCTCAAGATATGAGATGGCTTCAATTCTTCGAGCTTCTTCTCGTAGATGATTGCCTTCACCAAGTCATAATTGGGCTTCCGGAGACTTTGAAGGATCTTGCGGTTGATGTTCAAGTCCGTGATGTCCTTCACACCTAAAGCATTGATCTCATTGACAAGCACATTTAGGCGTGAGTACATAGATTCAGCATTTTCATTTGCAAGTTGCTTAAAACTATTGAATTCCTCAAGGAGACAACCGTAGTGTTCATTAGCAACTTCTTTTGAACCCTCATTTTGCTCCTTGATGGTTTTCCATAGCTCATGAGCATTTTCATAAGTAAAAACTCTATTGCAAATGCCTACATCTAGTGAGGAAAAAATGATACTCTTAGCAATCACATCAAATTGTTTTTCCTTCTTAGTACCATTTCTCATGCCCTCATCGTTGACTCTCCAAACATCAAGGTCCTTTGCTTGGAGATAGGCCTCCATGAGAACCTTCCACCGAGGATAGCCCGTGCCATCGAAATGTGGAGCCAAACCTAAGGTATCCACCCCTTTCATTCCTCTATAGAGCAACTCACTAGGCGGTGAAGCCTAACTTGTTCCAATGAGCCGGTTTTCACAATTCACCAATCGAATTGGTGTTTCCTTGTGAAGGAAGTGAGTCCCGGCTCTGATACCACTTGTAAGGAATCGGATGCTCATTAGCCTAAGAGGGGGAGGGGGGTGAATTAGGCAACTTAAAACCTTAACTTATGGCTTCACTGAATTTACACAAAGATAAACTAGAACATACTATTTAGATGTGCAACTAGGGTTGTTCTAGTGTGAAACTCCCATCCCAAACAAAGTTTTGCAACCTATAGCCAATCATAGCATGGTACTACTCTAGAAAAGTAGAGGCAAGCAAAGATTGCAATAGAGTAAATGCGGAAACGTAAAGGGGATGAGAGGAAGCAAACTCTTGACACGCGATTTATCCGCGGTATCGGTAGGCACTAAGCCACCCCTAGTCCACGTTGAAGCACTCACACAAGAGTATTGCTTCCCGGTCACCAAGTCTCTCCTAAGAGCACCACTTGACTCGCCACAAAGGGTAGCCACTTAGGCACTTGCCAAGCTCCCTTGGTCACCTTGATGCCGCCTCCACTAAGGACCTTTTCCACCAAGGAAGGGGGTCTCCACGTCCCCCGCACAAAGTGTCCTCGCCGCTCCACACCAAGCCGGAGGGTCGATGACGATTGCCGGTGAGCCACTTAGGCCCCAAGGCTTCCGGTGGACCTTGTACACCTTGATTCACTCAAGAATCACCTCACAAGATTGGCACAACCTTGCACTCACTCAGCTCTAAGCTAAGCGTAGCACTAAGCACACACACAAAGCATATGCAAGTCTAAGGATGAGCAATTAAGCACTTGGATGGATTGGATATGATCTTCAATGTGTCTTGAACTCCTCTGCACTTCCACACAATCCAGCCTTCTCAAATGGATGAGTGGAGGGGGTATAAATAGCCCAAGGCATCCGAAGAGCCGTTGGCTAACGCGCCACCTGGAAAAGGTAGCGTCGGATGAACCGATGCTAGATTTTCCGGGCGTCGCTTCATCCGGTGCCCCTCCCACGTCACGTAGCCGTTGAGATTCTTCGACACAACCGCTCGACGCTATGCACCGATGGTGCGTCGGATCATCCGGTGTTGAAGACCCCGCAACTAAGTCGTCTCTGTTAGCTTCCACGTGATTGGTCGGATCATCCGTGTCTTGAAGGCTTTGTCTTGGCACGTCTTTGTCTTGATTCAAAGCGAGCGTCGAATAGACCGACGGTGTCCTCACTTAGACCATCGGATCATCCGATGCTACTATCTTCGCCGCTCTTCCTCTCGCAACTCGTCCGACGCTACTAGAAAATGTATCGTCGGTTCATCCGACGGTGCCTAGGGTTTCAACCAAAGTGTACCAACTCGCCCGACAATTGCACCGACGCTTGCTATATTGGTACCGTCGGTTCATCCGACGATGTCTTTTTCCTTCTTTTTCTTCACGTCTTCAACTTGGATCTTTGCTTCAACTTAACATACTTAACATGCCTTTACTTATTGCCTCAAAATATATACTAAGTCCTCAAATTTGCTGTAAGTAACCTAACATGTCCATGGTATGTTAACTTGTGGCATGACATGTTAGCTTGGGCATGGTATGTTAACTTGTGCATGGTATGTTAACATGTGGTAACATCCATGGGACCTAGGAATGCCTACAAATACATGCTAGACAATGTGGTTAGTCCCATTACTTGTGTTAGCATGAATCACCAAAATCAACTCGAACAAATGGCAAATGGGGCCATGTTCGCTACGAAGTCACATCCATTCCGCTCGGGCGCATTTAGCAAACTCGGGATACATGGTTGGTGTCATTCCCTAGGAATACCATCAAAACTTAATTAATTCCTAAAAGCGTACGTAGTTATCCTACCTTTGAGGAAGGATCGGTTCACTTGGGCAACTTTAGTGTAGACCATGATCCTTCACCATTCCATTGACTCCTCAAGATGGTATTCTCACTTTAGGTATCCCGGAAACATTCATAGCTTCATGGCTTTGCCATGCTTATTCAACAATTCCAAATAACCACACTCGGTTAGGTGAGCAATATTCCTCACTTACGCTCACCAACTCTTATTACTCATCTCCCAATAGGGTGGTAGGTTCCGAGTACGAGGTCGGACGAATAACTTACGTCCGGTAGTTGTCGGAGTTATTCTCTTTCCCATTAGTTCAATATACGGTGTCCGGTAGAGCTTCTTTATTAATTTCTTATTCCAAAAGTGGGATCGACCGAACTCCATATCTTATTCCAAAAGTCAACCCCGTAATTCCTTTACATACCCTTCGGACATCCTATTCCGGAAGCGCAATTTGTGGTGCACGGTTGTTTCTTGCTTACACGGTAGTTTCCAAAACAACCGCTTAGGGGGTAAGATGGGTTAATCCAAATAAAAATGACTCTAGGATGACTGCTCGTGTAGTGCAAACCCCTGTATCCTTTGAGTTTAGTCATCCGAATCAAATCCAAAACCTCAACAATACCTTCCGGGTCGAGGTACTTGTCTACTTAGGGATGATCCCTTATGCATGGATTCATTACTTCGTATACATGGTCGGGGGCGCAATTCCATAAAACATGCGTGATTGTCCGTCCGTGGAGAGTTCGATGCGCTTATATCCACTTCCTCATTATCTTGGGTTGTCTTCTCGATATGTTAGTTGCTCTTATCGATGAATCCATTGCCACGATATGAGGTTACAATGTTCCTTTGAGTCTCCACATGGGTCAATTCGCGTTTAGTGCGAAGAACCTTATAGGCAAACTCTGTATTCCAATTAGCAAATTCCAAAGGCGAACGTTCATAAGGTACCTTACGAAGCTAAAGTACTCAAATAAAATTTCCCGTATTGCCTCGTTGTTCCATAGGGATTACTTCATCTTTATCCGATAATTAAGTTCCGACCGAAATTATCCAAAATGTGTCACGAACATCTTAGGGGACTCAATCAATCTTAACCAATATATGCTTCCATAGGGGTACATGCACTCCCGAGCTTCAAAAGTTGCAAATCCTTGAGGTACTCATTTTCGGGTTTATGAACTTGAGTCCAATGTTCATAGGGTATCTCCTCTAAAGTCTTGGTCCGATTTGCCGAGGTTGCAAGAAATTCTCTTCGTTTTCGTAGCATGACCTTGTGAAGTTGGCTATACGTCGATCTTCATTCTCGTTAGCTTGATCTTGCGGAATGGGTAGCTAAGGCCTCTAAAGGAGTCATCTAAATATCTAGCAAACATAAGCACTCAATACAATTTCACACAACCATGAAGAGGCAATACAACCATAAAACCATAAAAGATCCAATCACTCAAGCAATGCACCACACAAGTGTGTACCTCGAGGCCGACTCCTAAGACCTTTGAGGTTACACCACCATAAGCATACTAATATGTCGTGGCTCTTGAGGGACTTTTCCTAGTTGTTAGTGATAGAGCACTTGAAAGGTTGCATTCATACGATGTTTCGGTACATCGAAGTTTCCAAATCAAACTCGGTGAAACTCTTCTTCGTGCGGCTCTCGTGGAGTTATCCTTGCGAAGGGGGTGCTTTTTGTCTAATTTAATCCGTGCCCCCATGTTTCTCTTATGTTCATCTTATTCCGAGTTGTCGGCCCCCGCGAGCATCCAAGTTTCATACTTGCTTGCCACGGGGCAAAATCCATGGGGTCAATTATCGGGTTGTTACCCCGAGTATGTGATGCTCACTTGTAAGCCGGTGTTAACTCGATCGATCGGTCCACCGGTTGCCTCATGTAGCTACAACTTGTTCTAATATCTTAATTCTCTACGACTCGGCTATCCATATAGCTTCAAGTCTTCGGATCTTCATCCAACTCGCCGAGCTACGGCATCTCGGAATCTTCGACTCCCTGCATCCAAGCTTATGTGTGCCAGTTCCATATAGTGCATCCAAACTTATGTAGGTTGGCACACTTAAATTAAAGTCTTAACTCCTCATTGTCCACGAAGTTGGGCATCCCGTGTCACCCAAGCTTCGTTCTGAGCAAGAGGTGAACGGTGCATCTAGTCGTTAGTCTAAATTCCTCGTTGATAGTCTGAGCTCCAGAGTAGAGACAATCGTGTTGGTGTAGAATTACGCTGCAATCTTAGAGGATATTCCAAGTGAGTCCAGTACATTTTCCTCCTTTTCCCCGTACTCTTTCTTCATAGTTGTCAATATCGTAGTTGTCTTTCCTTTGTATCAAACATCATTCCATAGAGTTGCAGGGTCATGGAGACTTCAACCGTGTAGAGGGGTTGTTAGTAAGTCAGTTAGTGAGAAATCAAGGACGTAATAGTAGATTTCAAGGGGTTTATATAGAAATCAAGGAGTATATACTCAAACAAGGATGTTTAGGTTGTCCTAAACTACCGGCCATTGCTAGGGCTCGTCCTACGGTCAAGTACAGCTCTGATACCACCTGAAACGAACCGAATTTCCGCGAACGGAAACCCGACTCTCCGCACCTCCGTGATAGTCCCAGGAAGCGGCTATCACGTGCAATCCCTGTCTCAAGTGGTACAAATCCATACAACACGGAAATAAAAGAGACAATACCTTATATTATTACAACATCAGAGTACAACTCTTCGGCACAAGCCGGGTACAAGTCCATCAGGACTGAATCAGGAAAGGTAAAACACTTACACAGCGGATCTATAGAAGCGAAGCGACTCCAACTCCACAGGCAATCTCAAGCATAGGACCAGCTCTAGTCTTCACACCTTCGTCGTTGAAGTTGTAGTCGTAGACGGTTACCAAGTCTGAAACACCAGCATCTACCCGATAAGCGGGTAGGTCATGTTACCTTCCCAACAAAGAGCAAAAGCGGTGGTTGAATCTAATATGCATGGATAAAACCTAAATTTGGCTGTAGAAAGCTATACATGCAGTGCGCGGTAGCAACAATCAAGGTATGTAGAATAAGCAGTGAGGTCCACACCTCCGGGAGGTCCGCACCTCTGAGGTCCACACCTCCGGGGTCTGCACCCCTCAACAAGGAAGTCCACACCAAAGCACTAAATCACAACCATGATCCAGCTCCCAACTCTCATCTGCGATGTGGGGCCCATCTGCTCCTATCCCCACATCTCAACGGCCTCAGGCCGGGCTCACTCACTCGGGGGAAAGAAGAAGCACAAGAAGAGAGTCTAGTCAGTTGAGAGATCAGAAGACTATCCATAACTAGTGGACACGGACTATAGCTATAGGTTTAAACACTCTGCAGAGGTTGTACAACTGTACCCGCCCGAATAGAGCCCGGATGGTAGCGAACCGCCCGAAACCCTACCATACGGTTGGAGTCCAAGTAAGTGGATAGTACCCTCCTGCGTCTCCGAGTCTGGCACCGGCCCCCCCGCCGTAGAGCTCGTACGCCGGCCGAGGGGTCCCTCGAAGCTGTGGAACCCTTCCCCGGCCTCACCGGGCGAAGTCTTCTAAGGAGGAATGCTATCTCCCATCACGATCACACCGATCCACCTACGGGCGGGGTGTTATCCACTATGATTCTCACCCCGCACCCCCCGCCCAATACAAGGCGGGCGGTTTGTACGGTAAAAGTCCACCGAAGCAAGGTCAACCGACGATCGGTCCTTAAGGGCGAGAGCGAGCACTCACCATCTCCATCCTATCCGACACGCCGCTCGGCGAGAGGGCGGATCGCATCTCCCCGAGGTAGGCGTTCACAAGTAACCAAACGGCTCACTCCCGCCCGTAACACACCAAGGGAGAACACACCCGTAACTCACGCTAGAACACACCGAGATCTCCCACATCTCAGTCCAAACCCAGAAAACCATCCATAATCAAGCAACAAAAGTATGGATAGTGTGTATATGGGACTAGCTAGGGGTCTGTAGCTAGTCCCGAGGTAGGTAAAGCAAGGAATCAGGATATATCAAATAACAAGGCAAGGCTAATCAAATGGCTATGCAATCCATCAATTCAGGTAACATAAATATAGCACTAGCAACTAATAGCATGCATGGGTTCTACATGGTTGGGAGTGACATGACACCTGCGCGGTAGTTGTCATAGAGTAGTAGAGGTTGAGCATCCTCTCGGGCAGAGTCGGGGTAGATGCGTCTCCTCAGTCGTCGCAACTCGGGTCTTCAACAAGAACACAAGCCTACACGAGATGCGACGCGGAAATAAATAACGAGCATTCATCTAAAGCAAAAATACCAAATAAAATCCAGAGTAAATACAAGCAGCAAATAAGCAAAGGTCGTGGTGGCGAGGTTCCTACAAGAAGATAATACATGGGACGAAGCCCGGACAGAGCGGTGGGGAGCATCGGTTCATGAGCGTCTCGACGGCCGGCGACGTTATGCGCGAACTCGAGGCTCGCACGTCGGCAAGGCGACGGTTCTTGAAAAGGGGTCGCGGCACGAAGGCCAGGATGCACATACTGATGACTCGGTCGGTGATGCACAACAGCGACGGGAGAGAAAGAACGCTAGGCTCAAGGCTTAGGCACAAAACATCGAACAGGTCATGGGCATGCCACAACTTGCATCTCCAGCATGCCATCCAAAGATTCAGTGTTCCGGGGGGGCAAAGACAAGCACGGCTCAAAGGCCGGTGTCATAGGCAGACAAAAAGGCTTGGGCGAACTGCTCACCGAGGGGCTTGTCGCGGGTCTAAGCACCGGGGTTAACAAAACCGTGGATGACCGGTTCCCACGGTTCACTAAAAACCGACCGGTAAACCGGTCAACCGGCCGGTTTACCGCGTTTGTGAATTTATAGGCACGGTTTTGGGGTGGGAACCGGACCGGTTCGTGTACGGGCCGGACCGGTTCCACCGGGAACCGGTCGAACCGGACCGGTTCCCACCGGTTTTGCGAACCCTGCTAAGCACTGCAGGGAGACGTCGTGGCTGCGACGGCTTGGTGCAGCACAGTGAAGGCCGGTGGTCGAGGTCGTTGTACACGGCAACCTCGTCAGCTCGGTGTCGTACGGCGCTCAGGCGCTCCATGGCTGCCCGATCCTTGGTGTCAGCGCGACGAAGGCAGCACCGCGACGAGGCTTCTCCCAATGACGGCCTCCGCGATGATCTCCTTGGCACCGGCTTCATCGAGCAGCAGCCCTGGTTCCTCTCGATGCAGCCCTCCTTGTGCGCGGTGTGGCGCTCCACCAGCGCGGCGCGGGGACGCAGGTGTCCCTGGGGGCGACGACGCAGAGCTCCCCAACGACGCTCCAAGGTGTCGTCGTGGCTGCAGGGCGGCGCGGACGCGACGTGGAGCGGCACGCCCCTCGTGCGCGATGTGGCATGGCCGTCGAGCGGCCTTCCCGGCGCTTCCTCCTGATCCGGCAGCTCCAATCCCCCTCTCCTTCCTCTCTTCTCCTCCCTCTCCTTCTTCTCTTCTCCTTTCTGCTCCTCTGATTTTTCCTTTTGCTTTGGTCTTGTGGCAGCACTGGGGGGAAAGAAAACCCCAAAAGAGGGCGGCTGTGCGAGGGGCGGTGGCGGCCTTGGGATAAATAGCCTGGGGCTAGGGTTCCTGGGCACGCGCCAGTGAGCGGGCGGCCGGGATGTGGTCGGCTGCTAGGCGAGGCAATGTAGCGGCCATCCGCGGAAGTCAACGCAAAAGCGAGGGTGCAAGGCAAGGTCACGGGCGGGCGCACAGTCGCAGGGCGCGTGCCAGTGCGGACGCGGCCGGCGAGCCCGTCCCATCGAGCGCGCACGTGTTGCTCGCGTGAGGATCGGTACGGACAGGGGAAGAAGAAAGAGGAATAGAGGGCTGACAAGTGGGTCCCGCTGGGCAGAGAGAGAAAGAGAGGAGTGCAGCTGGGCTAGACGGTTGCGGTGTTGGGCCAACTTGATGGGCCAGCCGGGGGGCCACGATGTTGGGCTGCGCACTAAAGATAGGTGGGTTGGTCTGAGGTAGTTAGCAGGTTGGGTTAGATAGGAGTTAGAGTTTGAAAATAGGTTTGATTTTTATTTAAAGTAACTCTGTATTCGTATAAGGTTTGAATTTGAATATAATTCAGATTCAAACTTCACTCAATTTGAAACTCCAAATAAAATTCAAGAAATCCAACTCACATTTATACCATAATTTGAATATAGTTTTCATACCGTTTTATTTTATAAGGAATTCGAGAAGAGAGGCTAGCAAATTGGGATCAAATTTGGTAGCTCACTTGTTCACACAAAAAGTTTTAATTTTTTTGCGAAAATTCACACATGGTAACTCATTCAAAATTCTGGTATGTTACACGGTGGTGCTACGGGTCATCGGTCTTCCTCCTCTCCAGTGAGGCAGTCCGGATCTGCCTGGCTTGTACTCATCTGCTCCTCCTGCCGGGCTCCGTGGACGCGGGAGGTGTTGATTCGGGTCGATCTGCTTCCTCTTCTGTCAGATATGCTTCCACTTGGTTTGTATCTTCTTCCTCTTCGGTTGGATCTGCTTCCTCTCCGTCGAGTCATAGAAGATCTGCTTCTTCTCCTTCGTTGTTGTTCGTTTCTCTGTCGATTCCCCTGAGGTGGAATCCCCGCCGGCTCCTCCCCAAATCCCTTCTTTTTACGGTGATGTTTTGCTTTCGATTTGGTAGTAGTTGTTGTGATGTTTTTTATTGCGATTTTGTACTGCCTCTCGAGGTTTGGTCGATGATGAAAATGTCCTATAGATGAACTGTGAATGCTTGTGATGAACTGTAAATGCTTGTGATTAATTGTGAAATCTTGTGATATACTATGAATGGATTTTGGTCTATGATGTATTTTTCCATTGCACAAGAGGCATTATTTGCAGTCGTGCTATTACACATTGTTCATAAATTATTACCTTTGCATGTTGAGGCCAGCCAGGGTCTAAAAAAACAGAGTTCTATACTTTAATCTTGTATGCATGTAGATGGATCCAACTGCTCAGCGTGTGGTGATGGCCAGGCAAGCAGCTGCCATGGTTGCAGTCATGGTCTCTTTCTTGTTTAGTATGCTTAGGAGGGTAAGGGCCGACCTTGAGCCCTCCCCTTATGGTCCTAGGTCCCTTGGCATGCAGCATAGGCTTTCTACCCTCCAAATGATTATGAACAGCACTGATGCTGAGTGCTTGGCTATGTTGCGTATGAAAAGAGCCCCTTTTTTGCTCTGTGCAATGTGTTCAGGGTTATTGGGTTAGTTAGAGAGACATCTGGATATTCTGTAGAGGAGCAGGTGGCAATGTTTCTCCATATTGTTGGGCATAACCAGAGGTTTAGGGTTGTCCATCAAGCTTGGAGGAGATCAATTGAGACTGTAAGTAGAGTTTTCCACCAGGTCCTATATGCAGTTGGTGAGATGAGGGCAGAGATGATTAGGCCTCCTAGAACTACCACACATCCTAAAATCATGGGCAGCCCCAGGTGGTTCCCATACCTTGAGGTACATGTCAAACTTGTGTGTTTCTTGAAGGTTTTAGTTAACTCCATAAATTGCACTTATCACCTCATTGCAACTTGTTTACGATTGTGTGGGTGCCATTGATGGCACACATGTGTTGGCTAGGGTGCCTAGAAGCATGCAGCAACCTTTCAGGGGTAGACACAAGCAACCAACATAAAATGTGATGGCTACAGTGAACTTCGATCTTAAATTCACTTATGTGCTAGCTGCTGGGAGGGATCTGCCCATGATGCACATGTCTTGGCTAATGCAATTGAGAGGGATGATGGGTTCATTGTCCCTAAATGTATAACTTGTTGCAATAGTTTCTACATAGTTGTCCATTCTATTGAGACATACCTTCACTATAGATTATGTTTTGCTCCATCTGTAGGCAAGTTTTACCTGGTAGATGCTGGCTATGCCTGCCGCAGTGGTTTCCTGCCTCCCTACAGGGGGTTAGGTACCATTTGTCTGAATATGGGGGTAGGAACTACCCAAACAATGCAAGGGAGTTGTTCAACCTAAGGCATTCATCCCTTAAGGTGATAGTTGAGAGGGCTTTTGGTGCTTTGAAGGGGAGGTTTCGTATTTTAGACAACAAGCCTTTCCACACTTACAAGACACAAGTAAAGCTTGTCCTGGCATGCTGTATTCTGCACAATTGGATATTGGGGTTTGGTACTAATGAAACTGTACCACATGAGGAAGGGTTTGTAGGTGCTGTTGAGGAGGATGAACCATCACCTTCTAATACACAGGATTCGGGGCCATGCTCAGTAGAAGGGATGCTATTTGTGATGCAATGTGGTATGGTAGGGGGACAAATAGGACCTGATCATGCTACTTATTTTTGTATGGTATTCAGTTGGTAGACCCTGGATATGGAACTCATGTGTTGTAATAATTGATGAACATAAATTTTATGGACATAACTGAGACCACTGTGCCTTTGTTTCTGTCTTGTTTATATAATTTTATGGACATATCTGAGACCAATACTAATCTGATTGTGTGATGTTATGGTTGTTTGTTGTTGCTCTTGCATCTTTTTGTCTAAATTTATGGTAAACAAAATAGGATGGCTGGCATTGATGGGGTTGGGGCTGCTGCTGCTTTTGCACTCGCCTGTTGTTGATCTCGTCGGGCGATGATGGTGAGGCTATGCCTCCCCAAGAGGCCGCTGTCGGGTGCTAGGCCACCAATGAGGTGGAACAACAACTCCTCGGCTTTGTCCTTAGGAGGATGGCTGTTATTGTCATTGATGGTAGAGCTGAGAAGTGCTTTAAGGATAAAGATGTCAACCAGGTGGCCAAGTGCCTTAATGAGTACACTGGGGAGGCTGTCACCCCCACTCAAGTGTACAACCACTTGAGGAAGTGGAGGCAGAAGTGGGGTAAGGTGGCAAAGCTAAAGGAATTAAGTGGGGCACTATGGGATTCCACTGTCAATGCTATTATGCTTGACATTGAGCACTACACTGGCCACTGCAAGGTAGCAAACTTAGAGTTCAATTGAAACTTAAACCCTAAACCTTGTATGTCCCAGTCTTATGTAATTGTGTGCACTATCATGGCTGCAGGATCACCCTAAGGATGCTGAGTTCCTGAACACTCCTATCAGATTCTACACAGAGATGGAGATCATCTTTGGTAGTTCAATGGCCACTGGTAGGTTTGTTGTAGGTTCTAGTGAGGCACTGGGTACTAACAATGCTGAGAGTGTTGCTGCTAAGATAGAGGGCACTACCTTTACCACTACACCTGATCTGAAACAAGCCACCACAGAGGTAGGGGATGGCAGCAAGGCAACAGAAGTGCTGACTCCATCTGTTGGTGGCAAGAGGAAGAGACCCTTATTCACTAAGGATGAGATGTTGATGATGACCAACATGACTGATGCTGTCAACAATGTGGCCAATGCTCTTAGGGAGACTGGCCTTGCTCATGTGGACCCTGCCCTATACCTTGCTGTTATGGAGATTCCTGCCTACACCACTGAGGCCCTCATAGTTGCAAACACCTACCTGCTGGAAGTCCCTAGCCACTGGCTTTATCAGCATGTCTGCCTCCCATAGGGACATCTGGTTGAGGACTTACCTTGCTAAGAACTACTATGAGTAGTTGTCAGCATGGTGTCAATGAAGCCTTAGAGGGGGTTGAATGGAGATGTATAGTTCCTCCACCTCCCTCCCTACTCACCACTTTTGACCACACTTAGGTGTACATTTTGTGAAGCTTACTAGGCTGGTGGGCTGTTCTTTTGGGATTCATTTTGGAAAAGGGTGGGTACATTTGGAAAAGTGCTAGGGTTGTTTGCACTCCATTTATGTTACATGATGGTCTGTAATGCACATTATTGCTGCCTCTATTGGCAGCCTCATGAATGGAACTTGGTTGGCTTGTTGGCACATTATTTGTTCCTCTAATTTCTGTTGGTGGTTCCTGTTAATTTGTTCTTTTAGCCTATGATGATACAAATGTTTGCCAATAGTAGTTAATGAACTTCACTTGTGAGGAACTGGAGCGGTGGTTCTCTATTGCTGTTTGTTTTTATTCTGTTTTCTCATGGCTGTCATCAAACCGTGTGAGACATCCATTCCCATGTTTTCCATGCCTGGGATGGATGTCTCACATGGTTCCATGACTTCCATGACATTATTGATTCCCTAAAACTGTATCCTTATGCTCCAAGTGGAAGTTCAAATGATAATGCAAACATAGCTGAGGCTAATTCTTGTCGTGTTGTTTTTGCCAATGATGATATGATCTTCAACATTACTTCTCATGTCTCCCATCAAAACATGAAATTCATCCATGGCCCATGTTTTCATCCTGGGCTGGTTGAGTTTCATGTTTCCATGACTGACATGAACATATCTGAGGCACACTTACAATATTGTAACCTACTTGATTCTTTCAACAGCCATGGCAGGGTTACTATGTTGTGTTCAAAGGAAGGGTTCCTGGGATTTATTTGACTTGGCAAGAATGTAGTAAGAATGTTCTTCACTTCAGAGGTGTTGTACACAAAGAGGTCTGACACTTATGATGAAGCTGTTGCAACTTACATGGCTACCCAACCAACTTTTTCAGACTCTGAGATTGTTCCTTGTGCTGGAATTGAGATGCTTGTTGGTGATGGTGCTCCTGCACCTCAAGACGAGATGACTGGTGCTGATGGTTATATGTGTTGTTCCATGAGAGTTTTGTGCCTATCATGTGCTTTCTTCTACTTTGACATGTGGTTCAAGAAGACCTTCTCTTAGGCCTATGATGACATAATAGTGGAGGAAGAGGGATGAGCTGTTGTTCTAGCTGTTAAATTCGTGGACTCCTTTCTATTGTTTTTGATGTTATGTTGCTTATGCTCTTTCTGAACTTGTAGCAGCAATGACTCCTTAAATTATGACCAAATATGTCTGAGGCTAATCATAATTACATATGATGTATTGCACTATTATCGTGACTCTGTTGTATTGTATCCTCCAAATGGAACCTGATGCTCACGGTGAGCCAGGCCCATATCAAACACAATCTTATTGTGGTAGTTGATGGTAGTTGGCCTTTGAGCGGAGGGAGAGGCGGATGCGTCCAGGATTTGGAGGTGGCAGCCAGGTTTTCAAGGTGACGAATGACGACACCTTGGGCACTCGCGTGGCCAGCGGGGCTCCGGTGTCGTGGGGCTTCAAGCTTGATCTGAAGAGGTATTGGCGAGATGAAGCCCATGGTGGCAGCGACTTGCTCCAGCAGGTGAGGGAGACGGCGAAGTGACATGCGATGTCAGTAGTGCGCCTCTTGGCTCCCCGTGGTGGCGTTGCAGGAGAAGAAGTCGGTGGTTTGCACCACCACCGAGTCGAAGCTCGAAGGACAGGATTGGGTCAAACCGCTGGAACCATTGGTTCTCTAGTTTTTTATCCCCTGAACCAAAGGGGCTTCATGGGTTAGGAATGAAGTCCATTATGATTGTTTTTCTAGATTGGTTCGAAGAACCAATGAACCACACCACCCCCATCTTTATGAGTATTGCACCTGCCCTTGCCACGAGAAGAAGAACAACACTCCACCAGCAACTCCACCCCCCCCACCTTCATCTCTACCACGCCTCCGCCGGGGTTACTACATGTCCTCCCATCACTTCGGCGGCTCCTACCATTGACTAGTTGGTAATGTTGTAATCATTTTCTAAATTCCCTGAATCATGTTAGGACTAGAACGGCGCATGGTTAGGTTTAGTAGTCATGCCGTACGTACCATTGCAAAATTGTGTAGTCTGTTGTTGTAACAGCTCATTTATGCAAAAATGGAGTATTTTCGATTTCTTAAAAAATTACAGGGTTCAACCGTCGTGGCATATGGGCTATGGCGGTAGGTCCCAACCACTAACCACCCTGCCATACTCGGCTGCCTGCAACCGCAGGGCGGAAAGGTGCCGCTAATTATCTCATTCGCCATGTCGCACGGCGGTTTGCCCCTCGTCGCTAGGCCACGTCAGCAACCGCTGTAACCCGGGGGCGGTTTGCCCCTAGTTTAAACCGAAACAAAGGTGGGGTCGCGAGCTCGAGATGAAAATAAACGATGGGCCGAATGAGCCTCGGTGAATGGGCTGCGAACTTGGAATCCATAGTTGCTATATTAACACCGCCAACGCGCAGCCTTGCTTTCACTTTCTCTTCCCCCTCATCCCATGGCGACTAGGGGCGTGTTTGAAGGGGTGTCCCGTGGGCTCGGGCGCGCTCTCGGGAGCCCATTTTCGTGTTTGGTCCCCTTTCCCCCTCCCTCGGCCTTGCCTCGCTAGATGCAAAGCGCCCCCTCCGCATACCTCTCATACGCCATTTTCCACCGTAGCTAGAGGGCTCGGCTCCGCGCGCGCGCCGGGCGGGCGATTTTGGGGCGATTTGCGCCGGCGGCGGCCCGGCCTTGACGGGCTCGCGCGAGAGAAGGGAAAGTTCCTCCCGCCCTTCTCTCGTCGCGAAATCCATGACCTATAAAGGCGACCGCCGTCGCCTCCTCTCTTCTTTCCCCTTCCCCCTCGCTCCCGTGAGACACCGGCTAGGGTTTCGTGGTGGTGTGCGACAAGCTCTAGTCCGCGACCGGCGGGCTTCCTCTCCGTTCTCTCGCCGCGGATCCGCTCCGACTCGCCGATGCGCCGGTGTTGACCTTGCCGGAACTCCGGCGGTGCGGTTCTTCTTCCTCGGTGCCGGCGTTGACCCGGGGTTTGCTGTCGACCGGATGCCGCTTGTCTCGATTCGGTGCGGTTGTTCTTGTTTCGATGCGGTGCGGTTATTATTGTGGTCGATGATGATGTCCTTTGCGCCGGGAGGCTTGTTGAATCAAGCGTACCGTGCAAAAGCATTATTAAGCATGCAATTCTTTGTTGATGCTAGTCGGGGCTACCTTACTTAGATATTCTCTCGTTGTTAGTGTTGAGGAACAGTTGCAATGATCCTTCATGTTGTTGGGCACAATCGTAGAGATTTAGGGTGGTGCACCGCCTTTTAGAGGTCCATTGAGACAGTTCCACGGACACTTCCTATCTTATGTTTCACTTATTATGTTGCATTTCTGTTAATTACTTGGTGGATATGGATTACAACTGGCCTATGATGCAACATATACTTGAGGTGGCTGCTTTCATATGTTTACTGCTTCTTATGAGTGTCAAAAATTTTTGGTGAGCCATCACTCAGTTGCAACACAAAGCTGCTGCTTCAGATGATGGCACTGAATGATGTTCACTTGTCTATTTTCCTGAATTGCTTGTTCTTGTGTGTTTTGTTGTACCTTCTTTATGCTTTTCCTAGCAGCCACCAATGATAGGAACCATGCAGTGAGTCCACCAAATAACATAAAGCTGAGGCCTCATTCTATAGATGAACAACATATTTGCTACCTTCTTGTGTGTTTTGTTTCTATCTATGTTGTCCTTTTGGCCTATGATGAACAACATGTTTGCTACAGAGGTGACAATTCCTAAGCATTGATGAACTTTAACTTGTGAGGGAATGGTATTTGCTACTTATGTTTCTCATGTTACTCATCAAACCGTGGGAGACATCCATTCCCATGCTTTCAAACATGGGATGGATGTCTCCCACGGTTCCATGGCTGACATGATCTTGTTTTTCTTACACATCAAACTTCAGGATCCATGTTAAAGTTCAAATGATATTGCAAACTGTTCTGAGGCCTACTTGTCTTATTTTGTCCATGTTGTCTTGCCTATGATGATCTTGTATGCCTCATGCCACCCATCAAAACATGTGAGACATCCATGCCCATGTTTTTCCAATAAGGGCTGGATGTCTCACATGCTTCCATGGTTGCCATGATTAATGCTTGTCATGTGTTCCATCAAAACGTCAACCTCATCCATGGTCCAAGTTTAAGCCTGGACCTGGTGAGTTTGATGTTTCCATGGAACCCATTAAGCTCTTATATCTGAGGCAAAGATTGTATGTAATATTCTTCATCTTGTGCCAAACTTTCATTAAGTATTTTGATCTTGTCATATATTGACTGATTCTGCCTATGATGATTCAATTTTGATCCTGCTTCTCATGTCTCCCATCAAAACGTGAGACATCCATGCCCATGCTCTCAAACATGGGCTGGATGCCTCACATGTTTCCATGGTTGCCATGAGCAGTGACTTGTTGCCATGAATCTGAGGCTACCTCTTCCAATATGTTACTTGTAGTGATATAAATATTTCTCTGAGGATTGTGATGATGAACTTATGATATTGTAATTGTAAGGCAAACTGTTATTGTGATGATGAACTTATGATATTGTAATTGTGAGAACAATGGTAAGATTTTATAAATGTGATGATGAAATCGTATATGAAATTGTGTGTCAAATTGTTGATTTTTATCTTGTGTGTGTGATAATGGGATGAAACCTGGTGCTTGGGCGGCTCGGCTTGGCGCCGAGCACCGTTGGTGGCGCTTGGGCTGCCACCCCGGCTCCCGAGCGGTGCCCAAACACCGGCTCGGCGCGCCCGGCCGGGGTTGGGCCAATAACCTAAACAAGAGTGCGTGACCCGTTTTCTCTACTACTCCTAAAAAGTGTGAAAGTAAGACAATCCGATGGGTTCACCACCTCCACGCATTCACCGGTCCCGCGCCTTCACCCCGTGACCCCGATCCCCCCCGCCCGCGCCTTCACCCCGATCCCCCCGTCCACCGCCCTCCTTTCTCCCGTCACCCGTCGACGGTTCCCACGCCCCCGGCCACCCGTCGCCCCCCCCCCCCCCCCCCCCACCGGATCGCTCTTGCGCGCGCGCGCTCCGTTTCCTCAAGTTCTTGCGCGGAGGCGCAGCCGAGCCGGGCGGGCGCGGCGGAGAGCGCGGCGGCGGCGGCGGGGGAAGAGAGAAAGAGCCGGCGTGCGGCCGCGCCGCCGCCGCCGCCATGTCCCCGCGCGCGGCGTCGGTGCCGGCGGGGAGGGCGGCGGGCATGGCGCCGTGGCCGTACCTTGAGTACATGGCGCGGTGGGAGCGGCGGGTGGAGCGGCGGCGGCTCTTCCTCCGGAGCTACCACTTCTCCCGCGACGCCGACGCCCCCCGCGCGCGCGCCGGGCGCGTCGTCCGGGCGGGGGCTCGGCGCCCGCGCCACGCCGCGGCCACGGGGCTCCGCCGCCTCCGCGCGCGCCTCCGCCTCTCGCCGGCCGGGCCGCGCGCCGCCGGGCGCCGCGACGCTCCGGCAACTTCCGCTACGGCCGCCTCTCCGCGCGCCGGCAAGGCCCGGCGGCGGCCACGTCCGTGTGCTTCCGGTAGTGCGCGAGCGTCCCCGCGCGCGCGAGGGAGCGCGGCGGGAGGCGCATCAACCGGGGGATCGGAGGTAGAAGCATTCTTTGCTTCGCTAGGTTGGCGTGTGAAACGAGACGAGAGAAGAAGGCGCTAAACCGCCCACGCCGACCGGATCGGCGATCGGAGCCGACCTCCGGCCACCGGTCGATCCGCCGCCGCCGCCGTCGTCACGCGGAAGCGGACCGCCGCGCCGGCCACCCGCGGGAGGTCGACGACCCTTCTACCCCGACCCGCCGCCGCCGTCCCCGCATCCACACGAGACCACCGGCGCCGCCCGCCTGCGAGAGGCCGACGAGGCCCTCCTACCCCGTTGACCCGCCGTCGCCGTCCCCGCATCCACACGCCGCCGCCGTCGCCTCTCCCGTGTAACTTTCGAGTCATGGACACATGCCTGCTTGTTTGATCCGTTGGTTCCAATGATCTGATCTGATACAATAGATAGCAAAACAGAGGCACTCCTTATCTTGTGTTTAGGGACCATGTTACCTGACATGCTAGCTAACAATGTTGTAAAATACTATTTGGGATCTCTGCCTTAAAATGACTTGCAGTTGCAAATGTACTCTTGCAGGCTCTCGGCGCGCGGCAGCGAGAGCGGTGGTGACAGGCATGACAGCAAGAGGCGTGGGCTCCGTCCGAGCACAACCCCCTCCCCCCGCCGGCGGTGAAGGTGAGGATCCCGTCCTATTCTCCCTTGCGGATCCGTAATTTTAGGCACTTCTTTCTAATTTTGTGCAATAACTCGTTGCCCGGCTATGATGGAGATGATTTGGGTGGCTATGATGTTTGGTTAATTCTTCATGTCTTTTAATTTCCTAGGTCGTCAATTTTTTTACAAGGACTTTCTATGGAGATGTTCAATGTGCCGATGTGCCGTTGTTTGAGATATATGTTATGTTACGACCTCGCATCCGGATTGAGCTATTGTGGTAAAATTACTTAACCTCACACCCTTTTGTTTGTACCTATCCAGTTTTCATTTATTTAAAAATGATCAAGAGATTGGAATAGATTTAACATTCTTGTTTGCTCTAATATGACTCAACCGATCATCATGGAATGATGATGACATTTGAAGAGGTAAGCTCGGAGTCCATTGATATGGAAAAATGTTAATGTGGTAAAAGGGTTATGCATACTTCGTTAAAAAAGGGTATATGTAGAGGATCACAAGACACTCCCATAAAAAGACCGCCATATTTTAAACTCGATTGTGTGACTTGTGTATTTTTTTTCATTTTGTCCATCCGCCTAATGTTTACTTGCCAATGAAAAAGCACTTTAAGCGGTAAAAAACTCGAAACCATTGCACATATTTCCTTAACATGCATGACTAAAACCATTGCAATTTGGATTGTTGCCCGAAGGAATTTTCTCGTTTGTATGTGCTTGTGCGGAATCGCGGATGTGTTGGTTGGAGTGTACTAGGTGTGGTGGTGCCCATGCTTAGATCGAGTGGATCTTCTTGCCCCGGATGTTGAATGTGTATATAAAGAGAATTACCTTTGTTTGAAGTATATTCTGAAATTTAGGGTACCCTTTGTTTGTTTATCCAATATTTTTAATAAGAAAGGTGCATTTTAGTTATCCGTGGTGCTTTGTCATCGTTAGTGCCACCGTTTTGCTTATGTCTAACATTGTAATCGTGGTCAGTCGACGGGCATGTGCGAGGTGACCAACCGCGCGAGCCTCCAAAAAAAGAAAGGCCCCCATATTTTAAACGACCCAATTCCACTACTCATCATTTGGCACACAAACTCGGTAAGTCGCGAGTTCTTCTCCGCTTCCGACACATCCGTCGTGCGGCAACTGAATCGCATGCTTACCTTTTGCTTCTTGTTTTCCCGTAATAAATCCCGTCAATCAAGATCGGTCAACGAATAACAAGACCGAAGCTAGCTTGGTCACGGTGATATCCTTGTGAACGGAAGCCGAAGACGCCATCGTGCCAACACCCAATGAAGCTATATACTTGCGTGAAAGTATACCTTAGTTATATTAAAAAATAGATTTTCTCTAATATTTGAGGCCCCCATTTTACATTTAGCACACGTGCCTCAAATTTCTGGAGACGGTCCTGATTGTAACTATTTCCATGCAGCCTCTTTCTATTGAGTTGGGACTTGGGATTATTTTATGGCATCTAGGTAAGTTCTTTTGTTACTTCATATCTATGTAGGTGTTGGAGATGTAATCACAGGTGGAGATCTATATGTTGTAAGTTCTTATGACATTGATTTCTATATGCATGTCATTGACCCTTCTTTAGAGCCTAATGATTGTTGGTTATATTGCAGATTGTCTTTGAGAACACATTGATGCAGCACCACGTTACTCTTCCAGCTGGTTAGTACACATTGATGTAGCACTATGGGGAAACTAAGTTACATTGCACCACTGGTCAATACAGCTTCCAGGTTAGTCAACACCATGAGCAATGCTCTTTGCATTGCGCAAAGAATAATTTTTTATTTGAACTAACAACATTATTATCTTTTTAAGACTTATTAAATATCATGCTATTTTGAAGCATTCAATTTTTACATCTATTTGATTGGTTGCCTTGGAATTTTACTTCCATGGTATCTTCTTGTGAAATCATGTCATTCCTTTTGTAATCATGTACTGAGGTCCAACTTTGAATTCCTGATCCAATGGTCTATATCATGGCGGATCGTTGTTTGCATGTTTTCATAGAGCGGCGAAATTATGTTTGAGAACTACAAAGTGCCGGCACTCTTTCCGTTGAAGGATGCGGTGTGTCTTTATCAATACCCCAATGATCGATGTCTTTATCATTTTAAAATGCTTCACTAACGAAATGGACACCGCATTTCATTTCGTAAAAAAGTGTGCATATCTATTTTTTAGTTTTGGATAACTCGAAAAATTAGTTGGTTCGCAGCTTTACGAATGTGGCATGGCATCCGTAACCAAATATATAGTTGATTTCGGTGCACGGGAATAATGTCGTGGGTGTGCTATTTAAGAGATGCCAACTTCGAACTTACCTTTCAAACTTTGTACCAAAGTCTTTCGCAAGATATTGGTCCTTGGATGTCCTTGCTTTTTTGTCACATTTTTACCAATCTATGCCCCGCTTAGCTCTTTTGTTTTTCCAAAAGATGTGAACTGGAGCTATGGAACAAAGTGGAGGTGGGGTAAATCTCTACATCTATATCTATCTATATACAACTTAATAAAAAGGTTAGAAAGGAGAAAAACTCCGCCCTCCATAATCCCTCGGCTTGCGAGGGTCCGTTATAAAGGTTAGTTATCGGGATGTTCCATCCGTTATTTGATTCTCGTTGTGTTAAATGTTTGTCAAATATCGTAGAGAGTCTTCCTATTAGTATTTCGGTAGGATGATTTTTAGATCCCCAAAGCATTAATCTCTTTCAAATTCATTTCCCTTCTAGAAAATAATTGGACTTCGCGTACTACACAAAACTGATCAAGGTAAAGACCATTCAAATCCTCTCCGTTTTAGAACTTCTTTTCTCATTTATTGACTATACATTTAGGATGCTACCTCTTTCGCACAAACCTTTAGATTTTTAACTTCTTACATTTATTGACAATAGTGCTTGTTTGAATGGCCCTTTCAATACGAGAAGATGTGGTTCACTCGTATTGTAGCATTCTAGATGTTGTTGGTCCGCTCGCTTTTCTCATCACATTGAGGTGGTACATCAACTATAAATACATTTTAGGTTTACTAAGCAAATATTGATTACTTGCGGGTGGTGCATCAACTAGACTATCCGCTCATTTCTTAGTCACTCCCCGAGTAGAATATTTTTAATTTGAAACTCGGTTCAAATTTATTTACCGCAATGGTATGTTGTTCTACTCATTATTATTTCAAGAGATGTATCTTATTTTATGAGGGAGGAAATAAACACATCTTTTTCTAAAAGATATTATTGGCCCATGTTCATTTATTACTTAATCGGTTATTAAGCCGATACTAAATGTCTCTCGCATGCATCCAGCAGGTGCGTTGCCATTATCCCGGACATCCCGGACTACCGGCCTTTTATCGGAATTCCTTTTATCGAGCCTTTCATCTAGCACCATCCGTTCCGGAGCCACCATGGGAGGCCGCTCATTCAACGATTATTTTGTACTTATGTCTGGATCCCAATCATTCTCATTTAAAGGTTGCTTGTCTGCAGGCTAAGTGTGTCATCTACAATTGTTGAGAAGCTCCTCTAGCGTAGAATTGCCTCACCCACAAGATACCATCCTCCTGTTGAAGTTACATCCCTGTTACGTGAACATGTAAAAGAAATGTAATTAAGAGCAAAGCAAACTCATGTAACATAGGTTAGAAGTGGTTCTCTTTTGTTCATGCTACTTTTAAACCGATGAGAATTGGACAATGTGTTGTCTTATGTGCTTGATAGGATTCCAAGTCAATTATGTGTTTTTATATATTGGATTATTTAGATGAAGTCATATACTCATGTTCTGATTGTCATACATTTTAAAATTGCAATTTATCCCATGTGTGCAAGATTATTATGCTTTTGATTGTCATACATTTGTAACATCATGAAATGTAACTGAAATTATCCACAAAATTGGCTTGGGTTAAGACAATATTATTTATCTATGATAGAATTGTCCGTAGCAACGCACGGGCACGAACCTAGTAATGCCGTCTAAGTCCGGCTCGGATGCCGGGCGGCCGGCCACCGCCCACGCCCACGTTTCCAAACACGCCCTTCGTAGTGCCGCCCCCTCCATCGCCCCATCATCCTCTACCTTTAGAGATGGCAATGGGTACCCGAAACCCGAGTACCCGACGGGTTTTACCCGATAAGGAGGTGGGTACGGAAGGAACTTCGTACCCGTGGGTATGTTATTGGGCAAAATCTCATACCCATCGGGTATGCGGGTACGGGTGTGGGTGTAGACTACCCATACCCGTCTACCCGCGGTAAGAAAAACCCGCATAAATAATAGCCACCCTAAGTCATTTTAGCTCATATGGTGCATGAATTTGGCCTATATATTGGTGCTAATGTGTGTTACTCTATTAGCTTGTTGCAATGATATGGTTATATCAATATTTGTAATTTGTAACTTACTACAAAGTTGGAATTATTTATTATTTTTGTGTGACGAAGTCCGATTATTTATGCAATTCTCGGGTATGTTGTCGGGTACGGGTTACCCGTCGGGTAGAATTTACCCGACGGGTACGGGTATGGAATTATTTTCCTACCCATGTGCATTCGCGGAGAACCCGACGGGTAAAATTTAGTCCTAACGGGTGCGGGTACGGGTGGGCACTACCCATCGGGTATGTACCCGTTGCCATCCTGATCTACCTTCCACCAGATCCGGACGACACGTAGTGTCTTCTAGTTCCTCTCCTCCGCGCGATCTGGCCTCTTGCGGCCGCTGCGGGCGCGAGTGGAATCGGGCCGTGGCCAGAGGAGACGACCGAATTCGTCGGGGTCGTCGTATCCGACTGTCAACCCAACACTGACCCCATGCCGCAGGGGCAGTTGACTTCGGTCGAGCTCCTGTCACTCCGTGCCAAGGTGACGTCGGAATCATCCCTATGCTGCTTTTTCGCTCGCTTTTTTGCGTTTGGTTCGTCAGTTTAGTTAAGTCGGTTTTTTTGGTGCTGTAGTTCGTGTCTCTAAAGAGGGATTGTGGCCATATCACTACAAAGACTCTGCCGGGTCTGTTGAAGAAGTTGAAGGGGCTTAATGAGTTGGTCTCCGATGAGGATATTGTGTCCTGCCTGCTGGAGTCGTACGCTGGCAGAGACCAGGAGGTTGACTTTGATTTCTTTGTCCGGGTACTTGCATCTTGGCGTTTTCCTGAGTTATTGAATTGTAATTTTGACAGTAATGGAGGATGAGAGTGAGGGATTTGGTGCGGTTTTGTTGCAGGTGTATCACAGTTTGCAAGTGAGGGTGACTGCAAATGAAGGTGCAAATGAAGGTGGTGGCGGGGGAGGCAAGGCCTCGCCCTCATTCCTCAAGTCCAACACGACGACACTGCAGTATAATCCCGATGAAGCAGAGAAATTGTGCTACGTGGTGCACATAAACACTTACCTCGGTAAAGATCCATTTCTGAAGAACTACTTGCAAATCGACCCTACTGGAAACCAGCTGTTCGATCTCGTCAGGGATGGTGTTCTTCTCTGGTGAGATACCTCTCCTCTCTTGTTTCTAGCACATTCCCTTGTTATACAAAAATTACCTGGAGGTAGACCTTTCTAATTGTCGTTCATTTATGGCTCATTTTCTCAGAAAATTGATCAACGTAGCTGTACCTGGGACCATTGATGAGAGAGCAATAAATAAGAAGAGAAGTCTTAATTTATGGGAGAGAAATGAAAACCATACACTCTGCCTCAAGTCAGCCAGAGCCATTGGATGCACTGTTGTCAACATTGGAGCACAGGATTTGGAGGAGGGGAGGGTATGATGTGTGACCTGTCCTTGAATTCGTTACTTCTGAACTTATACTACCTTTGTCCCAAAAAAACAAGTCATTTTGTGATTCAAAATTTGTCCCAAAAAACAAGTCATTGTACTCAATTTGGCATGTGTGCCTGCAGCAGTCAATTAGCGCCAGTATGGCTAATAAATACAGACAATTGAGGTCATTTCGACCTTCTTGGGAGATGTCCTAAAATCTCTAAATTCCCAAGAATTTTTTTTGGGGGGGGGTATGCTGCAGTTTAATGAACCTTTTCTGTTTGACTTGATAAGGTTGAATTAGCCAAGTAATTGTGAATATGAACTACAGTGTATTTGTTAAGTTAGGTACCAAACTTTGATCGTTGTACCTATCTCTCTTACTGATTGCTGTATGTTACTTCTCCTACCCGCTTGCTTCTATATATGTTACAGATAGTCACTCAATTCTTTACTTTTATTCAAACAATTCATTGACAAATTTGACGACTTACACAAACTTGTATTGTTTTGCAAGCAGCCTCATTTAGTTCTTGGATTGCTATCACAAATCATAAAGGTAAGCGCTGAACTGAGCTTTGTATTTTTGGAGCAATTCTGCTTCATCGAATAAAGAGGTGTTTGTGCTTGACATCAGATTCATAAGGCTAAGATAACGCAGTGTGAAAGCATGGTAAATAACTGCCCCCCCCCCCCCCACCCGGGGGGGGAGTTTTCATTGTTTTCCTGTATGTTTAAAACAAAATTCATTTTGTTGGTTATTGTGCAGGATGTAGATGGGCCGTGCAGCGAGGGCTCCATGTTTTCTGATTCTTGTGAGGATATGAGAAATGGGGACTCTCAAAACGCTGTTTCTAGCTCGGATGGTGACTCAGGTCTAGGAGATATGGGAGATGCTGACTCAGACATTTCTTACTTGGAAGCATTCCTTAGTCAAGATGAGACGGAAAGCGAAGATGATGAGTTCAACATTGAGGATGAGTTAGATGACGATGAGTATCAATTACACAGTTACAACCAATCTCTAGAGGCCCCAGATAAAGGAGCTGAAGGTAAACCTCTACTTTTAGTTCTCTATGTTTTTGTGGCATTCTAGTCAACTGTCTTTCTTAATTATTTCATGTGGCATTCATGGTGCCCTTTTCCTTATGTGTTTATTGTCATATCTTGTTTACACTCCTTTTTTATTTCTCAATTCTTCAGAAGAAGCAAAGCACAATGATGACATTGTTAATATCCTTGATGATTATTATGAGATGCAGGTATTACTAATTGTTAAATACTTCCTCTACTCACAAAGGTTGTTTAGAAATTCATAAAAAATTATACCTTTTTATGACATTTTTTATTATTGTTACACTAAATAATGAAATGGGTACTGCCAACTGAAGTTTAGAAAATCTTCTTTGCGGGTACTACAAAAGGTAACTTTAGTGTATAGTTTGCTAGCATGTGCTAGTGGGATACACATAGGAGGTGCTGAGTGGGACCCATGGGAAATAACTCTTTTTAGCTTTCCATCCCATCTCATACAGGTGCATGCATGAGGGGTATTTTTAATCCTTTGAACCGGGTGCTCAACTTTTAACCGGGTCCGCAACTTCCTTATTGGACTAGCTAATGTACTTATGGTAGTACCACAATGTTGTAGTTGAATCCATGTCTTTCTGTTTCTGTATCATATCTACTTGATATATCAAAATGTTCCCCTTTTCCTTTGTGTTCAAATAATGTGCATTGGGAATATTTTTTATGTGGATGTTCTTATTTTCACCAAACATAATGTCATGCATGCTCAATCAAATTACGCATAACTAAAATAATCCTGAATGATGTTATTGCTGCGTGCATGATGTGAATTTGCAAGTATTCTAGTACAATGTGAGCCACACAAATCTGAAACTAATGTTTACCAGAAATAGTTGACAAACATGATGGAAGCTGCCTCAACATATTTGTGGCTCATAGATCCATGAGTGTATGATTTAATGTTTGGGGCTCTTGATATTTTCACTGTTTCTTTCTCTCCATGTCTCCATGGTTCATAGTATCTTATTGGAGCATTCTCAAACATTTACATTTTTAACCTTTTAGGTTGAGTGTGGATTAGTGACACGCTGGGCATTTATTAATTATTCAACTCTGCCTTATATAAAGTCACAAAGGTTTCTGGATAAGCTTCAAGATACATGTTTGTCCTTGGGAATGGCGGTAAAGTCCTAAATTACTTTCTTTGAATAAAGCATTCTAGTAATGATCTAGTACACATCTGACACATACAGTTTGTGCATGATAGGATTTTGCTATTCAGCCAATAAGGGAATTCAGAGAAACTGTTGACCTTGCTACTGTAAAAGACTTGTTGGATGCGCTCAAGATAGAACTTGTACTCCTGATTCCACCCTGCTTTGTGTATAATTATGGCATGGATGGTATGTCATTTTCTTTTGTTGTTTATCTCTTGTGACCATGGCATGTGATATTTTACATTTTACAGAGAGAAAAAACAAGATTGAACATATTGAAAAGAAAATAGAGCAGATTGAACAGATGTGTGAGAGCCTTGGAATTGTGTATCAGAGTTGTCACCCCCTTGATCCGAAGGGAACGAAGAGTCTTGCACGCGAGATACAGTTCAAGGTCCTCCCTCTTTGATGTGATTTTTGTTTATCACAGTATATGTTTGTTAATGTCTTTATTGTTCAGGTTGTGAAGCGTCTCATACTTCTTCGGCGACTGGAATTACCCCTTGTGAGAGAAGCTCCAACAATTATTTTTGGTGCTGACATGGTGGAGGTAGAGGATTCAAAGTCTGTTGCGTCTGTATGTCTCTCCTCTAGCTAATATCTCCTCGATTCCATTTTTTCCATTACACATTCCGGTGGGCAATCATATTTTGTTGGAGTTATGTAGGTGGTTGCTTCAGTGGACTGGCCAAATTCAGAAAGTACTTCGGTGCAATCTCACTTCAACCATATAATGGAGGTGTCATAAAAGATTTTTGCTCTGGTGGCATGATGATGTAATTCTTTGTTTTATATAATCTGCTGCTTCTCACTGCCACTATGTTCCATTTGGGTAGCTAAGATGGTATATTTTTGCAGCAAGCATTTAAATTTCTTCTACAAGAAAAATGGAGAAAGGCCTAAGAGATTAATCTTGTTCAGGTAGAAATACTTGTGTTCCTTCATTTGTGTGGTACTGTCAGATATCCTCATACCAAGGTTACAAAAAGTGTTACACGCCCGCTTGGACATGCTGAAGTGTTGAGCAGACGGAGAGCGCGTAGCTTTGGCGTATAAGGGGTACCTAGGCGCCTTTTTGCTCCTAAAGATTATGCACTTTTGTTGCCTGACCCTGTGTGCCCCATCCCCTCGGCCTCTGCTTATGCTTCTTTGTTTCTTACCTACCGTGCTCCTCTTTCTCTGTTCAACCCACGGACCATACACTCAACAAGCTGAGATATAGGATGCAAAATCAGTCCATCTTCAATGAAATTGAGAGTATAGGAGAGAAGAAGACTACATGGGCATCGATTTTTGCTTCCAATTTGAGGTGGTGGTGCTTGGGGAGGTGTCAGATTTGCGCAGCTCCTGGTGGAAAGAGCTGCCATGGAGGGAGCTCGAGAAAGCTGGAAGGAGATCCAGCCAAGTGAGAGGTGTATGAAGAGTTAAGACATTTGTTAGTAGGTCAATTGGGCCTCATCTTCATGAATGATTTACTATACAGAAAGGCACATGACCATGTGTCGTCGATGAGGCATGAGCATGCTGAGCTGCTTGATTGCTTGTATATGACATAGGCTATATTTGGATTTGTAATATTCTTTTATTTAATTACTCTTGCAACAGAAACACTTATGCGCACTTAGGAATGCTTAAGCCCTAGGCGAAGGGTCACCCCTGGTTTACCGCCTAGCGCTTTTTGTAACCTTGGCTTATACTGCAATACCTTTTGACAGAAATGGATTAGAGGAAGGCCAACTTGACTACATTTGCCAGCAAGAAATATATGCCATTAAACAGGTATAATTAGAATACAGTATATGATTTGGCTTACTTGGTCCGTCTGCTTTTGTTTGACTCAACATATTTTGATGGTTTTACGCTTCTTCCCTTGAAAGGCCTCCATCAAGGAAGGGTATCCACTATCACTCACATATGTGATTGTATTGCCTCATAAAGTTTGGCATGGGACATTAAGCGAAAATGAGCATGGTCAGTGTTTTTACTGCTTCTGTTTCCTTTTTACTTGGCTTGTTCACTTGGGGATTGATTGTTTTATAGGGGGACTTATTGCTTTTATTGTTTTATATAGGAACACCTTTGCCTTACCCTGTGTTCACGTGCCGTCATTCTACTGAGGTAAAAATACAAAAAAAAACATTTAGATTGCTGAATCTGTGATATCCCTAAATCTAATTATTTTCTGTGTGTTGGTGAGTGCAGGGAGTCTCCATGGTTTGTCACTATTGCGTTTTTCATGATGACAACAATTTCCCGGCTGGTCAACTTCAGGCTCTAACATCACAGCTTCGCACCTTGTAAGTTCGGCTACTTTTGGATTGCTTTGCGCACCTACTACACCTCTGACCATGTTGTCATATACATGCTCAAACCTAGCCGTGATCGTTGGGAGAACCCACGTCTAAATACTGGTGAGTCGTTTATACAATTTAGCAATCAGTCATTCCTCTTGTATGTATTTTTTAAAATACTGGTGACTCCTTTTATACAGCATCTTTTGCTTATACCTTGCATGATGCATCTCTGCTGTATTTGCATGTTGCACTTTCATCATATGTAAATGTGTGGCAACTTGCGGCTTAAGTATTTCGAAAAAAACTTGCAGCTTATAGAAATGGCAACTTATCATGTGCAAACCACAACCTTTGTGAAAAATGGTGTGCATTGTACTTACAGCTTACTAAATGGTGTGCATTGTACAGCTTAGCTTACTTTCTAGCTTACTTTGTGCACACTTTTTAGCTAACTTCGTGCAATTGTGCAGTGATACCGGCCTTCCTTGTTCGCCAGAAAATTTTTGAAGAATTGAGAAAAAGAGAGCTAATATGACATTTAGCCAGACACTTATCCAACTTATTATTAATATGATGTGTATTTTGAACTGGAGTGTATATTTTGCACTCTAGATGATCATTTGCTGTTTAACAATGCCAATTCCTCCCTCCCGCGCTGATCTTATTTATGATTGGATGAATTTACAACAGAGTGGATGAATTTACAACTGCTGAAGTTGTTATTTAGAAAAATCTCTAGCATAAGCTAATTTTGTAATGGAATTTTCCTCACCTGTTTTCCTTTTGATTAATTTAGGAAAGGAATTATCCACATTTATTTAACGTAATTCTTCTCGTATTGGTCTATAAGTATAATAATCTCCTTTTAGCTACTGTACTTGCAGTTTACTTCGTACTGTGCCCTGTTCTTGCCCCTTAATCTTGAGTTTATTTATTTAGCGTTTATGATCTTGCCTCTGTTTTTTTTTTGAAACCAATAAGCATTGGGCGTCAGATTATACTGTGAACTTGAAAGGAATAAAAATGAACGAAAATAGCATGATGTAAATGGTCAAAATGCCGTGCTATCATGTTTTCCTCACCATCTACTATGTCACATGGGCCAAGCACCAACTCCGTATGCTTCTGTCACAAATCTCCATCACAATTTTGTTGCATCGCGCGTCCTCAGAATCAAAACAACCAAGAAATTCATGTGCCACCGTTGGTACTTCATTACCTTAAAAAAGTATTGTTTGCGTTTGTACTGAAACTCTGAAATATAACAGGTCACTTAATGGTGAAAATGCCCAGCATTCCAACAAAGTGACGAACACAGAGATGTCGGCTATATTGTTACTCCGAATTTACATACTGAGGTGATAGCTTGCAGCCCTACCAAACCAACCAAGATCTGCGGACAAAAAGAAATGAGGATTTTCCGTATTCTCTCCATATCAAAATATTTGTCGTTATTAATTTTTTTATAACTTTGACCATTCATATTATTAAAAAAATCAACATGTAAAAGGACAAGCCGAGCTTAAAATACACACAATAGTTAAGCATATATCAAATAAAATAAATTGTATTTGCATAATTTTTTGAATAAGACGAATGATCAAAGTTGTAGAAAAAAATACAATGACGACAAATATTTCGATACGGAGGGAATATTTGATTCTAATTTACTATTCACTCATCACATTCTATCACATCTTCTCTCACAACTCGCACCTCATGACCCACAATTTTTCACAACTTTCTGTTTCAATACACTATTCATTTGCATAAATTTAACGAATTAAACATCACCTGACTACCTACGGATTCAAAGCAACAATTGGAAATACCCCGATAACGAAAACCCTGCCGTGATTTCGCGGGCACCATCATTTGACGTCTGTATTGTCGTTGGTTCACGCCCACACGTCGCCACCATCTCTATGGCCTCTGACTGTTCATCACTATCATCAGTGCGTCAAATCCGGCGACCGGGCCACTTCAACTCGATGATCCTACCCACGTGCGGCACCATTGACCTCGTCCGTCCTGCCGCCTCGACCGTGGCCAGCCGCAGCGGCTGCATGCTCGATCCTCGCCGTCTCTGCTCAAACCGCGGACATGTCCCTCTCCGCGGCCTCCTGCTCACCGCGGTACATAGTCCTTGTTAAACATAGTTAGTCCTGGGTAGTGTAACCCGACGAAGACGCATCGTAGGCGTAGTACGACGATGAGGTGACTTCGGAAGCCTGTGGCCTCGCTCTCGCTGTGCGACATGGCGCCCGCGCGTTGTCTCTTCGCTCTAGTCCCCCCCTCTCCGTCAAGGTTAACCTTACCGAACCTGACCCTCGAACCGCCAGCCGTCGGTTTCGGTAAACCGGTCGGTAAGCCGCGGTTACCGCTAAAAACCGAACAAATTCAAAAAACCAAACCGAAAGGCCAGTGCAATCGGTTTGAAACGGTTTACCGACCGGTAAGGACCGGTTACCGCTCGGTTTCTTCGGTAAACCGGCAAACAGACTTAAAAACCGAAAACATTTGTGTGGTTCCCCGGTGGTAAATTAATGAAAATTTTAGCATGACTTATGCGTATATTAATGTAAAGGACCTCACAAAACCTCACCAAAGGAATAATATCATAGTTTTGCATACAAACAATGTCATAGTAATAATCGTTCATACAATACCATAGTGATAGTGATAATTGTGCACACAATCCCATGACAATAATCGTACATCAATAAAAGATCAATAGTGTTGTATAAATGGGAAGACCCCCATTTGGGTCTCCATCTGGTATTCAGCGGTGGACATCACATTCAAACCTTGCACTCTAAGCAACTCAGCCTTGTAGTCTTGCCAAGTTTGACCCGTCCACGCCGCCTTGTCTCCCACTGCTGAATTAACATAGCGTAAAATTGTGGATCTTCCCATTCGTACACCCATCTTGTGTATCTGCAAAAATGGACAACATTCACAAATCAATCACACAAATGATATATAGAGTTATATACCTAAAATATATATCAAAACATATCTTACCTAAATCATATATATAGTTATATACATAAATCATACGTAAACCATATCTACACCCTAAATCAAATCATATCTACATCCTAAATCATATCTTATCTATGATTCTACTAAATCATATCAAAACATACTTAACACATAGATCAATCCTACATTTATGAAGGGGATGTGACTTACCTGCGCTTGGACCGGCAAACCGCGCCTAGGCGGCGGCTTACCGAACGGCCGGGGCGGAAAACCGGCCCCAACCGCCGGCTAACCGCTGCGGGCCAATAGATCTGCCGACCGCCCGGCTTACTGCGCCTACCGCGCGGTAAACCGCGGACAGGGAGCGGTTGCGTGGCACCTACGGCCGGACAGGAGCCAGGGGCTGCGGACGGTAGCGGGCGAGAGCCTGGGAGGCACGGGCAGGAAGCGTCACGGGTGTGGGGAGCATCAGCTGGGGATATTTTGACCCCCCAAACATTGGGCCGAAGTGGGCCTTGCTGGGCCACCGCATTTTTTTCTTTTTTCGTTTTGGTTTAACTTGTATTGGCCGCAAATTATACTAAACGAATGAAGTTTGCAAAAAAAAAATGATACCATTAGACTCAATAAATCATGAAGTATTTTTAGAGATTTTTTCCTCATTTTTCATTTTTTTGAATTCAAATCCAAAAATTTTAAATACCCCCGGTTGGTAACCGGTCGGTACTGAAACCGGTCCGGCCGGTTACCACCGGTAAGGTGAACCCTGCTCCCCATAGGCGAGCACACCAGTCGGAGAATCGACTGCAACTTGCGATCCTTGTCACAGAGATAGAGAGATTGCCAGAGTTAACTATCTGCATTGTTCCAAGGAGAATGGGCTTACTAGCTCAATGGATACTCTCTTTATCTTACGGAAAGCCATCATGTGTTTTACAATTTGTCACATAATTCTTATACTAGGTGTTTGCGTTGCTACGGACATCCAATTAACTATAAGGCAACACACAAAACATACAATAAAAAATTCTCAATTGAAGACATCACATCGGAAGAACGACTTGAAGTTGAGCGCACAGTTTGATATGTTAATCTGGTAATTTGCCCAAGTGTCTATGACAAATACACCTAAAATGACACACTACGTCTATTCAAAATTTACACCGTGATGCGCCGAAGTTATTGTTTACAATGCTTGGTAGGCACTTTCTCCGAGAATTTACTTCATGCGCCACAAGATCGACGAAGAAATTATGTCGCATAGCAAGACTATCCTGAAACATTTGAATATTTTTTGCTTAAAGTCAAAACACGACATGTAATATATCTTTTGCATATTTTAAGATCATGAAAAAGTAACATTTAATAAAGTATATTTACTCACTGTACAGATGTCAACTTTTTATGACTTTTCCAGCTTGTCATGTATTGCAGAATGAGCCATCCAGTTACCTATTCATTTCAAAGAGAAACAATATATATTCAGCTCCAGCCACCGGCATATAATGAATAACTCATGAGCCCAAATAATATGCTAAGAACAAACTTTTCGTTTATGCAAGAAACTCTTCATATTTTATCTTTATATATTTATGTACAATTAAATAATACATGACATTATTTGACTTTCGACATCATTCTCACTAATCGTAGCTCTGTAAAAAAAATCACAGTAAATACCATAGCATAAAATGAACTTTTGTGTACCCGAATTATTAAATTGACACAAACCATGTCGAGTTGAAACGTCATGGCATGAAAGTATCATGGATCATTTATTTTTACCTAAAGAGAAAGAGAGAAACAATAAATGTCATCATTTCTCTTCTAAATACGCATTAATATGTAAGATACGGATGAATAATAGATAAAATATTACCTTACCTACAATGTCAAAACCTCCTTATATAGAATATTATTTGTATCTGTGCCATTCACCGGTAGTACTCTTTTATGTTTTTTTGACCGGTTCATTATGTTTACCCTTGCCCTTTGCTTTCTTTTTTGCATCCTTCTCTTCCTGCGTTCTAGCTTCCTCCTCCTCTGCCACAACATTAGGTGGGAGGGCGAGGATCTTGATGTTCGTTCTGGCTGTGGCTCTAGATATAGCAACATACAACTGTCCATGGGAGAACACGAGTGCGGGCAAGTACACTCCGACGCTTGGTATTGTTTGACTCTGTGACTTGTTGACCGTCATGGCGAAGGTGAGCCTAATTGGGAACTGCTTCCTCTTGAATTGAAATAGGAACATCTGATCATCAGAGGGGCACAAGGGTATCCGAGGAAGGAAAACCCTCTTCTCGACATGATGCCCCAAAACAATTTCAGCATCTATTGAGTTTCTTTGGCATGCTCTAACCACCAGTCTTGTTCCATTGCATAGTTCGTTTGCAGGGTCTAAATTTCTAAGCAGTATAACCGGGCAGCCGATCTTTAGCTTCAGGACGTGTGGAGGTATCCCATTGGGAGTCAATGTGTTAAGGAACTCCCGAGGATAGTAGTTGTGGGGATCATCAACCGCTTCGTCGAAACTATGGTACACCACCTCCCCACCTTGGAACTTGTTGACCATCTTCAAATTAATATCATCTACCCAATCATTATGTGTTGATAAAATGGCTCTAGAGGTGATGTAATCCTTGTTTGCCATGTTTTCATTGAGATTTGGAAAGATGCTCTTAATCAATGTGTTAAGATCTTTCTCGGAATCCCCAGTGTACGGGACACATATTTCGTCAGGAAGGCGTACATCACCATCTTCATTAACCTCCTTTGTGCCATTACCAATGCGCAACATATAATCCGCGAACCATGGATCGGTTTGGGCCCTCATGTTGCACACAAGCTTAAGATGTCGCATGAATTCCCAAAGATACGACTTTCTCAAGGAAGCACCGACAATTTGAGCCCTGGATCCTTTACGTACAACAGGGAGGACTTGCCTGAAATCTCCACCAAAGACAACTGTTTTCCCACTGAACGGAAGATCCTTTTGTCCCATTATATCATGCATGCTATAGTCCAGTGCTTCCACATCCTGCCTCTTTGTCATAGACGCCTCGTCCCAAATGATGAGAGATGCTTGCTACAGCAGCTTGGCAGATCCACACTGTTTTGTGAAGCCGCATCCTTGTCTATCGTCGAGCGTTAGGGGAATCTTGAAACGTGAGTGGGCTGTCCTCCCACTAGGCATTATAGATGCTGCGACACCAGATGTAGCTATAGCAACAACAAGCTTGTTCTGACTGCGAACGGTTCCGAGAAGCGCTCCATACAAAAAAGTCTTTCCTGTGCCGCCTGGTCCATCGACAAAGAATAAGCCACCTCGTTTGGAGTCAATTGTGGACATTATCTCATCATAGGCAACCCTCTGCTCCTCATTTAGTAGAGATGATAGGCCCACATCTTCTGGATTTGTCTTAATGTTGACCTCCTCAAATATCTCACGAGGGACCACGCTAGCGTCATCAAATGCATCATCTATTTTTGGTAGAGGGAACTTATTTATGTCTTTGTCGTTATCCTTAGATTTCATAGATTGCAGCATGTTCCTGATGTCAATCAAAACCATTTGTTCCACCCAATGAGGGTTTGGATTCTTATGCTTGAAGTCTTCTGCCATTGTGTCAAAGTGTTTTGTCCACAAACCGACGACATTCTTCGGCTCACAGAACACCAGTATTGTAGCGAACAGCCTACGCAATGAGGATGGCATCTGAAACATAGCACTCTCAGTGAGACAATCATCGAGCGTGTTGTCATCTTCGATCAGACCTACAGCACAAGCAGCATCACGGAACAGATGGTAATGCACACCATTCACAGTCCTAAGATGCCTCCATGATGTCGCTCCCGGAACATGGTTTAGAAGTACCCGAAGAAAATAGTGTTCGCCCTCTGCCGAATTCGTAGACTCCCGACCTGGTATGCTAAGTTTTTCCTTGGTTGCCAACATTTATCTTTCATGTTCCAGGTAAAGTACTTTGGAAAGTCACGATACAAGATCCCTCGAGCTTCCAGATGATGTTGGTTGTAGGTAAACCATTCCGTGAGCATCGAGTCCTCGATACGTGGCTTTTTTAAAACTCGTTCAACCTTGTCCCGTGCATGAAATGAAACCATATGCTGACTGGGGAGATGACATTGCAGCGCCAGCACCAGTGGGTGACACTGGTGTAAGTCAAAGTCGTATATCCTCCACATTGCTTCTGGAGGTCCCACCCACCGGACCTCTTTGTAGTCCATGATCTCATCAACGTTCCTGTTGGCATCTTTTTTCCCATTCTCCCTAACAGTCACTGATGCTCTGTCATGGCCCTTGTAGATACACTTGAACAGATATTTCACTGACTTAATGCTGTTGCACGCCTCATCATTAATGTGGCAGTTGAAAGTACGTATGAGATACGAGTTGTACGGGACAACCCATCGATTGTACAGCATGTGACCTCGAACCATCTCCTTATGACTATCATCGCGTCGCCTGTAAACTGGGTATGAATCCTTGCCTTGCGACGTTGAATCGCGGAATGGTCACGGGTAATAGTTCTTGCACGAAGTACGATCCTTTGTGCATGGGCAATTTGGATTAAACACCCCGCATGGTATGTGCATCATATGCTTGGTGACCATCTTGTAGAGCTCAGGGTACTTCTTTTTGTCAGGTAGCTTTGTAGTGATAATCGCGTCGTACTGCTCAGGGCAAGTGATCTTGCACTTTCTCTACATTATCAGCAGCCAGTGTGCATGCGGCAAGCCCCTCTTTTGAAACTCAATGGCATATACGTAGGATTTTACCTTCCCAAGTGTGTCCTTGTACAACAAACGTCGCCTCAACTCATCCAACTTGACTCTGAACACTCGAGCAACGAGATCTAGACGGTCCTGCGCGCACTGCCCTGGATATAGCTCATTTTTAATCTCATCCCAATTCGGATTGCGCGTCATGGTAAGAAAGATGTCCGGTTTGCCATACTTCCGCACCAGGGCCATCGCGTCCATATACCGGCGCCTCATATCACGGGGGTCACAAATGAACGTCGGTGATAGCACAGTATGCTTCCCAACCTCATTCGCTTCTTCCACCCCCGTACGATAGCTGTCAACCAAACCCTGGTATAGGTCAGCCCTCACAGTATCCTAATTGTTTCTGATGAAGTCAAGATGCGAGCTTTCAATCTTCATGTAGGTGTCGACGGCAAACTGCTGGAACAGACGCTTGTCGTATAGTATCGGGTTGAAAATGCCAGGCCGCATCTGCAACCTGTACGAATAGTAATCACAAACTTTAACGCATTTATTACCGACAGACCCTACACACAGGAAAGCTATCAGTTAGTATCATGATGCGCAGTAATCGGGTCATATTTGTTAAGAGGAAATATGCAATTACCCGCTTCATCATCGCCACCCCCCTGAGCACGTTGCTTGCGGATTGCTCGGGCTCTGTTAACCTGTGCCTCAGTCACAACTTTGGGAATGCAGTTGTGCCACCCGAACTCTCCCCTTGAAAAGAAAAGCGGGTACGAGAGGGGGTCGTAGCAGCCATGATACGACCAGATGCCTTTCCATGACCTATCCTTCCCGTGGAGGACGACACTATTTTCAAACTGTCCCCGATGCTCGCTCCCCTCAATCCAAACGGCAGCAACCTCTGACGTTAAAGGCTTGTTGTATGTTCTCTGGTCCAAACGTTGATCAAGGTTGAACTCGATATGGTAATCGGAAAAATCCTCTACCTCTCCCATAGTGCGAAGTTGATCCGAGTAGGGATTAACACCACTATTAAAGATGTTTACCAACGTACGAATAACCTCTGTCTTTATGTTCAGTCTTCTCACGACACTTGCTGAGCCTATAATCAAGATCAGGATCATCGTCGTAGAAATAAAGCTTGAGGTGATTAGGTTCATACTTATTTTCTTTGCCAAAGTTTTTAAGATTATGGTAAAGGGCACCATGCGCACGGAAGGTGTATATGGGACACTTCTGAGTGTCGGTGGTCGCACCATTAAGATTACATAGTAGAGAAGCGAAGGAGAAGTGCCCATTAAAATATCTGATGTGGTCACGAAAATGCCTGGCATCAGAGTCAGAGGCCGTCCACAATCGCACGAGTTCATCCGGTGGCGTCTCGGGGGTGGATAGATGAATGGCTCCACTACGGCGAACTCGCACGAGTTCATCCCGGTGGTTCATACTCAAACGTCTTGGTGTTGCAGAACTCTCAATTATCTACTGGCTTCAGCGCGTGACCCTCTTTTGGGACATTGGCGTAAACCCCATAGAATGGATCCGGTGCATCCGGTTCAAGCCAGATGGAGAGAGGCAAAGCAGCCGACTATCGACTCGATGACCAGGGCACACTATGGTTGAAGGACCGCATATGCGTGCCTCAGAACAGGGAGATCCGGGACTCGATTCTTAGGGAGGCTCACGACTCTCGATACTCGATCCACCCTAGTTGCACCAAGATGTACAAGGATTTGAAGGTACAATTCTGGTGGGAAAAGATGAGGGAAGACATCGCTGAGTACGTCGCTCGATGCGACACGTGTCAGAGAGTGAAGGCAGAACACCAGAGACCTGCCGGTCTACTGCAACCGTTCGAGATACCCACGTGGAAGTGGGATGATATCAATATGGACTTCATTGTGGGATTACCGCGCACACAGAAAGGGAACGACTCCATTTGGGTGATTGTCGATCGGTTGACCAAGGTAGCACATTTCTTACCCATGAAAACAAACTATAGCGTGAGCCGGCTTGCAGAACTGTATGTGGACAATATTCTAAAGCTTCATGGAGCACCGAGGAGCATTGTGTTGGACAGAGGGCCTCAGTTCACCGCCTAGTTTTGGAAGAGTTTGCATGCTTCCATGGGCACCGAGCTGAACTACAACACAGCTTTCCACCCCCAGACTGATGGCCAGACAGAGAGAGTGAATAAAGTCCTAGAAGACTTACTAAGGGCTTGCGTGCTGACCTACGGGTCCGATTGGGAAAAGAGTCTGTCCTATGCCGAGTTCTCGTACAACAACGGCTACCGGTGCCGGCCTTGAAGATGGCTCCCTTCGAAGCCCTTTACGGCGAGAAGTGTCGGACACCGTTGATGTGGTCCGAGGTGGGGGAGCGAACCTTTTTCGGTCCCGACGCCATTGTTGAGGCCGAAGAAAATGTCACCAAGGTCAGAGAGAACCTGAAGATAGCTCGGAGCGAGCGGGAAGAGCTACGCGGACCCAAAACGGCGAGACGTCTCATTTGAAGTGGGAGATCATGTCTACTTGAAGGTGTCACCCCTCCGGTGTACAAAGAGGTTCCACGTCAGGGGAAAGCTGTCCCCTAGGTACGTTGGCCCGTACCCGATTGTGAAAAGGGTCGGGAAGGTGGCTTACAAGCTCGAGCTACCTCCGGAACTTACCGGAGTGCATCCGGTGTTCCACGTATCTCAGCTTCGGAAGTGTGTGGTCGTCGAGAAGAGAGTGCCCGCTTAGGCACTCGACGTCCAGGAGACCCTGGAGTACTTGGAGTACCCAGTTCGGATCCTGGACTGGGCGGAGAAGTCGACCCGTAATACCACCACGCGCTTCTGCAATGTGCTCTGGAGTAATCACTCCGAGCGCGAAGCAACGTCGAAGAAGGAGTCCCCATTGAGGGAGAAATACCCTCATCTCTTCGAAATGGAGGTAACTTCTTAATCTCGGGGACGAGATTCTTGTGAGGGGGGGGAGTTCTGTAACATCCTTAGAATTTATTTGATGTCAAATGTGGGATTTCTAAAAACTTGATTTGAATTTGAGTGCTCATGCAACACATAAGGATGCCTTCCTGCTTTTCCCCAAAAATTCCTAGATTTAATTTGGCACCATCAATAATTTTAGGCTTATATTTTGCTAGTGTGATAAGCTGGATCTTCATTTGGATTTTATTTGGATTTTCTTGAGTGGATTCAAATTTGATTTGGAATTTCAAATTTGAATCAGATCTGTAGTTTAAAGAAAAGATAAAACACATCTATGCTTAACGGGCCACCAACCCCCTATTCAACCCGACGTCGCTTTAGGCCCATCCGCCGCCCCGCCAGCCGCCCCGCCTCGCCCACCTACCGCGCACACCACCGGTCGGCCGGCAAGCGGGTCCCGCGCACCGCGTCACCCGGCCCCCACGATGACGCACGCGCGTCATCCCGAACCTTTGGCCTTTGGCCGACACCCAAAGGCAAAGGCGGGTGCGCCGGCCGCAGGGCTCGCCGTCGCGGGGTGCCGCGCGCCCCCGCGCATCTCGACCGCCCGCGTGTCCCATCGCCGCGCAACCCTACTTAAGCCGCCGCCGAGCCCCGGGAGGGAGTCCCAACCCTAGCCGCCTCGGGGAAATCACTCCCCTTGAAACGACCCGAATTTCCGCGAACGGAAACCCGACTCTCTCGCATCTCCGCGATAGTCCCGGGAAGAGGCTATCACGTGCAATCCCTCGTCTCAAGTGGTACAAATCCATACAACACGGGAATAAAAGAAGAATTACATAATATTAACATTACAACATCGTAGTACATCTCTTCGGCACAAGCCGGGTACAAGTCCAATAGGACCGAATCAAGAAAGGTAAAACACCTACGCGGCGGATCTACATAAGCGAGGCGTCTCCGGCTCCACAGCAAACTCGAGCATAGGACCGGCTCTAGTCTTCACACCTTCGTCACGAAGTTGTAGTCGTAGACGATCACCGAGTCCGAAATGCCGGCATCTACCCGATAAGCGGGTAGGTCATGTCGCCTTCCCAACAAAGAGCAAAAGCGGTGGTTGAATCTAGTATGCATGGATAAAACCTATATTGGGCCGTAGAAAGTTATGCATGCAAGCAACGCGAAAGCAACAATCAAGGTATGCGAGAATAGCGGCGAGGTCCACACCTCGGAGGTCCACACCCCTCAACAAGGATATCCACACCAAAGCACCGAATCACAACCACGATCCGGCTCCCAACTCTCATCCGCGATGTGGGGCCCACCTCGCTCCTATCCCCACATCTCAACGGCCTCGGGCCGGGCTCACACACTCGGGGGGAGAAAAGAAGCACAAGAAAAGAGTCTAGCCGAGGTGAGAGATCGAGGACCGTCCATAACCAAAGTGGACACGGACTATAGCTATAGGTTTAACACTCGCAGAGGTTGTACAACCGTACCCGCCCGAGTAGAGTCGGAAACGGTGGCCGCCGTCCCAAACCCTACCATACGGCTGGAGTCCAAGTAAGTGGATAGTACCCTCCCCGCGTCTCCGAGTCCGGCGCGCCTCCGCGCCGTAGAGCTCATACGCCGCGAGAGGTCCCTCGAAGCCGTGGAACCCTTCCCGGCCTCGCCGGGGCGAAGTCTTCTAAGGAGGAAAGAGCCGTCTCCCGACACGATCACACCGATCCGCCTACGGGAGGAGTGCTATCCACTACGAGTCTCACCCCGCACCCCCCGCCCAATACAAGGCGGGCGGTTTGTACGGTAAAAGTCCACTGAAGCAAGGTCAACCGACGATCGGTCCTTAAGGACCGAGAGCGAGCACTCACCATCTCCATCCCATCCGACACGCCGCTCGGGCGAGAGGCCGCATCGCATCTCCCCGAGGTAGGTGTTCACAAGTAACCAAATGGCTCGCTCCCACCGAGAACACGTCAAGGAAGAACACACCCGAACTCACGCTAGAACACACCGAGATCTCCCACATCTCGGTCCAAACCCGCAGAACCATCCATAATCAAGCAACAAAAGTATGGATAGTTGGTAAATGGGACTAGCTAGGGGTCCGTAGCTAGCCCCCAGGTAGGTAAAGCAAGGAATCGGATATATCAAATAACAAGGCAAGGCTAAACAAATGGCTATGCAATCCATCAAAACAAGTAACATAAATATAGCACTAGCAACTAATAGCATGCATGGGTTCTACATGGTTGGGAGTGACATGACACCAACGCGGTAGTCGTCGTAGAGTAGTAGAGGTTGAGCGTCCTTTCGGGCAAAGTCGGGGTAGTCGCGTCTCCTCGGTCGTCGCGGCTCGGGTCTTCAACAAGAACACAAGCCTACACGAGATGCGTCGTGGAAATAAATAACGAGCATTCATCTAATGCAAAAACATCAATAAGAACCAATTTAGAAGATCCAAATAAACTCCCGAGTAGATGCAAGCGAAGACTGGTTTAATTAATGAATATAAAGCAATTGGTTTTAAAACAAAAGTAGTTTAAGCAACTAGTTTTATATACTAGTAAACAGGGTAAGATCAAGAGTTAGCTTACGGGTCTTACGGCTAAGATCTTAGGTAGCCAAGCCTGCAAGCAGGAAAGCGGAGAGGCTGAGATCAAGCTCTTGCTAGGTTTTAGCTCACAGAGGGTTGAAGCGGTAGCGCGAAGGATGATGAAAGCAGAGCGAAGCAAAGATAACTAGAAAAGGCATTATCATGCCAAGATATGCGGCGACAGCTCAGACGGGATGAAAGGATCACCTTGTGACTGACATCGGGTGGTGATGAGATAATGTGTGTTTAAGAGCGCTACGAGTCATGTACTGACGATGCGGCATCATCCATGGCATGGCAGCTAGGTTGCGGCTCGGGGTTGCCGTTCGTGAAACAGTGGCCACTGCTCACGACTTGGCCATCCATCACAGGCGACGTCCTGGCTTCAAGCACATGGCACGGTACACGCTTCACAACACATAGCTTCGTAGAGCAGAAGCGGGTTAAGCGCGAAGCAGCAAAAAGGGGAGGCAAGGGTGTAGGAAAGGTAAGTGATGCGTACATGGGGTAAAAAGGGGCTCGGTTCAAGGACAAGAGCAGAGAAGGACAGGATAGCAGTGAGCGTCTCAAAATTATGAAACCAACGCAAGTGGTTTCATAATTTTCAGAGCTCCGGAAAATTAGTTATGAATTTTTGAAGGAAAGGGGATTTATGAAACATTTATTAAAACCTTTACAAATCGAGAGAATAATTTTATCAAAATATTGCCGACGTCGCATGACGTCGGCCGGTCGGCAGTTTAGTGGGCCGAAGCCCACGAGGTCTTACGCGAGAAAGTCCAGGTTTGCACCCTAAACTCTTCTAAGCTCATCTGGGTCCCTGGATCTGGGATCCTTTGCGGTTTCGTGTGGCTGTGCGTGCACCTGCAGGGAGAGAACATCACAGCGCGAAGGCTGAGCCACAGATTGACGGCACGTGCGGGCTCAACGTCGGCAGCCCGGTCACAGCGCCGGCGCGAGCGGTGGTGCGAAGCAGAGCGCAGCGGAACGGGTTCAGGTGAGGTAATGGCTCGCGGCTCGCCGACGCGCGTGCCGGGGTGCACGGCGGCGGAACGGAGACGGGACCCTGCAGGAAAACAGCGGCGCGAAGGCCGGACAAGGATCGGTGCAAGAAAGAGGAAGAAACGTGTGCTGCACTCATTCGTGCAAAACATCGAACACGTGGAGGGCACACGCATATCATCGAACACTTAGAGGGCGAGATGGGTGCTTGGAAGGGTGGCTCACCGAGATCTCGAAGCTGGTGCTCGGGCATAACAAAGAACGGGTGATGGGCATTGAACAGAAGGGAGCGGTGGCTTGGTCTAGATGTAGACGTTCCCGGCGGCGGCAACGACACGGGTCGGGGGTGACGGCGTTCCTGGCGAGAGCGGCATCCGGCTCCCTTCAATCTTCTCCCTAGCTGTTGACGGTCCATGGTGGCGTGGCTTGCTGTGGCCATCCAGGCATTTCGACGACAAGTGCGACATGGAAGAAGGTCGCAGCTTGGCTGACACAAAGTGTCGAGCACCTGTGTGCGTGGCCTTGGTCGGGGATAGAAGGCCGCAACCGGAAGGTGGGCGGCGCGGCCTAGGTTGGATCCCGCAAGGAACGTACACGGCACGAAGGCCGGCTTCAGGAACAGAAGAAGGGTGGCGACAGCATCAATCCGCGGTACAGGCATTTCATCAAACAGATTGTGGGCATGTCCGGGCTCGCGGATTTGAACATGCCAACAACGGTCTTAGGTAACCCAGGATACACAGGAGTAAGCACGGCTCGAAGGCCGGCGGCACAGGCAGACAAGATGGCGTCTATGGACGGTGCAAGAGAGGGCAAAGAAAACCTGAACTAGAGGGTCATGGCTCACACACAAAACATCGAACACGCTGAGGGCGTGCCTGGTTCCTACCATGGCCAAGCCATCCATGGTCACTGGTGTTCGAGGGGCATCAGAAACAAATAGAACAAAGACGAAGGCCGGCGTCACGGGCAAGCTGCTGGGGAAAACGAGGCGGCTAGGTCGGTCGTCTCACCATCGGGCTCGTGGAAGGTCACCGTGGGGCAGGAAGAGATCGTGGCCGTGACGGCCCGGCGTGGTGCAGGCAAGCTGGTGGTTGTGGTCCGGATCGCGGTTGGTGTGGCTTCAGTTCCTTCAGTTCGGGGTCGACGTCGACGTACTCGTCCCGGCGCCCATCACAGGTGCGGAGGAGGTAGGTGGTCGGACTCCTACTCGCCGTAGACGTTCCCGATGGCACGGGCCAGCGAGGACGTCGTTCGGCGGTGTTCTCGAGCTTCAAGGTATCTCGTGCAAAACGCCGAGCGGTGGCGGGTGGCGGCAGCTTGGTTGGCACAAACCCTCGAACACGTGGTGTGCGGCGTTGGGGACAAGGAGTCCGCGGATCGCGACCGCACGGGATGGACACGGCTCGAAGGCCGGTATCGGAGACGAAAGATAACCGTCGGCTTGGTCGTCGGGCTTGCCGTGCACAAGACGGGGAGAAGGGGCGTGCAGTTGTGCTCACCATGGCGTGTGTCAAGGCGCGGTCGACGGGTTCGATGGGCGATGCTCCCGGGGCGGCGAGGGTGTGGAGGCCCCGGGCGGCGAGGACGCGGCCCCAAAGCACCACAGCGGCACCAGACCTCCAGCTCGGTCAGGTGTCAGTAGCAGCTTCTCGGTGTCGTCTTCGCGGCGCCCGACGCTTGGCATCACTGCCGGCGCGGTGACGCCCAACACAGCACAGTCTTGGCGGCTCGATTCCCTCCGCGTGGTGGCGCCCGTTCCATCCTTTCTCCCGGCGCTTCCCTCTCCTCCTCCTCTCTTCCTCAGCACAGGCGGCGGCGAATTGGGGTTTTCCCCTGGCGGCGGCGGACACAGGGTGAAGGGGGGGCGCGACGCGGCTTTTTGGGGGAGCGAGCACTAGGGTTTGGCGAGCACGGGCGATCGGGATGCGGCGCGGGGCGCGGGGCTCCCATCCGGGCACGCCGGCCTCGGCGAGGGACGGCGCCAGGAGCGAGTTCGGCCGGCGCGCGCCGCGGTCTCCCCACCTGCCCGCCTACGTCACGGTGAAGAAGGTGAACAGCTCCGGCTGACGGGTGGGTCCCGCCGGTAAGTGAAGGAAAGGGGGAGGGGAGGCCGACGGGCCTTGGCTGGGCTGCGAAGATGAGCGATAGTGGGCCGTGCGGTGAAGATCAGGGTGGAGTCCGGTTAAGGGTGAAGGGGTTGAGGGGCCTCTGAAGAACTTCTGTGGCTGAGTAGCGGCCCATGTTAGCAGTTAGCTTTTGCAAATAGTTTTGAATATAGATCTCATTATAGTTTGAATATAGTTTGAATTTGAATTACTTTCAAATTCAAACCCCACACCATTGAATACCAAATAAAATCCAAGAAATCCAACTCACGTTTTTACCATAGTTTGAAAATAATTTTTATATGGTTTTATTTTATAGAGAATTTTGAGATGAGAGGCTAGCAAATTGGGATAAAATTTGGTAGCACACAAGTTCAAACAAAAAGTTTTAAATTTTTGCGAAAATTCACACATGGTAAATCATTCAAATTTACGGGATGTTACATTCTACCCCCCTCACGAGAATCTCGTCCTCGAGATTTAAGCTCAAACCCAGTGTGGTGAGGGTCTTCACTTCGGTATGCCTTCTGTTTCCTCTCTATGTTCATCTTCCCAATGTTGATGAATTTCGACGTGTTTATTTCACTTCTTCAGATGGACCTTCTCGACAAAATCGCACCTATTTTACTCATGCTCATCTAGCAAACTCAAGAGACTTGGTTCGTGATAACTCTTAGGAATGCCATCAAAGCTTAACTAATTCCTCAGAATGTCCGAAGTTATTGTATCCTTAAGGATTGGTTCACTTGCACATCCTTAGTGTAGATCACGATCCTTTACCATTCCTTTGAGTTACTCCTCATGATGGTATTCTCACCTTTAGGTATCCTGGAAATATTCATAGCTTCATGGCTTTGCCATGCTTATTCAACAATTGCAAATAATGTCACCCATTTAAGTGAGCAATTTTCCTCACTTTTGCTCATGACCTCTTATTACTTCTTTTCCAATCGGGTGGTAGGTTCCAACTGCGAGGTTGAACAAATAACTTGAGTCCAGTAGTTGTCGGAGTAATTCTCCATCCCACTAGTTCAATCTACGGTGTCTAGTAAAGACTCTTTACCATTGGTTAATTCCGAAAGTGGGATCGGCCGACTCCAATCTCACTCCGCTTATCAACCTCGTAATTCCTTTAGTTACCCTCTGGGCATCCTATTCCAGAAGCACAACTTGTGGTGCTCAACTGTTTACCGCTTACACAACAGTCTCCAAAACAACTGCGTAGGGGTGTAAGATGGATTAATCCAAATAAAATGACTCTAGGATGAATGCTCGTGTAGTGCAAACCTTATATCCTTTGAGTTAGTCATCCGAATCAAATCCAAAACCTCAACAATACCTCCCAGGGTGAGGTACTGTCTACTTAGGGCTGATCCCTTATGCATGGATTCGTTACTTCCGAATACATGGTCGGGGGCGCAATTCCATAAAACATGTGTGACTGTCCATCCGGGGAGAGTTCGATGTGCTTATATCCACTCCCCATTGTCTTGGGTTGTCTTCTGCTGTGTTAATCGCTCTCATCGATGAATCCATTACCAAGATACGAGGTTATCATGTTCCTTCCAGTCTCCACATGGTTCTATTAGTGTTTAGTGCGAAGAACCTTATGGGCAAACTCTGTATTCTATTAGCAAATTCCAAAGCGGGTCCTTTGTAAGGTACCTCACGGAAGCTAAAGTACTCGAATAAAACTTCTCGTATTGATTGTTGTTCCATATGGAGTACTTCATCTTTATCTGATAATTGAGTTCCGACCGAAACCATCCAAAATGTGTTGCTGACATCTAGGGTCCACAATAGATCTTAACCAATGTATGCCTCCGTAACGGTACTTGCAGTTCCGAGCTTCAAAGGTTGCAAATTCTTGAGGTACTCATTTTCTGATTTACGAACTCGAGTCCAATGTTCATAGGGTATCTCATCCAAAGTCCTGGTCTAATTTGATGAGGTTGCAAGAAATCCTTCACGTCTTCTGTAGTTGGAGCTTGTTATGCTAGCTTGAGCACGTCGATCTTCATTTTGCTAGCTTGATCTTGCAGGATGGGGAGCTAAGGTCTCTAAAGAAGTCATCTAAAGATCTAGCAAGCATAAGCACTCAATACAATTTCACACAATCATGAAGAAGCAAAACAACCATAAGACCGAGAAGATCCAATCACTCATGCAATGCACCAAAACAAATGTGTACCTCGAGGCCGACTCCTAAGATCTTCGAGGTTACACCAACGTAAGCATACTAGTATATCGTGGGCACTTGTGGGACTTTTCCTAATGTTAGTTATATAGCACTTAAAAGAACGCATGCCATCCGGTGTTTCGGCACTAATCTTTCCGAAGTAAGTTGGTGGAACTCTCCTTCATGCCTGGCTCTCACGGCTTTGTCCTTGGAAGAAAGGGGGTACTCTATATTAATTGTTGTATCCATGACCCTTGTTCCTCATCCATTCATCTTATTCCGGTTGTCGACCCCGCGCAGCATCCAAGTTTCATATTGCTTACGGGGGGAAAGTCCATAGGGTCAATTATCCACTTGTTACTTCGAGTATGTGTGATGCTTGCTTGTAAGTTGGTGCTATCTTGACTGTTCAATCCATTGGTCGCCTCATGTAGCTACAACTCATTATGATATCTTAATCCTTCGTGACTCGGCTATCCGTATAGCTTCGAGCCTTTGGATCTTCATCCAACTGCTGAGCTACAGGCATATCAGGAATCTTCGACTCCTGCATCCAAGCTTATGTGTGCTAGTTCCATATAGTGCATCCAATTTATGTATGTTGGCACACTAAAATTTAAAGTCTTAACTCCTCATTGTCCTCGGAGTTGGGCATCTTGGGCTATCCAAGCTCTGTTCCGAGCAAAAGGTGGAAGGGTGCAACCTGTCTGTTGTAGATTCATCTGTATGCAGACTTCATGTATCACTGGGCAATCTAATCATCCCCGGGTGGATTTAGTTCCAAAGTAGAGACAACCGTGTTGACGTAACATGACACCGATGAGTCGGCGGGGATAATCCAATTGAGTCCTGTAGATTCGACTTCATCTCATCCCCCGTACTCCATCTTCATAGTTGTCACCGTCGTAGTTGTCTTTCCCTTGTATCGGACGTCGTTCCTCGCAGTTGCAAGCATGTGACATCGCTTGTTCTCCTTAGGCCACCAATCATGTAGAGGGGTTGTTAGTGAGTCGATTAGTGAGAATTCAAGGAGGTAATAGCAGATTTCAAGGGGTTTATATAAGGGTTAAGGAGTATATACTCAATCAAGGATATTTAGGTTGTCCTAAACTATCGGCCATTGCTAGGGCTCGTCCTACGGTCAAGTACGGCTCTGATACCACCTGAAACGACCCGAATTTCCGCGAACGGAAACCCGACTCTCTGCACCTCCGTGATAGTCCCAGGAAGAGGCTATCACGTGCAATCCCCTGTCTCAAGTGGTACAAATCCATACAACACGGGAATAAAAGAAGAATTACATAATATTAACATTACAACATCGAGTACATCTCTTCGGCACAAGCGGGTACAAGTCCAACAGACCGAATCAAGAAAGGTAAAACACCTACGCGGCGGATCTACATAAGCGAGGCGTCTCCAGCTCCACAGGCAAACTCGAGCATAGGACCAGCTCTAGTCTTCACACCTTCGTCACAGAAGTTGTAGTCGTAGACGATCACCGAGTCTGAAATGCCAGCATCTACCCGATAAGCGGGTAGGTCATGTCAGCTTCCCAACAAAGAGCAAAAGCGGTGGTTGAATCTAGTATGCATGGATAAAACCTATATTGGGCTGTAGAAAGTTATGCATGCAGCAACGCGGAAGCAACAATCAAGGTATGCAGAATAAGCAGCGAGGTCCACACCTCGGAGGTCCACACCTCCGGGAGGTCCGCACCCCTCAACAAGGATATCCACACCAAAGCACCGAATCACAACCACGATCCGGCTCCCAACTCTCATCCGCGATGTGGGGCCCACCCCGCTCCTATCCCCACATCTCAACGGCCTCGGCCGGGCTCACACACTCGGGGAGAAAAGAAGCACAAGAAAAGAGTCTAGCCAGGTGAGAGATCGAGGACCGTCCATAACCAGTGGACACGGACTATAGCTATAGGTTTAACACTCGCGTACGTTGTACAACCGTACCCGCCCGAGTAGAGTCGGAAATGGTGGCCGCCGGTCCCAAACCCTACCATACGGTCGGAGTCCAAGTAAGTGGATAGTACCCTCCCCGCGTCTCCGAGTCTGGCGCAGCCTCCGCTGTAGAGCTCATACTGCCAGCGAGAGGTCCCTCGAAGCTGTGGAACCCTTCCCCGGCCTCGCCGGGGCGAAGTCTTCTAAGGAGGAAAGAGCCGTCTCCCGACACGATCACACCGATCCGCCTACAGGAGGGGTGCTATCCACTACGAGTCTCACCCCGCACCCCCGCCCAATACAAGGCGGGCGGTTTGTATGGTAAAAGTCCACTGAAGCAAGGTCAACTGACGATCGGTCCTTAAGGGCCGAGAGCGAGCACTCACCATCTCCATCCCATCTGACACGCCGCTCGGGCGAGAGGCCAGATCGCATCTCCCCGAGGTAGGCGTTCACAAGTAACCAAATGGCTCGCTCCCACCAGTAACACGTCAAGGAAGAACACACCCAGAACTCACGCTAGAACACACCGAGATCTCCCACATCTCGGTCCAAACCCGCAGAACCATCCATAATCAAGCAACAAAAGTATGGATAGTTGGTAAATGGGACTAGCTAGGGGTCCGTAGCTAGCCCCGAGGTAGGTAAAGCAAGGAATCAGGATATATCAAATAACAAGGCAAGGCTAAACAAATGGCTATGCAATCCATCAAAACAAGTAACATAAATATAGCACTAGCAACTAATAGCATGCATGGGTTCTACATGGTTGGGAGTGACATGACACCCCACGCGGTAGTCGTCGTAGAGTAGTAGAGGTTGAGCGTCCTTTCGGGCAAAGTCGGGGTAGTCGCGTCTCCTCGGTCGTCGCGGCTCGGGTCTTCAACAAGAACACAAGCCTACACGAGATGTGTCGTGGAAATAAATAACGAGCATTCATCTAATGCAAAAACATCAATAAGAACCAATTTAGAAGATCCAAATAAACTCCGCAGTAGATGCAAGCAAGACTGGTATAATTAATGAATATAAAGCAATAGGTTTTAAAACAAAAGTAGTTTAAGCAACTAGTTTTATATACTAGTAAACAGGGTAAGATCAAGAGTTAGCTTACGGGTCTTACGGCTAAGATCTTAGGTAGCCAAGCCTGCAAGCAGGAAAGCGGAGAGGCTGAAATCAAGCTCTTGCTAGGTTTTAGCTCACAGAGGGTTGAAGCGGTAGCGCGAAGGATGATGAAAGCAGAGAGAAGCAAAGATAACTAGAAAAGGCATTATCATGCCAAGATATGCGGCGACAGCTCAGACGGGATGAAAGGATCACCTTGTGACTGACATCGGGTGGTGATGAGATAATGTGTGTTTAAGAGCGCTACGAGTCATGTACTGACGATGCGGCATCATCCATGGCATGGCGGCCTAGGTTGCGGCTCGGGGTTGCCGTTCGTGAAACAAAGGTGGCCACTTGCTCACGACTTGGCCATCCATCACGGGCGACGTCCCGGCTTCAAGCACATGGCATGGTACACGCTTCACAACACATAGCTTCGTAGAGCCGAAGCGGGTTAAGCGCGAAGCGAAAAAAAGGGGAGGCAAGGGTGTAGGAAAGGTAAGTGATGCGTACATGGGGTAAAAAGGGGCTCGGTTCAAGGACAAGAGCGAGAGAAGGACGAGGATAGCGAACGAGCGTCTCAAAATTATGAAACCAACGCAAGTGGTTTCATAATTTTCGGAGCTCGGAAAATTAGTTATGAATTTTTGAAGGAAAGGGGATTTAGGAAACATTTATTAAAACCTTTTACAAATCAGAGAATAATTTTATCAAAATATTGCTGACGTCGGCATGACGTCAGTGGTCAGCAGGTTTAGTGGGCCGAAGCCCACGAGGTCTTACGCGAGAAAGTCCAGGTTTGCACCCTAAACTCTTCTAAGCTCATCTGGGTCCCTGGATCTGGGATCCTTTGCGGTTTCGTGTGGCTGTGCGCGCACCTGCAGGGAGAGAACATCACAGCGCGAAGGCTGAGCCACAGATTGACGGCACGTGCGGGCTCAACGTCGGCAGCCCCGGTCACGCGCGCGCGCGCGGTGGTGCGAAGCGAGAGCGCAGCGGAACGGGTTCAGGTGAGGTAATGGCTGCGGCCTGCCGACGCGTGGCCGGGGTGCACGGCGGCGGAACGGAGACGGGTCCCTGCAGGAAAACAGCGGCGCGAAGGCCGGACAAGGGTCGGTGCAAGAAAGAGGAAGAAACGTGTGCTGCACTCATTCGTGCAAAACATCGAACACGTGGAGGGCACACGCATATCATCGAACACTTAGAGGGCGAGATGGGTGCTTGGAAGGGTGGCTCACCGAGATCTCGAAGCTGGTGCTCGGGCATAACAAAGAACGGGTGATGGGCATTGAACAGAAGGGAGCGGTGGCTTGGTCTGGATGTAGACGTTCCCGACGGCGGCAACGACACGGGTCGGGGGTGACGGCGTTCTCGGCGAGAGCGGCATCCGGCTCCCTTCAATCTTCTCCCCTAGGCGTTGACGGTCCACGGTGGCGTGGCTTGCCGTGGCCATCCAGGCATTTCGACGACAAGTGCGACATGGAAGAAGGTCGCAGCTTGGCTGACACAAAGTGTCGAGCACCTGGTGTGCGTGGCCTTGGTCGGGGATAGAAGGCCGCAACTGGAAGGTGGGCAGCGCGGCCTAGGTTGGATCCTGCAAGGAACGTACACGGCACGAAGGCCGGCTTCAGGAACAGAAGAAGGGTGGCGACAGCATCAATCCGCGGTACAGGCATTTCATCAAACAGATTGTGGGCATGTCCGGCTCGCGGATTTGAACATGCCAACAACGGTCTTAGGTAACCCGGGATACACGGGAGTAAGCACGGCTCGAAGGCCGGCGGCACAGCAGACAAGATGGCGTCTATGGACGGTGCAAGAGAGGGCAAAGAAAACCCGAACTAGAGGGTCATGGCTCACACACAAAACATCGAACACGGCGAGGGCGTGCTCGGTTCCTACCATGGCTAAGCCATCCATGGTCACCGGTGTTCGAGGGGCATCGAAACAAATAGAACGAAGACGAAGGCCGGCGTCACGGGCAAGCCGCCGGGGAAAACGAGGCGGCTAGGTCGGTCGTCTCACCATCGGGCTCGTGGAAGGTCACCGTGGGGCGGGGAAGAGATCGTGGCCGTGATGGCCCGACGCGGTGCGGTGCGAGCCGGTGGTTGTGGTCCGGATCGCGGTTGGTGTCGGCTTCGGTTCCTTCAATTCGGGGTCGACGTCGACGTACTCGTCCCGGCGCCCATCACGAAGTGCGGAGGAGGTAGGTGGTCGGACTCCTACTCGCCGTAGACGTTCCCGATGGCACGGGCCGGCGAGGACGTCGTTCGGCGGTGTTCTCGAGCTTCAAGGTATCTCGTGCAAAACGTCGAGCGAGGTGGCGGGTGGCGGCGGCTTGGTTGGCACAAACCCTCGAACACGTGGTGTGCGGCGTTGGGGACAAGGAGTGCCGCGGATCGCGACCGCACGGGATGGACACGGCTCGAAGGCGGTATCGGAGACGAGAAGATAACCGTCGGCTTGGTCGTCGGGCTTGCCGTGCACAAGACAGGGAGAAGGGGCGTGCAGTTGTGCTCACCATGGCGTGTGTCAAGGCGCGGTCGACGGGTTCGATGGGCGATGCTCCGGGGCGGCGAGGATGTGGAGGCCCCGGGCGGCGAGGACGCGGCCCCAAAGCACCACAGCGGCACCAGACCTCCAGCTCGGTCAGGTGTCAGTAGCCGCTTCTCGGTGTCGTCTTCGCGGCGCCCGCCGCTTGGCATCACCGCCGGCGCGGTGACGCCCAACACCGCACAGTCTTGGCGGCTCGATTCCCTCCGCGTGGTGGCGCCCGGTTCCATCCTTTCTCCCGGCGCTTCCCTCTCCTCCTCCTCTCTTCCTCGGCACGGGCGGCGGCGGGTTGGGGTTTTCCCCGGCGGCGGCGGACACGGGGGTGAAGGGGGGGGGGGGCGCGACGCGGCTTTTTGGGGGAGCGAGCACTAGGGTTTGGCGAGCACGGGCGGTCGGGATGCGGTGCGGGGCGCGGGGCTCCCATCCGGGCACGCCGGCTCGGCGAGGGACGGCGCCGGGGAGCGAGTTCGGGGCGGCGCGCGCCGCGGTCTCCCACCTGCCCGCCTACGTCACGGTGAAGAAGGTGAACAGCTCCGGCTGACGGGTGGGTCCCGCCGGTAAGTGAAGGAAAGGGGGAGGGGAGGCCGACGGGCCTTGCTGGGCTGCGAAGATGAGCGATAGTGGGCCGTGCGGTGAAGATCAGGGTGGAGTCCGGTTAAGGGTGAAGGGGTTGAGGGGCCTCTGAAGAACTTCTGTGGCTGAGTAGCGGCCCATGTTAGCAGTTAGCTTTTGCAAATAGTTTTGAATATAGATCTCATTATAGTTTGAATATAGTTTGAATTTGAATTACTTTCAAATTCAAACCCCACACCATTGAATACCAAATAAAATCCAAGAAATCCAACTCACGTTTTACCATAGTTTGAAAATAATTTTTATATAGTTTTATTTTATAGAGAATTTTGAGATGGGAGGCTAGCAAATTGGGATAAAATTTGGTAGCACACAAGTTCAAACAAAAAGTTTTAAATTTTTGCGAAAATTCACACATGGTAAATCATTCAAATTTCTGGGATGTTACATTCTACCCCCCTCACGAGAATCTCGTCCTCGAGATTTAAGCTCAAACCCAGTGTGGTGAGGGTCTTCACTTCGGTATGCCTTCTGTTTCCTCTCTATGTTCATCTTCCCAATGTTGATGAATTTCGACGTGTTTATTTCACTTCTTCAGATGGACCTTCTCGACAAAATCGCACCTATTTTACTCATGCTCATCTAGCAAACTCAAGAGACTTGGTTCGTGATAACTCTTAGGAATGCCATCAAAGCTTAACTAATTCCTCAGAATGTCCGAAGTTATTGTATCCTTAAGGATTGGTTCACTTGCACATCCTTAGTGTAGATCACGATCCTTTACCATTCCTTTGAGTTACTCCTCATGATGGTATTCTCACCTTTAGGTATCCTGGAAATATTCATAGCTTCATGGCTTTGCCATGCTTATTCAACAATTGCAAATAATGTCACCCGTTTAAGTGAGCAATTTTCCTCACTTTTGCTCATGACCTCTTATTACTTCTTTTCCAATCGGGTGGTAGGTTCCAACTGCGAGGTTGAACAAATAACTTGAGTCCAGTAGTTGTCGGAGTAATTCTCCATCCCACTAGTTCAATCTACGGTGTCTAGTAAAGACTCTTTACCATTGGTTAATTCCGAAAGTGGGATCGGCCGACTCCAACCTCACTCCAGTTATCAACCTCGTAATTCCTTTAGTTACCCTCTGGGCATCCTATTCCAGAAGCACAACTTGTGGTGCTCAACTGTTTACCGCTTACACACACAACGATCTCCAAAACAATCGCGTAGGGGTGTAAGATGGATTAATCCAAATAAAATGACTCTAGGATGAATGCTCGTGTAGTGCAAACCTTATATCCTTTGAGTTAGTCATCCGAATCAAATCCAAAACCTCGAGCAATACCTTCCAGGGTGAGGTACTGTCTACTTAGGGCTGATCCCTTATGCATGGATTCGTTACTTCCGAATACATGGTCGGGGGCGCAATTCCATAAAACATGTGTGACTGTCCATCCGGGGAGAGTTCGATGTGCTTATATCCACTCCCCATTGTCTTGGGTTGTCTTCTGCTGTGTTAATCGCTCTCATCGATGAATCCATTACCAAGATACGAGGTTATCATGTTCCTTCCAGTCTCCACATGGTTCTATTAGTGTTTAGTGCGAAGAACCTTATGGGCAAACTCTGTATTCTATTAGCAAATTCCAAAGCGGGTCCTTTGTAAGGTACCTCACGGAAGCTAAAGTACTCGAATAAAACTTCTCGTATTGATTGTTATTCCATATGGAGTACTTCATCTTTATCCGATAATTGAGTTCCGACCGAAACCATCCAAAATGTGTTGCCGACATCTAGGGTCCACAATAGATCTTAACCAATGTATGCCTCCGTAACGGTACTTGCAATTCCGAGCTTCAAAGGTTGCAAATTCTTGAGGTACTCATTTTCTGATTTACGAACTCGAGTCCAATGTTCATAGGGTATCTCATCCAAAGTCCTGGTCTAATTTGATGAGGTTGCAAGAAATCCTTCACGTCTTCTGTAGTTGGAGCTTGTTATGCTAGCTTGAGCACGTCGATCTTCATTTTGCTAGCTTGATCTTGCAGGATGGGGAGCTAAGGTCTCTAAAGAAGTCATCTAAAGATCTAGCAAGCATAAGCACTCAATACAATTTCACACAATCATGAAGAAGCAAAACAACCATAAGACCGAGAAGATCCAATCACTCATGCAATGCACCAAAACAAATGTGTACCTCGAGGCCGACTCCTAAGATCTTTGAGGTTACACCAACGTAAGCATACTAGTATATCGTGGGCACTTGTGGGACTTTTCCTAATGTTAGTTATATAGCACTTAAAAGAACGCATGCCATCTGGTGTTTCGGCACTAATCTTTCCGAAGTAAGTTGGTGGAACTCTCCTTCATGCCGGCTCTCACGGCTTTGTCCTTGGAAGAAAGGGGGTACTCTATATTAATTGTTGTATCCATGCCCCTTGTTCCTCATTCATTCATCTTATTCCAGTTGTCGACCCCAGCGAGCATCCAAGTTTCATATTGCTTACCGGGGGAAAGTCCATAGGGTCAATTATCCACCGTTACTCCGAGTATGTGTGATGCTTGCTTGTAAGTTGGTGCTATCTTGACCGTTCAATCCATTGGTCTCCTCATGTAGCTACAACTCATTATGATATCTTAATCCTTCGTGACTCGGCTATCCGTATAGCTTCGAGCCTTTGGATCTTCATCCAACCGCCGAGCTACGGGCATATCGGGAATCTTCGACTCCCCGCATCCAAGCTTATGTGTGCTAGTTCCATATAGTGCATCCAATTTATGTATGTTGGCACACTAAAATTTAAAGTCTTAACTCCTCATTGTCCTCGGAGTTGGGCATCTTGGGTTATCCAAGCTCTGTTCCGAGCAAAAGGTGGAAGGGTGCAGCCTGTCTGTTGTAGATTCATCTGTATGCAGACTTCATGTATCACGGGGCAATCTAATCATTCCCCGGTGGATTTAGTTCCAAAGTAGAGACAACCGGGTTGACGTAACATGACACTGATGAGTCAGCAGGGATAATCCAATTGAGTCCTGTAGATTCAGCTTCATCTCGTCCCCGTACTCCATCTTCATAGTTGTCACTGTCGTAGTTGTCTTTCCCTTGTATCAGACGTCGTTCCTCAGAGTTGCAAGCATGTGACATCAGTTGTTCTCCTTAGGTCACCAATCGCGTAGAGGGGTTGTTAGTGAGTCAGTTAGTGAGAATTCAAGGAGGTAATAGCAGATTTCAAGGGGTTTATATAAGAGTTAAGGAGTATATACTCAATCAAGGGTATTTAGGTTGTCCTAAACTATCGGCCATTGCTAGGGCTCGTCCTACGGTCAAGTACGGCTCTGATACCACCTGAAACGACCCGAATTTCCGCGAACGGAAACCCGACTCTCTCGCATCTCCGCGATAGTCCCGGGAAGAGGCTATCACGTGCAATCCCCTGTCTCAAGTGGTACAAATCCATACAACACGGGAATAAAAGAAGAATTACATAATATTAACATTACAACATCGTAGTACATCTCTTCGGCACAAGCCGGTACAAGTCCAACGGACCGAATCAAGAAAGGTAAAACACCTACGCGGCGGATCTACATAAGCGAGGCGTCTCCGGCTCCACGAGCAAACTCGAGCATAGGACCGGCTCTAGTCTTCACACCTTCGTCACGAAGTTGTAGTCGTAGACGATCACCGAGTCTGAAATGCCAGCATCTACCCGATAAGCGGGTAGGTCATGTCAACTTCCCAACAAAGAGCAAAAGCGGTGGTTGAATCTAGTATGCATGGATAAAACCTATATTGGGTCCGTAGAAAGTTATGCATGCGAAGAACGCGGAAGCAACAATCAAGGTATGCGAGAATAGCGGCGAGGTCCACACCTCGGAGGTCCACACCTCCGGGAGGTCCACACCCCCTCAACAAGGATATCCACACCAAAGCACCGAATCACAACCACGATCCAGCTCCCAACTCTCATCCGCGATGTGGGGCCCACCCCGCTCCTATCCCCACATCTCAACGGCCTCGAGCCGGCTCACACACTCGGGGGAGAAAAGAAGCACAAGAAAAGAGTCTAGCCGGGTGAGAGATCGAGGACTGTCCATAACCGTGGACACGGACTATAGCTATAGGTTTAACACTCGCGCAGGTTGTACAACCGTACCCGCCCGAGTAGAGTCGGAAATGGTGGCCGCCGTCCCAAACCCTACCATACGGCTGGAGTCCAAGTAAGTGGATAGTACCCTCCTCGCGTCTCCGAGTCTGGCGCAGCCTCCGCTGTAGAGCTCATACTGCCAGCGAGAGGTCCCTCGAAGCTGTGGAACCCTTCCCCGGCCTCGCCGGGCGAAGTCTTCTAAGGAGGAAAGAGCCGTCTCCCGACACGATCACACCGATCCGCCTACAGGAGGGGTGCTATCCACTACGAGTCTCACCCCGCACCCCCGCCCAATACAAGGCGGGCGGTTTGTACGGTAAAAGTCCACTGAAGCAAGGTCAACTGACGATCGGTCCTTAAGGGCCGAGAGCGAGCACTCACCATCTCCATCCCATCCGACACGCCGCTCGGGCGAGAGGCCAGATCGCATCTCCCCGAGGTAGGCGTTCACAAGTAACCAAATGGCTCGCTCCCACCAGTAACACGTCAAGGAAGAACACACCCAGAACTCACGCTAGAACACACCGAGATCTCCCACATCTCAGTCCAAACCCAGAGAACCATCCATAATCAAGCAACAAAAGTATGGATAGTTGGTATATGGGACTAGCTAGGGGTCTGTAGCTAGCCCCGAGGTAGGTAAAGCAAGGAATCAGGATATATCAAATAACAAGGCAAGGCTAAACAAATGGCTATGCAATCCATCAAAACAAGTAACATAAATATAGCACTAGCAACTAATAGCATGCATGGGTTCTACATGGTTGGGAGTGACATGACACCTGCGCGGTAGTCGTCGTAGAGTAGTAGAGGTTGAGCGTCCTTTCGGGCAAAGTCGGGGTAGTCGCGTCTCCTCAGTCGTCGCAGCTCGGGTCTTCAACAAGAACACAAGCCTACACGAGATGCGACGTGGAAATAAATAACGAGCATTCATCTAATGCAAAAACATCAATAAGAACCAATTTAGAAGATCCAAATAAACTCCGGAGTAGATGCAAGCGACCTGGTATAATTAATGAATATAAAGCAATAGGTTTTAAAACAAAAGTAGTTTAAGCAACTAGTTTTATATTCTAGTAAACCGGGTAGGATCAAGAGTTAGCTTACGGGTCTTACGGCTAAGATCTTAGGTAGCCAAGCACCGCAAGCGAGGAAAGCGGAGAGGCTGAAATCAAGCTCTTGCTAGGTTTTAGCTCACGAGAGGGTTGAAGCGGTAGCGCGAAGGATGATGAAAGCAGAGCGAAGCAAAGATAACTAGAAAAGGCATTATCATGCCAAGATATGCGGCGACGAACTCGGACGGAATGAAAGGATCACCTTGTGACTGACATCGGGTGGTGATGAGATAATGTGTGTTTAAGAGCGCTACGAGTCATGTACTGACGATGCGGCATCATCCATGGCATGGCAGCTAGGTTGCGGCTCGGGGTTGCCGTTCGTGAAACAGTGGCCACTGCTCACGACTTGGCCATCCATCACAGGCGACGTCCTGGCTTCAAGCACATGGCACGGTACACGCTTCACAACACATAGCTTCGTAGAGCAGAAGCGGGTTAAGCGCGAAGCAGCAAAAAGGGGAGGCAAGGGTGTAGGAAAGGTAAGTGATGCGTACATGGGGTAAAAAGGGGCTCGGTTCAAGGACAAGAGCGAGAGAAGGACAGATAGCGGTGAGCGTCTCAAAATTATGAAACCAACGCAAGTGGTTTCATAATTTTCGGAGCTCCGGAAAATTAGTTATGAATTTTTGAAGGAAAGGGGATTTATGAAACATTTATTAAAACCTTTACAAATCAGAGAATAATTTTATCAAAATATTGCTGACGTCAGCATGACGTCAGCGGTCAGCAGGTTTAGTGGGCCGAAGCCCACGAGGTCTTACGCGAGAAAGTCCAGGTTTGCACCCTAAACTCTTCTAAGCTCATCTGGGTCCCTGGATCTGGGATCCTTTGCGGTTTCGTGTGGCTGTGCGTGCACCTGCAGGGAGAGAACATCACAGCGCGAAGGCTGAGCCACAGATTGACGGCACGTGCGGGCTCAACGTCGGCAGCCCGGTCACGGCGCGCGCGGCGGTGGTGCGGCGGGAGCGCGGCGGAACGGGTTCGGGTGAGGTAATGGCTCGCGGCTCGCCGACGCGTGCCGGGGTGCACGGCGGCGGAACGGAGACGGACCCCGCAGGGTAAACGGCGGCGCGAAGGCCGGACAAGGATCGGTGCAAGAAAGAGGAAGAAACGTGTGCTGCACTCATTCGTGCAAAACATCGAACACGTGGAGGGCACACGCATATCATCGAACACTTAGAGGGCGAGATGGGTGCTTGGAAGGGTGGCTCACCGAGATCTCGAAGCTGGTGCTCGGGCATAACAAAGAACGGGTGATGGGCATTGAACAGAAGGGAGCGGTGGCTTGGTCTAGATGTAGACGTTCCCGACGGCGGCAACGACACGGGTCGGGGGTGACGGCGTTCCTGGCGAGAGCGGCATCCGGCTCCCTTCAATCTTCTCCCTAGCTGTTGACGGTCCACGGTGGCGTGGCTTGCTGTGGCCATCCAGGCATTTCGACGACAAGTGCGACATGGAAGAAGGTCGCAGCTTGGCTGACACAAAGTGTCGAGCACCTGGTGTGCGTGGCCTTGGTCGGGGATAGAAGGCCGCAACTGGAAGGTGGGCAGCGCAGCTAGGTTGGATCCTGCAAGGAACGTACACGGCACGAAGGCCGGCTTCGAGAACGAAGAAGGGTGGCGACGCATCAATCCGCGGTACGGGCATTTCATCAAACGCATTGTGGGCATGTCCGGCTCCCGATTTGAACATGCCAACAACGGTCTTAGGTAACCCAGGATACACAGGGAGTAAGCACGGCTCGAAGGCCGGCGGCACAGCAGACAAGATGGCGTCTATGGACGGTGCAAGAGAGGGCAAAGAAAACCCGAACTAGAGGGTCATGGCTCACACACAAAACATCGAACACGCCGAGGGCGTGCTCGGTTCCTACCATGGCTAAGCCATCCATGGTCACCGGTGTTCGAGGGGCATCGAAAACAAATAGAACGAAGCACGAAGGCCGGCGTCACGGGCAGCCGCCGGGGGAAAACGAGGCGGCTAGGTCGGTCGTCTCACCATCGGGCTCGTGGAAGGTCACCGTGGGGCAGGAAGAGATCGTGGCCGTGATGGCCCGGCGCGGTGCGGCGCGAGCCGGTGGTTGTGGTCCGGATCGCGGTTGGTGTCGGCTTCAGTTCCTTCAGTTCGGGGTCGACGTCGACGTACTCGTCCCGCGCCCATCACGGGTGCGGAGGAGGTAGGTGGTCGGACTCCTACTCGCCGTAGACGTTCCCGATGGCACGGGCCGGCGAGGACGTCGTTCGGCGGTGTTCTCGAGCTTCAAGGTATCTCGTGCAAAACGTCGAGCGGGTGGCGGGTGGCAGGCGGCTTGGTTGGCACAAACCCTCGAACACGTGGTGTGCGGCGTTGGGGACAAGGAGTGCTGCGGATCGCGACCTGCACGGGATGGACACGGCTCGAAGGCCGGTATCGAGAGACGAGAAGATAACCGTCGGCTTGGTCGTCGGGCTTGCTGTGCACAAGACGGGGAGAAGGGGCATGCGCTTGTGCTCACCATGGCGTGTGTCAAGGCGCGGTCGACGGGTTCGATGGCTGATGCTCCAGGGCGGCGAGGGTGTGGAGGCCCCGGGCGGCGAGGACGCGGCCCCAAAGCACCACAGCGGCACCAGACCTCCAGCTCGGTCAGGTGTCAGTAGCAGCTTCTCGGTGTCGTCTTCGCGGCGCCCGACGCTTGGCATCACTGCCGGCGCGGTGACGCCCAACACAGCACAGTCTTGGCGGCTCGATTCCCTCCGCGTGGTGGCGCCCGGTTCCATCCTCTCTCCCGGCGCTTCCCTCTCCTCCTCCTCTCTTCCTCAGCACAGGCGGCGGCGAATTGGGGTTTTCCCCTGGCGGCGGCGGACACAGGGTGAAGGGGGGCGCAACGCGGCTTTATGGGGGGAGCGAGCACTAGGGTTTGGCGAGCACGGGCGGTCGGGATGCGGCGCGGGGCGCGGGGATCCCATCCGGGCACGCCGGCTCGGCGAGGGACGGCACCAGGAGCGAGTTCGGGCTGGCGCGCGCCGCGGTCTCCCACCTGCCCGCCTACGTCACGGTGAAGAAGGTGAACAGCTCCGGCTGACGGGTGGGTCCCGCCGGTAAGTGAAGGAAAGGGGGAGGGGAGGCCGACGGGCCTTGCTGGGCTGCGAAGATGAGCGATAGTGGGCCGTGCGGTGAAGATCAGGGTGGAGTCCGGTTAAGGGTGAAGGGGTTGAGGGGCCTCTGAAGAACTTCTGTGGCTGAGTAGCGGCCCATGTTAGCAGTTGCTTTTGCAAATAGTTTTGAATATAGATCTCATTATAGTTTGAATATAGTTTGAATTTGAATTACTTTCAAATTCAAACTCCACTCCATTGAATACCAAATAAAATCCAAGAAATCCAACTCACGTTTTTACCATAGTTTGAAAATAATTTTTATATGGTTTTATTTTATAGAGAATTTTGAGATGAGAGGCTAGCAAATTGGGATAAAATTTGGCAGCACACAAGTTCAAACAAAAAGTTTTAAATTTTTGCGAAAATTCACACATGGTAAATCATTCAAATTTCTCGGGATGTTACACCCCCGTCCGCCCACCAACCCGCCGGAGGAGAAGGAGAAGTGAAGGGGGGAGAAGGGGGAATTGGAGCCGTCCGTGGGAGCGCCATCCGCCGCGAAGACCGGAGCCTCCCGTGGGAGGAGCCGGACCCGCCATCGCCGTGAACGCCTACTTCCCCTGCTTCCTCTACTTCCCCGACGTCGCGCCGCCGCCTTCCTCTTCTTCCTCCTCGCCGGCGAGCCGCACCGTCACACTACACCGACGCCTGCACTTTGGCCCGTGGCCACTGAGGTGAGGACAACCGCTTCCCTCCTCTTGTGGTTGCCCCGGCCATCGAGCCGAGGTGGAACGCACCGATGCTCCGCGCCGCCGCTGGTGATGCCGGCCTTCGTGCCAGGCTGGGATGAAGTTTGTTGCAGGTGTGCTGCCTTCTTCAACACGTGCCGCTTCCTTGGCCTAGCCTTCCCGTGTCGTCGTTGTCCGCCGTGCGTTGCCACTCGCGTCCGCGACGCCGCGCGCGAGCCGATCGTGTTCGCGCTTGCGCGCGCGCGTCGCCTCGCAAACCCGACGCCCCGCGCCACCGTGCACCCCAGCACGTGCGCGTGTCGATCCTGGGGGCCAGGTTGAGCCTTGGCCCTTCCCTCTCGCGTAGGACGCCGCCACCGCGTTAGACCGCTCCGCACTGCCGCGGCCTCGCCGTGGCCGAGAGCCTCGTGCACCGTCGCGGATAGGGAAGGAAAAAGGGCACCATGTCCTTGGCCGCCCTGAACGCACCCTGCCACCGCCGTGGATCCACTCGCTCTTTCGCGAACCGACCGCGGGCGCCGTGCTCGCCACCGCCCATGGCGTCGAACCGGGCTCCGCCATGAACCCCGCCGCGACGCCCCGTCACGGCCAACCCCTACACCAGCCGTGGTAGCCACCTTGCGGGTGCGCACCGCCTCGCGCGCGCTGCCACGCACACGCTCACGCGCCTCCACACTAGTAGAGTCACCTTCGGCCGCCGCCGCGCCGACGTCGCCGCGCCCACGCCGGCGACGGCCGCACGCGACGGTCGTCACCCCGATCTTGCACCCCTTCGAGCCTAGCAGCCTAGGTGGATCCTTGTGGTTGCCCGTCCTGGCCAGTCGCCCAGGCGCCGTGGGACTCGCCGCCAGCGAGGTCACCCCGCGTCGCCGTCTCCCTCTTAGGCTTTTCATCGAACACCTGGTTGCGCTGTTGTAGGCAGGTTTGGGGCTCTGCACCGGTGACCACATGCGGGCGTAGCCACAGCCGATCCGCCGGGATCCGCTGCGGCAAGGCCGCCCCCGTCGCAGCCACCCGCCGGCCCACACCGCACCGAGCCACACGGTTCCCTCGCGGGATCGCGTGCGGCGCCAATGGCAGGCCAGCCACGCGTGGGCCGCGGGCAGCCAGGCCGCACCCGATACCGGGGATCCGGTGTGGCTGGGCCTCTTTAAGGGGTTTAGTATTTTCTTTTCCAAGAAAACCTATTTCCCCTTTTGAAAAACCCTAGTAAATCCGTTTTGACTCCGAAAATTGTGAAACCTTTTCCAGAAAATTTCTAAAATCTTAAACTCCGGGCTAGGGTGGTGTTTGCTCTCTTTTGGTTCTTATTTGCGTTTCTTTGGAGTTAATTGCAATAGGACCGCTATTTATTTTCCTTTCGCGCTATTAGGAGCAGCTGGAGCCGGAGAGCTGATCCCGGAGTACGACTACGCCGATGACTTCACCGCAGAGGACTACCCGACCCCAGGTTCACGCCTGACTGATTCTAAAATACCTATTAGGCATTTCTAAGTAGAATTGCTAGCGCTTTACTTTATATATGCATGTTGATGAACCTTGCACTGCCTCTTTGTTTACCCTGTCCTTGATTGCCCTACTACTACTGTATATATATATGTCTATATGAGCGTGTATATACGCCGAGCTTCGCGATGCATGTGTTAGGATGGGAATAGTGGTTCTTGGCATGTGTGGGGTAAAACCGGCGGAGAGAGGCGTTTTGGGTACTTTGGCGGGGGTGAGCTCGAAACAACCGATCCGGGATCGGGGACGGGGGTGCACTCCTCGGTGTACCCCCTACGGCGCGCTTTTCGGAGCCTAGGTGTTGGGGTTTTACATGCGCTTGGAGGATATGAGCTCGCCCGGTCTGAAATCGAGTGGATCAACTTGTCTATAGGACTTCGTACACACCACCCCGCCGAGCGTGGGGTTAGGGCCGAGTTGAGCTCGGCAAGTGCGGAACCATACCTGCTTAGGATGGATAGCGGGGTATCAGTGGGGGAGCGGTGGAGGTGAGACCACCCTCTCAGAGCGACTCCCGTGTGGCCACACGGGAGCATTTCACAGTTCCGGTGCCGTCCCTTCTGAGGGGGGGGGACCGTTTTGAGGGCCGGATGCAGGATGGGACCGTAACTACCGAGAGTTCGCCGGTAGGATGGGCTCGGTCGGCCATATGCCGGCCGAGTGCCATTCGGGATGGCTACGGGTGTACACACTCGCGAGTTGTTCGATCTATAGCTATAGCCGCGTCCTCGGTCATGGACACTGCCTAGACGACATGTTCGTTCCTCATGTTTTGGGATTTCTACCTTCCCCCTATAGGAGAGTGTGTGGTGAGCCGTGGTTGTAGCCGGCTAGAGGAGAGAGGCTCCATCTACCTCGTCGATCCGGTTGCAATCATTGAGGTGCGAGGAGAGGAAGTTCTCGCACCGACCCTAGACAGGAGTAGGTTGTGGAGACGGGTCCCCTGGGTGACCAGGTGGTTCCGAGCTGTGTTGAGAGACTTGGGATCTGGGGATATTGTTGGAGATACCTTGTTTATACTCTGCTGCTGCTGCACAGGAAACCAAAGCCGCTTCCTTGTCTCTTTTCCTCCCTTTAGAAGTTAGGCCACTTAAAGTTGCATACAGTTGGTGATGTGGACCTATCCCACTCCTTGGGGATAGACTTTGGGTGTGCAGGGTACGAGACCGAGTTCGACATCAACGCCGACGGATGGTACAACTGAGGGATGCGTCGCTTCGCACAAGATTGCCTGTGGCGGGAAGAATAAAAGATGGAGACCCTTCTGAAAAGATAGCTACCGTTGCGTAGAATTTTCACTCTGATTCAGCCAAGAGGCTTGTAGTGGTGTACTCCATAATGGACATGTAATAAAATTGTGTACTACTATCTTTATGTGATGCGATGTATGACTTTGTGTATTTATCTGTGAGACGTTCTGTACACGATAGCCACTTGTCGGTGCGGAATGTAGTCCCGACACTAACTAGTAGTAAGCGCCAAGGTCTATCCCTCGATGGTCGGTGCTAAGCAACTAGAGACACTTGGTTTATCCTGGTTCCGGCCGGGGCCGTACGTCCAGCAGGGGTGTGCTCGAGGCACTATATTGCTTTGCACCGGGGTGCCTGTAGTGGGGCGGCTACAAGCAAGGCGGGAGAGGAGGCGTGGCCTCCAAGTTCCAAGTGGAGTGATTGAGGCGAGTGCCAATATCGTGAGTGAGTTGAGGAGCGCGTGTGTGTTATCTGATGTTCGATGTTCGATGTCCCCTGCGGTGAGGGGGTTCACCTTCCTTTTATAGTCCAAGGAGAGGGTGAGTTACAGGCATGCCGCACTATTTAGCTACACAAGGAAGTATGGCGTGCGGCACCGCGGAGTTGGCGGCCGTCCTATCGATCCTTGCCACGGTCTTGTCGTCATGGCGTGTCCTGTACCCGAACAGTGGCGGCTTCGAGGGTAAGGGCATAGTGGTTGGCCGTGGCGTCTTCAGACGGGCTCGAGGAAGTTGTTGACGGTGATCCGTACGGGATACAATGGAAGGCGTGGCGGCGTCCCGTCCCCGTGCGCCCAACAGCGCTGGAGTTGTTGTAGCAGTGCCCGGCGTGGTGCTGCAGGTACGGGGGCAGCCGCACAGGACCCACAGTGACGGGGATGGCGTCCCGCCGTCCTAACGTCATGATTTAACCCTGTAGATTCACGAGAAAGTGGTTCGAGGGCGTGGCCGGCCCCGCTTCGATGGCGCGGCGTGTCAGCCGTACGGGAGTGGGCGGCACAGTGCCACGGAGCTGACACTGGCCATGTCGCACGGTCCCCTTGTAACAAACCGGGTTTTCGGTGAGGAAAACCCGACTCCTCGTACCATTGTGATAGTCCCCGGATCGGTAAGCTATCACGTACGGAACTCCTTACGTAATAATATCATTTTCATACAACGAAATCGGAGTACAAATCATAATATTTACATCCAAAGCAACTCGGTATACGAATTTAGTACAAGCCCCTTGGGCTAAGCGACAAGTAGAAATCCTGCGTAGCGGTAGCTAGGGCTTCAAGTCTTCATCTTTAGTCTTCACCACAGGCATCCTTGAGCGAAGCAACGCAACCCTTCCTTCATGGAGTCCCCGAACCCAGACTCTCAAGCCAAGTCCAATCCTGCACACTCATAAAACTATCCCCAAGGAACGGGATAGGTTCACGTCACCGTCTGTATGCAGCTTTAAGTGGCCTATCTCTAAAGGGTAAGTAAAGTGACAAGGTAGAAGCTCAGGTTTCCTATGCGGCAAAGCAAAAAAGCATAATTAGAAAACATCTCCATATCAGTCCCAAACCATTCTCTCAAACACAGCTCGGAACCACCTGGTACCCCAGGGCCCCGTCTCCACATCCTATCTCCATCTAGGGTCGATGCGAGAACTTCCTCTCCTCGCACCTCAATGATTGCAATCGGATCGGCGAGGTAGAGGGAGCCACTCTCCTCTAACCGACGCAACCACGGCTCACCACACTCTCAACTACGGGGGGGAGGTAGAAATCCCAAAACATGAGGAACGAACATGTCTTCAAGGTTTGTCCATGACCGAGGACGCGGCTATACATATAGATCGAACAACTCGCGAGCGTGTACACCGTACTCAACCCGGGATGGAATCCGGCCGGTAGCTAGTCGACCGAACCCACCCTACCGTGCGAACTCTCGGTAGTTACGGTCCCACCCCCCGCATCCGGCCCTCAAAGCGATCCCCCTCGCAAAGGGAATTGCACGGAGCCGTGAAATGCTCCCGTGTGGCCACACGGGAGACGCTCCGAGAGGGTGGTCTCACCTCCACCGCTCCCCCCACGGATACCCTCTATCCTTCCCTAAGCGGTATGGTTCCGCACTTGCCGAGCTCAACTCGGCCCTAACCCCACTCTCGGCGAGGTGGTGTGTACGAAAGTCCTATCGACAAGTTGATCCACTCGGTTTCGCAGCCGGGGCAAGCTCATGTCCTCCATCCGCAAGTAAAACCCCAACACCTAGGCTCCGAAGACCGTCAAAGTAGGGATACACCGAGGAGTGCACCCCTCGCCCCCGATCCCGGATCGGTTGTTTCGAGCTCACCCCCGCCAAGGTACCCAAAACGCTTTCTCCCGCCGGTTTTACCCCACACACGCCAAGAACCACTATTCCCATCCCAAACACATGCATCGCGAAGCTCAGCGCATATACACGCTTATATAAACATATAAAGTGGTAGGACAATCAAGGACAGGATAATTAAAGAAGGCAGTGCAAGGTTCATCATCATCATGCATTTAAAGTAAAGCGCTAGCATTCTACATAGCAATGCCTAATAGGTATTTCAGAATCAGTCGGGCGTGAACACCTGTGTGCAAGTAGTCGTCGGAGTTTTCCGTAGTTGTACTTGATCTTCTGGCTCGACTCCTCAGCTCCAGGAATCCCTAGATTCGCAAATATAAATAAACACGTTGTCTAGATGCAAATAACTCCAAAGAGAAGCAATAAAGAACCAAATAACTCAAAACGCTAGTCTAACGGGTGCTTCATGATTTTAGAAGAATACAGAAACTGATTTCATATTTTTCTAAGGTAGAAACAATTTATTATTGATTTTCAAATAAATAAATATTTTATTCATTTAATTTATTGTGATGAAGCACATAAAACACAAGTCAGCAAGTTAGAGAACCATAAGCTGGGTTTTGGGTAGGTCTGCATGGTTCGTTGACTAGTCAACGATCTTTGTTGACCAATTCAAAGGGAAAGATCAAAGGTCAACTGGATCCCCACAAGTCACCCTGTGGGTCCCGTGTGCCGGATGAGATCAGGTTGGGCAGTTAGCGACCTCACATGTTAGTGGGACCCAACGGTAAGTTCGTATGTCCCTTGGTCAGAATGGAGAGATCGTGCAGGATTGATCAGCTAGAAGAGATGTGTGTTTAAGAGACTCGTCTCAAGCTGGAACATGACAACGATGTGGCGAGGATGGACTTAACCAGGATATGGCTGATGGGTTTAGATAGTGCACGCATTGTCCACGACGAAGACGTGGCACGGTCGTGGCGAAAAGTGTGGCCGGGACTTGAAAGATTGAGAACCAGCACTCGGTACTAAGATGAGGCTCGGCAGACAACAGGTCAAGTGTTGCTGCTAGCAAGCAACACTCAAGCAAGAAGGATAAGGGGCTAAGGCTAGATTAGCACTTACACGACTTAGATTTACAAGCAGCAGCTACTACTTGTATGGGTTGTGGCCGGGAACGAACACTACAGGTTGGTAGCTCCAGCGTGCCCTCGTGATGGATCTGAACTTCTAGGAAGACCGCTAGAGCTATACGTCCATGACATGTAACCAACCACGAGTGGCATCCGTCATTCGTGCTTCTTGCTTTGGCGTAGCTCCCTGGTCTGAGACAAAAAGAGCACAAGCCAAGCATGGCTGGAAACTAGGCCGGCTAGACGGATATGATATGCCTCGAAGGTTTGCCGATGGTACGCGGTTATGGGTGGTGGGTGTGATCACACCGGCCGGGCGCACAAGCCGGGGTAAGGACTTCATGTCCTTGACCGAGGTTCGGCCTTGTCATGGAGAACGAGAGATCGACGATGCGACGTGCGAGCGCGATTCGTGATCCAGTAGCAAGCGGCGGCGCGCGTCGTTGTAGGCCGCGGCACCGCAGCTTCAAAACCCGGCGCGAAGGCCAGTTTCTCAGAGGGGCGTCGGCGCACGCGCCGCGGTGGCAAGCGAGCAAAGTGCAACCCCGGATCACGTCTCGGTTGCAACATCGAAGGTCGGCTTCGTAGAGGAAAAGGTGATGGCATGGCCAGCTTGACTAGGCGTTTCGGCAAATCATCGAGTGGGTTGTGGGCATAGCAAAGGTTCCTCGGTTTTGCCTGCAGAGCGCTCGATCAAAGGCCACAAGGGCATGCGTTCCATGGCTGCACACCTGTTGGGCTTGTTCACGACGGTGGGACTTCTTGTTGGCGGCGCAAGCATGGCCAACGACCCTCCGGTGGCAGCACACCGGGGTAGGGGTGGCGGCGAATTTCGTGGACTCCCCACCCACGGTGTGCATACGGGAGCACTTAGTGGTCGGCCAGGCGGCTAAACGGTGCAAAAGAGGACACCGGTTGATTGGGAACAGGGAAGAGGTGATGGACGAGCAAGAAGCTCGGCTTGCTGCTCCCGGTGGAAGAAAGAAGATTGAGGCCGTAGTTCGGTAAAGAAAATAATTGCGGGCTATTGCTCCGCATCTTACGTGGAGCAAAGAAGAGTCGAGGCAAAGAAAGAAAGCATTGGGGCTGCAGCTACCGGTGTGGATTGGTTGCTCGAGTAAGATGAGAGCTTCGGTGAAAAAGAAAATACGAGAGGGAAGGATCGAAGTGCAGAGAAACAACTTGCTGCCTCGATGAACAGAGAACGGAGAGAGAGAAGGGTGGTGTTGTTCGGTGGGAAAAATAAAATAATAGGGTTACCGCTTGCTTGCCGCATCGATGGAATAATTCCGGGAGATATCAAGCCGCCGCTAGCTACTCCGGGAGAGAGAAGATCGTTGGCCGGTAGGAGGCGGAGTTCAAGTTGCCGGTTTGCTTTGGGAGAAGGAAAAACAGTGAGGGGATGAGTGGCGGGTGCGGATCCGTGGAGCACAAAGAAGATGGGAGGTCCTCTGGTTGCTTTGACGGAGGAAGGATGCAGTACCCGCAAATAAATCGATAGCAATTCACTTCGCGGGACGGGAACAAATGAATTGGACTATTTTTCTGGGAACCAATTAAATAACAAAGTATTAACCCGAGAAGCCGAATCATCGTCATAATTCAAATGAGCCCGTGTGAGGTTTAATTCAAACGAATTATAGTCTATTTCCCGAAACTGAACCATTTGCAAAGAATCAATTCGAAGAATCGGAAAATAATCCATAATCCATTTAAAAACTTCCCGAGCACTTCCGAAGAGATTGGGCTAGAAAATATTTGAAGGCCGACGAGGTTAAAAGAGCTTCCGTAGCTCGGGGATGCACTTAAGGTCTCGATCGTCACATGGAAAGCCTCGACCTTTGGCCGGATGGTGGTTCAACGGCGGCGACGGAGTTTCTAGCCGGCGCAAAGAAGGTAGGACGGTATCATTGGTCGGGGGTATTAACACCGCGTGCTTGCTCGCGTGTGTGAGTGTGCCGAGAAAAGCGCACGGGTCGGCTACCAGCCCCTAAAGACGAGGGCTTGCCTCCACGCGTGTGCACGTGCGCAAGCCAAAGGCTTGACCTCGGTGACAAGCGGGGCGAAGGTGCGAGTAAGCACACGACGGCGCCACATCTCGACGAGTGCACGACAAGCCAAGACACGGAAGGAACGACAATTCAGCTAGGTATGGCGAGCCAAAGGCAAAGCCTTCCGCTTCCCTACACGTGTGTGCACGCGTGTGCAAGCCGGCGGTTTAACCACGACGGCGACACAAGCGGTTCGCCGCACTTGACGGCGAGAAGGACGAAGAAGGTCAAGCGGGGCGCGCGCGCGGATCGTCGGCAGCGGCACCTGCAGGCGTAAGGCTCGACTCGATGGTCGGCACACAAGCGTCGGTGGTCGCGCTGTGGCAGCGGTGCAGTTCAACCAGAGCAGACACATCACCATGGGCAATGCCCGATTTTTCCCTCGGCTCGAAGGCTAGCACATAGGGATAGCAAGAAGGATGGCAAGATAGGGGGCTGTGTGCTCACCTAGGGGCTCGATGGGGTGTTCCGCCATTCCGTCGAACACGTCGTGGGCGAGGCGGATGGATGTCGTGCAGGGGAGGAAGAGGGACACAACTTGCGGGTCGTCGTCATTCATGATCGAAGCTCCGGTCCGGCAAGGTCGTTCTTGTGCCCACGGCGTTCCTCCCGGCGTTGGTGCCAATGTTCGCGGCACGACAGCCTCCCGTCCCGCGGCGGCCTTCGGCGCCGGCACGGCAGGGCGCGGAGAGCGTCGATGCCCCTGGTGCGCGCGACTCTGGATCCTTCGGTCCCTCCCATCGGCTCGATGGTTACACCCAAGCAAACAAGCATCAACTCGAGTCGTGGGTAGGAAAGGATCAGTCAGTGGCAAAAGAAAAGGGGAAGGGGCCTCAGGAGCGAGCTTCTCACCTTTGAGGCGAAACACCGAGCAGGTTACGGGCACAGTGGTGACAAGCCATATGTGCAACTCTTGGGTGGCACCGCTCCTCCTCGCGGCGGTGCAGCAGTCCATCCTCGGGGCGACATCTTCAACTCGACAGGGGGCGGCAGCAGCAACTCTCCCGGGCGCAACACGGTGCGGCGACGGGCGCGGCGAAGGGGATGCAGGGGCGGCGGCGCCTCCAGCACCGCGGGTTGCGGTTGCTCTTGGCCGACGCCTCCCTCTTCTCTTCTGCTCCCCCACTCTTCCTCTTCACGACAGTAGGGCGGCGACTCCAGGATGGGCGCCATGGCGCCGACGGCCAGGGCTCCTCGGCGCCCAGGGTAGTTGCACGGTCTCCCCCCCACTCCTGCGCCTCCTTCCTTCTTCCCCCCTCCTACTCCTTTCTCTGGTGGCAGGCAACTGGATTTGGATGGGGAAATCCATGGGCGGCGCGGTACAGGGAGTTGCAACTGGGGACTCGATTTATAGGTGACCGGCTAGGGTTTGGGGTCCGCACGAATGGCGGGGATCCTCCGCGTCCGTGCCCGGGCCGCACGCGGCGCACATCCGGTGGCTAGCGGCTGCGGGGGGGGTGGCGGCCATGGGGCCGGCACGAGGCCGCGGCCTCCCCTCGCACGGCTCGCGGGCGTCGGCGGGGAAGGGGAAAGAGAAACGAGGAGAGAGGGCGGGCCGACGCGAGGGCCCCACATGGCGGTGATAGAAGGAGAGGGGGTAGGTGGGAGGCGGGCCGGCGGGTTTGGCGGGCGAAAGGCCAAATGGGCCGGCGGTTTGAGCGGACCGGCGGTGAAGATCAAGGACCTTTGGAGGACTTCTCATCCGGGTTAAGGCCCAAGCTAAAAAGGAAGCTTTTCCTAATATCTTACAAACCATAAATTCATACAATTCAAAATTTGGATTTTAGAATCCAAATTCGAATTACACTCAAACAAAATCCAAATAGATTCCAATAAACTCCAAACAAGAACCTCTAAACTCCAAAGTTTCACACTAGCATTTTATAATTCCTAAATTCTTATTACTTTGCTCAAATTAAATCCAAGAAATCAGGGAAGGATCAAAGAAGACATCCTTATATTTTAATTATGCACTCAATTTCAAATCGAAATTTTGAAATCCACATTTTTGCATTGCTAACATTCCGGAGAAAATTCTAGGATTTTACACCCCACGATGGCGAGGATGGGTTCCCCCTAGGGAGTTGGCGGAACAGCACCGGGGCGTGATTCCCAGGTGCATGATGGCACTGCTCTGCCGTGTCAGAGCATTAAATGTCCGTACCTGCGTGCGGGAGCAGGTGTGTTCGTGAGGGGGCCTCGAGCGAGGCGGAGATGTGCCCTCGAGCGAGGCGGAGCCCGCTCGAGGGAGGCGTGAGCCCTCGAGCGAGGCGGAGCCCGCTCGAGGGAGGCGTGAGCCCTCGAGCGAGGCGAAACCCGCTCGAGGGAGGCCTGAGCCCTCGAGCGAGGCGAAACCTGCTCGAGGGAGCCTTTGACTGGGCCACTCCGGTGGGCCGCGGGGGCCACCACAGTGTGGGCCGTGCCCTGTGCGTGCGCTTAAGTGAGAGGTGTTTCGTTTTGGTTTTTTGCAGGTTTTAAGCAGGATTCTCTCGGTTTTTTAGGGGACCCTCAGGGCTGTCCCCGACAGTAGCCCCCGAGCATCTGCGGGCATGCCGGCCAGGCTCCCGCAGATGCTGAAGCCTACTGATAGGACATCCTTCCCCCTGGTTGCTAACGCTTTCCGTGGGGCCGCGTCAGCGGACCCGCGGGTCTAGCCCCCGAAGCCCTGCAGGAGCGTGAGTGCTCCTGCAGGGGTTTTACCGCGGAATCTGGTCAGTGGGCGTGGTACATATTCCAACCGGCGTCGGCAATGTTCCAGCCGGCTTCGGTGACGCACGCGCAACTGGCACTATCTGCGGCCGGTGCAACCCAGGAGGTGTAGCCGTGCGTCGAGCCCCCGAGCCTGGGCCCATTCAAGGCGATCGGGGCGAGCTCTTCGTCTTATTTTAAACGCGCCCTCGCCGTCCCTCCGCGGGACGGAGGGTGAGGTTTCCGCAACCCCCATCGATCGGGTCGCGGATTGCGGATTCCTCATCGAGCTGTTAGCGGGTGGTTCAAGTGGACGCCCATGCCCCGTTCGATAAGGGTAGGCTGCGCGGTCCGGAGACTCGTCCATTAAAGCGCTTGCATGGGTTTGCTAGGTGGGGCTCGGTCCCTCCCATTCGCTAGGGACCGAGGGCGAGAAAGCTCTCCCTCGGTGGGATCCCCCCGGCTAGCTGCCCTCGCTGGCTCTCGAACACGACATGTGGGGCACCCTCGAGCCGGTGGGCTCGAGGACGTGGCTCGAATGCGCGTGCCCTCGTCGTCCCCCGACTGCGGTGATGCGGGGCGCCTGTTCGAACCCATCGAGGGTCAGGCTCCGAACCTCTGATCAGTAGGGCCGTGCGGGGTAACAGCCAAGTCCCCCCGTCTTTCGCATCTGCAGGTTTCGAGGGTCCCTGGCCGTGCCAGTTCTCGAGCCGTTGATCAGTAGTTTTTGCGAATCGAGGGCACCTGTGGCGCCCATTTATTTCAAACGGGCTTCGAGGCTATTGGTCGGTGTTCGCACCCTTCGAGGGTCGCATTTATTTGAGCCAGAGGCTCGGGCCGCTCGAGAGTCTCCCTTACTTGGTAAGGGACAGGGCCATTTAATGCCCGCAGTCGCGGCTGTAGTCTCGCGCTGCGGGCGCGCCTTTTTAAGCGCTGCGGCCGCGCGTGTAGTGGGCGGAGTGGGCAGGCGGACGTGACCACCTGCCACGGCCCTCCGGTTACCGCGCCGTGATGATGGCGTGTGTGCGGTTGCGTGGCCGCCGCGGTCGTGGTGGGCCCCGTTCATCAGCGAGGGAATATTTCACCTGCAGTTAATGCGCGCGGGGCGTACGCTCCAGAGAGCACGCCTTGCGGCCTATAAATCCGATAGGCGGGGAAGGGGCGGTTTTTACCTTTGCGCTTAGCGTTCGCCGTTCTTGCTTCTTGGCTCTAGCCCCCGAGCCATTCTCGCCATTGCGCCTCTGCTCTAAGAGCTCTTCTTGCGTCTTGTTCTCCGCTTCCCCGCCCGCTCGCATGGCTCCCCAGCAGCCTCTCGTCATCATCGACCCGCCGGCGTGGGAGCGCTCGACGGCGACACCGCTGGCCCTGGGCCAGCTGGTGGCCGGCGGCCAGCTAGCGGCGAACGAGGACGGACAACCGGCCGAGTGGATCGTGCCGTCGGAGAGGGAGGGAGCGCCAAATCCTCCGTATGGCTACGTCGTTAGCTTCATCCGCTTTCACGAGCGCGGCTTCACGGCGCCGGCGAACCGCTTCATGCGGGCCCTCTGCTACCATTACGGCGTGGAGCTTCACAACTTGGCGCCGAACGCGATCTCGCAGGCGGCCACATTCGTTGGCGTCTGCGAGGGCTTCCCGGGGGATCTCTTCCGCGCGAAGCTTCACACGCCCCGCCAACGTCGAGCGAGAGGACCCGCCACGTGACACGCGCGCGGCGGCATGTCGCTCGTCGAGCGGACCCAGCGCAAGGATGAGTACATCCCCAGCATGATGACGACCAACAACGCAGACTGGGAGCGAGGATGGTTCTACCTCCGCAACGCCGAGCCCGGCCTCCCCCCTACACCGGCAAGGTGCTTCAGGAGAGGCCCGCCTCCTGGTACCACGGGGTGTCCCCGCCTCAGCACCAGGTGCGGTTGGACTCGCTCGTGGCTGCGCTGATGGAGCTGGCGGGTCGCGGGCTGACTGCGGCGGTTGTCCTCGCCAACCTCCACTACCGGCGGGTCGTCCCCTTGATGGAGAGGCCGCTCCGCATCTACGAGATGACCGAGATCGCGGACCCCGTCGCGTTGGCGAGGTCGCGGCTGGCCGCCGGGCCCTTTCCCGCGGGCGTTCGCGGCCACCCGGGTGAGGCGCGCCATCGACCCCAAGTCGGGGCGCTGCGACGACATGGCGCTGTGGGCGCTCGAGATGCTCCCCACCGGCCAATTTGTGAGCGGAGTTCTTGATTCCATTTCCAGTTTAGCCGGTTTTTTGAGTTGCTGACACACGTTTTAATGCTTTGCTTGACCCCTGTAGATGGTGACGGTGAGCGCCATGAAGTCCGAGCCGCCCACGCCCTGTTCCCTCGCGCTTGCGAACGCGGCGCAACGCCGAGAGCGGGAGCGGGTGGCCCGCCGGAGGGAGCGCAGTGCGCGGCACCGGGAGCGTCGCGAGCGGAGGAGCGAGGAGTTCCGGCTGCGCGAGCAGCAGGGGCTCTCCTCGCCGGGGACCGAGGAGTACTCGTCATCGGACGAGGAGGAGGAGGAAGAGGAGGAAGAGGTTAGGGAGCAGGTCCTCCCCGACAGGTGGGAGCCTGCACCCCCGTCACCGGAGCCGGCTCCGGTGGCAGGAGTAGCATCGCCTGGGGCGGGCGTGGAGGCACCCGCCACCGGGCAATCGGCCGACGAGGCGGCGCGGGCCGCGGGGCGCCGGCCGCGCGCCTCGGAGGCGTCCGCGCGCGCGGCGGAGGGCGCGCGCGCGCGCGGCGGGGCCCGCGCGCGCGGCGGAGATGGGCGGAGGTGCGGCGGCGGCCGCGCCGGCCGCACCCGCAACGTCGGCGGGGGCCTCGAGGAAGAGGAAGCGCGCCTTCTCCTCCTTGAGGTAAGGAAATGTGCTTCGAGGGATTGCGTGCCCGATAGGCGGGAATTTGACAGTTGTTTTCGTGTCCGCAGGGCGGCGCCAACCGTGCCTCCCCTCGCACCGGCCAAGGTGCTGAGGGCGGATGCGTCCATCCCGACCCGGCGGCGTTCGTCAAGGGCGTCGCGGGTGGGGGCGAGCGCGGCGGCAACGGCGAGCGAGAGCTCGCAAGGAGCGGGCCGAGGCCTCGGGGCCGCCGCCGATGGTCTCGCCCCCGCCGGCCGCGGCCCGGCGGTCGGCGAGGAGCGGCGGGCGCCGGTCGTGGTGGAGGCGCAGCATGCGACGGCCGCGCGCAGGCGCGGCCGGAGGTGGAGGCACGGCCCGGCGGCGACGGTTGTAGTGGCATTGCCGGCGGCGTCCGCCGTGGAGAGCCGCCGGCGCCCGCGACCGCCGAGACGCGGCCCCGGAGGCGGCGGCCGCGCGCGCGCCGCGGCGAGAGTCCGCGGTCACGGAGGCGCGGCAGAGCCCGCCCTCGCCGGCAGCCTCCCGGCGATGGTGGTGGGAAAGTCCCGACGACGACGTCCCGCCACCCGGTGGGACCGGTGGGCCGATCCGCCCACGTCGGCCCCGAGCCCCGTGGCGGGGCGCTCGTTAGGTGGTGGGACGGCCTCATGGTGGCTGGGGGCTCGAGACGTGGCGTCGAGGCATCCTCGTCCCACGCCGCCCCTCCCGGCTTGGGTGAGGAGCGTGTCGACGAGCCGCCAGCCTTCGCTGATGCCCAGGAGGAGCAGCAATTGTGGGAGGAACTCCGCGATCACGGCGCCTCCCTCAACCGAGCGTTGAACGAGGCACTGCGGATCCGCGGCGGCCCGGCGTGGCACGTTTTACAGGTGAGGCGCTGTTGCCTTTTTCTTCGATTTCGTCACTTCCGTGTTTGTTCCTCGTGGCGCGGCGCTTACTGGTTCTGGTCTGTTGGCGGCAGGAGCTCAAGCACCGTGCCCACGATAAGTACGGCGCCTTCGACCAGATGAGTGTCGAGCTTTGCCAGCTCCGGGAGCAACGTGACGCCTTCGACGCGCTCGCAGAGGCGTTGAGGACCCAAGACGGCTGGGCGTCGTACGGGCGGAGGCCTAGCGGAACCGCCCTCTTGGAGCACGAGGGGCGAGCCGCGGCGCGTCCTCCCACCATCGAGCGGATTTGCACGGCCCTCATCGATCGGGATGAGGCGGCGCAGCGAGCGCGGGGGGATCCGGAGAAGGTGCGCACCGTGGCGTCCGACCGGGAGACGCGAGGTGGGGACCGTCCGGCCGAGAACCGGGGAAATCCGCATGTGGCTCCGGGAGCCGCGAGTGCCCGGCAAAGCCGGCCGAGGAGAGGGCGCGAGAGGCCGAGCGAAGGCCAAGGAGGCCGACGAGTTGAAGGCCGCCCTCGACATCAAGGTCGCTGTGCTCGCCATCGCGGAGGAACAGCTCCGGCAGGAGCGTGCTGCCCGCCAAGAGACCGAGGGCCAGCTCCAGCAGGTGCGGACCGCTCTTGCTGATGCCCGGTCGGCGCTCGAGCGGGAGCGCACCGCTCGTGAGACGGCGCAGAAGTCACTGGCGGAGCGGGACGCCGACGTCTCAAGGCTCGACGGGGAGCTGATAGCCCTCAGCATCGCGAACGCGGATCAGGAGCGGTCCCTCGAGGAGCAGGGCGCCACCATCGTCAGCCTGCAGCAAGCGGTCGAGGCCGAGTGTCGCGCTCTCGAGGTGGAGAAGAAGCAGGTTGAAGGTAAGTCGCCGTTTCGTTTTTTGTTTTGCTGGTCTTTCCTTCGAGGGTTCGTTCCCCTTCTGATTTCTTTCGCTGGTGGCGTTCAAGCCTGCGCACCGCGCTGGGACATGCGTCCAATCGGGCCAAGACACTGCAGGCCGCCTACAACTCCTCCGAGCAGGAGCTGGTGGAGTTGCGTGCTGCAGCCCTCGAGACCTGCCAGGCCGTCGAAGAGGGCGAGGCGCAAGCTGGGAGCTCGTTGGCCAGCCGCCTGCGCGCCCTCAGCAGGCACGTCTCTGGGCGCATGCGTCGCGCGCTCCACCTGGGCGTCCAGAAGACCCTCGGCGTGGTGCGTTCCCACTACGAGGTGAACCTCGAAGCCGTGGCGTCGGCCACGTTGTCCCGGAAGGCGTCGAGGACGAGGCGGCAATGGAGCAGGCGGACGCACTTACTGCTGACGCTGCGGAGGCGCTCTCCGAGGCGTTCTCGGAGTTCCTATTTCCGGACGCTGCCGACGGCGACGAGCCTCAGGCCTGAAAACTTGCTGGGCGCTAGGCCCATTTTTGCTTAGATGTCAGTATCTGGGCCTTACGGTCATGTAATGAAACAAGTAAAACTTATGGAGTTGTTCGAATACTTGTAAATTCAGGCGTTGTCTTTTATTTGTCGCGCCTTTCTGTTTTTCTCTTTGCTCGAGCGAGTTTTAGGTTGGGAGAGATCGATTTCATGGGCAATCCGCTGGGCCGGAGGCAAGAGAGAAGGGCCGTATCCTCGCGGAGGCGTGGCTATCTCTGACTCGCGCGTCCTTCCCGCGTGACTACCCGCGCCCTGCCTTGATTCGCTCGAGACTTCGGTTGAAACGTACTTGGCGCGTTCACAAGTTAGATTTTTGCGAAAAAATGGGACCATTTTGGGGGGGTGCCCCCCCGTAGTAGCCCCCGAGGGTGACTTGGGTTTCAGGGGAAAGCCGAGTTGCCCTTTGACTTTATTAAATTGTTGTTATTTACATTGCGTTGCCAACTGGGGTGTTGGGCATGTATTTTTACAACAAAAAGACTTGGAAATCCTAGCTAGGGATAAAAGTGACGTAGCTGCTGGATATTCCAAGCGTTGGTGAGTTCTTCGCCGTCCTCGTTGGCTAGCTTGTATGTGCCGGGCTTGAGCACCTTCACCACGACGTAGGGTCCCTCCCACGGAGGTGATAGCTTGTGGTGTCCCCGGTTGTCTTGGCGTAGCCTTAGGACCAAATCCCCTTCGCTGAAGTCCCGCCGGCGCACCTTTCGAGCTTGGTAGCGCCTTAGAGACTGTTGGTATCTTGCGGAGTGCATTAGGGCCACAAGGTGTGCTTCGTCTAGCTAGTCCAGCGAGTCCTCGCGGGCTCGCTGGTTGGTGTCTTCGTTATAGCCCCGTACTCTGGGTGACCCATATTCTAAGTCTGTGGGGAGGACGGCCTCCGCGCCATGGACTAGAAAGAACGGGGTGAACCCGGTGGCTCTGCTTGGGGTGGTCCTGAGGCTCCATACGACCGCAGGGAGTTCCTGGAGCCATTTTCGACCAGACTTGTTCAGCTGGTCGAAAATTCTGGGCTTGAGGCCTTGTAGAATCATGCCGTTGGCACGCTCCACTTGGTCGTTGGTCTGTGGGTGCACCACGACCGCCCAGTCCACACGGATAAGGAATTTATCACAAAACTCCGGTAAATTTCCTCGCTCGTGAATTGGGACCCGTTGTCGGTGATGATGGAGTTCGGCACTCCAAAGCGATAGACAATGTCCGTGAAAAACGTCACCGCCTGCTCCGCCCTGAGATTTGTAATGGGGCCCACCTCCACCCACTTGGAAAATTTGTCGATCGCGACTAACAGGTGGGTGTAGCCCCCGGGCGCCTTTCGCAAGGGCCCGACGATGTCCAGCCCCCACACGGCGAAAGGCCATGTGATGGGGATGGTCTGCAGGACGTGCGCAGGGAGGTTGGATTTACGGGTGTAGAACTGGCACCCTTCGCAGGTGCGCACGATCTCGCTGGCGTCGGCGTGGGCCGCAGAAGCCCCGGCGGAACACGTTGCCTACGAGGGTGAGGGGCGCGGCATGATGGCCGCGATACCCGCGTGTATGTCCCGGAGGAGCTCGCGCCCCTCGGGGATGGGCACGCATCGGCGCAGATGCCGAGGCGGCGCACTTGTACGCGCCTCGCCGTCGACGAGGGTGAAGGATTTGGCCATCCTGGCGATGTGCCTGGCCTCGGACCGGTCCGAGGGGAGTTCCCCTCGGTCCATCCAGGCGATGTACTTGTCGCGCTAGTCCGCCCCGCTGGGAGCTAGCTCGACGTCCATGACTTCGGCCTCGCTGGCGCCGTACCCCTCGAGGAGGGAGAGCACGTATGCCTCGTTCGAGGGGTCCTCGTCCATGGGCCCTGCGCCCGCTGGATTCGAGGGAGCCCTCGAGGGTTCCGTGTGGTTCGAGGGGTGCGGCTCGAGGGTGACGGATGGTTGGGCGATATCTCGGGCGAAGACGTTCGGGGGGACAGTGATCCGCCCCGACGCGATCTTAGCGAGTTCGTCCGCCTCCTCGTTGTACCGGCGGGGCACGTGATTGAGCTCGATGCCGTAGAACTTGTCCTTGAGAGCCCGCACAGCCTTGCAGTACGCCTCCATCTTGTCGTCGTGGCAGCTCGCGTTCTTCATGACCTGGTCGATCACGAGCTGCGAGTCCCCCCCGTACGTCGAGGCGTTTGATGCCTATCTCAATGGCGATCTTGAGGCCGCACGAGAGGGGCCTCGTACTCGCACCATATTGTTCGACGCGGGGAAGTGAAGGCGTACAGCGTACCGCATGTGCTCCCCTAGGGGCGAGACGAAGAGCAGGCCCGCGCCTGCCCCTGTCTTCATCACCGAGCCGTCGAAGTACGCAGTCCGACGATTCCCGCCTAGATCCGGGGCGGCGGCAATTGTGTGTCCGTCCACTCGGCGACGAAGTCCGCCAAGATTTGGGACTTTATGGCCTTGCGCGGGGCGTAGGCGAGCGTTTCGCCCATCAACTCCACCGACCACTTGGCGATCCTGCCTGCCGCGTCTGGATTGCGGATGATTTCCCCCAATGGAAAGGAGGAAACCACCGTGACAGGATGGGCCTCTAAGTAGTGGCGAAGCTTGCGCTGTGCGAGGACCACTGCGTAGAGCAGCTTCTGGACTTGGGGGTAGCGCGTCTTGGTGTCGGACAAGACTTCGCTGATGTAGTACACCGGCCGCTGAACCGGCAAAGTGTGCCTTTCCTCCGTGCGCTCCACAACGATCACGGCGCTGACCACCTGGGTAGTCGCAGCCACATAGAGGTACAGAGGTTCGCAGTCTTGAGGTGGTGTGAGGATTGGGGCGTGGGTCAGGGACGCCTTCAGCTTGTCAAGCGCCTCCTGGGCCTTGGCAGTCCAGGAGAAGCGCTCGTGCTTTTTGAGGAGGCGGTAGAGGGGCAAGCCTTTTTCGCCGAGCCGCGAGATGAAGCGGCTCAAGGCGGCGAGGCACCCCAGCATCCTTTGCACCCCTTTGAGGTCCCGAATCGGACCCATTCGCTCGAGGGCCGCAACCTTTTCGGGGTTGGCCTCGATGCCACGCTGGGAGACGATGTATCCTAGAAGCATGCCACGTGGCACGCCAAAGACACATTTTTCGGGGTTCAATTTTACCCGTTGGCCCGTAGGCAGCCAAACGCGATGCTGAGGTCGCTAACCAGGTCGTTCGCCTTCCTGGTTTTCACGACTACGTCGTCTAGGTATGCCTCGACGGTTCGCCCGATGTGGTCTCCGAAAACGTGCTGCATGCACCGTTGGTACGTTGCGCCCGTGTTTCGGAGGCCGAACGACATCGTGACGTAGCAGTACATCCCGAATGGCGTGAAGAATGAAGTCGCGAGCTGGTCGGACTCCTTCATTTTTATTTGGTGGTACCTGGAATAAGCATCAAGGAAACAAAGTAGCTCGCACCCGGCGGTCGAATCAACAATTTGATCGATACGTGGCAAAGTAAAAGGAACTTTTGGACATGCTTTATTAAGACTGCTGTAGTCTACACACATCCGCCACTTCCCATTCTTTTTCTTTACTAGTACGGGATTGGCTAGCCACGTAGGGTGGAACACTTCCTTGATGAACCCAGCCTCGAGGAGCTTCCGCAGCTCCGCTCCAATCGCCCGCCACCGCTCCTCGTCGAAGCGGCGAAGCCATTGCTGTACGGCACGGGAGTGAGGTAGGATGTCAAGGGAGTGCTCGACAACCTCCCTCGGGATGACTGGCATGTCCGAGGGGCTCCACGCGAAGATGTAGGCATTGGCGCGGAGAAAGTCGATGAGCACCACTTCCTATTTCGGGTCGAGGGTAGAACTGACCCTCAACGCCTTGCCCTCGGGGGCAGCGGGTCGAGGGTGAAGGACCGATAAGGCGACCGAGAGGGGGGGGGAGTGAATGGGAGCCGATAAAAATTCTTCTCGAGGGAGATTGAAACTCCGACAAGACGAACTAGCTCGGTCGGACCCCCGAAATCACACGCTCCGCACTTCTACCTCCCGTTTGCCAAAACCACGTAGCCACCGGAGTGCTACCGGTCCTAGGAACAAACTCTACCAAGAACCGCAACACACACGCAAAGACCGACAAAAGAAACAACTCGAAAGCCGGCCAACCGCAGGGGGCGGTTAGACCGGTATAGGGGGCGGTTAGACCGCCTCCACCCGGCAACCAAGAAATCCTCCGAAACGCCTCTTCCGAGCACCGAAACACACCACGGTTTCACCAACAGAGATCTCCGGTCAAGGCCATGCTAGCTACCGGAAAATCTTGGCGAAAACCAAAACTTCACCCAAGGGCCTAGGGGCGGTTAGACCGGCTACCCGGGGCGGTCTAACCTCCCGTACCCAAAGAACGAACTCCAACCAAGAACACCTAGCAAACTGCGAGAGAACGACTCCAAATTTCACCCGTACACTCCTCCGATCAAGGCGAACAAACTCACGAGAGGAAAATCCGGCGAAACAAAACTTTGACCCGGAAACACCCCGGCGGTTAGACCGCCCCTGTAGGCGGTTAGACCGCCCCTTCCAGAACACGAACCCGCGGGTCAAACCTCAACTTCCTCGCGCCCGATCTCCCGAATCACTCCACGGATTGCAGCCAAACTTCGGGGATAGCTGGGTTACCTCCTGGGCAACCTCTACCTCAAAGGAATCGACCCGAAACGCTCACAATCAAGAGGAATCGAAGAAATCGCTTCTCTAGGTCAAGAACTCGCCCAACTCGAAAAACCACCAAATCGAGTCCGATTCAAAGGGGATTTGGGGGCAAAGTCACCAGCCAAAGAGGCACAAGATCCTCATACGTGACACCCACCAAAAACCCCAAGAAATCGTTCTCAAAACACCGCCAAAAAGAGCTCCGAAAATCAACGCCAAAGAGACGGGAAAACCACCATGATGAGCAACGCCAAACCTTCTATACATGCCATGAATGGTTCGTACAAGGTCTAGCTTGCCACCCAAACATCCATCCCTCTCTCTAGATCTCACATGAAGCTCTCAAGCTAGCCTTCTAAAATCCTAGAGAAAATAGAGAACGAAAATGGAAAAACAAATGGGCTAGGGGTTCCAAGAGTTGGCCGCCAACCTCTCACCTCTTGGGTTATATAGGCGGCAACCGAATGTCTAAAATGCCCTTCACTAATGACTAGGAATACATGCCCCTCAAGGGCGGATTTGGAATTCTTGATGTCTTCACCATCGGACGGATGCCCAAGCAACCGCACCCTCGCGTAGCCTCGACGCAAGCCTTGCGATCCCGACGCGTGTCCTCCGCTTCGGGGCTTCTCGGCGCCGGCGGCCGTGGCGGTCGACCGCCCCCCGGGCGGTTAGGACCGGCCCCCGGGAACCGACCGACCCCGTGCGGTCCGACCCCCCCTCCGGGGCGGTTGAACCGGCCCCGGGTGGCCGCACCTCCTCGTCGAGTCTTCGGCCTCGGTTTTGTGGCTCAACCGAGTAACCCGGGGTTTTCCGGTGAACCACCGCAAACCCCGCGAACTCGGTGTAGCCTCCGCCAATCTCCACTCATGACTCGGCTCCCACGTAGTCCCGGCTCGACCTTGGTTTTGAGGCTCTACCAAGAAACCGTCCCCGACTTCATCTTGCCGTTCATGCCACCATGCGGCCCGCACTTGACCCCCCGCCCGGCCACCGGTCCCTCGAACGAAGCCTACTTGTCTTCTCCACACCCGGAGGCCTCACGGCGACGACCTTTCGCGCTTGTTCTTCACCCGCACCAACACGAGTCAAGCCGCAACCCGCACCCTCGCAATACTTAGCCCAGCCAAATCGCTCCACACAACGTTGTCAATCACTCATCACACGAGGAAGCGACCATCCACCGGTCCTCGAACCACACATGGTCCTCAATCTCCCCCCTTGATGAGTGCATTGACAACACACTCACATGAAGTAACATAAGAGAAAAGGAAAAGAAAAGAAACAAAATAAAAGGAAACCCCAACAAGCGATCGAAAGCCAAAGAAAGGCAAAGAGCAAGATCACTTGAAGAAGACAAGTCTCGACCCCTTAGGCAAGGGCAACGGCTCGACACATCCGAGACAAAACACACTCAAGCAAAGAGCAAACCACCACAAAGACAACTCGAACACCACAAAGAACTCCCCCCGCACAAAAGCAAGCTCCCACCGAGCCACAAGACACTCCCCGTAACACATGCACCAATGCAACTCGGGAATGCAACAAAGAGCAAAACTTGCTCACACGCGCCGGCGGTTAGACCGCCCGCCCATGGCGGCTAGACCGCCCCCGCCCGAACCGACCGGGGCTCGCGTTAGACCGCCCAAAGAAACCGGCCCCGCACCAAACTCGCTCAAAAATTGCCCGAAACAATTGGAACACCTTCCAAACACTCCCAGTGTGCCCAAAACATGCACAAACTTCTCCCCCTTGTTGACAATGCATGAATCAAGGCAAAATGCGAAAACTTGCAACATATAGCTTCTCGAATATACAAAATTCAACACAAGGAGCTACACAAGTCCAAATGAGCAAGTTAGATACTCGACGCATTCGTAATGACGTTAACTACGTGATCACCAAGTTTCACAACCATTGGACAATGCTAAAAAGGATTTGAGTAATTTTGCGAAAAGTTACTCTCTCACAAGCAAATACCTAAACATGAGCAAAACATATCAAAATGGCAAAGCCACTCAAACTTCATGCTAGGACAGCCATTCTAATCACCTCATGTCATGTCAAAGCCACCGAGCCATGTGCCTACTTCTATGTATGAGACTTCTCATTGGTAGGCATCATGCAACGGTTTAGCACCCAAAGCAAATTAATTTCAGCACATATGACATGGGAACATGTTTTCCAAGCATTTTTCATTTCATTTTCAGATTTGTAAAAGGTACATGAAATGTCTTTGCGACAAAAAGGAACTTATGCCCCTCCACAAGATGAAGCAAGAGGGCTAAACATTCATGATGGCAAACGAGCCTTTGGCTCCATATGATCAATAAACTAGCTATCCAACCACAAAGTAAGCATAGCAAAGCCACTAAGACATGTCAAGATCATATATAGGCATTTACGCATGAGAGAGCATGTATATGACATTTTTCAAAAGATTAGCCATCAACCATGGATCATTCAACAAGATCATCAAGAGCTAAGCCAAACTAACCGTACCATATCAAACAAGCTCACAAGAACATATGTAGCAACCCATGGTAAACATTGTATATAGGAGAAGCTTTTTCCTATCCGATGCATATGATACAAAATGCATGCAATCTAAGATACAAGGATGCCTATACATCATGTTACATATGCCATGCCAAATGCAAGAAATGCACAAAGAAGAGCTATACATATGCTACAAACCGGCTCCTCGAGGGGAGGCAAAACGGGCTCGACACCACCGCAAACGAAAGCCCCCACACACCCAACTCAAGAAATCGACACACACCAAGTTCCCCCCGCAAAACGAGTGAAAGTTGCTTGATCTAGGGGTTTGGTGAAAATATCGCTAGTTGGTCATGTGTGGGTACATGGATCAAAGCTATCTTCCCTTTCTCTACGTTGTCTCTCGGGAAATGATACCTCACTTCTATGTGTTTGGTTTTGGAATGAAGCACTCGGGTTCTTAGCAACGCTTATGGCACCGGTGCTATCACATTGAAGTGGGACATGGGTATACTCCTCACCAAAGTCACTCATGGTGTAGGTGATCCAAAGGAGCCGAGAGCAACAACTAGCGGCGGCAACATACTCGGCTTCGGTCGTGGATTGAGCAACACTCGACCGCTACGAGAAGACCAAGACACCAACGAAGAACCCAAAACCCGGCAAGTCCCGTAAGTGGACTTCCTATCCAACCGACACCCGCAAAATCCGCGTCCGAAAAGCCATGAAGCGCCAAAGAAGAGGACGCGGAGTACCAAAGGCCGAAGTCGGGAGTGTGACGCAAGTACCCGAAAATTCGCTTCACTCGCTTGCCGATGCGAAGTCCTCGAGACGCTTGAAAACGAGCGCACGTACACACCGAGAACTCGTATGTCCGGCCTCGTCGCCGTCAAGTAGAGGAGTGACCCGATCATGCTTCGGTACTCCTTCTGGTCCACATGTTCACCTTCCTCGTCCGCATCAAGAGCTGTAGTCGTACTCATCGGCGTCGTCATAGCCTTGGAGTCCTCCATCTTGAATTTTCTCACAATGTCCTTGGTGTACTTTAGCCTGGTGCACAAATGTTCCTTCCTTTGATTGCTTGATTTGTAGCCCGAGGAAGAACCGCAACTCACCCATCATGCTCATCTCAAACTCCCCGCTCATATCATCCGCAAACCTCGCAACAAGAGAGTTAGACGAGCCACCAAAGACAATATCATCCACGTACACCTCGCACAATCGGGATATCTTTGCCCCGCCTCGCAAAAACAAGGTCCGATCGACCTTCCCCATCTCAAAGCCTCTCTTCAAACAAGAACCCCTCAACCTCGCCATACCAAGCTCTAGGCGCCCTGCTTCAACCCATACAACCGCCTTCCTCAACTTGTACACCCGTGGGGGTACTTCTCACTCTCAAACCCCCGGAGGCTGCCTCACATACACTTCTTCCTCCAACACTCCATTCCGTAAAAGCACTCTTCACATCCATTTGGTGTAACTTGAACCCTTTAGCCACGGAAAAGGCTGAAGGATCCTAATCGCCTCCAAACGGGCTACGGGAGCAAAGGTCTCCTCGTAGTCGATCCCCTCCTTCCGATCGAACCCCCGAGCAACAAGTCTCGACTTGTTCCTCACAACCTCACCCTTCTCTCCCTCTTTGTTTTTCCACACCCACTTTGTACCAATCGGCTTACACCCCGGGGAGGGTCAACCAACTCCCACACCCGATTCCTCTCAAAGTTCTCCAACTCCTCATGCATCGAGTTAACCCAATTGTGATCGGATAGTGCGTGTCCAATGTCTTTGGGCTCGAAAGAAGCAACAAATGCAGCATGAGCAAAATGGGAATTGTTTCGAACCCTCGACCGTGTAGTGCGTTCATTCACGTCGCCGATGATCCTCGAAGCCGGGTGATCCACTTGAACTCGCCGGGGAGGTTCTCGCCTCGAAGCTACCTCCCCCTCAACACGCCTTCTCCTCGTTCTTGATTTGTCGTTGTAGGTGTAGCGGAGGGTCCATCCATCATCGTAGTCGAAGTAGTGGGTACATGTTCAGCGGGAGCACCGCACCACCATCCTCATCATCTCCATGTTCATGCTCCTCCTCCCGAAAGATCTCCTCGCCAAGCTCATCATCACCCGCACACTCAAAGACAAGCCGACTACGTGGCTCTGTCTCGTCGAAGGTTACCTCGCAAGTCTCCACGATTTGGTTAGTTTCAAGATTGAGCACACGATATGCTCTAGAATGAGATGCATAACCAAAGAAAATGCCATCGACGTACCTAGCCTCGAACTTATCCAACTTCCCGCCTTTCTTCGAATGAAACACTTGCAACCAAAGACATGGAAGTGACTCACCTTGGGTGTGCGGCCATGCATCAACTCATAGCATGTCTTCTTCTTGTGCACTCCGAGGTATATCCCTCGTTCGACACATAGCATGCGTATTCACCGCCTCAGCCCCCAATACCTCCCTCCGAGTCCTATGCTCATCAAGCATCGTCCGAGCCATCTCGCACAAGGTCTGTTCTTCCTTTCCACAACACCATTCCGGGGAGGCGTATACGGACTCGAAAACCGGTGCTCAAGACCTAAGTCATGACAAAAGGTTTCAAAACGAGAGTTCCCGAATTCCGAGCCATTATCCCTGCGGATAGCTCGTATGGCATCTCCGTGCCTCTCGTTCCTCAACCTCAAGACTAGATCTCGAACAAAACCAAACGTCTCCCCCCTTCTCCCCTCAAGAAAGAACACCCACGCATACCGAGAAAAAGTCGTCCACCACAACAAGGACATACCACTTCCCCACCCGCGGATCGCACACGAGCCGGGCCAACAAGATCCATATGGAGCGTACGCATGGACGCTCGCTCATCACATCGGTGAGAGGCGGGTGAGAAGAGGCCACCATCTTGGCATGCCTACACGGAGCACAAACCAACTCTTTCTCAAGCCTCAAACGTGGCAATCCTCTGACCAAATTGACATCATCGACAACCTCTTCGGGAGAGGCACTCGGCTTCCGAGTTTCCTTGGAGTATGGAGGAGGACACGCACCGCCGAGGAGGAACCACACTCTTCTCCTCGGTGGCATGAGGGCCACACGAAACTCATTTATGAGGTTTACCAAACTTCAATAACATATGAGGAGCTGCCGTCCAACCTCGCCACTTGACACGATCATCCGCTCCACCTCCATATGCTCCGCGTATTCCGAGGGGTATGTCATCATGACGAGGAGGAGAACAAGCTCGCCGCCTGCGAGAGGCTTGTAGTGAACGCCGACATCGACAACCAAGCTCTCCACATATTGGGTTTCACATCAGACACCTATACCCCAGCTGAGTGTCGGCAAACACCCACAAGAAATTCGCCTAGGAAATTTTCATGACCAAGGCGCATACCCTTGATGAAGGAGTGCCGAGTCTCTCATTCCGTTGGAGGGCCCACAAGTGGAGAAGAAGGAAGACACCGTCGAAGGGTAACCTTGATCAACGATGCTATTTCTAGTACCTTGATGGGGGAATCTCCTTTCATCCATGGGTTGCAATCGATCTGAGATGTAATCAAACTTTGTTGGATTATCTATCTATCGTCTTTTGTTGGAAATACTTTAATGCTTAAGGCTAGCAACCATGCCGCAAAGGGAGTAAGGCCTCAATGCTTCCTTGGATCCATTCAACACAATCCCCGATAGATTAGATTGGCTTTCATGTTCGAAACGATTGCATGTTCTAGTATCGTAGACCCATGGGCGAGTGTCCCCTATTTTCAAAAGGGAGCTCCGGAACAAGTATGTGCATGAAGGCATGGGAAGGTTTCTTTGGAGTATGATCACTAGGAAGAGACCATCAACGAAAAAAAATGTTATGGGGGGCGAGGGCGGCTCTAGTAGGAGCGGACCGCTCTTGCGTGCCGGTCGGCGCTCGAGCGGGAGCGCGCGCTCGCGAGACGGCGCGAGTTGTTGGCGGAGCGGGGGACGGCGTCTCAAGGCTCGACGGGAGGCATTTGGTAGCCCTCGGCAGCATTACGAGTGCGGATGGGAGAGTTTGTCCCTCAAGGGTAGGGGCGCTTCACCGTCGTCGGCATGCGACAAGTAGTCGGCGTTTGGCCTTGGCGGCATCTCGAGTGGAGAAGAAACGGAGTTGAAGGTAGGTCGCCGTTTTCATTTTTTGTTTTGCGGATCTTGCGGGTCGTTCGGGCATGCGCCTTCTTGTTGGGGCACGCTCTGGAAGGCCGGGCCGGGCGTTGCGGGCCGCTACAACTCCTTCCGGCGGGAGGCGGGTGGGCTTGCATCTGCCGCGGCCCTCGAGACTGTCGAGCCGTCGAAGAGGAGACGGGCGGAAGCTCGTTGACGGCGCGCACGCGCCCTCGGCGGGCACGTCTGCAGGCGTATGCGCGCGCTCTACGCCTTGGGCGTCCCGAGAAGGCTCGGGGTGGTGCGGTCCCACTACGAGGTCAACTTCGAGGCGGTGGCGAGAAGGCTACATCGTCTCGGGCGTCGAGGATGAGGGCGGCAATGGAGCACGTGGACGCGCGCGCGATGCCGCGGGCGCTCGCGGCCTTGAGTTCTTGTTTTAGGACGGCTGGCCGGCGGCGCGCTCGTCGAGGCTGAAGGGTGTCGGTCGCGGGCCCTTTTTATTTGTATGTTAGTATATGGGCCACGTGGCCATGTAAATAGGCAAACATTTTGTTTCAAACACTTATGGAAGCGAATGGTGTTTGTTGTTTCTCCTTGGCTTGTTTGTTTCTTCTTTACTGGTAGGTGGAGTTTGGGGAGTTCGATTTCGGGCCGGCCCTGGCTGAAGGATGGAGGCAAGAGAAAAAGGGCCAAGTATCCTCGTGGAGGCGTATGCTATCTACGGCTCGCGTATCCTTTCCGCTAGGCCATGCGCCACATGCAGATTTTGCTCGAGGCTAAGGTCGAGTCATACTTAGCGCGCGTGGGTTTTGCGAAAAATGGGACCATTTTTTTTGGGGGGGGATACCCCTCGCGGTAGCCCGAGGGTGACTTGGGTTTTCGAAGCGAGTTGCCCTTTTTAATAGCTATAGCTATTTACATTTTCATTTCTGCTTGGGGTGTTGGGCCGTAATTTACAACCAAGGACTTGGAAATTCTAGCTAGGGGTAAAAGCGATGTCGCTGCGGATGTTTCAGCGTTGGTGAGTTCTTCGCCATCCTCGTTGAAAGCTGCTTGTACGTGCGGGCTTGAGCACCTTCACCACGGCGTAGGGTCCCTCCCACGGAGGTGATAGCTTGTGGCGTCCTAGGTTGTCTTGGCGTAGCTTCAAGACCGGATCCCCTTCGTTGAAGTCCGTAGGCGTACGTTCAGAGCACAGTAGCGCCTTAGGGACTGATATCTTGCGGAGTCACATAGACCACGGGCGCGCTTCATCAAGCTGGTCCAGCGAATCCTCGCGGGCTCGGCTCGGTTGGCGTCTTCATCGTAACATCGTACTCTGGGTGACCCATATTCTAAATTCGTGGGGAGGACGGCCTCCGCGCCATGGACTAGAAAAAATGGGGTGAACCGGTGGCTCACTCGGGGGTTGTCACGAGGCTCCTACCGACGCGGGTAGTTCCTGGAGCCATTTCGACCGGACTTAATCGGTCGGTCAAAAATTACGGGCTTGAGGCCTTGTAGGATCATGCGGCGGCACGCTCTACTTGGCGGGATTTGTTACGTGGGTGTGCCGGCTGCCCGATCCACACGGATGTGGAACTTGTCGTAAAACTCTAGGAATTTCCTACCGTGAGCGGGACCCGTTGTCGGTGATGATGGAATTTGGCACTCCAAAGCGATGGACAATGTGTGAAGAATGTCTGCTTTGCTACGCACGGGTCATGATAGGGCGCACCTCCACCCTTGGAAAATTTGTCCAATCGCGACCAACGGGTGGGTGAAGCCCGGGCGCTTTCCGCAAGGAGCCGTGTCCGGCCCCCACACGCGAAAGGCCACGTGATGGGGATGGTACGCACGGCGTGCGGGGATTGGATTTGCGGGCGTCGCCGGCACCCGCGCGGTGCGCACGATCTCGGCAGCATCGGTGGCCGCGGTGGGCCGATAAAAGCCCGCGCGGGCGCGTTGCCGCGAGGGTGAAGAGCGCGGCATGGTGGCCGCGGATGCCGCGTGAATGTCTCGGAGCTCGGCGCCCCTCGGGGATGGGCACGCATGCATTTGCGGGATGCTGAGGGCGGCACGCTTGTACGGCCTCGCGGGTCGACGAGGGCGAAAGACTTGGCCATCCGCGCGTGCGCTGGCCTCGGACCGGTCGAGGGGTTCCCCCTCGGTCATCCGGGCGATGTATTTATCGCGCCCCGATCCCACACCCCGGCGGGAGCGGCGAGCGTCCATGACCGGCCTCGCGCGCGTACCCCTTGAGGAGGAGAGCACGTATGCCTCGTTCGGGGTCCTCGTCCATGGGCTGCGCCTGGCCGGGTTGAGGGCCCGGGGGTCGTGTGGTTCGGGGTGTGGCTCGAGGCGACGAACGGTTGGGCGATATCGACGCGTTCGGGGGACGGTGTCCGCCCGGCGCGTCTTGGCTGGCTCGTCGCCTCCTCGTTATGCCGGCGGGAGGGCCGTGATTGAGCTCGATGCGCGTAGAACACATCCTCGAGGGCCGCACGGCACGTGCGCCTCGGTCTTGTCGTCATGGCGGCTCACGTTTTCATGACACAGTCGATCACGAAGGCTGCGAGTCGCCCGGGCGTCGGCGTTTGATGCGTAAGCGTCTTGGTCGCAAAGCGAGGGCCTCGTACTCGGCCATGTGCAGCGCGGTGAAGTGAGCGTACGGCGTCGCACGTAACTCCCGAGGGGTGACACGAAGAGCGAGCCGCGCCGCCCCTGTCTTCATCAGAGCGTCAGTACAAAGATCTGACGTGCAGCCGGATCGTAGGCGCAGCCGATTGCGTGTCCGTCCACTCGGCGACGAAATGCGCAAAATGCGGGACTTAATGGCCTTGCGTGGCACGTAGGCAAACGTTTCGCCCATCAACTCCCGCCGACCACTTGGCAGTGCACTTGTAGCGTACGGATTGCGGATGATCTCTCCCAATGGGAAGGAGGAGACCAAGTGACGAGGATGGGCTTGAGTAGTGGCAAAGCTTGCGCGCGCGAAGACCTTGCATCGCGGCTTACTGGACTTGGGGATAGCACGTCTTGGTATCGGACAGACTTCGCTAATGTAGTACACGGCCGGCCCCAGGCCCGGCAAGTGCTGCTCCTCCGTGCGCTGCACAATGATCCACGGCGGCGACCACCTGGGTAGTCGCGACCCCGTAGAGGCTCTGAGAGGCTCGCCATCTCGCGGTGGTGTGAGGATTGGGGCGTGGGTCGGCGACGCCTTACGTTTTCAGCGCCTCTGGGCCTCGGCGGTCCGGAGAGCGCTCGTGCTTCTTGAGGCGGTAGAGGCAAACCTTTCTCGCCCAGAGCGCGAGATGAAGAGGCTCAGAGCGGCAAGGCACCCGGCACCCTTTGTACCCCTTTGAGGTCCGGAGAATCGGTTATTCGTTGAGGGCCGCAACCTTACCGAGGGTTGGCCTCGATGCCTCGCGGAGACAATGTATCCCGAAGCATGCCACCGCGGCACAGACACATTTTGGGGTTGATTTTACCTGTTGGCATGGCGGTAATCGCGATCTTTGAGTCGCTAAGCGATCGTCGCCTTCCTGGTTTTCACAACTATGTCATCCCTAAATGCGCCTCGACGGTTCGTCAGATATGGTCTCAGAAAACATCTTGCATGCACCGGTTGTGGAAGTTGCACCGCGTTTCGGGCCGAACGACATCGTGACGTAGCGGTATCCGAGGAATGGCGTGATGAATGAAGTCGCGAGCTGGTCGGACTTCTTCATTTTTATTTGGTGGTACCGTAATAGGCATTAAGGAAGCGAGCCGGTTCACCGGCGGTCGAATCCAGCAATTTGATCGATACGTGGCAAAGGAAAAGGAACTTTCGGACATGCTTTATTAAAGTTGGTGTAGATACACACACATCACTTCACTTCCCATTCTTTTTCTTTACTAGTACGGGATTGGCTAGCCACGTAGGGTGGAACACTTCCTTGATGAACCCGGCCCTCGAGGAGCTTCCGCCGGCTCCGCTCCGTCCCGCCGCCGCCGCTCCGCATCGTCGAACCATGTTGGCCACCGGCGCTTCTTCCCGGCGCCGGTGCTTCCGCGTGTTCCACGCATTCGACGTCGCGGCCGAAGGCGTGCTCGATGGATCGGCCCACGGTGATAACGCCGTTGGGCCCCGCATCTTCATCTTGAGGTAGGTGTAGTTGGGGACGCCATGAACTTGGCGTAGCGAGGGCCGCCCAAGTATGGCGTGGTACGCACCCACCGAACCCCACCACCTCGAAGGTGAGCATCTCCTTGCGGTAGTTGTCCGGCGTGCCGGAACCGGACGAGCGGGTCGATCGCCCGAGGGGCTGAACGCGCTTCTCCGGTGCAACGCCATGGAACGGCGTCGTGCTGGGCCGCAGCTGGTCCAACTCGATCCCCAACAGGCGCAGCGTGTGCGCGTAGAGGATGTTGAGGCCGCCGCCTCCGTCCATCGGGACCTTCGAGAACCGCGCGTTCCCGATGACGGGGGTCGACCACTAGTGGGTACGGCCCGGATTGGGGGTGCGGTTCGGGTGATCCTCGCGACCGAAAGTGATGGCATCCTCCGACCAATCGAGGAAGGAAGGAGGCGCCTTCTCTGCGGCGAGAACCTCGTGCCGCTCCCGCTTGCGCTGGCGGCTTGACATGTCGACGGTCGCCCCCCCGAAGATGAGGAAAACGTTTTCCACAGCGGGGAAGCCACCGGCGTCGCCATCACCCCCATCCTTCTTGGCCTCGTCGTCCTTCGCGGCGGCGCGGCCATAGAACCGCTTGAGCATGTCACACTGCTCGAGGGTGTGGTTGACAGGTGTCTTATGGTAGGTACATGGCTTCTTCAGCATATCGTCGAAGACTCCCGGACCTCGAGGGGCCGGTCGAGAGCCCCGTCGAGCCGGGTCTACAGCAAGGGCCTCGGCGTCGTCGCCATCGCGTCCTCGCTCGCGCGCCTTGCGGCGCGGCTTCTTCCCCCTTCTTGCCCGCTTGTTCTTCCGGTAGAGCTCCTTGGACTTGCCGCCCCTCCGCGGGCGCGTCGTCCGTGCGCTTGCCCTTCTTGCCGTCGAAGATCGCCCCCACCGCCTCTTCACCCGAGGCAAAGCCGGTGGCAATGTCGAACGCCTCGTTCGAGTCGACCCGGTGGGCTGCGCCCCAACTCGCGCACGAGGTCCCGCACGTGGTGCCCTCGAGGAAGGCATGCACGATTTAGGATTGCGCCACACTCGGGATCTCTCGTACGGCGCTTGGAGAAGCGTCGTATGAAGTCCCGGAGCGACTCGCCGGGCTTCGAGTGCAAGAGCGCGGGTCCTAGGAGTTCCCCGGCCGCACGTACGTGCACCGGAAGTTGCCAACGAACGTGCGGACCGGGGTCATCCCGGCTTGTGGATCTAGGGCGGCCGGCGGGGTGCTCGAGCCACGTCCGCGCCAAGTCGGCGAGGTGCGAGGGGGAGGTTGCGGATGATGACCTCGTCGCTGGTGGCTCCGCCCAGCTGGCACGCTAGACGGTAGTCGTTGAGCCACACGCAGGGGTCCGTCTCCCCGCTGTACTTGACGATGGTTGTGGGCTGGCGGAAGCGCTGGGGAAAGGCCGTCGTGCAGATCTCTCGGCTGAACACGCGGGTTCCCGGGGGCTCCGGCATCGGCGAGCGATCCTCATCGCTATCGTAGCATCCACCCCGCCGAGGGTCGTAGCCTGCTGCCGCCCGCGCCTCCGCTTTGCTCGTCCGCCGAGCGTTGATGACATTGCGGGCATTGCCGTCCCACGCCTGCCTGCGCGTGTCGAGGAGCCACTCCTTGGCCGGCGTGCGCCCGGGTTGGCGGGGGGCTCGGCCGCACCACCCGCGTGGACCGAGGGCTCGGCACCTTGCGCGCCCCCATCATTCCGTGCGCTCCCCTGCTGGCGGATGCGAGACGCCGAGCTCTCGGCCTGCTGGACGACCGCTTGCTCGATGAGTGCCTGCGCCTCGCGGTGTAGATTCCGCGCCTCAGGTGTCGAGAGGGCGGGCATGGCCCGCAGCAGTGTTGCGGCGGCGATAAGCTTCTGGCTCGCTCGCGGGGGCGTATCCGGGTTGTCGACGTTGAAGTCGGCGTTGATGCGGTCACGGGCTTGCCTGCCCAGTTCACGCGCGCGTTCGCCGTGCGCGGAGGCTTGCCCTGCCATGGAGGCGCGAAGCAACCGCATGGTGCGGTATTCTTCCGCCAGCTTGGCCTCGAGCTCACGTGCTTGGGCCAGCTGCGCGTTGATATCAGCCCCCGTCAATGGTGAGGGAGGAGGGGCGCTCGGCCCCGCGGCCAGGCGCGACCCGGTCCCCAAGGCAGGAGGAAGTTTCCCGTCGCCGGTGCCCGTTGCACCGGTGGCGTTTGCTGGGTCGTTGGCGATAACGACGCAGCACTCCCGCGCGGGATCGTAGCTCCCCGCGCTAGAGTCGTCGGAGTAGCCGAACCAGTAGTTCGTGGCGTCGAGGAACCGCCTGAACATCACTGGGTCCGGCACGCCAGAGAAATCCCACTCCGCGTACCCATGCGAGGTGGCGGGTGACAGCGTGTCGAGAGAGCCTAGGGATGACTCATCGCCGGCAGAGGCCCTCGGGTCCCTGGCAACCAAGATGTGGCGGCCAGGGGGAACCCTGCGCATCGTCGTGTTGACGCTGGCGTGGGCAGCGTAGGCCATCGCAGCGCCACGCAGACTGATGGGGAAGCGTGGTCCGGAGACCGAGCGCTCCCCCGTCGGGGCGGCCGTCGTCGTGCCGACGGGCGCGCCTCGTTGTGAGGTGACGCGCTCGGCATACCGTCGCTCCGACCGCGCCCGGCGCGAGCGCCGGCCGGAGCGCGGCGCGCGCCGTGGCGCCGATGGGCCCGCGCGTCCGTGGCCGGCGGGCGTTGGCGTCGCGGCGCGCGCGTGCGCGCGCGGCCCGGGCGGACCCCGGCTCGGCGCCGCGCATGGAGTTCCTCACGGTTGGTGAGGCGCATCAGGTAGCCGTTCCCCGTAGCCTGGAAGTTCAGGCCCCCAAAACGAATTTCGAACCCGGCGGGGAGGGGGTCCGAGCTGCCCATGGAGTAGCGTGTGCCGCGGTACTCGGCGCGAATCACCATTGAGGAAGTTGATGACGGGTTGACCTTCAGCGCTCTTGTGCCCCACGGTGGGCGCCAACTGTCGGTGCGGAATGTAGTCCCGACACTAACTAGTAGTAAGCGCCAAGGTCTATCCCTCGATGGTCGGTGCTAAGCAACTAGAGACACTTGGTTTATCCTGGTTCTGTAACACCCCGAAATTTCTTGATTTCAGGATGTTATTAGGAAGAATAATTAAACAACAATTTTCTCATAATTTTAAAATTTTCCAACATTTATTTTGTTACAGGAAATTTAGTGTAGGAAAATAATTGATTGTCTTTCGAAATTAAATAAAATGATTGTTTGAGTGTTGCATTCATTTCGATTGCATTTGTTTTGTTTGAGATAGAGTTTTCAAAATCATAAAAAGATCAAACTCAAATTTCTCTCAATCTTTCTCTGTATCTTTTATGGTCCGACTCATCATGTCTCTCTATATTTTTTCCTATCCCATTTCGGACTCTCTTCTCTGTTAGACCAGTAGTCACGTGCGGCCCACCTTTAATTCTCGTTGGCATGTTTCTCTTAGCTGGCCCAACAGTTAGCTCAATCCATTTCATGGGCCCAGCTTCCTCTCCCTCTCTTCCATAGTCGCTGGCAGTCGGACCCACCCATAAGTTCCATCCTCCACCTCTCGTTGGCACCGTATTGCACTCGTGCTCCTACACCCACCTAGCTCCCATGTGCCATGCTTCGCACCTGAGCCGTAGACCCTCGTGCACCTACAGAGTGCGTCACCCGCATGGCCCTCATGTCTGCTCGTCTTTGGTCGTCTACCTCGTGCCGCTCGCCTGGCTTGGCTCTACGCACCAGTGCACTGCACTGGCGCTCATTTGTGTCTGAGCCGCTCGGCTCTCGTGCGCTAGCCGTGTCTCTCTGGCCGTCGTGCCCGCTCTCCTCCTATGCTGCTCAGCCTCTCTTCACCCTGTCGCTCGAACGACCACCGCTGCCGTGCTTGTCCTGCCACCGCACTGCGTCCGCATATATATGCTAGGCTCCTCGTGCCCGCTCGGATCCTCCTCGCGTGCTGTGACAACCTGGGCCCATGCGTCAGGCCATTCCCAACCTCCGACCGCACCCGACCATGCCCGAGTCGATCCGCGTCCGGTCGCCATCTTGGCGTGCACGCCTAGCCACCGCCGCTCGCGTGCCGACCGCCCGTGCTCGAGCCGCTTGCCGTGCGTGCGGTCTTTCCGATCACTCTCTCGTGGTGCGCTATCCTCGCTCATCTCCAATGCTTGGTGGAGCATTAGTCCTTTTCTTCACTCCTTTCGGGTAACGGCCACACGTAATGGCCATTGATGCTGCCCCCGTCTGTTCCTCTACCCCAGTTCGTAACTTCATAACGACCATCTCCACCATCCTTCTTCTCCGGCCGCGCCGACTCGTGCTCGTGTCCACCCGTGGCATGTGCATTGTGCATGCGACGCCACCGCACCTGCTCGGCCGCCGCGCCTGCTTGGCCTCGTGTGTTCTTGCCTCACCCGCACGTGTTGCGCCGCCGGCCGGACTTCGCCTCCGGCCTACGTCACCGCCGCCCGTGTCCAAGCCGACTCGCCTCCTCGTTGCGTGCTTGCGCAACGCGCCACCCGCCCCGGCTCTCTCGCATGCGGCATCCCTCTCATCCTCCAACAATAAACACTCCACCTCCATGAGGTAGTTAATAGCCTAGTGTGATCATCACCTCCCACGCATGCATGCATGCATGCACCGAAAGACTAGTAACCGTCTCTTCCCTTCATTTCACAAGTAACGGACGTTGCCACTACGGCCATAAATGGCCGGCCATTACCACCGACATTTCCTTCCCTCCTACGCCGCCTCCCCGCATGCCATCATGGACATCATGGTGGCCGTTCCACCTTTTTCCATCAATGCACCTGCCGTTTGCTCTCTTCTCGTGTTGCCTCCTAGGTGCCTATAAAGGCGAGTGCCCGGGGTCCTTCACACACCTTGCTTTGCACGGTCCGCGACCCTTGCTGCTCCCCTCGTCCGCGTGCCTCACCTCGCCTCTCCAGTTCCCTCGCACAGCATTGCCGTGTTCTGCGCAGACGAAGCCGGCGCCACCACAGGCACCACGACATCGTCCGTCCCTCTTGCCGTTTCCGGCCACCCCGTCGTCCGTCGCCGCCGGACGAAGACGCCGCCGTCACAAGCATCTTCGAGCCGAGCTACATCCGTTCTGCCTGATTGTTGCCATTTCGTCCGTTGCCTCGCAAGTTTTCGGCCGCCGCACCATCTCCTCGTCGCCGAGACATCACCGGCCACGCGTACGGCATACCCGAGCCGCCCGCCGTCGTCCACCGCTATGGCCAAGTCCGGCCAACGGTTCTCCGCCCAAAAATCCGTTCGTATCCATCTCTCGCTCGCCGACTCACTTTCGCTGCCATGCTCCGGCAAGAATGTTCGCTAAAGCTTCGTTTTTGCTGCCTTGTTCGCTAGGACCGAAGCCGCCGCCATGTTTGGAGTCCGATATTGTTTCGTACCGATCGAACTTGTGCTCGTGCTCCTTCCTCGGCGAGCTTCCAATTCCTTGTCGTTCACCATCGGTCACCGCATCGAGAGGTGAGAAGCTAGCCTCATTCTCGGTCTTTTATGTTTTGCGTTGAAACGTCCTCACTAGCATATTATCTCGATGCTCACACCGGCCACCACATGCGGTAGGCGCTGCGTACAAACTTCAATAGAGTTATTCTAGTTAATCAATCTCATAAATATTGCTCATAGTATGGTCTGGTGATGCCCTTTTCCTTCTTGTATCTTCACGTTACAACATGCCATGTATAGATCAGCACTCTTGCCCGTATTTCTCCCTGTTTATCAGCATCATCACACGCGCATAGCAGCACAACATTCTACATGTGCTAGCATGGTAGCATGCACTCTGTTCAATCCTACACGTACGCTTGCATGCAAGTGTTTGCCACAACCAAGCACACGCCTAGAAAGCAGGTAATCAGTACACATACAACTTCATGATGTAAGCATTACATAATGCTTATGTCATATATATTTGTTTCCTTCAAAAATACAATTCCGGTAATTCCGGCATGCATGTATATTTCAACAACATATATAACATATATCTTTTCTTTTATCTTGCTCTATCTCGTTATCTCTCGTGTCCCGTGAATCTTCTTTGATAGCGCTTCCGATCCGTGATTAATCATGATTACATCCCTAATCCTTGTTTAATCCATAGATCCCACGTTTTATCCCGTGTAAGCTCATTTGTTGTGTTAGTTCCGTCTCACCATAACTTATACGCTAGTCATGATGTTTACCCTAAAATGTGTTTTAAGAATTTATTAACTTGATTAATATCTATTAAACTTGTTTTCTAAATAAAATATATTAGAGCTACGCTTTGTCTTTTCACAATATAAATATTAAATTGGTTAATATTTATTCAATTTGCTTTCTAAATAAAAACAACATAGACTATCTCGAGCTTTCTAATTAAATGTTAACTTGACTAATATGAATATAAATGTTTTTCTAAATTATAATATGATTAGTTCAACCCAATATATAACGTTGTATGCTTAGATGTTATACATGCTTCTTTTAAAACTAAATATTTAATTTGCATAAATCATACTTGAATATTTGTAAATAAAATTGGATTAGGTTCACATCGTCTTTTTAATATAAATATAACTTGCTTAATTCTAATTAAATAGGGTATTTCTCCGAAATAACCTATGCACATTGTTTTATATTCAATTAAAATATATCAAGCTCATAGCCTTGTGTGATATAATCTAAATCTCTCGATAGTTCCGAGTGTTTCTTGCGTTCGCGATCCTAGAACCAAACCTTGTTCTCTTTTTAAGACTTCCTTGTATGGTGTATTGTTCTTAGTTGTTCTTGTTTGTCTCGCTTTGCATGTGTTGTGCCCGATGTTTGCTTCGAGTAGAAGATCAAGCCGTTGTTTGGAAGTCCTAAAGTTTAAGAGTTTCAAGAGAGCAAGAGCGGAGCAACGCATAAGAGTAGCTTTTCGTTGGAGAAAGGCAAGTGACCCTAACCATCCTTCTACCTATGCTTTAAACAAGAATACTATGAACTAATTGGAACATGGAGAACCACCCGGGAAAACAAGACAACCGCAAGACATATGGCTCTGTCTTGGCCAATTAATTAGGGAAGTCTTGTGTGGCTATTAGCCTTAGTAGCTTGGGGTACGGAGGAATGCTTTTATGACTCTTCTACTCGGACACGTTTCGGAACGGAAGTGCTCTTCTAGGCTAACTTGGTCCGAGGGTAGAAGGAGGGTACGAAAGATAGCCTCTAGGACGTGCTACTATGGACTAATACACATGGGAGGACTCTTTGTAAAGGCCTCGTAGTGTCCCTATGCAACCACACCTCGGAAGTATGGTATTGTGCCTACTTTTGCACAGCATGGTTGGGTTTAAAGTTCTTTGGAACTTTTACGTGACTTGTGGTGAAAGTGTACAACCTCCGCGAGTGTAAAGCTGTTATAACGCCGTGCTCACGGTCAAGAGCAACTGGACCCTCACATGATTAATGAACTTAAAGATGGATTTAAAATTGCTTTCCTAAGTTATTTCGTGGTCTTGCCGAGTACCAACCATAAGTGTACTCATCCTTGCTAAACCGCCGTTCGGAAGAAGAAGGTACATGATGTCCAAAAGATGGTGCTAGGCGTACGCAACCCCCGCCGATTGCTTGTGGAGTTTGGAGACTTTCCTTCCCGAGGATTCTCGTTGTAAATCTTTGATAATCTCCCTTTCTTTACGTGATATTGTTTATGTTATTCACTAATGATGTCACTATATGAATGGAACTAGATCCAGGCATACATATAGGTAGCACTTGGTATGTTTTGGAAACCGGGTGTGACGAAGTGGTATCGTAGCCGTATCGACCGTAGGACGTAAGCCCGGATAGAAATGGTTGCTTCCTAAGGTCTCGTTTTACTCTAAAAATAATTCATTCCTTATCCTTGACCTATCATGTGAAAAGTTATCACTCCTTGCACATTCCGTTTTGAATCCTCCTTGATATCTTACTTTTCTCCTTTGATGTCTTTCATTTGCACATTCTTGCTTTGCAAATGCTAAACCCTTAATCCTTGTTTATATTTCCCTCTATCATTAGTTCCTTCTTAATCATGATCATACATCTCTTTTGAGGAGTGATCTTACTTCTCTCATGCAGCTCACCTCCTTTTGATTTATGGTGATGTTGCTTACACCTTGATGTTTTCACTAATAACTTGTGTTTCTAAATCTATCTTCTCTTTGACTTTATTTTCAACACGTCTAACTTTTCCATTCTTCCTCTCATTGTTTCCTAAGTTTTGTCGCTTTGGATTCTTTTCCTTGTTTTTAATTCCAAAGTGATATCCTATTCTTCTGTTTATTCAAAATGTAGGATGATCTATGCCCTCTTACCCTAAAGCCTCCTCAAGTCATTTGAAGAATGGAGCTATCAGTTCATCTCTTGAAGTAAATGATGTTGGAAGATTCAAGCTAATGCAAAGGAAGTTGAATTCTAAGATCACAGTCAAGATTAGGAGGATCCCTCTAACCCTAATAACAACGTTTAGCATCGATCCTTTACTGTATGCTTGATTGGTGAAGTTTTGTGTATGATTGATGATGCTTGTCTTTATGACCTTGTTTGAGTTGGTTCTTTGTATTGATTGTTGGTGTATTGTGGGTCTTCTACCTACAATGACATCAGTTGCCTAGTTGGGTTCTTCTTTTGTACCTCCCACCTCCTTGTTTCCCTCTTTCTTTCTACCTAATCCATTGGAGGATGTTAGAAGATGAAAGTTTGGAAGGCAACACCATCATCCACAACAAAAATCTACAAGCATGCACATGCATCTACTCATGAAAGAAGTTGAAGAAAAGGATGACCTATTTGTTTTCCTACCCTCTGTTATTCAGCTTTTTACCACAACTTGATGATTACTATCACAACAACCAAGAAAAAATGAATATGATATCAAGAATTCTACCTACTCCTTCAATTATTTATTCTCGTTCTCTTCGATCTTGAAATTTATCCACCAACCGGATGGAAAAAGACAACCAAGACAAGAGCAATGATAGCAGCTTACAACCATGGATACAATCAATATGTGTCACCATATCCAAACCCGGAGGATACACACACAAAGTTTTGGAATACCGAGCCACCTATGTTCTCTAACACTATGGAGCACCTAGAAGCTGAACAACCGGATCACGAAAATTGTGAAGAAATTAGATATGGCACAATGCAATGATAGAGAAAAAGTTACGTATGCATTAGGACTACTTGTAGGAGCAACGGCAGAATGGTGGGATTCCTACATCTATGATCATGAGCAACCACAAAGTATTGTTTAGAAGGAATTCAAGGATAACTTTATCTCACACTTTATTCCCCGTAAGTGCGATGAAGCTCAAAAGGAAGGAGTTCCTTAGCTTGAAGCAAGGGCAAATGATAGTGACTGAGTATAGGGATAAATTTATCCAGCTATCGATGTACGCACCAAGATCGTCTGGAAGTGATAAAAAGAAACAAGAACATTTCCTCAAAGGGTTGAATGAAGACCTTCAGAGTATACTAAGCTTACATGAATATTCTAGTTTGCAAGATGTAATCAACAAAGCTATTGAGTTAGAAAGCAAACTACAAGAAATCATGAGTAAGAAGAGGAAAATGAATTTTCTAGAGCAACGTGATAACAGTTCACACCTTTACCATTTGTCTCAAGCACCAGAAGATGAGTATGAAGATCGACCACGCGATCGTCGAAATATTAAAGAAAGTGGATCTTGTCCTACCGCAAAGATCATGGACATTTTATTAACATGTGCCCTAAGAAACATGTTGATCGATATGAAAAGAAGGCTCAACAGATACATAATAAGCAAACCAATGCCGAAGAAACATTTAAATCAAATGGAGAAGAATATTAAAAGGATGTGTATGAGGACCCAAAGTATGACTCAAGACAGTTAAGCAAAGATCATGGAGTCAATCCAGCTCTATTCAAATCACTTTATCAAGACGTCAAGAAATTTCTACAAATGCGAATCAATGAAGTCAAGATTGGAATGGACGAGTTACATGTGGAGTTACGTTGAGTATCCCATAAGGTGTTATGTTTATAAAGTGAGTTGTGAAGAATAAAGAAGTATGTTTTTGGAGCTTGTGTAAAGTGAACTATATGAAAGCAAGTTGAGCGAGTGTCGGATGCTAATCACCTGAACCTTTGTTTCTTGCTAGCCTTTGCGAATCTGGGGACGAGATTCCTTTTAAGGAGGGTAGATTTGTAACACCCTGAAATTTCTTGATTTCAGGATGTTATTAGGAAGAATAATTAAACAACAATTTTCTCATAATTTTAAAATTTTCCAACATTTATTTTGTTACAGGAAATTTAGTGTAGGAAAATAATTGATTGTCTTTCAGAATTAAATAAAATGATTGTTTGAGTGTTGCATTCATTTGGATTGCATTTGTTTTGTTGAGATAGTGTTTTCAAAATCATAAAAAGATCAAACTCAAATTTCTCTCAATCTTTCTTTGTATCTTTTATGGTCCGACTCATCATGTCTCTTTATATTTTTTTCCTATCCCATTCCGGACTTTCTTCTCTGTCACACTAGTAGTCACGCGCGGCCCACCTTTAATTCTCGTTGGCATGTTTCTCTCAGCTGGCCCAACAGTTAGCTCAATCCATTTCATGGGCCCAGCTTCCTCTACCTCTCTTCCATAGTCGGCGGCGATCGGATCCACCCATAAGTTCCATCCTCCACCTCTCGTTGGCACCGTATTGCACTCGTGCTCCTACACCCACCTAGCTCCCATGTGCCATGCTTCGCACCTGAGCCGTAGACCCTCGTGCACCTACAGAGTGTGTCACCCGCTTGTCCCTCATGTCTGCTCGTCTCTGGTCGTCTACCTCGTGCCGCACGCCTGGCTTGGCTCTACACACCAGTGCACTGCACTGGCGCTCATTCGTGTCTGAGCTGCTCGGCTCTCGTGCGCTAGCCGTGTCTCTCTGGCTGTCGTGCCCGCTCTCCTCCTATGCTGCTCAGCCTCTCTGCACCCTGTCGCTTGAACGACCACCGCTGCCGCGCTTGTGCTGCCACCGCATTGCGTCTGCATATATATGCTAGGCTCCCTGTGCCCGCTCGGATCCTCCTCGCGTGCCGCGACAACCTGGGCCCATGCATCAGGCCATTCCCAACCTACGGCTGCACCCGACCATGCCCGAGTCGATCCGCGTCTGGTCGCCATCTTGGCGTGCACGCCTAGCCACTGCCGCTCGCATGCCGACCACCCGTGCTCGAGCCGCTTGCCGTGCGCGCGGTCTTTCCGATCGCTCTCTCGTGGCTGCTATCCTCGCACATCTTCAATGCTTGGTGGAGCATTAGTCCTTCTCTTCACTCCTTTCAGGTAACGGCCACACGTAATGGCCATTGATGACCGGTCACAACGCTGCCCCGTCTGTTCCTCTACCCCAGTTCGTAACTTCGTAACAGCCATCTCCACCATCCTTCTTCTCCGGCCAGCGCCGACTCATGCTCGTGTCCACCCGTGGCCTGTGCATTGTGCATGCGACGCCACCGCACCTGCTCGGCTGCCGCGCTGCCTGGCCTCATGTGTTCTCGCCTCACCCGCACGTGTTGCACCGCTGTCGGACTTCGCCTCCGGCCTACGTCACTACCGCCCGTGTCCAAGGCCGGCGACTCGCCTCCCCGTTGCGTGCTTGCGCAACGCACCACCCGCCTGGCTCTCTCGCATGCAGCGTCCCTCTCATCCTCCAACAGTAAACACTCCACCTCCATGAGGTAGTTAATAGCTTAGCATGATCATCACCTCCCACGCATGCATGCATGCACCAAGCACTAGTAACCGTCTCTTCCCTTCATTTCACAAGTAGCGGACGTTGCCACCGTGGCCATAAATGGCCGGCCATTACCACGTGACATTTCCTTCCCTCCTACGCCGCCTCCCCGCATGCCATCATGGACATCATGATCGACCGTTCCACCTTTTTCCATCAATGCACCTGCCGTTTGCTCTCTTCTCGTGTTGCCTCCTAGGTGCCTATAAAGCCGAGTGCCCGGGGTCCTTCACACACCTTGCCGCACGGTCCGAGACCCTTGCTACTCCCCTCGTCCGGTGCCTCATCTCGCCTCTCCGGTTCCCTCGCACGGCATTGCCGTGTTCCGCGCGCGACGAGCCGGCGCCACCACGAGCACCACGACATCGTCCGTCGCTCTTGCCGTTTCGGCCACCCCGTCGTCCGTCGCCGCCGGACGAAGACGCCACCGTCACAAGCATCTTCGAGCCGAGCTACATACGTTCGCCCGATTGTTGCCATTTCGTCCGTCGCCCGCAAGTTTTTGGCCACCTGCACCATCTCCTCGTCGCCGAGACATCACCGGCCACGCGTACGGCATACCCGAGCCCCCGCCGTCGTCCACCGCTATGGCCAAGTCCGGCCAACGCTCTCCGCCCAAAAATCCGTTCGTATCCATCTCTGCTCGCCGACTCACTCGCTGCCATGCTCCGGCAAGAATGTTCGCTAAAGCTTCGTTTTTGCTTCGCCGTTCGCTAGGACCGAAGCCGCCGCCATATTTGGAGTCTCATATCGTTTCGTACCGATCGAACTTGTGCTCGTGCTCCTTCCTCGGCGGCTTCCAACTCCTTGTCGTTCACCATCGGTCACCGCATCGAGGGTGAGAAGCTAGCCTCATTCTAGTCTTTTATGTTTTGCGTTGAAACGTCCTCACTAGCATATTATCTCCGATGCTCACACCGGCCACCACATGCGGTAGCTGCTGCGTACAAACTTCAATAGAGTTATTCTAGTTAATCGATCTCATAAATATTGCTCATAGTATGGTCCGGTAATGCCCTTTTCCTTCTTGTATCTTCACGTTACAACATGCCATGTATAGATCAGCACTCTTGTCCGTATTTCTCCCCGTTTATCGGCATCATCACACGCGCGTAGCAACGCACAACATTCTACATGTGCTAGCATGGTAGCATGCACTCTGTTCAATCCTACACGTACGCTTGCATGCAAGTGTTTGCCACAACCAAGCACACGCCTAGAAAGCAAGTAATCGGGACACATACAACTTCATGATGTAAGCATTACATAATGCTTATGTCATATATATTTGTTTCCTTCAAAAATACAATTCCGGTAATTCCGGCATGCATGTATATTTCAGCAACATATATAACATATATCTTTTTTTATCTTGCTCTATCTCGTTATCTCTCGTGTCCCGTGAATCTTCTTTGATAGCGCTTCCGATCCGCGATTAATCATGATTACATTCCTAATCCTTGTTTAATCCATAGATCCCATGTTTTAGCCCGTGTAAGCTCGTTTGTTGTGTTAGTTCCGTCTCACCATAACTTATACGCTAGTCATGATGTTTACCCTAAAATGTGTATTAAGAATTTATTAACTTGATTAATATCTATTAAACTTGTTTTCTAAATAAAATATATTAGAGCTACGCTTTGTCTTTTCATAATATAAATATTAAATTGGTTAATATTTATTCAATTTGCTTTCTAAATAAAAACATCATAGGCTATCTTGAGCTTTCTAATTAAATGTTAACTTGACTAATATGAATATAAATGTTTTTCTAAATTATAATATGATTAGTTCAACCCAATATATAAAGTTGTATGCTTAGATGTTATACATGCTTCTTTTAAAACTAATTATTTAATTTGCATAAATCATATTTGAATATTTGTAAATAAAATTGGATTAGGTTCACATCGTCTTTTTAATATAAATATAACTTGCTTAATTCTAATTAAATAGGGTATTTCTCCGAAATAACCTATGCACATTGTTTTATATTCAATTAAAATATATCAAGCTCATAGCCTTGTGTGATATAATCTAAATCTCTCGATAGTTCAAAGTGTTTCTTGCGTTCGCGATCCTAGAACCAAACCTTGTTCTCTTTTTAAGACTTCATTGTATGGTGTATTGTTCTTAGTTGTTCTTGTTTGTCCGCTTTGCATGTGTTGTGCCCGATGTTTGCTTCGAGTAGAAGATCGAGCTGTTGTTTGGAAGTCCCGAAGTTTAAAAGTTTCAAGAGAGCAAGAGCGGAGCAAGCATAAGAGTAGCTTTTCGTTGGAGAAAGGCAAGTGACCCTAACCATCCCTCTACCTATGCTTTAAACAAGAATACTATGAACTAATTGGAACATGGAGAACCACCCGGGGAAAACGGTACAACCGCAAGACATATGGCTCTGTCTTGGCCAATTAATTAGGGAAGTCTTGTGTGGCTATTAGCCTTAGTAGCTTGGGGTACGGAGGAATGCTTTTATGACTCTTCTACTCGGACACGTTTTGGAATGGAAGTGCTCTTCTAGGCTAACTTTGGTCCGAGGGTAGAAGGAGGGTACGAAAGATAGCCTCTAGGACGTGCTACTATGGACTAATACACATGGGAGGACTCTTTGTAAAGGCCTCGTAGTGTCCCTATGCAACCACACCTCGGAAGTATGGTATTGTGCCTACTTTTGCACAGCATGGTTGGGTTTAAAGTTCTTCGGAACTTTTACGCGACTTGTGGTGAAAGTGTACAACCTCTCGCAGTGTAAAGCTGTTATAACGGCCGTGCTCACGGTCAAGAGCGGCCTGGACCCTCACATGATTAATGAACTTAAAGATGGATTTAAAATTGCTTTCCGGTTATTTCTGTGGTCTTGCTTAGTACCAACCATAAGTGTACTCATCCTTGCTAAACCGCTGTTCAGAAGAAGAAGGTACATGATGTCCAGAAGATGGTGCTAGGCGTACGCAACCCCCAGTCGATTGCCTGTGGAGTTTGGAGCCTTTCCTTCTAAGGACCATGTGTGGTTCGAGGACCGGTGGATGGTCGCTTCCTTGTGTGATGAGTGATTGACAACGTTGTGTGGACCGATTCTTGGCTAAGTATTGCGAGGTGCGGGTTGCGGCTTGACTCGTGTTGGTGCGGGTGAAGAACAAGCGCGAAAGGTCGTTGCCGGTGAGGCCTCCGGGTGTGGAGAAGACAAGTAGGGCTGTGTTCGAGGGACCGGTGGCCGGCGGGGGTCTAGTGCGGGCCGCATGGTGGCATGAACGAGCAAGATGAAGTCGTGGACGGTTTCTTGGTTGAGCCTCAAAACCAAGGTCGAGCCGGGACTACGTGGGAGCCAAGTCATGAGTGGAGATTGGCGGAGGCTACACCGAGTTCGCGGGGTTTCCGGTGGTTCACCGAGAAAACCACCGGGTTCCTTGGTTGATCCACAAAGCCAAGACCGAGAACCGAAGATGGAGCCGCAAGCCGGCCAAAACCGGTCCGACCGGTGGGTCCGACCGGCCCGCCGGTGGGGACCGGTCCGACCGGTGAGGAGCACCGGTCCGACCGTGTGCGACGACGCGGTCCGGAATCTTCGAAGCAGAGGACACGCGTCGGGATCGCATGGCTTGCGTCGAGGCTACGCGAGGTGCGGTCGCGGGCATCCGTCCGATGGTGAAGGCATCAAGAATTCCAAATTCTCCCTTGAGGGGCTTGTATCCCTAGTTAGTAGAGAAGGGCATTTTAGACATTCGGTTGCCTCCATATAACCCAAGAGGTGAGAGGATGGCAGCCAACTCTTGGAACCCTAGCTCATTAGTTTTCCTATTTTCCACCTATTTTCCTTAGGTTTTCTCTAGGACTAGCAAGAGAGCTTCACGGAGAGATCTTGTAGAGAGGGATGGATGATCGGGCGGCTTGCTAGACCTTGTACGAACCTTTGTTTCTTGTATAGATGATTCGGCGTGGTTCCTCTAGGTTTGGATGTGTTTTCCCCGGTTGTTCTTGGTGGTGATTTTCGGAGCCCTCTCTCGGTGATTTCTTTGGGTTGTTTTCGGGGCCTTTCTCTTGGGGATTTGATGGGGGAAATTTGTGGGAACCCTTCGTGGTTCTTTGGGCTGTGATTCCCCTCCCAAAACCGTGAGTAAAGGTGCTCGATTTTGGGGTTTCTTGAGTTCTTGGGTTGGAAGTGTTCTCGGCGGGATTTCTTCAATTCCTCCTTTTTGGACGAGTTTTTGTGGGATTAAACTTGGCTATGGACTCCTCATGAGGTGTTCTTGATATCCCCAAAGTCTTGTTCAAGTCCGTGGAGCGATTCGGGAGATCGAGATTTGGATTTGGGGGAGTTGACCCGCGGGTCTTTGTTCATCCCGAGCCGCCCGAGCTACACCGGTCGACCGTGCTCTTGGCCGTCCGACCGGTGCGAGACCTTGTGGGTTTTTGCTCGGGTGAACGTCTTGGTGTGTTCGTTGTTGTCCCGTGTTGCTTCTTGTTTCGAGTTTGGGTCCGTTTGGTGGTCGGTTGGCTTTGTTTGGTGCCTTGGGGGCTATCGAGGCTTCCATCGGTACGACCGGTGTGTCTCACCGGTCGACCGGTGTAGAGCCACTTAGTGAAAGTTGCTCGGTTTCACGGCGGGGACCGGTCGACCGGTGGTGCTCACCGGTCGGCCGGTGTGAGTCTGTAGACTCGAGCTTTGTTTTTCGCTGCGTTTCTCGGGTCGGAAGGTTGCGTGTTAGTTCCTAGGTCCGGTGGCACTCCGGTGGCTACGTGGGCTTGACCAACCTTGGTAGTGAGTCGGAGACGTGTGTTGGAAGCCACGTTCGTCTTGTAGGAGTTTTCATCTCCTTCGAGAAGAATTTTTATCGGCTCCCATTCACTCCCCCCCCTCTCTGGTTCGCCGTATCGGTCCTTCAAGTGGTATCGAGCCGGTTCGGGTCTTTGTTGACTCTAACCGGTCTAAGATCCAAGGATGGCATACCGAGAACGGGGTTCGGGTCCTCCACACTTCGATGGCAAGAACTACCGGATGTGGAGCAAGCGGATGGGTGCGTTCCTCCGCGGAAAGGGTCGGTGCTTTGGGATGTCACGGTGGACACGAGGCTATGTCCGGCCGATGGATTTCCTTGCTCCGGGGTCGAGGGACAGATTCGACGCCAACAATAAGGCGGTCGACTACTTGTTTCGTGCTTTGTGTCAGCCTGAGTTCGATCGGGTGCACACCGAGCACTTGGCTTGTAGGATTTGGGTAGTGTTGAAGGAGGCTCATGTTGGGAACGCCCAGGTTCAGGCACGGATGTATGCGACCTACCGGAGAGAGTACGAGAACTTCACTCATCTCCCCGGTGAGTCCATCGATGCCTTGTTTCAGAGGTTCACGGTGGTTGTGAACAACATGAGGGCCAATGTGGGCGTGCTCCCGTACGATGATCATGATAGAGCGGTCAAGCTCTTACACTCTTTGGATCGTACGATATGGGGTGGAAAGTTCGAGGCCATAGTCGAGTCGGAGAGGTATGATACTACGACGGTGAACGAGCCGTTCTCGAAGCTCAAGTCGGGCCGAGGTGGATAGGGGCATGATCGCCAAGCTCGAGGGACCGACCGATTCCCATAGTCTTGCCCTCGTTGGTGGTTCCAAAGGAAAGACTAACTCTAACCCATCCACCAGGATGTTCTCGTTTTCCTCTTTGATGTCTATGCCGGATGAGGAGTTTGATGATCTTGGAGAGGACGAGCCGGCGGCCGTTGACGAGGCGGTTCGAGAGGCCGCACGAGAACCGCGTGAACATGAGGAGGAACACGAGGACTTGCTTCCGGTGCGGCAAGCGGGACACTTCGTCGCCGACCGCCCGAGAAGGCCGAGAACAAGGACGGCTACAAGCACAAGCCGAGGAAGAACGATGGCAAGTACCGTTCGAGGCGCGACCACAAGAGCAAGCACAAGAATAAGTACAAGGACGAGCGACGATCGAGGAAGAAGGAGGGCCGAGGCAAGGCCCGAGCGATGGTTGGAGCGAGCGACGTCGACTCCGGTTCCGCGTACTCCACCTCGAGCTCGAGCGGCGGCGAAGACGAGGGAGATCACCGCAAGAACAAGAAGTCGTCCAAGAACACCGAGCGGGGCCGAGCCGCTTCGCGAAAGATGGCTTCGCACCATGGCGTTGAGCTCCGGCGGCAAGAAGAGCACACGGAGCGACTCGGACTGCGAGTCCGACGACGAGGTGCGTGATGAACTTCCCTTCTTGCGCCAAAAGAATGAGAGGCTTGGCTCTTTGCTTGATAATCGTGATGACATGCTTAGAGAGGCCAAGAAAATGAGGAAAGAGCTTAGGGCTTCACTCGAGGATGCTAGGACTAGAGTGGGTGAGCTAGAGACACGAGGTGCTTGATAGCAAGCTTGAGATTGATTCGCTTAAGGCTAGCCCCGTTGTTTCGATGAGAATGATTGTCTTGATTGCTCCATATTCCTTGCTGATCTTGCTTTGTTTAAGGAGAAGCATGCCTCCAAGTGTGAGGAACTAGATGTGCTTAGGGTTGAAGTGGGTGAGCTTAAGTCTAGACTGCTTTGCTAGGTGCTTGCACTTCTTGCCCCGTTTTGCATGCTAAGATTGATGAGATGCATGCTTACACTAGTTCGCTCGAGGCTAAATTGAAGGAACCCATGCCTACATCTTGCTCTACTGTGAAATGCATGCATTGAAAAATTTGGAGCTTGCACATTATGTTGATCGTTTGCAGGATGAGAATGATGATTTGAGGAAGTTGATGGGTTGGTTGTCCGGTCATGAGCCTCAGTTGAGGATGATGATCGAGGCCTTTAAGAGGCAAGATGGTGAGGGGCTTGGAGCAAACAAGGTTGGTGAGGGAAGTGGAGAGAATATCCCGGAGCCACCAAAAACCCACCACAAAAATGATTTCCCTCCAAAACCTAACCATCTAAGAAACCGACTAGACACAACCCCAGCTCCACCCGTGTTTCCTACACCCACAAATGACCTACAAAAGCCTATCAAGTTTGTGAGCACTTCGGGGAAAGTGTTCTTTGGGAAGGAGAGTGAGAAGGCAAGTGGTGAGAAACCGGTGGAGGATTTGAGTGGAGAGAAACCGAGTGAGCAATCACATCCCAAGCCTAAGCCTAAGCTCGTGAGGTTCCATTGTGGCTATTGTGGGAGAGATGGCCATAAGGAGGAGTTTTGCTTCAAGAGAAAGTGAGAGGAGAGAATGGCAAAGGAGTGGGCTAACAAGGACAAGTATCACCCTTCCGATGGTGTACTTGAGCCTCGTATGCGGATGCCCGGGGGCAAGGCGAGTGTGAGGACGGTTCGGGCTTGGGGAGAGAAGAAGGCTGCAGGTGGTCTGCTTGCCCGAGTCACACCGGTCGGACCGGTGTGGGGCACCCGGTCGGACCGGTGCGGGCACAGACAAACGAATGTTCGGGTTTCGAGCTCGTACGGAGTGCGAGGGTTGTTTCGGTGGTCGTGGTCTGGTGGTTGGGCTGGAAAGGGTGCAGGTGGTCAGTTTGCTAGGCGTTCTCCTCCTCGTGCTCAATACGGGGATTGGAGGAGTCGTGGCTTTGAGTTGGAGAGGAAGGACGTTCCACGGGCTTTCTTGCGTGGTTTTGGTCCTCCTCCAGGCAGAGAGGGGTGGTTCCCTCAGGGTGGTTACCGTGGTGGTGTTCGTGGAGGTAGTTTTGGTAGGAGAGATGCTTTGGTTGGTGCTAACCCCACTTTCGAGCAAATGGCTCGGCACTTGGTTTTCCTCCTTTGGTACTAACCCCGATCTTTGAGTCGTTTGTTCGCTCACGTGCCTATTTTTGATTTTCAGGTGGGAGACTTGAAGAACATTTGGTTGATTGACTCCGGTTGCTCGAGGCATATGACCGGAGACAGGGGGTGGTTCTCAAGTCTCGTCCGGTGGTGACGAAGAGGTACATCACCTTTGGGGACAATGGGCATGGGTGTGTGCTTTCGGAAGGTGAGATAAAAGTGAGTGACAAGATCACTGCGAGGCGTGTTGCTCTTGTTCAATCGGCGGGGTACAATTTGCTTTACGTGTCCCGGTTGTTGGATGAGGGCTTTGAGGTGTTGTTTCGGCCGGGTGGTTCTCGGATTGTGGACTCTCGGGGGGACCTTGTACGTATGGTCGTTCCCGAGGGTCAGGTGTTTCGTGCTGATTTTTCTCAGTCTTCGGGTGTGGAGCGTTGTTTCTTGGTCGGTTCTTCGAGTGAGTTGTGGAAGTGGCATAGGAAGTTGGGTCACTTGAGCTTTGACCTTTTGTCTCGCTTGAGTAAACTCAATTTGGTCCGAGGATTGCCACGGTTGAGGCTTGAGAAAGAGTTGGTTTGTGCTCCGTGTAGGCATGCCAAGATGGTGGCCTCTTCTCACCCGCCTCTCACCGATGTGATGACTGAGCGTCCATGCGAGCTGCTCCATATGGACCTTGTTGGCCCAGCTCATGTGCGATCTCGCGGGTGGGAAGTGGTATGTCCTTGTTGTGGTGGACGACTATTCTCGGTATGCGTGGGTGTTCTTTCTCGAGGAGAAGGGGGAGACGTTTGGTTTTGTTCGAGATCTAGTCTTGAGGTTGAGAAACGAGAGGCACGGAGATGCCATACGAGCTATCCGTAGTGATAATGGCTCGGAATTCAGGAACTCTTGTTTTGAAACCTTTTGTCATGACTTGGGTCTTGAGCACCGGTTTTCGAGTCCGTATACGCCTCCCCGGAATGGTGTTGTGGAAAGGAAGAACGGGACCTTGTGCGAGATGGCTCGGACGATGCTTGATGAGCATAGGACTCCGAGGAGGTATTGGGGCGAGGCGGTGAATACCGCATGCTATGTGTCGAATAGGATATACCTCGAGTGCACAAGAAGAAGACATGCTATGAGTTGATGCATGGCCGCACACCCAAGGTGAGTCACTTCCATGTCTTTGGTTGCAAGTGTTTCATTCGAAGAAAGGCGGGGAAGTTGGATAAGTTTGAGGCTAGGTCTCGTCGATGGCATTTTCTTTGGTTATGCATCTCATTCTAGAGCATATCGTGTGCTCAATCTTGAAACTAACCAAATCGTGGAGACTTGCGAGGTAACCTTCGACGAGACGAGCCACGTAGTCGGCTTGTCTTTGAGTGTGAAGGTGATGATGAGCTTGGCGAGGAGATCTTTCGGGGAGGAGGAGCATGAACATGGTGATGATGAAGATGGCGGTGTGGTGCCCCCGGCCGAACATGTACCCACTACTTCGACTACGATGATGGATGGACCCTCTCTGCTACACCTACGACAACAAATTAAGAACGAGGAGAAGGCGATGTTGAGGGGGAGGTAGCTTCGAGGCGAGAACCTCCCCGGCGAGTTCAAGTGGATCACCCGGCTTCGAGGATCATCGGCGACATGACCGAATGCACTACACGGTCGAGGGTTCGAAACAATTCCCATTTTGCTCATCTTGCGTTTGTTGCTTCTTTCGAGCCCAAAGACATTGGACACGCACTATCGATCACAATTGGGTTAACTCGATGCATGAGGAGTTGGAGAACTTTGAGAGGAATCGGGTGTGGGAGTTGGTTGACCCTCCCCCGGGGTGTAAGCCGATTGGTATCAAGTGGGTGTGGAAAAACAAAGAGGGAGAGAAGGGTGAGGTTGTGAGGAACAAGTCGAGACTTGTTGCCCGGGGGGTTCGGTCGGAAGGAGGGGATCGACTACGAGGAGACCTTTGCTCCCGTAGCCCGTTTGGAGGCGATTAGGATACTTCTAGCCTTTTACGTGGCTAAAGGGTTCAAGTTGCACCAAATGGATGTGAAGAGTGCTTTTCGAATAGAGTGTTGGAGGAAGAAGTGTATGTGAGGCGACCTCGGGGTTTGAGAGTGAGAAGTACCCCCACCGGGTGTACAAGTTGAGGAAGGCGCTGTATGGGTTGAAGCAAGCGCCTAGAGCTTGGTATGGCAGGTTGAGGGGGTTCTTGTTTGAGAGAGGTTTTGAGATGGGGAAGGTTGATCAGACCTTGTTTTTTGAGGCGGGGGCGGGAGATATCCCGATTGTGCGGGTGTACGTGGATGATATTGTCTTTGGTGGCTCGTCTAACTCTCTTGTTGCGAGGTTTGCGGATGATATGAGCGGGGAGTTTGAGATGAGCATGATGGGCGAGTTGCGGTTCTTCCTCGGGCTACAAATCAAGCAATCAAAGGAAGGAACATTTGTGCACCGGGCTAAGTACACCAAGGACATTGTGAGGAAGTTCAAGATGGAGGACTCCAAGGCTATGACGACGCCGATGAGTACGACTACGGCTCTTGATGCGGACGAGGAAGGTGAACACGTGGATCGGAAGGAGTACGGAGCATGATCGGGTCACTCCTCTACTTGACGGCGACGAGGCCGGACATACGGTTCTCGGTGTGTACGTGCGCTCGTTTTCAAGCGTCTCCGAGGACTTCGCATCGGCAAGCGGTGAAGCGAATTTTCGGTACTTGCGTCACACTCCCGACTTCGGCCTTTGGTACTCGCGTCCTCTTCTTTGGCGCTTCATGGTTTTTCGGACGCGGATTTTGCCGGTGTCGGTTGGATAGGAAGTCCACTTCGGGACTTGCCGATTTTGGGTTCTTCTTTGGTGTCTTGGTCCTCCCGCAAGCGGTCGAGTGTTGCTCAATCCACGACCGAAGCCGAGTATGTTGCCGCCGCTAGTTGTTGCTCTCGGCTCCTTTGGATCACCTACACCATGAGTGACTTTGGTGAGGAGTATACCCATGTCCCACTTCAATGTGATAGCACCGGTGCCATAAGCGTTGCAAAGAACCCGGTGCTCCATTCCAAAACCAAGCACATAGAAGTGAGGTATCATTTTACGAGAGACAACGTCGAGAAAGGAAAGATAGCTTTGATCCATGTACCCACACATGACCAACTAGGCGATATTTTCACCAAACCCCTAGATCAAGCAACTTTCACTCGTTTGCGGGGGAACTTCGTGTGTGTTTGATTTCTTGAGTTGGGTGTGTGGGAGCTCTCTTTTGCGGTGGTGTCGAACCCGTTTTGCCTACCCTCGAGGAGCGGTGGTAGCATATGTATAGCTTTCCTTTGGGCATTCCTTGCATTTGGCATGGCATATGTAACATGATGTATAGGCATCCTTGTATCTTAGATTGCATGCATTTTGTATCATATGCATTGGTTAGGAAAAGCTTCTCTCATATACATTGTTCACCATGGAATGAGATATATGTCTTTGTGAGCTTGTTTGGTATGCTACGGTTAGTTTGGCTTAGCTCTTGATGATCTTGATGAATAATCCATGGTTGATAGCTATGCTTTTGAAAAATGTCACATGTATGCTCTCTCATGTGTAAATGCCTTTACATGCTCTTGACATGTTTTTGTGGCCTTGCTATGCTTAATTTGTGGTTGGATGGCTAGTTTATTGATCATATGGGGCCAAAGGCTCATTTGCCATCATGAATGTTTAGCCCTCTTGATTTATCTTGTGGAGGAGCATAAGTTCCTTTTTGTCGCAAAGACATTTCATGGACCATTTCAAATCTGAAAATGAAATGAAAAATGCTTGGAAAATATGCTCCCATGTCATATGTGCTGAATTTAATTTGCTTTGGGTGCTAAACCGTTGCATGATGCCTACCAATGAGAAGTCTCATAAATAGAAGTAGGCACATGGCTCGGTGGCTTTGACATGACATGAGGTGCTTGTGGGTGTTTGTGATGGTCTTATGATTAGAATGGCTGTCCTAGCATGAAGTTTGTGTGGCTTTGCCATTTTGATTTGCTTTGATCATGTTTAGGACTTTGCTCATGAGAGGCAAGTTTTTCGCAAAATTGCCAAAATCCATCTTAGCTTCACCCAATGGTTGTGAAACTTGGTGATCATGTAGTTGAGATAGATACGAAGCCGTAGAGTACCTAACTTGCTCATTTGGGCATGTGTAGTATTCTTTGTTGAATTTTGTATATTTGAGAAGCTCTAGGTTGAAAGTTTTGCATTTTTGGCTTGATTCATGCATTGCCAACAAGGGGGAGAAGTTTGAGCTTGAAATGGCCCTTTGGACGCGTTTAGAAGGTTTTCGGGTGGTTTCGAGCCATTTACGGGCTCTGTTGTGAGGAGCACCGGTCGACCGGTGTGCGACGACGCGGTCCGGAATCTTCGAAGCGGAGGACACGCGTCGGGATCGCATGGCTTGCGTGAGGCTACGTAGGGTGTGGTCGCCGGGCATCCGTCCGATGGTGAAGACATCAAGAATTCCAAATTCGCCCTTGAGGGGCTTGTATCCCTAGTTAGTAGAGAAGGGCATTTTAGACATTCGGTTGCCTCCATATAACCCAAGAGGTGAGAGGATGGCAGCCAACTCTTGGAACCCTAGCTCATTAGTTTTCCTATTTTCCACCTATTTTCCTTAGGTTTTCTCTAGGACTAGCAAGAGAGCTTCATGGAGAGATCTTGTAGAGAGGGATGGATGATCGGGCGGCTTGCTAGACCTTGTACGAACCTTTGTTTCTTGTATAGATGATTCGGCGTGGTTCCTCTAGGTTTGGATGTGTTTTCCCCGGTTGTTCTTGGTGGTGATTTTCGGAGCCCTCTCTTGGTGATTTCTTTGGGTTGTTTTCGGAGCCTTTCTCTTGGGGATTTGATGGGGGAAATTTGTGGGAACCCTTCGTGGTTCTTTGGGCTGTGATTCCCCTCCCAAATCCGTGAGTAAAGGTGCTCGATTTTGGGGTTTCTTGAGTTCTTGGGTTGGAAGTGTTCTCGGCGGGATTTCTTCGATTCCTCCTTTTTGGACGAGTTTTTGTGGGATTAAACTTGGCTATGGACTCCTCATGAGGTGTTCTTGATATCCCCAAAGTCTTGTTCAAGTCCGTGGAGCGATTCGGGAGATCGAGATTTGGATTTGGGGGAGTTGACCCGTGGGTCTTTGTTCATCCCGAGCCGCCCGAGCTACACCGGTCGACCGGTGCTCTTGACCGGTCGACCGGTGCGAGCCCTTGTGGGTTTTTGCTCGGGTGAACGTCTTGGTGTGTTCTTTGTTGTCCCGTGTTGCTTCTTGTTTCGAGTTTGGGTCCGTTTGGTGGTCGGTTGGCTTTGTTTGGTGCCTTGGGGGCTTTCGAGGCTTCCATCGGTACGACCGGTGTGTCTCACCGGTCGGCCGGTGTAGAGCCACTTAGTGAAAGTTGCTCGGTTTCACGGCGGGGACCGGTCGGCCGGTGGTGCTCACCGGTCGGCCGGTGTGAGTCTGTAGACTCGAGCTTTGTTTTTCCGTTGCGTTTCTCGGGTCGGAAGGTTGCGTGTTAGTTCCTAGGTCCGGTGGCACTCCGGTGGCTACGTGGGCTTGACCAACCTTGGTAGTGAGTCGGAGACATGTGTTGGAAGCCGCGTTCGTCTTGTAGGAGTTTTCATCTCCTTCGAGAAGAATTTTTATCGGCTCCCATTCACTCCCCCCCCCCTCTACGGTTCGCCGTATCGGTCCTTCACCTTCCCGAGGATTCTGCCTTGTAAATCTCCGATAATCTCCCTTTCTTTACGTGATATTGTTTACGTTATTCACTAATGATGTCACTATATGTATGGAACTAGGTCCCGGCATACATATAGGTAGCACTTGGTATGTTTTGGAAACCGGGTGTGACGATTCGGCGGGGCCGTACGTCCGACGAGGGGTATGCTCGAGGCACTATATTCCATTGCACCGGGGTGCACGTAGTGGGGCGGCTACAAGCAAGGCGGGAGAGGAGGCGTGGCCTCCAAGTTCCAAGTGGAGTGATTGAGGTGAGTGCCAATATCGTGAGTGAGTTGAGGAGCGCGTGTGTGTTATACGATGTTCGATGTTTGATGTCCCTTGCGGCGAGGGGGTTCACCTTCCTTTTATAGTCAAGGAGAGGGTGAGTTAAAGGCATGCCGCACTATTTAGCTACACGGGGAAGTATGGCGTGCAGCGCCGCGGAGTTGGCGGTCGTCCCGACGGTCCTTGCCACGGTCTTGTCGTCATGGCGTGTCCTGTACCCGAACAGTGGCGGCTTCGAGGGTAAGGGCGTAGTGGTTGGCCGTGGCGTCTTCAGACGGGCTCGAGGAAGCCGTTGACGGTGATCCGTACGGGATACAATGGCAGGCGTGGTGGCGTCCCGTCCCCGTGCGCCCAACAGCGCTGGAGTTGTTGTAGCAGTGCCCGGCGTGGTGCTGCAGGTACGAGGGCGGCCGCACAGGACCCACAGTGGCGGGGATGGCGTCCCGCCGGCCTAACGTCATGGTTTGAGGACCAGGAGCGTCCCAGTGGTCGATGGATGACCGCTCCTCAGTGATGAGTGATTGACAACTGGTGTTGGACTGACTCTTGGCTTAGTGCGCAGGTGTAGGGCCGCGCGGCCTAGTTCGTGCTTTGTTGCGGGTGAAGAATGGGCGCGAAAGGTCTTCGGCCTTGTGGGGCCTCCGGGAGATGGAGAGACAAGTAGGCTCGGTTCGAGGGACCCGGTGGACGGCGGGGCGGGTGCGGGCCACATGGTGGCGACACGAGCAAGACGAAGTCATGGACAATCGAGCCGGTGCACGGTGGCGGTCGAGTCAAGTGGTTTGGTGGGAGGCCGGACCGAGCACGCGGGGTTTGGTGGTTTGCCCACAAAACCATCGGAGGACGGTTTCTTGGTTTGGGCCTCAAAACCAAGTCCGAGGGCCCAACACGACGGAGACGGGATCCGGGCGTGTCGGGAAGCTTCGAAGCGGAGGACACGCGGCGGGATCGCATGGCTTGCGTCGGGAGGGACGCGGGGGTGCGGCAAAGGCGTGGTCGTCCGATGGCAAGACCCACAAACATTACCTAAATGCCCCTGCGTGGGTTGTATCGCCAATAGTTAAGTTAGGGGTAGTCGAGTCATTTACCACTCCGGCGGGACCCGATATATAAGCCATGAGGGTGTGTGAGTGGCTCTCTCTCTCTCTCTCTCTCGGGACTTAGGGTTTCATTTCCCCCTCCCATTTTCTCATTTTCGTAGCTATTTTCTTCTCTATTTTCTCTAGGGTAGCATGAGAGCTTCATGAGAGATTTGTTGAGAGGGATGGATGCTAGGGCGGCATGCTAGACCTTGTGAATCTTTCCTGGTTTGTATAGAAGATTCGGAGTTGTGTTTTTCGTGGTCTTTTTGTGCTTGTTTTCGTGCCTTTGTTCTCGGTGTGATTCTGCGGATTTGAGTGGGTTTCTCCCCGGATTTATTTGAGGGAAACATGGATGGATGTATCGTGCATCTTTGTGATTGATATTGTGCCCTCAAACGCCGGTAACCACTTCGATTCGAGGATTTTCGTTCGGTGCTCTAGCTTTTGGTGGTGCTCAAAGGATTCGCGATTCTCGGTGATTTAGGGAGTTAGGAGGCAAGATTTTTGGGCTATAGCATCCTTGTGTGACGCTTTTCAAGTCCCCAAACCCTTGTCTCCACGGCTTCGACTCGTTTGGGAAATCCGATGATGATTTGGGGAAGTTGACTTTCGGGGTCGTGCGTTTTCTGCTCGTCCGCACCTCGCGGACGGTCCCGCGAGGACCGGGCGGACGATCCGCGCCGCTCCAGTTCATCGCGGTGTTCTTCGTGTTCTTGCTTCGTTTCGTTTCGATCCGGTTTTGCTTTAGGTTTTCGTTGCAGCCGGTTTGCGGACGGTCCGAGCTTCAGTAGCGGACGGTCGGGACCCGCACGGACGGTCCGCCCGGCCTTTGCGGACGGTCCGTTTTCTCGGGTTGGTTACGGTGGTTCCGTTCGCTTTAACGAACGGTCCGCGGTGCGAGCGAGGCGGACGGTCCGCGGTGTGTGTGCGGACGGTCCGTGGCAGCGGGCGGACGGTCCGCGAGGCCCATGCGGACGGTCCCCCCTCTCCGGCCGGACGGTCCGCCAGAGCCTGAGTGCTTTGTCTCTTGGTTCGATTCCTCCCTTCCTTTCTCGTGCTTCCGCGTGTGCTTCAAGGAATCGTTCCTAAGACTAGAGGTTGATCCATAACCTCGTTGTCTTGGCGATTGGCGTGTGATTCGATCCATCGCTTGTGTGTGACCGGGATTTGACTAGGGTATAGGCCGGGTTCTTTGGGAAGAATTTTTACCGGCTCCTGTTCACTCTCCCCCTCTCTAGTCGCCATCTGATCCTTCAATTGGTATCAGAGCTTGGTGCCGGATTCTTTAAGACTTTGACAAGTCTTGAATCCTAAGATGGCGTACGTTAAGCGGGGCGGTCCGCCGCACTTCGATGGCAAGGGTTACCACAAGTGGGCGGCTCGTATGATGATCTTTCTTCGTGGAAAGCTGTTGGATTTCATTGTGCTTGACAAGACCTATGCTATTCCGGTCAACATCCATACTCTTATGGTGACCGATGCCGGTGCTAAGGCCAAGTATGAGGCTAATGCAAAAGCCGTTAATCACTTGGTCCGGAGCTTGTGTGATCTCGAGTTTGAGCGTGTTCGTCATTTGAATCTTGCTTGGCAAATTTGGGAGAAGTTGTTGGTTGCTCACGGTGGTGATAACCATGTGAAGGCTCGCCTCTTTGTCTCTTACCGGATGCAATATGAGAACTTCACTCAACTTCCGGTGAGGACATCGATGCGATGTTTCGGAGGTTCACCGCCATCGCGAACAACATGAAGGCTAATGTTGAGCATTTTCCTTACACCGAGCATGATCGGGCTTTGAAGCTCTTGCATGTCTTGGATCCAAATGTTTGGGGTGCTAAGGTTAAGGCCATCAAGAAGTCTAGGCAATATTTGACTATTGAGTTGGATGACCTCTTCTCTAAGCTCAAGTTGGGTGAGGTTGACGGGAAGTTGCAATCCAAGCATGAGGGCTCGGCCGACCATAGTCTTGCTCTTGTGGGCGGATCAAAGGGAAAATCTAACCCTTCCCGTCGACGCTTTTCCTTGTCTTCTCTTATGTCTATTCCAGATGAGGAGTTTGATGTCCTGGGCGAGGAGGAGCTGGCCTTGCTCTCAAAAAGGTTTGATCGACTACACGAGAGTCGGAGGAATGCAAGGCGGAGCTTAGGGACGTGCTACAAGTGTGGCAAGCGTGGCCACTTCATCGCCGAGTGCCCGGAAGCGGAGGAGAACAAGTACAAGATGAACGAGTACAAGGCGCACCCGAGGCGTGAAGACAAGTACTCCTCCAAGGGCAAGCACTTCAGCAAGTCCAAGAGCAAGGACAAGGACAAGCGGCGACCGAGCAAGGGCGACTACAAGAAGAACAAGGCAAGAGCCATGGTGGCCGGTGCGAGCGACGTCGACTCAAGCTCAAGCGACGAGCGATCAAGTTCAAGCGGTGAAGATGAAGACGTCGGGAGGCGCAAGGGCAAGAAGAGTGCAAGCGGAACCTCGGTGGGTTGAGCCGTGTGGCGCTTGAAGGCTTTTGTGGGATGGCCCATAGCTCGAGCGACAAGAAGAGCGACAAGGAAGACGGCGACTCCGACTCAGAGGATGAGGTAAATCGTGACCCCGACTCTTTGCTTGCTGAGATCACTAGGTTGAATGGCTTGATTGACAACCGTGATAGTGTGCTAAGAGATGCCAAAAAAATGAGGAAAGGTCTTAGGGCTAACCTTGAGAATGCTAGTGAGAAAGTAGGAGAGTTAGAGTCCAAATTGCTTGAATTGAAACTTGAGAATGACTCTTTGAAACTTGCTCCTACTACTCCTGATGATGTTGAATGTCTTGAGTGTGATGCATGGTTGAGTGAGATCAAGTTGCTTAATGAGAAGAATGCTTCTACTTTGGCAAAACTAGATGCTCTTAGGACCGAGTATGATGAGTCAAGGCTAGACCTACTTTGCTTGGTGCTTGTAAATCATGTCCTACTATGCATGCTAAGCTTGTTGATGCTCGTTCTACCATTAGTTCTTTGGAAGCATCTTTGAAATCTCCTGTTGCAAATGCATGCTCTACCTGTGATGAAGTTACTTTGCGCAATCTTGAACTTACTTCCCGTTTGGATGTCATCTATGAGGAGAATGACTATTTGAGGAAGGTGTTGGGTTGGTTGTCTGGGCAGGAACCTCAATTGAAAATCATGATTGAGGAGTTCAAGAGAGCTGATGGTCGTGGTTTGGGTTTTGAGAAGTTGGGTGAGAAAGTGGGAGAGAACGAGTGGGGAGAGTGTGTGTGAGAAGTGTGTTGAGTCTAACCCCGAGTTTGAGGTGATCGGAGACATCCAAGTCCCACTTCCAAAAGCACCCAAGAACTCTTTCACACCAAAGCCCAACCACCTTTGCAACAAGCTTGACACAACCCAAGATCCACCAAAATTCCCACCTAAGACAAATGACTTCCGAAACCAGGTGAGGTTTGTGAGTGAGAAGGGTGAGAAGCCTAGAGAGAAGCCGAGCCAAAACCAAAACCCATCCCCTTCGGGTGTGAGTATTGTGGCAAGGAGAGGCATCTTGCGAGTTTTGCTACAAGAGGAAGAGGGATGAGAGTCTTGCTAAGGAGCGAGCAAACCGGGACGGTATCGCCGGTCTCATGGTATTCCCGAGCCTAGAGTGCCACTTCCACGGGGTGTGGGAAGTGTGAGGAGTGTTGGCGAGGTTCCCACGGAGAGGTGGTGGTGCGAAGTTTGAGAGGAGAGATGATGGTGTACGTGCTAGTGAGAGGTTTGGTCGGGCTCGTGGTGGTTTTGCCGGACGTCCTCCTACTCGTCCTCAATACGGGTTTAGGGGAGATGATCGCGGCTTTGGGTTCCGGAGGAACTACGGACCACGTTTTCCCCCTCGTGGTGCTCGTACTCCTCCCATGAGACATGGGAAGTTTGGTGGCAAGGGAATGATGTTTGCTAACCCTCTTTTGAGAAGATGGCTCAACACCGGTTTAACTTTCTTTGTGCTAACCCCGCAGTCGAGTCGCTAGCTCACTCTCGTTCTTGTTTCGACTACGGGCGGGGAGGCTTGGAGAACATTTGGTTGATCGACTCTAGATGTTCTCGACACATGACCGGAGATAAGAAGTGGTTCTCCAGCCTCACCCCAGTGAAGGAAAAGATGTACATCACATTTGGGGACAATGGACGAGGAAGGGTGATTTCTGAGGGTGTTGTGCATGTGAGTGACAAGGTAACGTTGAAGAGGGTTGCTCTTGTGAAGTCTTTGGGTTTCAATTTGCTTTCGGTTTCTCAGTTGCTTGATGAGGGTTTTGAGGTGCGTTTCAAGTCTGGCGAGTCTCGTTTGCTGGATTCTCGAGGTGATCTTGTCTGTATGATCATCCCCGAGGGTCAGATTTTCAGGGGCGATTTCTCTCGTTCCTTGGGTCCCGCTCGCCTTGTTTGATGGCCGGTCCTTCTTCGATTTGTGGAAATGGCATAGGCGGTTGGGACACTTGAGCTTTGATTTGGTTTCCCGCTTGAGTGGTCTTGACCTTGTCCGAGGATTGCCGAGGTTGAAGCTTGAGAAGGATTTGGTTTGTGCTCCGTGTAGGCATGGCAAGATGGTAGCCACTCCCCATCCACCCCTGACCGATGTCATGACCGAGCGTCCGACAGAGCTGTTGCACATGGACCTTGTTGGGCCAGCTCGAGTTCGCTCGGTGGGTGGGAAGTGGTATGTCCTTGTTGTGGTGGACGATTATTCTCGCTATGCCTGGGTGTTTTTCTTGGAAGATAAGAGTGAGACATTTGGTTTTGTTCGAGATCTGATCGTGAGGTTGAAAAACGAGAGGCATGGGAATGCTATTCGATCTATCCGCAGTGATAATGGCTCTGAGTTCAAGAACTCTCATTTCGATGCCTTCTGTCGTGATCTAGGTCTTGAACATCAGTATTCGACCCCTTATGTGCCCCCTCAAAATGGAGTCATGGAAAGGAAATATCGGACTCTTTGTGAGATGGCTAGGACGATGCTCGATGAGCACAGGACTCCTAGGAGGTATTGGGCTGAGGCGATCAATACGGCTTGTCACGTTTCCAACGGGATCTTATTGCGAGCTTTCAAGAAGAAGACTCGTTATGAGCTTATGCATGGTCGGGCACCCAAGGTGAGTCATTTCCGAGTCTTTGGTGCAAGTGCTTTATCCTTAAGAAAGGAAAACTCGACAAGTTTGAGGCTAGGTCTAGTGATGGTATTTTCTTTGGATATGCTAACCACTCTAGAGCCTATAGGGTGCTTAACCTTGAGACTAACAAAATCATGGAGACTTGCGAGGTAACCTTCGACGAGACAATGCCATGTACCTCTCTTGGCTTTGAATGTGCGGTGAAGAGGAGATGGCCGAGGACCTCTTTGAAGAGGAGAAGGATGAAGGCGGAGATGATGATGGGGAGAACCATGCGCCCGAAGCCGAGTGTGTACCTACTACTTCCCCTACGACCACTACGGAGCGTGGACCGTCTACTTCATGGACAACGACGGTGCGACAAGAGGACCGGTGTTGACGGTGTATTTTGGTGCACCTAGCATGTTCATTACACTTTGGTTTGGATTTGATTATAGAACTAACCCGCCACTAGGCACACTAATCATATAACAAGTTCATCTTTGTGCATGCATTTGGAAGTGTTGTGTTTATGTAGGAAAACATGGACATAAAGGACGGATTCGCAACAAGTTCAAAGGAGTATTTACGGAGTCTTGTTCGTGTTCATGAGCTTGATGAAATCACTTCCAATGGTGGCGAGGACCGAAGTGCTACGAGGAACACCCCGGGGATTGAAACGTAAAAGATCGAATTTCATGCGAAGAAAACCTCCATCTTGGACGCGAGGATAACATCATCAAAATCGTGCAAGTGGAGGGGGCAAAGTACATAAGTGCATGAGGACCCACGGAGCAAAAGGGGCGGCCGAACCGGGCCGGGTGGGCACGGGCCGGTCGGCCCGGGCCGGCCGGCCCAGCCCACTCCGGTGGCCGGTTCGGTCCCGTTTTCCTTGCCCTCGAAGGATCTTCAACCCTAAAAGCCCCGAGGCGCCGCCAACACCAAGAGGAGGAGTCATTCACACCAGAAGGCCATCCACAAGCTAGAGAGAGAGGAGGAGGATCTCCGGAGGGAGATCAACCACCTCGAAGGAAGCACCCTCTCGTGGAGAAGAAGGAAGACACCGGCGGAAGGGAAACCATGATCAACGGTGCCATGATCAGCACCTTGATGGGGTAATCTTCTCATTCGTCCATGGGTTGTAATCGATATTGAGATGTAATTGCACTTTGTCGGATTATCTATCTATCATCTTGTGTTGAATATACTTTAATGCTTAAGGTTAGCTACCATGCCGTAAAGGGAGTAGAGCTCCAATGCTTCCTTGGATCCATTCAATACGTCGTGTCCATCAAAGGTCTAGTCATGAATACCTTCGCGTAGTGACGATACGAGAGGAGGGAAAGGGCGAAACCGTGGTCACAACCCCAATAGATTAGATTGGTTTTCATGTCTTTAAGCAATTGCATGCTCTAGTATCGTAGACCCGTGGGTGAGTGTTTTCTACCTTGATATCTTAATCATTCTCTCTAGTGTGGTTTAGTTGTTTTCTAGCATAATAATAGTTAGGGTTTTAGTAGTTAGAGTGTCGTTTTAGATTGAACGCTTGTAATCCCCTTGCTCCGCGGATTGACAAGAACCTTGGGAATCCCGTGGTGAAAAAGGTGTGGGGTCCGTACGCTTGCGGATCGTAGAGGGATACGTCTTTTATCCGTCAACAAGCCCCTTTTTCTTGCGCCGTTGCTTGGGGAGCAAGTTAGTTTACATCGTTTGATTTGCATCTAACTTAGTTTTATATTTTAGTTTATCTTTTTGCTTTATCTAACATATATTATCTAGAAAAACACTTGTTTCGTTTTTGTTTTTGTTTTTATCTTATTGTCTAGATGGCATTCGTTAATCAACCCGTGGAAGAACCGGAGAAATCATTAAGGGATTATGCTAGCCCTCGATGTGAAGACATAAAAGTACAAGAGTCGGATTCGAAGCTCGAAGCGACCAAGTATGAGATTAAATCCAAGATCATCGAGATGGTGGCGGCAAACCCATTTGAAGGGATGGTTACGGAGAACCCATATAGACACATAAGGGATTTCACGACAATATGCAACACAGTGTGTCAAGAAGGAGTTCTCGATGAATGGTTCAAATGGAATCTCTTTCCCTACTCACTTGCCGGCAATGCAAAGACATGGTATTCGGTTGCGTCCTTTGAAGTTGAAGGCAATTGGAACAAGTTGACAAAGAAGTTTTGCGAGAAGTTCTTTCCAATTAGCAAGGTTCAACATCTAAGGAGGCAAGTGATCACTTTCATGCAAGGAGAAGAGGAAGGGATAGACCAAGCCCGGGATAGGTTTAATGGATTGATCGAACAAGGACCAAAACTCGGCTTCACCGGTGACGTACTCTTTCATACATTTTTCTTTTCCCTAACCCCTAGTTGCATGCAACACGTCGAAATGTGTGCGGGTGGGGATCTCATGGAGAAAACACTCACGGAAGCCGCCCAACTTCTACAAAAAGTTAGTAAAGCGAGTTTGTCATGCGAAGAGATTGGGAAACAAGACTTGCGGAAGAGCGGAATACAATTCAAGGAAGAAGAAGTGTGCTGAATTTTCTAAAGAGGCAACCCCGAAAGTCACAAAAGAGGAGCCAATTATGGAAAAGCTTGAACAAGAACACATCAAGTCAAGAACTACACCAAGCGTCGACTTCGCCACACCAAATGAGACGAACAAGAGAAGCATGTCAAGCGCGAAGCCACTAAGGGAGTTCGAACCAATGGATTGGGTTCCTATCGATTACGGATTAGTATTCGACAAGAGAAGACCGTTCCCTAATCAAAAGGGAATAGCGAGAGCATTGGAAGTGGATTTCCCACCGAGAAGGAAAGCTGAAAATTCATACGACCTTGAAACCACCTAGGTGAGATTTTTTAAAAGCTCTTTGGAGATGACGTAGTGGATCCGGAACATATTGCCGAGGTGAAGAGAATCATGGGGATCAATCCCGAAGCATCACCATACGCTCGCCTCGCTGAAATCTACTCGATAGGATCCGAAGAAGAAGAGAAGATGACACCACACTTGAGTTGCGAGATCAACGGAGTTCAATGCAAGGCTTTATGCGACATCGGAGCCCAAGTAAGTGTTCTATCTTCTAAAATTTACGATAAAGTTCAAGACCACAACCTAGACTTAGCTCCAACATCAACGAAATTAATTATGGGAGATGGTAGAACTATCAAACCTCTAGGTATTGCTTGCAACATGAAAGTAAAAATCTCTAGAAACTATATACCAACCGATTTATTTGTTATTGATGCTTACCATAGTAATCATGATCATATAATCTTAGGTAGGCCTTTTCTTAAATTGGTTGATGCCGTGTCGGATGCCGGAGAAGGCAAAGTAACAATGAACCTTAATGGAACAAAGTACACATATAACTTTCTTCGTGCTTCTAAACACCTTACACCTTTTCCTCCCGAAGATGAAGAAGTAGAAGAGATAGATAGTCTTTGTTTTGTTGAAACCCTTAGAGACCCGCTGCAAAGAGCGATGGAAAATCAAATTAGTAATCAACAAGATGAACTAGAAGAAGCAACAAAAGGCTTAGAGCCGCATGATGGTAGTGTGGAGGAAGAGAAATTCGAAGACATAGGAGAAATAAAACCCGAGGAGCCACAAGTTCCCGAGGTAGACCTTAAACCTTTGCCCAAGGGATTAAAGTATGAATTTTTGGGCCCAGACAAAACTTATCCAGTCATTGTGAGCGACGAGTTGAGTCCCGAAGAAAATGAAGCGTTGCTGATTTTATTAAAAAACATAGGAAGGTGATTGGATATTCGATTAATGATCTCAAAGGTATTAGCCCGACCTTTTGCAATCATCGTATACCAATGGAAGACCAATGTAAGCCCGTAGTGGACCACCAAAGGAGGCTAACTCATGCCATGCGAGAGGTAGTAAAGAAAGAGGTCATCAAGTTACTTGATGCCGGAATCATCTACCCGGTTCCGCATAGCGAATGGGTGAGCCCGGTACATTGTGTACCGAAGAAAGGAGGTTTAACCGTGGTGAAGAATGAGAAGAACGAGTTGATACCGCAAAGAACCGTGACCGGGTGGCGGATGTGTATCGATTATCGTAAGCTTAACAAAGCGACGAAGAAAGATCACTTCCCCCTACCGTTCATTGACGAGATGCTCGAGAGGTTAGCAAACCACGCTTATTTTTGCTTTCTCGATGGATACTCGGGGTTCATGCAAATTCGCATTCACCGGAAGATCAACATAAGACAACGTTTACGTGCCCTTACGAAACGTTTGCATATAGGAGGATGCCCTTCGGCCTATGCAACGCTCCGGCCTCTTTTCAACGTTGCATGATGGCCGTGTTTTCGGAATTCATCGAAGAAATTGTTGAAGTGTTTATGGATGATTTTTCCGTTTACGGGAAGACGTTCATGGATTGCTTAGCAAACTTAGAAAAGGTCCTTACCAGGTGTGCGGAGGTAGACTTGGTATTAAATTGGGAAAAGTGCCACTTCATGGTTAAACAAGGCATAGTGCTCGGACATGTCATATCTGAGAGAGGCATTGAAGTGGACAAAGCTAAGGTAGAGACGGTTGAGCAACTCGCACCTCCTACGGATGTTAAGTCCTTAAGGAGCTTTCTAGGCCATGTCGGATTCTATAGAAGATTTATAAAGGACTTCTCGAAGATCACTAAGCCTTTAACGCATCTTCTTCAAAAGGATGTGGCTAGCGGCATTCCGGACCTTGAAAAATGCGTTGGTGAGTGCTCCCATCATCCAACCTCCAGATTGGAGCCAACCTTTCGAGATCATGTGTGACGCAAGTGACTACGCCGTAGGCGCGGTCTTGGGTCAAAGAAAGGAAGGCCGAGTTCACACCGTTTACTATGCTAGCAAAACTCTTAGTGGGGCACGGTTAAATTATGCCACTACGGAAAAGGAGTTGCTAGCGGTGGTTTTCGCTTTCGAAAAATTCAGATCTTACATCGTGAACTCGAAGGTCATTGTTTACACCGATCACGCAGCCATCAAGTATCTCTTGGATAAGAAGGAAGCTAAACCACGTTTGATTCGTTGGATCCTTCTTCTCCAAGAGTTTGATGTTGAAATTCGTGATAAAAAGGGGGTGGAAAATGTTGTGGCCGATCATTTGTCTAGGATGAACCATGGACAAGATGATAAAGAGCCCATAGAAGATAAGATGAGAGATGACCACCTCTATAGAGTGCTTGATAAAGATACTTGGATGATCGATATCATTCGAGCAATTCGAAAAGATTCCCCTCGATCATCTAGATAAAAACACTCAAAAGAAGATAATCTCCGAAAGTAAGAAATATTTTTGGGATGCACCATACCTCTTCAAGCTTGGCAATGATTGAGTGATGAGAAGATGTGTGCCAAGAGAAGAGAGGGTTGAGATTCTAAGGAAGTGCCACTTGCGGAGTACGGTGGACACTATAGCCATTTTCGAACCCAAGCAAAGGTTTGGTCGGGCGGATTCTATTGGCCGGAGATGCATGAAGATACTAAAAGATATGTTGCATCATGCCCCGAATGCCAAAGAACCGGAAACATCTCTCAAAGAAATTCTATGCCTTTGAAATACAACTTACAAATCGACATATTCGATGTATGGGGCATAGACTTCATGGGGCCTTTTAAAAACTCATTTGGATTCGAGTACATCCTAGTCATGGTTGATTATGTATCCAAGTGGGTAGAGGCTATACCATGTCGTAAAGCTTCCACGGAGGAGTCCATTACTATGATCAAAAACGTGATTTTTCCCCGTTTCGGTACACCGAGAATCTTGATAAGTGATGGAGGAACTCACTTCACCGGGAAGAATTTCAAAAAGTGCTTGTCCAAGTTGGGAATTGAGCATAGGGTCTCTACGGCCTATCACCCACAAACCAACGGACAAGCGGAGACGTCAAATAGGCAATTAAAAAGCATACTCAACAAGACCATAGAGAAGGGAGGCAAAGATTGGTCAAAGAAATTAGACGGAGCTTTATGGGCTTATCGAACGGCGTTTAAAACAACCGATAGGTATGACCCCTTATCAATTCGTGTATGGAAAGGCTTGCCACCTTCCGGTTGAGTTGGAACATAAAGCCTATTGGGCGATTAAAGAGATGAACCTCGATCTCGATGCCGCGGTGGTGAAACGAAGGATCCAAATAAGCGAGCTAGAGGAGTTGAGGTTGAAAGCATATGAAAATGCAAGCATATACAAGGAGAGAATCAAAAGGTGGTATGTTAAAAGATTGAAGAAAAAAGAATTTAAAGAAGGAGATAAGGTCCTCCTCTACAATTCGAGGTTTAAAACCTTCGGAAAGGGGAAATTGCAAAGCAAGTGGGACGGACCTTATGTTGTGCATTCGGTGTTCTCCAACGGAGCGGTAACCATTATGGATATAAACGGTGATCAATTTGTGGTGAATGGTCAGCGGATTAAGGTTTACTACGAACCCGACGTCGTGCCCCTTCACCATGTTGACGTCTTCACCATGGAGGAAGAGCCCGAACGTCCCGCCTAGGACGAAAAACAAGGCATGAATTTACGTAAATAGTTTTTCTTTTAGTTTTACGGAGTTTTTTGCGAAGATTTACTTGGGCCAACTTTTTCCCATGGGCTAAGGAAGAAAAAATAGGGCGGTGTGCAAAAAACGGACCGGCCGCCCCCGAGCGGGGTGGGCCGGCCGGCCCGGCGGGCCGGCCCCGAGAGGGTCCCGGCGGCCGATGACGCCGAATTTCGCCCGAATTGCTCCTATTTGACTTCCTTGTTTGGTCGAGAAAATTTTAAGGGAAGTGTAAAAAAAGAAAAATAAGGTTCCCGGGGCTTTTCTCTCGGGACTATTTATTTGGCCGAATTAGGAGCTCGAGGATCAAACCTTTCAAGCAATATTTTGCACCCTTGTAGCAGCCATTGTGCCCCCAAGGAGCTTAGAGTTGAAGCTAGAAGCCAAGAAGCCATCGATGGAGGAGGCGATGCGATGCGAGCTCAAGCTACCCGTCAAGAGGACCGCACGCATCCGTTGCGGAGGGCGTGTCCCGACCGGAGCTCTTGCATCTCGCAACCCCGTCGAAGGAGAGAAGGTCCCTACGCCCGTTCGAAGGTCGGCACGCATCCAAGGCATCAAGCGCAAAGACTACAAGGAGGTGTCGCCAGAGCCTAAGGATTATGGGGATAGCGACTACTCCGACGATCGTAGCCCGAGCTCGTGGGCGGCCGCCGGAAGAGATGATGATGATTGGGATGAGCAGCCCAAGGAAAGGACTCCCAAAGGCCCCAACGGCGACGGCAACGATGGCAACGAAGGCGACGACAATGGAGGTGGCAACGACGGTGGTGACGATGGTGGAGATAATGGCGACGACGACCCCTTCGGATTGCATCCGATGTGTTGTCGATCTTGCCGTCAATCCATCGGGGATCTCTACACGTCGGCCGACGAATGTCTCCAAGCCATGGAAGCGATTAAGCGGCGTATGGAGGACTTGGAGCGCGTAGTTGAAGACGACTACAAGTTCCTAAACCGTAACGTGCGCAAACTTTTCGGCATGGTTGGAAACATGAGAGGCAAGTGGTGCAATACTTGCTTGAAGTACCACTAGATCTAGTTTTCCCTTAGGATTTTTTGTAAGATACGACGAGGACGTCGTATGTTTTAAGCGTGGGGGAGAGCTAGCTCGCTAGCCTTAGCTTTTGAACTTCAAGTTTAGGTTCGGTTTAATCTTCGTGTGTGAGTCTTAGTGTTTTAATGAGTCTTTAGTTTTTGAGTGCGTTTTAAAATTTTTGCAAGTGTCTTAAATTAGTGTTGAGTCAAGAAAATTAAATAAAAAGAGTCTTTATTTATATCTTTGTGTTTTATGTATTGCTTATCTTTATTTACTTGTTTGTTTAATCTTCGATTCTTGATATATGAACATAAGTATGTGGTTTGAAAAACGTTTACCGTGGTGCTTAGTGGAATTGCTACTAAAAGTACCCATACCACACTTCGATCTTGAGCTTCACATGTTAGTTGTGCTATGTTCAATGCTAAAAGTTGGAGGATTTTAGTTCTAAAAATTATCTTAAAACCCTTGTAAGAAAGGTTAGCAAAACCTCTTTTTCCAAGTTGAGAGTAAGAAAAAATTCCTATCCAAAGCCAAGTTTATTTTTTTCGCTCCACCATAAGTGTGATTAGCACGATGAGTTAGGCTAGGACCCTTCTCTCTTGGTGAGTTTTAATTTCGAGCAATGATCATGTTCTTGTGCTTATCTTTTGTTGCTAGCCTCGTCATATATTCGGTTACGTGACCTTCACAACGGAAGTCACGTTCATCGCCGAATTCCATACCCAACCCTATACATCTCTTTTGTACATCGTATTCCTTGAACACAACCTATTTTCAAAGTTTCTTCTCGTCTCTAGCATGATTTATTTAAAACTTCAGATTGTACGCATGCAAGGAAAGAGAGAATTGAAAGCTTTGAAAAGTTGTCAAGAGAGAGAAAAATAAAGAGAAAAAGTATGTGTATGGAAAAGAAAGAAAGAAAAAAAAATCATATGTGAATGAAAGAAGAAAGAAGAAAAAGAAAAAGATGAGGTAGCAATAAAGATATGAGAGGGATGGATCAAGTGAAAGAAAAGAAAAATAATAAAGTGTAAGGAAGGATGTCACGTTGATTGTGAGACGAAACTTTTACTCTATTTCCAACCATGTGCAATCCGACAACGAGGACATCATTGGTGCCTTGTAGTCACAATTTTCTTTTGCCCTTGCACATGTCCACCATTCTAAATCCTCTCATCCTTGATATCCCCACATATGGTTAATTCTCATGATCATTGGCTTTGAAAGGTAGACAACCATTAGAGGAAGTTCTTAGTTTGACAATACTTGTGTTGATTGCGCTAGCCCTACCTATAGCTCCACTTTACATGATATATGAGAGATTAATGGGAGGTGAGAGTTTTATAAAATTTGGTTAGGATAGCCACTTCATATGAGTGACTTGTGAGAGCTTGGAGAAAGGTTTTTGTCTAATACTTGTTGCGGGAATTTTTGTTTTAAAAATCATAAAAAACCCTCCGATGGAAGCAAAGAAGTAAGCATGGTTGAGATTTAAAGCTTCGAGTGAAGAGTTTGAGTTGTGGAATAAAACTTGACGTGGTAAAAATTCTAAACGCCCATGTTTATGTTTGATTATCATTACTTTGTGTTTATGTATTAAAGATGAAGGGATTGACTAACTTGTGAAGAAGGATAAGTGGTATATGATTACAACACCTTGGACGAAGTTCTTTTACGAGTACTTGCTCGAGGACGAGCAAGAGCTAAGCGTGGGGGAGATGTTGACGGTGTATTTTGGTGCACCTAGCATGTTCATTACACTTTGGTTTGAATTTGATTATAGAACTAACCCACCACTAGGCACACTAATCATATAACAAGTTCATCTTTGTGCATGCATTTGGAAGTGTTGTGTTTATGTAGGAAAACATGGACATAAAGGACGGATTCGCAACAAGTTCAAAGGAGTATTTACGGAGTCTTGTTCGTGTTCATGAGCTTGATGAAATCACTTCCAATGGTGGTGAGGACCGAAGTGCTACAAGGAACACCCGCGGGATTGAAGCGTAAAAGATCAAATTTCATGCGAAGAAAACCTCCATCTTGGACGCGAGGATAACATCATCAAAATCGTGCAAGTGGAGGGGGCAAAGTACATAAGTGCATGAGGACCCACGGAGCAAAAGGGCGACCGAACCGGGCCGGGTGGGCACAGGCCGGTCGGCCCAGCCGGCCGGCCCACCCCACTCCGGTGGCCGGTTCGGTCCCGTTTTCCTTGCCCTCGAAGGATCTTCAACCCTAAAAGCCCCGAGGCGCCGCCAACACCGAGAGGAGGAGTCATTCGCACCGAAGGCCATCCACAAGCTAGAGAGAGAGGAGGAGGATCTCCGCAAGAGATCAACCACCTCGAAGGAAGCACCCTCTCATGGAGAAGAAGGAAGACACGGCGGAAGGGAAAGCGTGATCAACGGTGCCATGATCGGCACCTTGATGGGGTAATCTTCTCATTCGTCCATGGGTTGTAATCGATATTGAGATGTAATCGCACTTTGTCGGATTATCTATCTATCATCTTGTGTTGAATATACTTTAATGCTTAAGGTTAGCTACCATGCCGTAAAGGGAGTACGAGCTCCAATGCTTCCTTGGATCCATTCAATACGCCGTGTCCATCAAAGGTCTAGTCATGAATACCTTCGCGTAGTGACGTACGAGAGGAGGGAAAGGGCGAAACCGTGGCCACAACCCCGATAGATTAAATTGGTTTTCATGTCTTTAAGCGATTGCATGCTCTAGTATCGTAGACCCGTGGGCGAGTGTCTTCTACCTTGATATCTTAATCATTCTCTCTAGTGTGGTTTAGTTGTTTTCTAGCATAATAATAGTTAGGGTTTTAGTAGTTAGAGTGTCGTTGTAGATTGAACGCTTGTAATCCCCTTGCTCCGCGGATTGACAAGAACCTTGGGAATCCCGTGGTGAAAAAGGTGTGGGGTCCGTACGCTTGCGGATCGTAGAGGGATACGTCTTTTATCCGTCAATACCGGGCGAGAGAAGCTGAAGTTGAGGGGGGGGGTAGTCTCGAGGCGTGAGGCTCCCCGGCGGATTCAAGAAGTGCATCCCCTATCGAAGATCATTGGGGACATCGACGAACGTACTACACGGTCAAGGTCCGAGAATTCCTCTCATTTTGCTCATGCTTGCTTTTGTTGCCACCTTTGAGCCCAAGGACATTGGACATGCTTTATCTGATGCAAACTGGGTCAATTCTATGCATGAGGAGTTGGAAAACTTTGAGAGGAACCAGGTGTGGGAGTTAGTTGAACCACCTCCAAATTGCCATCCTATAGGAACCAAGTGGATTTGGAAGAACAAAGAGGGAGAGAATGGGATGGTTGTGAGGAACAAGTCCAGACTTGTTGCTCAGGGATTTAGTCAGAAGGAGGGGATCAACTATGAGGAGACCTTTGCTCCCGTGGCCCGTCTTGAGGCAATCCGGATCCTTCTAGCCTTTTCCGTGGCTAAAGGGTTCAAGTTGTTTCGGATGGATGTGAAGAGTGCCTTTCGAATGGGGTCATAGAGGAGGAGGTGTATGTGAAGCGACCACCGGGTTTGAGAGTGAGTTGTACCCACACGGGGTGTACGGGTTGAAAAGGGCTCGTATGGGTTGAAACGGGCGCCCGTGCTTGGTATGGGAGATTGAGAGGTTTTCTTCGTTGAGCGAAGGTTTGTGATGGGTACCGTGGATAGGACCTTGTTTCTCCTCAAGCATGGAAATGACTTGTTGATTGTTCGGATATACGTGGATGATATTGTCTTTGGTGGCTCGTCACATAACATTGTTGCCAAGTTTGCGATGATGAGATGAGCGGGGAGTTCGAGATGAGCATGATGGGCGAGTTGCGGTACTTTCTCGGTGCCGCGATCAAGCAAGTGAAAGACGGAACATTTGTGCACCAAACCAAGTACACGAAAGACATGCGAGGAAGTTCCGGATGCAAGATGTGAAGCCGATGTCGACTCCCATGGGGAGTACGACCACTTTGGATGCGGACGAGGACGGAGAACCAGTGGACCAGCGGGAGTACAGGAGCATGATCGGCTCCCTCCTCTACCTGACGGCGACGAGGCCAGACATACAGTTCAGTGTGTGTCTGTGCGCTCGTTTTCAGGCTTCGCCGAGGACATCACATCGACAGGCCATCAAGAGGATCTTCAGGTACCTACAGTCTGCCCCTGGTCTTGGCCTTTGGTATTCTTCCTCCTCGACTCTTTCTCTTCATGGTTTTTCCGATGCGGATTTTGCTGGTTGTCGAGTCGAGAGGAAGTCTACTTCGGCACTTGCCGCTTCTTGGTTTCATGGTCTTCCCGCAAGCGCTCTAGTGTAGCTCGGTCTACCACCGAGGCGAGTATGTTGCGGCCCGCGAGTTGTTGTTCCCCCGGGTTGTGGATTTCATACACTTTGAGAGACTTTGGTGAGGAGTGCACCCGGATCCCACTTCTTTGTGATAGAACCGGTGCCATAAGCGTAGCTAAAAACCCGTGCTTCACTCCCGAACCAAACACATAGAAGTGAGGTATCATTTCTTGAGGGACAATGTGGAAAAAGGAACCATTGTGTTGAGTCATGTCCCTACCCAAGATCGGCTAGCCGACATCTTTACAAAGCCTCTCGACCAAGCTACATTTGTGCGCTTGCGGGGGAACTTGGGGTTTGTTGCCCTTTCTAGTTGATTCTTGGGGGATTTTCTTTTTGTACCATATGTATCATACCATGTTTATTTTGATGTATATACATGCTTTGCTTGATGTATAAACCATGGTAGGATAGCCATCTTGTCATATATATGGTTGCATTTGTATCATATTGCATTTTAGGATGATGAGCTTCTTTCATATGCCATATTTGAGTTTCTTTGGCTATTTGTGAGATATTGGCTATATGTGTGGAGAAATGGTGATGTGAGGCTATGCTCTTGGAATATTTGAGATATATGTGTGGTGAGATAGCCCTTTTTGAAATAAATGCTAGTCTTGATTAATTTTTGGTGAAATGTGCTCCACTCGTGTGTAGTAGTGTATCCATGTCACAGTTTGGTCTAAATGTGCTTTTCATGCTTAGATTGTGCTTGGATGTCTTTTTCTTGCATTTGGGCCAAAGGCCGAATATCATTGTGAATGTTTAGCCTATGTTGCATTCATGGGGGAGCATAAGCTTCTTTTTGCCGCAAAGGCACTTCATATACCATGAAATGATTTAATCTTGAAAAGAAGTGTATAATGCTTGAAAAATGCTCCATCCATCATGTCTATGCTTAAAATGTCTTATCTTTCACATATGGGTGCAAAACATGTTGCATGATGTTCACCGGTGGAGAAGTCTCCCCGAAGTGGACACATGGCTCATGAGCTTTGACATGACATGCTTTGCTTTATGGGTGTTTGCCATGATCTTTTGCTTGAGAATTTGCTATCCTTGTATGATCTTTGAATGATATGCATGTTTGTGTCTCAAGTGTGACATGGATAGGCTTTTACATGTGAAGCGAGCCTTCTTTTGGTAAAACTGCTTAAATCTGAAAATTTTGCTTTGTCACATGCTTGTATTTTCATATATTACTTGTGGCGATGCTTTGACTATGCTATGATCCATATGTGTGATCTTTGTCTTATTCTTAGCCTTTGACACTAGATTTGGCCTATTTGAGAAGCTCCTGTAGATGTTTATATGCTTTGTTTTGCATTTCTGCATTTTCACCTTGATTCATACATTGTCAACAAGGGGGAGAAGAGGTGAGCTTAATGAAAATTCAGAAGAGGTGAGCTAAACTTTGGAAGTTTGCATCCACATGTTCGGGGGGGAGCTTGCATTTGTTCGGGGGGGAGCTTTCTTGCTTGTTTTCAGTGTGGAGTTTGTGCTTTGCTTGGCTTGTGACCTTTCTTTGCCTTTCTTTGGTTTTGGTCATGAGTTGAGCTTCTTTGTTTTTCTTTTTCTTCTTTTCTCTCTTTCTCTGAATTTCATTTCGCGTTGTGTGTTGTCAATGCACTCATCAAGGGGGAGATTGAGGGCGAGGAGCGTTCCAGTGGTCGATGGATGACCGCTCCTTGGTGATGAGTGATTGACAACGGGTGTTGGACTGACTCTTGGCTTAGTGCGCAGGTGTAGGCTGCGGCCTAGTTCGTGTTGCGGTGTGAAGAACGGGCGCGAAAGGTCTTCGACCTTGAGCGGCCTCCGGGAGATGGAGAGACAAGTAGGCTCGGTTCGAGGGACCCGGTGGACGGCGGGACGGGTGCGGGCCACATGGTGGCGACACGAGCAAGACGAAGTCATGGACAATCGAGCGGTGCACGGTGGCGGTCGAGTCAAGTGGTTTGGCGGGAGGCCGGGACCGAGCACGCGGGGTTTGGTGGTTTGCCCACAAAACCATCGAGAGGACGGTTTCTTGGTTTGGGCCTCAAAACCATGTCCGAGGGCCCAACACGACGGAGACGGGATCCGGCGTGTCGGGAAGCTTCGAAGCGGAGGACACGCGGCGGGATCGCATGGCTTGCGTCGGGAGGACGCGGGGGGCGGCAAAGGCGTGGCCGTCCGATGGCAAGACCCACAAACATTACCTAAATGCCCCTGCGTGGGTTGTATCGCCAGTAGTTAAGTTAGGGGTAGTCGAGTCATTTACCACTCCGGCGGGACCCGATATATAAGCCATGAGGGTGTGTGAGTGGCTCTCTCTCTCTCAGGGACTTAGGGTTTCATTTCCCCCTCCCATTTTCTCATTTTCGTAGCTATTTTCTTCTCTATTTTCTCTAGGGTAGCATGAGAGCTTCATGAGAGATTTGTTGAGAGGGATGGATGCTAGGGCGGCATGCTAGACCTTGTGAATCTTTCCTGGTTTGTATAGAAGATTCGGAGTTGTGTTTTTCGTGGTCTTTTTGTGCTTGTTTTCGTGCCTTTGTTCTCGGTGTGATTCCGCGGATTTGAGTGGGTTTCTCCCCGGATTTCTTTGAGGGAAACATGGATGGATGTCTCGTGCATCTTTGTGATTGATATTGTGCCCTCAAACGCCGGTAACCACTTCGATTCGAGGATTTTCGTTCGGTGCTCTAGCTTTTGGTGGTGCTCAAAGGATTCGCGATTCCCGGTGATTTAGGGAGTTAGGAGGCAAGATTTTTGGGCTATAGCATCTTTGTGTGATGCTTTTCAAGTCCCCAAACCCTTGTCTCCACAGGCTTTCGACCGTTTGGAAAATCCGATGATGATTTGGGGAAGTTGACTTTCGGGGTCGTGCGTTTTTTCGCTCTCCGTCCGCACCTCGCGGACGGTCCGCGAGGACCGGGCGGACGATCCGCGCCGCTCCGGTTCGTCGCGGTGTTCTTCGTGTTCTTGCTTCATTTCGTTTCGATCCGGTTTTGCTTTAGGTTTTCGTTGCAGCCGGTTTGCGGACGGTTCGAGCTTCGCAGCAGCGACGGTCGGGACCGCGCGGACGCGTCCGCCCGGCCTTTGCGGACGGTCCGTTTTCTCGGGTTGGTTCTGGTGGTTCTGTTCGCTTTAACGGACGGTCGCGGTGCGAGGGCGGACAGTCCGCGGTGTGTGTGCGGACAGTCCGCGGCAGCAGGCCGGACGGTCCGCGAGGCCCGTGCGGACGGTCCGCCCCTCCCCGGCCGGGACGGTCCGCCAGAGCCTGAGTGCTTTGTCTCTTGGTTCGATTCCTCCCTTCCTTTCTCGTGCTTCCGCGTGTGCTTCAAGGAATCGTTCCTAAGACTAGAGGTTGATCCATAACCTCGTTGTCTTGGCGATTGGCGTGTGATTCGATCCATCGCTTGTGTGTGACCGGGATTTGACTAGGGTATGGGTCGGGTTCTTTGTGAAGAATTTTTACCGGCTCCTATTCACTCCCCCCTCTCTAGTCGCCATCTGATCCTTCATGGTTTGACCCTGCAGATTCACGAGAAAGTGGTTCGAAGGTGTGGCCGGCCCCCCTTCGAGGGCGCGGCGCGTTAGCCGTACGGGAGTGGGCGGCACAGTGCCACGGAGCTGACACTGGCCATGTCGCACAGTCCCCCACAGTGGCGGGGATGGGTTCCCCCCTAGGGAGTTGGCGGAACGGCCGCCGGGCGTGATTCCCGTGGCGCATGATGGCGGCGCTCCGCCGTGTCGAGCATTAAATGTCCGTACCCGCGTGCGGGAGCAGGTGCGTTCGTGAGGGGGCCTCGAGCGAGGCGGAGATGTGCCCTCAAACGAGGCGGAGCCCGCTCGAGAGCCCTCGAGCGAGGCGGAACCCGCTCGAGGGAGGCCCGAGCCCTCGAGCGAGGTGGAACCCGCTCGAGGGAGCCTTTGACTGGGCCACTCCGGTGGGCCGCGGGGGCCACCGTAGTGTGGGCCGTGCCCTGTGCGTGCGCTTTAGTGAGAGGTGTTTCGTTTTGGTTTTTTCAGGTTTTAAGCAGGATTCCCCCGGTTTTTTAGGGGACCCTCAGGGCTGTCCCCGACACCACTGATCCAGGGACTATCGCGATGGTACAGGGATTCGGATTTTCTATGAAAATCCGGGGTTTTACAAGGAAGAACAAAAATTCAGGACCAAATAGAAAGCTAGTCTTTATTAACTCAGGATCAAATAAGATTCAATTGCCATCAGAAAGGTAAATGTAATTCCATAGTATTTATCTGATCTTGTTTCTCATCTTTTTCTCTTACTGCTTAGTTAACCTTGCACTGCTATGAGGTTTGGTTGGATTGTGGAACAAACTTTACAATACAAACCACATGTCATTTAAAGCTTAACTGTGCATATATCTAGAATAACCAAAACAAACTTCTAGCTTTCCATTCTGTTTTCTGAGGAAGGCTGTAGAAATAGAAGAATTCTCAGAAGTCATATCAATCATCATGGGCATGTGACATATGTCTTGATGTGGGGTGCATCTGTACTGTTAAGGCTGCTATTATCAAATTTTAAGTATCTTATTTGCTCAACAAGATGTATATTTTCCAAGTATCTAGTTTACATCTACTTATTGGTCATCAATTAATTATGTTGTGGGAGGTAACAGGCAGCCACCACTAATCCTGGTAACTTTCAATAACTTCATATGTAGATATCTTAACCATAGCTTACACATTGTGAGATACCAGTAAGTAGGTGGTATATGCTGCATTCAGGTCATTGTGGATCTCAGGTTTAAAATTGATTTATCATGTATTCATGTTTATTCTTTCAAAATACTAAATATATGTAGGTACGGTTTGGTAGGGATTTGCTTCGGTTTGAGACCACAGTAATTTTTTTTTTGAATTCCAATCAAGTCTAGATTCTCTGGTTTCAGTTAAATGTTAGTCTATGACAATAATGCTATTGTAGTGGTTCATCATTTTTAGTAGCATCCTTGTTCTGAACTTGCTAAGCTTTATCCCTCAAAGTTTTGGCAAACATTTTAGCAACATCTACGTTTTATCTGTATATTCCGGAAATTAAAGTGTCACAACACTTTAGCAATCCTAATATTTTCAGTGTCAGATGATTGGAGCTCTATTGAGACTTGTCTATGTGCTTGGAACTGTGGCAATTTTAGAAGTTTCTTTGTTTTTCCAGTTTTAAGTATTGAATGTTCCACCAAAGAAAATGGAAAGTGTGCTTTTGAATTGATGTTTGAGAAATACATTGGCTCATTTGAATATCATTTTCTAATTGTGATCCCACACTATATGTCGATATGAATTACTGAACACGACTAGTTGATCATTTGCACATTTTGGAACTTCTGTGGCAGCAGGCGAACACGTTGGAGCAGTGAAATATGCAGTCACCTTTGCAGTCACCGGTACCACAATGGACTATGCTGCGCTGAGGCTGGCCCCTAAATGGCATGCTTGGAAAGAACAACTCTCTGAAAAGAAAGACTGGTTTACACTACCCGAGTGGTCTTCGATCCAACTGTTGGATGAGGAAGCTTTGGCTAAGAAAAAGGCTCGAGAGGAGTTGTTTGCCCAGTGAGCACTCGGTAAAGTTGACAAGGAGGATACACCATATTTTGGAGAACTGCATACAGATAGAAATATGATGAATTTTAGGTGATACATATCTGATTGTATCCCAAACTATAGTGATAGAAAACATTGAGATTTTTTTTTTGACTTTTCCTGTACTTTATGTCCAAAGCCTAAGCTGCAAATTTGGTAATCAAAATTATATTTGCTTAGTACCTCAACCCGCCAGGACAGCTCACGCGTCGACACGTCACCCAGCCGGGCTGCATCGCTCAACTGCTCACCAGCCGCAACACCCGAGCGCAGGCCACATCACTCCTGCCGCGATGCCGCTATCTCACGCGTCGTGTCGCCACGTCAGCTCACGGGCCGGCACATCACCCAGTTCGGCTGCATAGCTCAACTGCTCATTAGCCGCACGCTCACCCGTTCCACGTCACACGGCGGAATATAAAACATTAAAAAAAGGTGCATGGTGACAGATCTGAACCCACAAGCTCACACATCAAGAGGGCAACTACTACCACTATGCCACTTCATCAATCGTGGTAAATTGAGGATAGTTTAGTTTATATACATAGTATTGGAGTTTCGCGACCACGTGGTAGCACTACAATGGTCGAGTTGCTTCGCCGAGACCACGTGGCGCACACCTAGGCTGTTTCCGACATCGTTTTTTCTTTTTAATCTACAATTAAAATTTCAAATGGTATTTCTTGGTCATAATAACTTCAAATTTGTTGGTTCTTTTTTCTGACTTTCTGTAAAATCATTATCTTTCATGTAATATCATTCGTTTGCATATTAATTGCTATTTCATGTATCTTTTTTATACATCTTCGTTTCTTCTACCAAAAGAGAATAAATAAAAAGGTATTTTTGCATAACAAATGGTAATATAACTTCATATTATCTAATGTTATGATAAACATAAGGTTCTACCCAAGTTTGAGATGCATGCAACTTAGAAAATGTAAATCGCCACTCAAATATCAAAGTTTGTGTTGAGTTATTAGAACTATGTGAGAAATGTATCCATTTGTGAGTAATGTACGTTATGACTTTCTTGAAACTACTTAACAAGTTATCTCAATTTGTAGAATGTTTTTGACTAAATTCAAATATTATTGTAATTATTATGTTGTAATTTGGAGATAGAAGTATGAATTATCTCTAGAAGGCAATTGAATTTTTCATATATCTCTTGGATTTGGAGTAGTATGGAACATAGCAGTTTTAAAAAATAATTTTGTGCAAATTTTCAAATTTTATTGAGAGTATATGGGTTGATCATATCATTACAATTGTAACTGATTTTTCATAACAAGTTTATAAGATTTGTTTGAACAATATTAAAAGAAATTTGATTGCAATTTTTTTAAAAGAATGGTGCCATGGGCCAGCACAACTAGCTAGGTCAGGCTCAACCATGTAGGGAGCCCAACCGAGCCGACTCAATTTGCACAAGTAAGAAGCACTCAATAGTGCAGAAGAGTAGTGAAGGAGATCAAGTAGGTGAGTCTCTCTGGGTATTTAAGTTGTGTTCGTCGTTGCTAAAGAGGCGAGGTGAGACTAAGAATTGTGTATATCTAATCTACGCAATGCGCTTTCTTTTCTCTATGGGCCGAGCAAACCGAAGTGGCCCAAAAAATCGATGTGGCCCAACCATCCTTCTTACATTGAGACATAGGTTAAAAATAAACAGCATCAACCTACTAATGAACACACTTGAACAACATAATGGTTAGCCCCCTTGAGTTTGATCCTAAGCTCCTCAGTTCAAAACCCATAGGAGCCTTTTTTTTGTTTTTACATCATTTCAGGCCATTTGTTCCTATTTCTCTTTCTATATTGTAATTTCATTTTTTTACAATTTTCACTTTGTTTAGTTTAAATATATGAGTACAACCATATCATTACAATTGTAACTGATTTGAACCATGTGCAACTATACATCCATCACAACTATGACATCTCTCACTTACTCCCATGAGTATTTGTGAGACATGTTTATGGTTATGAAGGATGGGTATCACCACATTTTCAAAATCATTTGAAATTTTCATGTCATGATCATACACCAAAATGAGTTGTCCATGCAACTTTTCAGATTTTTCTAACTAGGTTAAGGGATTTCAACATTTTCCTTCAACTTACCATCAAATAATTACAGTAATAGGTAAACTTGGTTAGAAAATTATACAAATGCACACAACATCATATCTTGTCTTCATTACCATACCATTCTTTTTTCATATGATTTAGACAAAGTGACACTATGCATCCATCACGAGCATGAACATCTCCCGCTTACTCCCTATGAGTATATGTGAGACATGTTCATGGTTGTACAAATGCAAGCATTTCCTATGAGTATCACCACATTCTGTACTCGTGAAATGATGCGAGGAGAGGTTCATTCTGTATCACCACATTATGCAAGCTTACTCCATCATAGCTTGTGAATGATGTGTATCACCACATTCTCACATTACTATACTAGAACAGACTGCGCGCGTTGCGCGCACTATCGTGCCAACAATCAAATATAAGTGAATAAAAGCAATAAAAAGTCACAATATCATCACAATCAAATCTGATTAAAATCAAAGAAACCCAACAAATCGAAATAATGCAAATGCAATACAAAGCGATTACTAATGGGAGTGATACATTAACACTTCAATTATTGACCTCTTTACTTTAACATTTGAAGTCTGAATATGTATTACTATTAACAAAAAAATAACCATTCACAAAACTATCATCCCAAGGCCTTTATCTAACAAATAAGTTAACTACACCAAATGAATTATTCTAATGCTGCACTACAACATTTAGAATTGACTGTGCATTGGTTCCTCCGACACCTGTGAACCTGCAATAACAAAAATAGTATGTTCAATTTAAATAAGATCATTGTTGTCACTTAAGAGAATATAACTTGCATTTGTAGTATATTCCATATTTATGTCTCATGCTTTTATAAGCAAGGAAATACATGGTAACAAATACTAAGGCAACATATTATACCCGCGGGTTTATCTTCCAGATTATAGTAAGGCTATATGAAGCAAGGAAGGTAAGCCTACCTTGAAATGTGATGTAGTCATGTACACTAAGTTCCACTTGACAGCACTGAAACTTCAGTTCTTCCTAAAACAGAAAGCAATATTACATAAGTAAATAGCAAACTCAAATCTAAGCTGACTTGTAAATCACAAGGCAGAAGTCCTTAGATATTCCCAAAAGGTTAGCGAATACCTCCATTTGAACCATTTATTTTGCTAATCCCAAACAACAATGTGGAAAAATAACAAGTTCAACATAGCACAATTCCACTTAGTTCTGGCATTGTACTGAAGATACCTTCACACAAGCACATGAAGCCTCCTATTCAAGCCCATTAACACTGACTCACTGTATGAGATATCCTACTGGCATCAAATAGAATACTTCTAGCAACCCATATCCCTTCAGATACGATATTTGCTCCTAGCACACTTCGTTTGTATGGAAGCCGTCAATGATTAGTACACAGTTCATTCTAAATTAGAATACCTACATACCACATGCTAATATTGGGAAAAACATAATGCAACTATATGTGCATGGCTCATGCTACTACACATGGAACGGAATCATGGATGAAGCATCATGCCTTTGAGCTTAACCAATGCAAAATGAAAATCTCACTGCCTAAAAATGCAATGATAAATCTTATCACTGATCCCCACTATTATCAATCAAAGAGAACACATATACTCACATGCAGGGGCAAGTCTCGGGGATTATCCTCACTATTATCCCAAATAAACAATGACACATTGACAAGATCTATGCGCAACAGGTTTCCACTGGATAGACAAATTTTGATGTTTATCTTTAGTCCCGACATACTGTCAAACAATACTGATTTTCCTTGGAAGCTAACTATATAATATAGCCTTTTTAACAAACATTAGTCAAGTGTGTTAGTAAGTTGAAGAAAAAATTGGATAAAATTTGATAGCAATGCAACTCACCAATTCTCTCCAGACCGAACATGATGATTGCTTCGTGCTAGAAAATATTATTTGCATTTCTACTGCTACCTTCAATGAATCCTTCTTAACGGCTAGTTTCTCTGAAAAACAACACAAACGAAGTGAAAGCGGCTGTGGGTGGATGGAAATCCAATAAATGGCGACCATATGGTTTTATAGGACAACACTAAGCCACTGCCATGAAGAAAAGAAAGCAATAGTAATCATCATTTTGTATATGCCTTCATCATCCTGTCTAGATCCATTCACATGGTCACAGACAAATTATGCATAAGAATCATGGAACGTAATACTGGTACAGTAGAAAGGTTGGGAATATTCAGAATGGAAACATTCAGAGCATAGCAAACTAAAGTAAGACAACTCAATATTGCAGTAATTTAGTTATTGATCCATCCATTGCTATGTATCAATAATATTAATGAGCAAACAAAATGCCACATTTACCAAGAAATAACAATTTTATTTATCCAAGAGCTGGCAAACAATTGAGAAGAGAAAGAGATAAGGGAGAACAAGGCGTACCTGGCAATGGAGGAAGAGGAAGAGGAGCATAGCAGAGGAAGAGGGAATCCAGCCGGTGGATGAGTAGAGAAGCATACGAGACTCCTCGTAGGTGCCCCTGCAAAATCTCGAAGGCGTCGGAGATGGAGGTGCTGCCATCGTACCGCGCCGACCTGCCCGCGCTCGCCTGAAATAGCAGCCCATCAAAAAAGTGCGGATGGGAATCGGATCCGAGATGCGTGGAAGAAAGGGAGGGGAGAGTAGGACCGGTGATGCCACGCACCGGGCGAAGGTCGATCCGCCTCCCCACGGAGGGAGGGGCGCCGGAGCAACCGCGGCGGCCATGCTAAAGCGGAAGCATGTGCTAAGAGGCGGCATCGATGAGAGAGGAGAGGCCGCGACGACGCGGAGGATCCGAGGCGGTGGAGGGGCGGCGCGAGAGGGCGGATCCGCCTCCGCACGCCCATGGAGGCGAGCACGGGGCGGGGCGACAGCGGGGAGCGTACGGTGCGGGGCGATGACATGAGAGACGAGAGTGGCGGCGGGGAGGAGGAAAGAGGGACGGGTCAAGCGACTGGTGAGGGGGCGAGTTAGGGTTCGGGGGGTATTAGGCGGGGAGGTAGGGTGGTGGGATGGTTTTTTTGTAAAAGTGTCGCGGGGGTATTTGTAAATCTACCATTCCCACTTCTTTTTGTAGAGATAAATTTTAGATCGAGGGCTTGCCCGCAAAACATTTGAACGCGGTTACTGTGCGGTATGAACTTTCTGGGTCGTTTCACGATTTCAAACAAAGCGGAGGGCTTTTTCGCAAAATCGCCGAATTCGTGGCTGCGCGCCACGTACCCCTTGGATCGCTCCGGTGCGAGCAAAGTCGAGCAGGTTTTAAGAATTCTGATTATATGCATACCAATTTCTAAAAACAAATATTTGAAAAATGGGAAAAAAGAAATAAAGCACAAAAAAGAAATAAATACATAAATTTTGGCAAAACAAAAAACGACTCCTATAGGGATCGAACCCAGGAGCTGTGGAATGGTCATGGCATGGCCTAGGCCTACCATTGTAGTATTCATGCGTGTTTGTTAGGTTTTGAGTGCTAACCTATTTGGTACCGGTGAGATGAACCAGCATTAGCATATATAAGATAATTATTTTTGTATATTACTTCATAATGTAATGGTGTAATAAAAGGAAAAAAGAAAAAAGTTAAGCAATATAAAAATGATTCATAATTGTTTAAACGGGCCCAAAGACTTGGGCCTGGGCTGTTTTTTCTGCCTACTCGCTCGGTCTTCAACAACCGAACTCTTCCTAGCCGTCTATCTCCTGTTCAGCTGTCCCGATGTGGCCGACTCCCCCTAGAACCCTAACTTATCTTTCCCCTTCATTCTCCTTCCCGAATGTCGCCGCCGCCGCCGCGCCATTCGTCCGCAGCCCCTCCTTCCCTTCGCCTCCCTCATCTCCTGCACGGATCCACTACCCCTCCACGCCCTGGGGCCTCCACGGCACAGCCAGCGGCGCTCGGTCCGGGAGGGCCCTGCGGCGCGCCCAACCGATGAGTGCGGGGGCCGAGGGCGGCGAGGCCCATGAGTGCGAGCATGGGGGCGTTGCCGAATGCCGACGAGTGCGGATGCAAGTAACTTCTTCAAGATCCTTTCCTTCCCTTTTTTTCTGCGTGATTTCCTTGCCACAGGAGCTGCTGCTCTCTCAGATTGATTCGCCTTCATCTAAACCTACCAATTCCTTGCAGGCAGCCAGCTCGAGTCGGCCTTGAACATCCAGGTGCGTGCGTCTGATTCCCTTCTTTTCTTCTTCTGCTTGGCTGCTAGCTGCTAATTTCCAACGACGTGCATATGTTTCTGGCACTAATCAGTAATGCTTTATCTAACATATCATTGGGATCGTGAGAAGGCGTGCTGCTGTGTGAAAAGGATGGATTAAAGGATGTTAACCTTGACTCGACTAATGCAATTGCTACTAGTATTGTGCCCAACTCTTTTGTTTCTTAGAAGATGCAGGTGTGTAGCTCCTCTGTTCTAGGGGTGTTTGTGTGCTTGTGTAATGTGCCAATCTGAAAGTTTTGTTGTGTCCGAAATTGTTTAGATTCTGGTAGTTAGAGAAAATCACTCTGATAGTATCAGTAACCTATTCTGATTACTGGTTGGCAGTTTTTATTGGTTCTTGTTGGTATGATGTCATCTGGAATCACTTATTTTCCCTTATTTGGTCTGACTTCTTTCTGAATACATAGTCACTTTAACATTTCCTATATGGTTACTTTACTTTTAGTCAGGCGGTTTGGGCATTTGCAGAGATTCAGATGGGCGCTCAGAGTCCGTTGGTTGTGGCTGGGTAAAACTGAACCCAACAAGCCATGGGCTGCCTTCCCGGTTATAGTTCATGGGAACGCTCAGGCCCTTTTTGCCGCTGCTGTAACCACGGCAGTCGGCAATGGAGCAAACACCAAGTTTTGGACTGATCGGTGGCTTCATGGGTCCTCCATCCAGACTTTGGCCCCCAATCTGTTTGCAACTGTTCCCAAGAGGTGGGTTAAGCGGCGTACTGTACAAGAGGCACTTTTGGATAACAAATGGGTACAGGATATTCAGGGACATCATACTGTTGCGGTCTTGGCGGAGTTCCTAGAGGTTTGGGACTTGGTTCAAGAGGTGATACTGCTGCCAGAAGTGGAGGATGTTCATAAATGGAAATTCGAAAGTTCTGGACAGTTCTCTTCTAAGTCAGCTTATGAGGCCTTATTCCAGGGAGCAGTTCAGCTTGAGCCAAGCGCGTTAATCTGGAAGAATTGGGGACCTAGGAAATGCAAATTTTTCCTTTGGTTAGTGGCCCATAACTGGTGTTGGGCAGCCGATAGACTCGCCGGAAGGGGTCTCCCTCATCCTGAGCACTGCCCCTTCTGTGACCAAGAAGATGAAACCATCCAGCACATTCTTTGTTCCTGCGTCTTCTCTTGGCAATTCTGGCCGCAACTCCTACACCGCTTTGGCCTCCCGGACATTGCTCCTCAACCATCGGCCGTTGGCTTCTTTGATTGGTGGCAGCAAGCCGGCAGCACGCTTGACAAAGGAGCAAAGAAGGGGTTTGATTCACTGGTCATGTTAGGAGCTTGGATTCTATGGAAGGAAAGGAATGATATTGTGTTTAATGGTGCCTCGCCCAAGTTAGAGCGGGCGCTTCTTCTTGCACAGGAGGAAGCTACCCTCTGGATGCTTGCAGGTGCCAAGGGCATTAGTGGTTTGGTCGCTGCTCGACCTGCGGGTTAGCAGCGTGCATAGGAGGGGGGTGGTTGTCTTTTATTTTGTAGCGGGCGCGTAGTTTTTCTTGGTCCAGAGGAGAGGGTGCGTAGTGTTGGTGTTCTTGTGTTGTATGGCTATAACCTTATCTTCTTTCTTAATGCAATGATGCGCAGTTCTCCTGCGTATTCCAGAAAAAAGGTTGAATCTCCCTTTTGTCCTTTGTTTTCCTGGTAGAGTTGGCGGGGTTGTTTGCCCTCTTGTTGCCGTTGTGATGCTGCGGAGCTGCTACCAGATGGAAGCAATCCCGGTGTTCGAGGTGGTATTGTGCCTTTCTGCAATGGGCTGTATGTTCTTCCCTGTAGAGATCAAGAGCCACGGAATGGCTTAATTTTACATGGTCACCCCGCGGTATCCAGATTAATTTTTCAGCAATTTCTACATCGTTGTGTATATGTTTAATAAATATGGTGTGTATACGAAGAATTGAAGATGGACAATCCCTCGAAATATAAAGCATAGCTTTCCAAGCTTGTTGGTTACTTAAGGTGGATTCTGTACTCCCAAAATATTGAAAAACAAACTTGTTCATATGTAGTGCATTGGTTTACTTATTTTCATTTTCAGCATTTCCTGCAAATCAGAACTTTGTCCTAAATGCGAAAGTGGCATCACAAATCTGCAAGCCAAGCACCTCCATCGTTTCATCTGTTCTGTGCCATTAGCAGTTTCATCTGTGCAATCTATTTTGCACCTGAATTGTGCACGATGGAGAAACTGGGGTACAAGCATCCTTTGATCTTTTGCATTGAGTAAATGAGGCGTGTTAAAAATGACTGGAAATTTTCATTTTCAGCATTTTTCCTGCAAATCAAAACTTTGTCCTAAATGTGAAAGTGGCATCACAAATCTGCAGGTCAAGCACCTCCATCGTTTCATCTGTTCTGTGCCATTAGCAGTTTCATCTGTGCAGTCTATTTTGCACCTGAATTGTGCACGATGGAGAAATTGGGGGACATCATCCTTTGATCTTTTGCATCGAGTAAATGAGGCGTGTTAAAAATGACTGGAAATGGCTGTGATGAGTACTGATGTTTGGACACAAACTGGAATACAGTAAACTGAATTTTTCAAGATGCTAAAGTAAGCATTCTTTTCTTTGGTACATTTGCACTTGCACTTGCACTTATCGCCCACGAGCTGTGTAAACATATACATACAGACATACTGACAACCTTAGACCAAATGGCATGAACAGGACTAAAAACACTAATAAGTAACGATAATAAGTAACGACGGGTTAATCACATATTGTGGACTGTTGCTTTTTAGACTTCCAAGAATATTTGCCAACTATATATATCTGAATGGCAGAAGTGCTGAGTTCCTTCAACTCTTCATCTGGTGCAGGTTCAGTTTGTCTTAACAGCAATGCTGGTTTATTTGTCTCTGGCAATTGAGCTACTCTCCTGGGCGATCAAAGCCATTGACAAGATTTGAAGAGGCTTTATTTGGAGAGGGCGGAAGGAGACAAATGGAGGGCACTGTCTTATTGCTTGGCCCAAAGTTTGTCGATCGAGGGAGCTGGGAGGGCTGGGTATTTCAGATTTGAAATCACTTGGTTTAGCTCTTAAAGTTAGATGGCCATGGCTCAAGAAGGTTGAACCAAATAAACCCTGGGCCAGTTTGCCCCTTCAAATCAGCAAGGAAATGAAGTGCCTTCTCTCTATGGCAGTTACTACTGAAGTTGGAGATGGAGCCAACACACTTTTCTGGGAAGACAGATGGTTAGCCGGTAAAAATATTCAGGATATTGCACCTCTTGTATATGCCTTGTTTTCTAAAAGAACTGCAGCAAGGCGGTCAGTTTTGGAGGCCTTGATAAGTGAGAAATGGATCGAAGATATTCAGGGTCAATCTCTCCAGAAGCCCTTTTGGAGTATTTAGTGCTTTGGGATGTGATTTCTGAGGTAGAATTACAAGTGGGCGTACAGGACAAACATATTTGGAAGCTCTCTACTTCAGGACAGTATACAGCACGGTCAGCCTATGATGCTCTCTTCCAGGGAGCCATTTCCTTTGGTCCATATGAGAGAATTTGGAAGGCTTGGGCTCCACCCAAATGTCGTTTCTTCATGTGGTTAGTGGCCCACAATCGATGTTGGACTGCTGACCGTTTGGCTCGACGAGGCCTTCAACATCCAGACAAATGCCCCTTATGTGATCAGGAGGAAGAGAATATCCAGCATTTGCTCGCTGGGTGTGTGGTTGCCAGGCAATTTTGTTACTCCCTCCATCGTCTGGGCCTTTCGCAACTAGCTCCGGCATCTAGTGAACAATCTTTTGATACATGGTGGGAATGGGTGGGAGCAGATGTTACAGAAGATGTGAAAAAAGGGCTAAACTCCCTCATCATCCTTGGCGCTTGGTGTATCTGGAAACACTGAAATGACTGCGTCTTCAACGGGGCTTCCCCCAAGTGTTGCCAACTTGCTAAACATGGCTAGAGATGAGGCCATTATTTGGACCTTGGCAGGTGCAAAGGGTCTTGCCTCTCTCTCAGTTAGGGATGCTGGTTAGGAGGTTCCTGTCCCGGGTCTTGGGTCGTCCTTTTATGTGATAGGCGATTTATTCTCTTAAAAGTGTTTTGTGTGTGTGTGTCTGGGTGTGTGTGCGGGGTCTTTCTGTATGACTCCAACCTTCTTCTATTAATAGGATGATACACAGTTCTCCTGCGTGTTCGAGAAAAAAATTGGGCGAAGTCAGCTTCCCAAGATCCCCGCGCCGGCCAGACTGACTGAAAAAGGAAACTGCATAAATAACTGAATTGAAAATAGAAACATCAGAGAAGAGAAGCACAACAAATGCATACCTCATGTGCCAAATTTGGTGGACTCTTTTTAATGGGGTTTACTGCCAGCATCTCCAGTTAGGGAAGGGAAGGAGGGTGTGGATGGACTTCAGAACCAGTTTCCTTCCACTCCTACTGATCGGGGACAATCCTGGATATTTGTCGAACCATCCCCAACAATCATTTCCACAGCACCAGTTTCGAAACAATCATTCGTGTAGTTTTTTTTTGAGGGCAAGCATAAAGCTTTCATTCATTTGACAAAGCGTTACAATCCCGAAGGACAGCCTCCCTTAACCACTGAGGCATATATCCCAACCAGGAATGCGACGGAGAGGAGATTGAGGCAATTTTGGCACAAGCATGAGCCACCCCATTCCCCTCTCGACGGACTACACTCTAAAACTTACAAAAGAGGAAGATAACTCTCTTAACTCATACCAAATCCTAGCTAATATGCTCCGGTTGCCATCATCTGAGCTGAGAAGAGCCACGACCGACGTGTTGTCCAATTCCAGACACACCTGACCGCCACCATTCTCCGCCGCTAGCTTCACCCCATCTCTCGCTGCCAATGCTTCGGCCATGAGCACATCAGGAATCCTTGAGTATGCCTGCGCTGAGGCTGCCACAAACTCGCCTCTATCATTTCGCAAGACTGCTCCACTTGCGCCATTCCCCGTCGCTGCGTCGAAAGCAGCATAGGTATTCACCTTTACCCACCCTTGGTCCGGTTTTTGCCAACACACTTCCCTTCTAGGTGGTAAAACAGCCCCAGATGCTTGAGTATTTGTGATGCAAATCATATCCTCCAGCATGGATGAAATATGGCGCACTGCGGCGACGTGATCCCAATACACCTTACCATGTTTGCGAGCGTTGCGCCCTGTCCACAAGGACCAAACTCCACATACTAAAATTCCTGCTTCTCTTTCTGAGCATCGATCACCAACAAGAGCGTCCTTCACCCATGACGCTGGATGCAAGTCTGGCACTTTGAAACTCATCAACCTCTCTACCGTTTGCCAAAAACATCTTGCCAGAGGACAATCAAAGGCAATGGTTTTCTCCCGCTCAAGTCTAAAGAGTTCTTCTTGCACCTCAAGAGTCCCATCTCTATTCTCAATTTCTTTCATTAAAAACATGATTTTCTTTGTTGCCTTTTTACCAAAACTAGTGATCATTTTTTCGGAATCGAAATCATTTTCACTATCATCATCTAGGGGAGGGGTAGGAGTGTCTACCTTGGAGCCCCTAGCCATGAGGCAAGTGTGGGTGAAGTCATCTTCATCATCGGTGAGATCTTCAAATAGTGATGACTTGTTGATTGGTTCCTTAATGGTTATGGTAGCAAGACCGGCTTCTATGTCGGAGTCGGAGCTATCATCATTTGAATCCCATTCTTCACCCAAATGAGCTTCACCAACTTCCTTTCTCTTGTTCTTGTCAAACTTGTTGGTGTCTCTTCTCCTCACTTTTATGTTAGGGCACTCCGCAATGAAATGTCCCTCCTTGCCACAACCAAAGCATGGTCTCTTTGAAGTTCTCTTGGTCTTGATCTTGTCCTTGTCCTTGCTCTTGTTGAGGAAGCCACCCTTCTTGAACATCTTGTTGAATTTCCTTACAAAGAGAGCCATTTGTTCGGGAGTCATGTCCATGTCACTATCTTCATCATCATCTTCCTCGGCCATGATTCTTGAGGTTGATGAGCTTGACCTTTTCTCCTTGCTAGATGCTTTGAGGGCCACTCCCTTGTTCTTCTCAAGTTGTTCATGCATCTTTGACATCTCTTGTGAGAGCTTGGACTCCTTGACGGTGATAAGGTGTTCTTCCATCCTTCCAATCACATCCGCCGGAGTGAACTTGTTGAATCCTCTCTTTTCCCTTATGAGAGTAGGGAGTTGAACATCCCTTGCCATGTACGCGGAGAGGATCTTGTCAACCACTTCTCTTCTTCCCCATCTTGTACTTCCAAGTGATTTGATTTTGTTGATGATCTTGTTCAATCGGTTGTACATGTCTTGTGGTGATTCATCATCCTTGATGACAAACTGGTTGAGCTCACTTTCCAAGGCACGGATCCTTCCTTCCCTTACTTGCTTTGTCCCTTCATGATTGATGAACAAGGTGTCCCACACTTCTTTGGCGGACTTCAATCCATCTACCTTGTCATATTCTTCGGCCGTGAGTGAACTCTTGATGATGCGGATGGCTTGATAGTTTCGTGTATCTCATTTGCTTGATCTTGAGTTAGCGTCGCATCACCACTCGGAAATGTAATACCCCTGTTCACAATAGTCCAAAGTGCGGGATTCACCGCTATCAAATACTCCTCCATCGAGTTCTTCCACTTGGAATAGCCGGTTCCATCAAATTGGGGGTATCTTCCCAATGTGGCTAGAACCCGATGGATGGTTAAAGGATAAGCGAGAGTAATCGAAAGAGGTTCGAGAATAATCCCTTGATGGTCGTCGAGCGGAGTGGGTGGATCTTGCATCATCGAACTCTTCGTCCTCACTATCGGAGGACTCATCACCTCGTTCGTGTGCTTGATGACTAGTGCTTGCACCACGGGTGTTGTCTCCTCGAGGGGGAGGAGGCATGCTAACAACATTGTTGATCGGATCACCTTCGCCGAGAGGTATGGCTTGATCATTTGGATTCGACATCTTCTTAACTCCAAGCGGTTAGGCTTCAAACACGGAGCACCAAGCTCTGATACCAATTGAAAGGATCAAGATGTCGACTAGAGGGGGGTGAATAGTCGAACCTGAAAATCACAAACTTTTTCGCGGCTGTTAGACCCAGGTCCGGAGACTCCGGATATTTTTCCGGATACTCCGGGAAATCCGGAGAATCCGGGAAAATGTCCGGATAGTCCGGCCTGCTAGGGGGGAATTAAATCGACAGGATTTAAACTTGCTCAAAAGTAAATCTGTGAAAATAGGTGATGCACTGAGGTGAGACAAGCCTGTTTATCCACTCAAAACCTGTAGGAACCTCAACACGAAGTAGATCGGCACCAAACCCTAGATAAGTGTTCAAGCAAGAAACAAGCATGCAACAAAATGAACAAGCACAAGAGACACAGGATTTGTTACCGGAGTTCAACCTCACACCTTGAGGTCTACGTCTCCGTTGAGGTACCCACGAAGGGTGGACCTTTACACCTAGGTCACTTTCCTCCCTCTAGCGACCACGAAGATCGAGCTAGAGTTACTTACTCAATGTCGGGGTGATACAAACTTCCTTGGGCAGCCACAACCTTTGGATGCTCCAAGGCAACACCTAGCCGGCTAGGAGCTCAAAGCTCCAAGAGTAACAAACACGAATTTTGCCAACCAAGCGAAGAACGAGGTGCTCTAGAGATGGGAAATCAGCTCACTAGCACTCTCCAAGCCCTTGCTCTCAAATCCTCCTTAACTCCCACAACAAATCTCACCAACTTTGAGCCAAAGGGGGAGAGGGGAGGAGTAAATGAAGTTTGCAACAGTTCAGGACGAAAAAGGCAGGGGAGAGGAGTAAATGAGGGGGTGGAGGGGGCTTTTATACCCCCTCACCCAGAAAATAGCCGTTGAGGCTTTATGACCGGAGTATCCGGATAAACCCGAGTCTCCGGGGTAAAAGCCGGACACTCCGGCCTTCCAGGGCCAGCACCCAAGAAAAGATCCCCGTGTATGTGTTGGTGCAGAGGTGTCTCTCATAGGTTTTGTTTTAGCAACTAGAGCACCTGTTCGACCCTTGGAAGACATAATTCCTGTCCCTCTTGATAGTACGGCATTCCTAGGACTCAAATTCAAAAGTAAAAAATAAATGAGCCTTCTTAGGAATCTTTTTAGAGCACCACTTTTCTTTTGTGTAGACAACGAGCTGTGCTTGATGCCATACATAATTTTAATACCTGCTCATGGACTAGGTAAATTCATTAGCCACTTAGGTGTGTGTCATTATATCACCAAAACCCACTTAGGGGCCAAGATACTCTTCAAAAACAAACCATGAGATTCACACGCAAGGCTTCAAAGCAACATCATTCACTTGAAGAGTTTACTTGGTTGAAGGGTCATTTGAGCACAAACCTTGGTAAAGAAAAGATCTAGATCCATCATTTGGCAAGTCAATTATAATGTACCATCATCTAGACTAAAATTTTTCTTTTCATTACGGCTATGTTTATTACGGTACTTCCATGAACTTAGTTCTAGTTTGAATGCGGGAACACATTCGAAAGTCCGACAAATATAACTCTCCATGTGGTCTTTTGTGATCAAGATCCGAAGCGTGACAAAAATTAGGCAAATGCGTATGTATTTATATGCATGAACAAAAATATGAAAATAAAAGAACTTGCGGGCCTATCTTTGCTATGCTCACGAGCTATGAATTAGCAGTCAAATTCCACGTATTACTTATCCATTCAGTCATTTAAGCATTGATAAGTAGGAACGGAGTATCACAGGTCTTCATTTACCATCAATTAGGTACGATGCATCATGAAAACATGTCAGATTTAGCAGTGAATTTCTACTCCTCTGCTAGCCTGTAGATCTGCAGTATGGTGAATTGAAAGAGACTGCAGCATCAACCGGTCCACATGTATCCGTTAGCATTGATCCAAGCCCGTTGTTCTTGATAGTAGCACGTTCTCTCTTTGCAGCTGCAAAGGACCAAAGCCCCATCCTCTAATCCTCTCTTAATTAGATCTTAACCCAAGCATATAATTACATAAGAGATGTGACAATAAGGTAGATGTTGCATTTCAGAAAAAACACTTTCACCCAAACATAATAATCATCATATGGAGTTGTCAAAAACATGGCACATTTCATAACAGTTTGCATGAACATCTGGATGGTAAAATAAGAGGAAATGCAGCATGTACCTTCCAATGAATGATTGTAGCAGTGACGCGATAGCCATAGATACCCACTCGTGCTCTGATTTGTGTGGTGGCGCAGCATAACTTCTGTGCTGCGGCCCCCGGTGACGGTGGGGTGTGCCCGTGTAAGTGCAATCAAGCCCTATGAGGGTTTTGGTGATGTTGACCACACAATTAAAGAACTAATGAGCCTTTGAGTTTGTTATGCAGCATAAAGCTATTATCACAGGTGCAAAAGATTGATTGGAGACCCCTCAACTTGTTACAAAGAAGATTGCCTATGCTATTTGAAGGAGTTTATTTATTTTATCTTTTGAATTTGAGTATAGGACAATCCGTACTATCAAGAGGGATACTAATGGTGAGTTAGGGTAGTTTTCAAGTGCTCATGATCCATCTTTCCTAAACCCTAACCCTCACTCCAAGGGAAGTAACCTGCAGCTGTTTTTGCTTCTGCTGTTTGCTGTTCGGAGGTTCCGAAGATTTTCTCGGAGGTTCCGACCGTACGGGCTACGATCCGCGAGTTTTCAAAAGTCGGAGGTTCCGAGATTTTTCTCGGAGGTTCCGAACTCTGGAATATGACCGTTACTGTTCTGGATCTGGGGGTATTTATACCCCACAGTCCCCCAACGGTTACCTTCTTCCTCCTCTGGCTCAGAACTCGGTTGCTACTGTTTTCTCTCACCTAGCATTCACTCCTAACCTACTCTCTTCCAAATCCTTGCCTAGCATTGATTGAGAGTGGATTCTTGAAGTGAGTTAGTGAGCCAATCCCTTCTCCCTTGAAACTTGAGCACTTGGAAGAACCCTAGCAAGCTTGGTGGATCTATTACTCTTGGAGCTTTGCTCCTAGACGGATAGAGGTCCTTGGAAGCTCTCCAAACCGATTTGTGGAAGCTCCAAGGTGTTTGTATTACCCCTTGTGATTCTAGTGGAAAGCCTCCACCTATTACCCAAAGTGATAGGTGTGAGAGAGGAGTTGACCTTAGTGGTCCGAGCCTTTGGTGGCCTCCTCAACAACGTGGACGTAAGCAAGCCTTTGTGGCGAGCTGAACCACGGGGTAAATCTGTGTCTCTTGCGTGTTCTCATCTACTTACTTGTTCATGCTTGTGCTTGACTAGATCTATTAGGGTTTGCTCCCGATCTACTTTGTGGTACCTTGCTAGCTTGTACTTTGCTTAGAAATACTCTTGCTAGGTCCTAAGTACCTCTTAGAATTTACTAGATCTGGTTTCCATCTAGTTTCTTGCGCTTCTTGTTATTTGTGCTCTGTTCTTACAATGTCGGAAGTTCCGAGTTTATTCTCGGAGGCTGCCTCGTTCGGAGGTTCCGAGAATAATCTCGGAGGTTCCGAGGTCTGACACTTGTTTTCGCAGAAAAAGTTTAAATTCTGTGTGCAGGCCTATTCACCCCCCCCCTCTAGGCCACTTTGCCTCGATCCTTTCAATTGGTATCAGAGCAGGTCATCCTCGTAAACACTTAACCGTGTGAGGATATGGCAAGTGATGATGACAAGCACGAAGAGGAGGAGTTTGAAGACATACCAAGCGAGGCCGAAAGTGATGCCTCGGAAGTAGGTGATACATCAGCTCAAGAGAAGTTCGAAAAGCTCAAAAAGGCTGTGAAGGAAGGCTCCAAGGAAGGAAGCAAGAAAAGCAAGAAAGAGAACAAGAAGAAAGAAGAAGAAGAAAAGAAGAAAGAAGACAGCAAGCAAGAAAAGAAGAAGAGGAGAAAGAAAGAAGAGAAGAGAAGAAGAAAAAGAACACCTTCACCATCTCCATCACCATCCTCATCATCCTCATCGTCGTCCTCATCCAAAGGAGAATGGAGATGATGATGATGAGTACTACGGCACAAGAATTCCCAAGCGAACAATCAAGCCAAAGTCAAAGTCTAAAGCCAAGAACGACTACAAAAGCGTATCCTTTAACTATGATTCTTTGGATGTCAAATCCAAGGATGAAGTGACTATTCCCCTTGGCAAATTACCCCAATTCGATGGGACTAATTTTGCTAAATGGAAGCATATGATGAAAGCTTATTTAATTGGCTTAAGCTTGGAATTGTGGAATATTGTGTGTGTAGGTTTTGAAGATCCCAAAGACCTTAGGAACCTCACTCCAATTGACCGACGCAACATTAGAAGAAATGGTCAAGCCACAAGCATACTCCTTAGTGCCTTGAATGCCCAAGAGTATAACCGTGTTAGTGGACTTGAGATTGCCAAGGAGATTTGGGACATTCTCCACATTGCACATGAGGGTGTTGACAAGGTCAAGAAATCAAGGATCAACATATTGATGTCCGAACTCAATAGATTTACTATCTTTGATGGAGAGGGGCCACAAGAGATGTTCGATAGGTTGATGGTTATTGTTGGAAAGATAAGAGGTCTAGGTGGTGATGAGCTAGATGACCACTTTGTTGTGAAGGTGATGTTGGAAGCTTTTGCACCAAGGAATCCTACTCTAGTCACCTTGATTAGAGAGAAGAAAAGGTTTGAGGAACTCTCTCCAAATGATGTTCTTGGAAGAATTCTTACACATGAGCTCATGGACAAGGAAATTCAACATAGAAAGAAGATTGGGGAGTTGGAAGCTAAGTTAAACAACATGAAGGTTAAAGAGGTTGCTCTCCATTCCCACAAGTCAAGCAAACCCTCTTCTTCATCCAAGCACACTACGTCTTCTAAGCATCTCAAGTCAAAATCCAAAAGGGTGGAAGTAGAGAGCTCCACAAGTGATTCAAGCGAAGATGAAGATGAAGGCTCTCATGTTGAGATTGGAGACATGGCCTTGTTCATGAAGACCTACAAGAGAGGATTGAAAAAGCAAGGGTACAAGTTTGCCAAAAGGAAGTTTCCCAACAAGAAAAAGAGAACTTGCTACAATTGTGGAAGTACGAGCACTTCATTGCCGATTGCCCTAATGAGAAGAGGGAAAACGAAATGAAAAGGGTAAAGGGAGCTACAAGAAGGATCAAAAACCACACTACAAGAGAAGACACTATGGTGGTGAAGCCCACATTGGTCATGAATGGAATTCCGGGGATGAAAGCTCTAGTGAAGAGGAAGGGAAGAAAATTGCAACCGTGGCTATCAAGAAGCTTTCCTCCACCTCAAGATTGTTCAACAATTTGACCGATGATGAAGAGAGCTCATCCATTCATTGTCTCATGGCCAAGGGTGAGAAGGTAAAAACTGCCCCAAAATCCTTTCCTCAACCTAGTGATGAGTCGGAAATGGACTCTAGTGATGATACTAGTGATGAAGAAGCTAACCAACTTGTTCGTAAAATGGATGAGCAATCTAGAGATTTTATGGCTAAGCTAATAGTTGAACTAGAGAAAAGCCAAGACACCATTATCTCCGATAGAAGTGAGATTGAGGCTTTGCGTTTGGAAGTCAACCAAGCAAAGAGTGTCATAGCTACTCTCAAGGAGGACTTTATTGTCACTCAAGCTCAATGTAATTCTCTCAAGTTGAGGAATGAAGAGCTTGAGGAGCAATATAGCCTCCTTTGGAGTAGCACCTCACATCCCTCGAAGGTAAAAGGCGACTCTAGTGCTTCTACTAGCAAGGGCCGTGATAGATGTCATAATATTGATGTTGAATCTTATGCCACTAACCTTGCTAACATGGAAGCTTTAAAGAAAGAAGTTGCTAGGTTGAACTCAATCATAGCTAGAGGATGCATGAGTGAAGAAAACAAAAGGCCAAGATTCACCAAGAAGAAAGTGTTAGAGAAGAGCAAGAATCCAGGCTTTGGATACATTGAAGGTGGCAAGACCAATGAAAGAAAAATCATCAAGGAAAAAGAATGCCTTGAATTCAAGAGTTCTGGATTTCTGTTCTCCCAGACCCCGGAGGTTCCGACCTCCAAGCCCGGAGGTTCCGGAGTCTGGAAGCCCCGAGCAGCTCAGACAGTCCAACTCGGAGGTTCCGAGAAAATTCTCGGAGGTTCCGGGAACTGCAAAGACAGGACAAAGAAAAGGAGTAAAACTCAAAAGCAGCATGGTTCCAGGGCCTCTAACACTTGTATGCAGGTTGAAAATCATCCAATGGTGCCTAGAAGAAACTTGAGTCCCAACAAAAGCAAAGGCCATGCATCTAGAGACATACCTCCTAGCTATGTGTTGAGACGCAACAATGTTGGTAAAGTTGTTGCCACGTATGTTGGAAATGAGTCCAACATATATGTGAAAAGATCACTATGGGTTCCAAAAGTTTTGGTTGCTAACGTGGAAGGCCCCAAGTCAAATTGGGGACCTAAAAGAAGGAACTAAATTGTTTTGTAGGCATACTCCTCCGGTGGTTCAAGTTGGGTGCTTGATAGCGGATGTACACATCATATGACCAGAGAAAAGAGTATGTTCTCATCCTATCTCCATTTGGAAGGACCAAGGGAAACCATTGCATATGGAGGGGATACTAAAGGAGAAGTCATCGGTGTAGGTGATATCCCTATATCTCAAAATTACTCAATTACAAATGTTCTTCATGTTGATCCGTTGGGTTACAATCTATTATCGGTTTCACAACTTAGTGAGATTGGTTTTGATTGCCACTTCACGGATAAGGATGTGTCCATCATAAAAAGGGAGGATTCCTCTATTGTCCTCACGGGTCGCTTGAGGGGGAGGCTTTACCTAGTTGATCTCAACAAAAGTAAAGTTTCTCCCAAGACTTGTCTAGTGGCAAAATCTAGCATGGGTTGGCTTTGGCATCGCCGTCTAGCCCATGTTGGCATGAGGAACTTGGCCAAACTTTTGAAAGATGAACACATCCTTGGACTAACAAATGTACATTTTGAGAAAGATAGGATTTGCAAAGCATGCCAAGCCGGAAAGCAAGTAGGAGCACCTCACCCACCAAATAGCATCCTCACTACTTCAAGCCCATTGGAGCTCATCCACATGGATCTATTTGGACCGGTGGCCTACATAAGTATTGGTGGTAACAAATACGGTTTGGTTATTGTTGATGATTATTCTCGCTTCACGTGGGTGTTTTTTGTGTTTGACAAGAGTGAAGTGCAAGGAAAAGTGAAGACCTTCATTAGAAGAGCACAAAGGGAATTCGGGCTACCAATCAAGAAAGTGAGAAGTGATAATGGCTCGGAGTTCCGGAACACCTATGTTGAAGAATTTCTTGATGAAGAGGGCATCAAGCATGAATTTTCAAGCACCTTATACCCCTCAACAAAATGGGGTGGTTGAGAGGAAGAATCGAACTCTTATCGAGATGGCAAGAACCATGTTGGATGAGTACAAGACTCAAGACATCTTTTGGGCCGAAGCTATCAACACGGCTTGCCATGCAATCAACCGCCTCTATCTTCACAAGTTTCACAAGAAGACCTCCTATGAGCTTATTACCGGTAAAAAGCCCAAGGTGTCTTACTTTAGAGTGTTTGGGTGCAAATGTTTCATTCTAAACAAGAGACCCCGAACCTCTAAGTTTGCACCAAAGGTTGACGAAGGATTTCTTCTTGGTTATGGTCCTAATGAGCATGCTTATCGAGTCTTCAATCTAACCACCGGGAGGATTGAAGTCACGGTAGATTTGACCTTTGATGAATCTAATGGCTCTCAAGTGGAGCAAGTTGATTTGAATATTGTAGGTAAAGAGAAGCCATCTTGTGAAGCAATCAAGCAATTGGCCATAGGTGATGTTAGACCAGTTGAGGCACAAGAGGAAGATGAAAACCAAGCTCAAACCTCAACACCACTCGAAGGGCCAGAAGCTACTGGTTCGGGAGCGAGTGCGGACTTCGGAGGTTCCGAGAATTTCTTCGGAGGTTCCGGGAACTGACACTGGAACCCAACCTCCGAGAAATTCTCCGAGGTTCCGGGTCCGGAAGTTCAACACAACAAGACACCCCGAACCGAAGAAGGCCGATCGGCAAGGGAATGTCCAAGGAAGTACATCCGAGCCCTTAGCCGATGAAGATGATGAAGACCAACCTCTACACCAACCTCTCGGACCATCACATCCTCGTGTACATCAAGTCATTCAACGAGATCATCCCGTTGACAATATTCTTGGGAGCATAAGGAGAGGGGTAACAACACGTTCTCGTCTTAAGAATTTTTGTGCATTTTACTCTTTTGTTTCCTCTCTTGAACCAACCAAGGTAGAGCAAGCTCTCGAGGATCCGGATTGGGTGATGGCTATGCAAGAGAAGTTGAACAACTTTGAAAGAAACCAAGTGTGGGAGTTGGTGGAAAGACCAAAGACAAACATCATTGGCACCAAATGGGTCTTTCGGAACAAGCAAGATGAGTTTGGAGTTGTGACTAGGAACAAAGCAAGATTGGTTGCTCAAGGATTCACCCAAGTTGAAGGGCTAGACTTTGGAGAAACATATGCACCGGTAGCAAGACTTGAAGCAATTCGGTTTCTACTAGCTTTCGCCGCCCATCATGACTTCAAGCTCTACCAAATGGATGTCAAAAGTGCATTTCTTAATGGACCACTCTCCGAAGAAGTATATGTTAAGCAACCACCGGGTTTTGAAGATCCCAAGCGTCCTAATCATGTCTACAAACTCCATAAGGCGCTCTATGGGCTAAAGCAAGCACCAAGAGCATGGTATGAATGCCTTAAGGATTTCTTGCTTAAGCAAGGCTTTGAGATAGGCAAAGCCGATGCTACTCTCTTTACTAGAAAAGTTGATGGTCATATTTTTGTGTGCCAAATATATGTCGATGACATAATATTTGGTAGTACTAATGAAACTTTTTGTGAAGAGTTTAGTAGGGTGATGACAAAGAGGTTTGAGATGTCCATGATGGGTGAGCTCAAGTTCTTTCTTGGATTTCAAATCAAACAAGCTAAAGAAGGAACGTTCATATGTCAAACCAAGTATACAAGGGATATGTTAAAGAAGTTTGACATGGACAAGGCAAAGCCCATCAAGACTCCAATGCCTACCAATGGACACATGGACCTCAATGAAGAAGGGAAATCCGTGGATCAAAAGGTATATCGCTCCATGATCGGCTCTCTTCTTTACTTATGTGCATCTAGGCCGGATATTATGCTTAGTGTGTGCATGTGTGCTAGATTTCAAGCTAACCCGAAAGAGTGCCATCTCATGGCCGTAAAGAGAATCTTGAGATATCTAGTGCATACCCCTAACCTTGGCTTGTGGTATCCTAAGGGCTCCACTTTCGATCTACTTGGCTATTCGGATTCCGATTATGCCGGTTGTAAAGTAGATAGAAAGAGCACATCGGGGACTTGCCAATTCCTTGGTAGGTCTCTAGTGTCTTGGAGTTCTAAAAAGCAAAACTCAGTAGCCCTTTCCACCGCCGAGGCCGAGTATGTTGCGGCCGGCGCATGTTGTGCTCAACTACTTTGGATGAAGCAAACCTTAAAAGATTACGGATGTCACTTTTCCCATATCCCACTTTTGTGTGACAATGAAAGTGCCATAAAGCTTGCAAACAACCCCGTAAGCCATTCTCGCACAAAACATATAGACATCCGTCATCACTTCTTGAGAGACCACGAAGCCAAAGGAGATATCGTTTTAAGTCATGTGAGCACCGACAAGCAACTAGCCGATATCTTCACTAAACCTCTCGATGAGTCAAGGTTTTGTAGTTTAAGGAATGAACTAAATATTCTTGATTCTCGTTGCGTGGTTTAATCTCTAGCATGCCATATTTGTTTGCTTCAAATCTGTTAGCTTTCTCTGAAAAATTTGTTTGAAAAATGTGTATGAAAACTCTATCTTAAAAAGGCTCTTCAAAATCTATTTGCTTATCCCTAACTTGTCTTAAGTGGCTATAGTTGTGTGTATGATTGCTTGTTTTCTAGCCACTTGAGTCAAGGGTACCATGACCTAAGTATCTCAGTTGATAGAAAGTTCAAAATCTCAAAAAGAGTAGAAGCTAGGCGTCTCGGAATTTAAGTTTTCGGAAGCTCCGAGAAAATCCTTGGAGGCTCCGGCCTCGAAGTTCTGAGAAAATCTTCGGAAGCTCCAATCTTTATAGACTTAGCTCTCAGTCTCAACCGAAGGGGAGTCAAAAGGGAATAAGGCATCTTCACGGAATATTCTTCACCTAGGGTAAAACCAATCTTTCCTTTTCACCGTGGTCAACCCACTCAGATCGGGTTTTCACCGTTTCCCTCTCTCTCTCCCGTCGCGCAACCGCACCATCCTCTCCACCGCCTCACCGCCTCGCCGCCGCCGCCGCTTCCCTCGCCGCCGGTGACCTCACCCTTGTGGGCTACCCACACGAAGCTGAGCCGTCTTCCTTGTTCGTGGGTAGCTGCTGGAGAGTGCCAAGGGAAGCATTGCTCAGATCCCGTTCGTGAAGAAGAAGAAGGCTCAAATCTGCATCCGCTTCTGTTTCTTTCTTGGCGTGCACAAGAGTTGAAGATCTACTTGGTGCCTCTCCTTGAACCCAATCAAGGTACACAGTGGTCGGACCCTAACCCTAACCCTAATTTCCTAGATCCGCATCTTGTTAGGGTTCTATATCCCGAATCCGGTAGATTGTTGCCTATCTATCCCGCTCCTAAATGCCCGTGTTGCATGTAAAAGCTAGGTTCGGTTGAAAATTGAATCAAAAGTGAGAATGCGATAAGGTTGACGAGAGGCTCGGAGGTTCGAGAAAATTCTCGGAGGTTCCGAACTCTGTAACCCACTGTAGGCTGACCTTGATTCAAAGTTCCACTGAACTTCACTTGACCTGTAACATTCTTTTCACCTGTCCTAGCTATTTTGAGTCATGACTGCTTTGTTGATCAAAATTCAGTTGAAAGTTGAATCAATAGAACTGTCCTCTGTCAGTACACTGACTTCGGAGGTTCTGAGGATTTTTCCGGAAGCTCCAACCTCTGGAGGTTCCGGAAACTTTCTTGGAGGTTCCGATATCTGTACTAACAGATGACAGACTGTGATTCAAAATTCCACTGAAAAGAAATCAATTGAACATCATGCTAATCTTGTTCCTCTGTCCTTATCAGCTCTGATCCCACTCTTATCTGCTGTTCACTTGTCTCACTTCAGATGTCTGGCACTCCTATGGACAAGACCTACTCTAAGAGGCAGAGGCCTCTTTTTGAGACACCTGCTGGTGAGAGGGCATTCAAGATAGCAGCAAGAGCAGCAGCAGGGGACAGTGGCAGCAGAGGAAAGGCCACACCTAGAAGGGGCAGAGGTGGCAGCTTGTCTGGAGGCAGAGGCTCAGGGTCTGCTGCACATGTGGATGATAATGGAGGGATTGAAGGCAAAACCATTCCAATTGAGCTAGAAGATGACATGCCTCTAGGAGAGATAGATTCCACCTATCTCAAGTACCACAAGGGGCTACTCAAAAGGCATCCTCCAACCAAATATGACAACTCAGTATACATTGAACACACAAACTATGATGGAGCCGGTTTCTTGGTCAAGAAAGCAAGAGAAGAAAATCCTTATGTAAACCCCAAGATGGCGGCCATTGATTACGGTTTTGGTCCGTCTTTCACTTCAAGTTCTATGAGACTGTCCTCAACACCAAGATGAAACTAATCAAGATGAAGTGGATAGACTTCACTCATTTGGAGGCAACGAGAGGAACCCGTCAAGGAGGAGGTGCTTGGATTTGGTTGATAAGTATAGGATGAGGGACATCATGAGTTTCAAGTATGATTGGAATATAGAAGTTCTAGCTCGGTTTCATGCCACATTCTTTCATGAAGACAACAAGGAAACTATCCATTGGATGACGAAGGAGTACACTACAAGATAGATTTTCTCACCTTTGCTAGGTTGTTTGGATTCAGCAAGGAGGACGAGAGAAGCTGATATTATTCACTTTGAGGCTCACATGAACCCTAACAAAATTGCTGCAGCTTATGAGTATGAGGAGCTGGCTGATGGCTCTACCACTGCTTTGAAATCAGTTTTCTATGTGCTCAACAATATGTTCAGGGAAACCATTTACCCAAAGGGGGGCAGTGACTCAACTAGTCTTAGGAGGTTTGCACCAAACTTGTTGGCTAGGCTGCTGCCTGGAGCTAGGCCCTTCTCTGTGAGCAGATTCATTTGGTACAACCTGGTAGAAGTGACAGAGAGTGGGAAGTGCAACCTGCCCTATGCTCCTTATCTGATGTACATGATAGAGATGGTTTCAGGAGTCAGCTACAAGAAAGATGTTGAGCATGCTTCCTATCAAGTCAAGCGGTGGCGGCATCGAAAAAGCAAGACATTGTGGAGGAGCACATCCTTAAGAAGGCCGGCACCAAGCCATCCGGATCTGGTCCGAAGGTAGGAGAAGGAGGATCCGGCAAGGCTCCCATGCTCGCCGGTCTTCACAAGCTCGAGAGGGATGGTTAGGGACACTCGGAGGTACTGCGGATGGACTTCCCATCGGCTTTTTGAGCTCGGGGAGGACATGAACAGATTGCTAAAACACCAGGGGCTGTCCTTTGATGCCATGCACCACCCTCCTCCCCTCTTCCCCGATTTTCCGCAGTACACCACCGGTGAGGATGAGGGTGAGCGAGGAGCCTCGCTACTCCCATGGCCGAGGATACTCCTGCCGCCGCCCACTTTGCTTCGCGGATGAAGAAGATGAAGAACCTCTTGGTGCAAAAATGGCCAGGCTAAGGAAAGAGGCCGCAGGCAAGAAGGCTATGGGGTCCTCATCCGGTACTAGACTCGGGAGGAAGGGCTGCCGCCGGGAGGCCTGTCGAAGGCCCATTGATCCGTCATCCGGTTCGACCTTGGCTCGACAAGACCTGTTCCCGAAGCGAAGAGGAGGACTCGGACTTCGGTGATGAGGAGTGACTTCTTTAGGTTCTCGTTCCCACTTCCTCTCTTCTTTTCTTCCCTTTTTGTTAAACTCGTTGACAAAGGGGGAGAGATGAAGATTGAGAAGCATCAGAAGAAGACCCGAAGCTCCTTGTTGGCCTGCTAACCTCTCAGAAACATTCTTTTGTTCTTTTGGTGAGATGAGAGTGCTAACTTCTCTCATAAACTCCTGGTGGAAGTTTGTTGAACTGCTGTAAAACATTTAGCTTGCCTCTCGTTGGCAAGCGGATCCGGTCATGGTAGGGGATTTGCAAAACTTTAAACTATGTGATGGATGTAATAGGGCTAGATGTGTTGATTTTGCTTATCCTTTATCTAGCTGCTATTTTTTTTAGGTCTTATATGTTGTTTTGCCTGTGCATTGTTGTTATCCCGTTGGAGTATCCGTTGCGGACCTCGGAGGTTCGAGAATTTTTCCGGAGGCTCCAACCCCCGGAGGTTCCGAAACTTTCTCGGAGGTTCCGAACTCGCTAACGATAACTCTCGAGTGTTTTCACATGGCATATGCATCACGTATTTTATGCTACACCTCTTTTGCACCCCTCGATGACTTGAGTACAACTTTCTTGACACTTTTACTCACAATGTATGCAATTTAATTGTCGGACATGACATTTATCCTATTCAAAAAGGCACATGCATACACCGAGGGGGAGACTTGTACTCAAATCATCAAAAGCTCAATCTTTCAAATTAAATTGCAAACTTTAATTGGGTTGTCAACATTTACCAAAAAGGGGGAGATTGTAAGTGCAATCAAGCCCTATGAGGGTTTTGGTGATGTTGACCACACAATTAAAGAACTAATGAGCCTTTGAGTTTGTTATGCAGCATAAAGCTATTATCACAGGTGCAAAAGATTGATTGGAGACCCCTCAACTTGTTACAAAGAAGATTGCCTATGCTATTTGAAGGAGTTTATTTATTTTATCTTTTGAATTTGAGTATAGGACAATCCGTACTATCAAGAGGGATACTAATGGTGAGTTAGGGTAGTTTTCAAGTGCTCATGATCCATCTTTCCTAAACCCTAACCCTCACTCCAAGGGAAGTAACCTGCAGCTGTTTTGCTTCTGCTGTTTGCTGTTCGGAGGTTCCGAAGATTTTCTCGGAGGTTCCGACCGTACGGGCTACAGTCTGCAGAGTTTTCAAAAGTCGGAGGTTCCGAGATTTTTCTCGGAGGTTCCGAACTCTGGAATATGACCGTTACTGTTCTGGATCTGGGGGTATTTATACCCCACGGTCCCCAACGGTTACCTTCTTCCTCCTCGGCTCGAACTCGGTTGCTCTTGTTTTCTCTCACCTAGCATTCACTCCTAACCTACTCTCTTCCAAATCCTTGCCTAGCATTGATTGAGAGTGGATTCTTGAAGTGAGTTAGTGAGCCAATCCCTTCTCCCTTGAAACTTGAGCACTTGGAAGAACCCTAGCAAGCTTGGTGGATCTATTACTCTTGGAGCTTTGCTCCTAGACGGATAGAGGTCCTTGGAAGCTCTCCAAACCGATTTGTGGAAGCTCCAAGGTGTTTGTATTACCCCTTGTGATTCTAGTGGAAAGCCTCCACCTATTACCCAAAGTGATAGGTGTGAGAGAGGAGTTGACCTTAGTGGTCCGAGCCTTTGGTGGCCTCCTCAACAACGTGGACGTAAGCAAGCCTTTGTGGCGAGCCGAACCACGGGGTAAATCCGTGTCTCTTGCGTGTTCTCATCTACTTACTTGTTCATGCTTGTGCTTGACTAGATCTATTAGGGTTTGCTCCCGATCTACTTTGTGGTACCTTGCTAGCTTGTACTTTGCTTAGAAATACTCTTGCTAGGTCCTAAGTACCTCTTAGAATTTACTAGATCCGGTTTCCATCTAGTTTCTTGCGGTTCTTGTTATTTGTGCTCTGTTCTTACGGTACATTGTCGGAAGTTCCGAGTTTATTCTCGGAGAGGCTCGCCTCGTTCGGAGGTTCCGAGAATAATCTCGGAGGTTCCGAGGTCCGACACTTGTTTTCGCGAGAAAAAAGTTTAAATTCGTGTGCAGGCCTATTCACCCCCCCCCTCTAGGCCACTTTGCCTCGATCCTTTCAGCTCGGTGCCACGGACGGCGGCGTACATAGGGGAAAATGCTAATTCACAACATAAGCTCAACATTGCACGAGAATCCTTGTAAAACAAATTTTGGCTATATATCTTGGAAAGCATGGTAGTAGAGAAAATATGGTATGAATTCAAACCGAAGAAATTCTAATAGATGTTAGAAAGGATAGTAAGAACATACTCAGGTGCCATTGCTGGAGAATATCTTGAACGATCAGATCAAATACAAGGTGTACTGAAAACTGAATGCAAAGAGGGATGTACCTTCAACTTTCGGTATGAAACAAACATCCCAACAAGCTCCTGGGCAAGACTCTCTAAGATGGTTCACAACATAAATTTAAACATAAGAATTTTGTTACAGTGGATTAAAAAACATGCCAACATGAACCCGAGCGACCATCTAAAAAAATCATGACATTGTCTTTTTTCCCACAAACATGAGAAGCAAGGTATTTAAAGTAAGTTTGTTCAATAAGATAATACAACGATACCGCAGAGAAAAGTGTGTCACAACTAATAGTTGGTCTACTGATACACCAAAACTCATTTAACATTTAAACCATTTCTAAAAGGTGAGGATATAAGATAGGAAATATTGGCATATCCAACGGAGGAAAGGTCATAATGAGAATCAAAGGATTCTATCACAATAAGCAAGCGATGCAGATTGTACCGATTACCAATCACTAAAAAATAAAATCTGAAGTTACTGGTTCTACATTGATAATCTCATTAATAGTTTCGATTAACTGGATTTCATAAACTAATCCTACTCGTAAATGCAAACTGAGCCTTGGTCTGTTAAATAATTCAAGAACACAGTTGATCAAACATTCACAATCTATCCCATCTTCATTGATGTAAAAGGGATTAAGTGCTCGTACTATGGCATACGGATCCGATCCAATCTCGGTTGTACTATGCATGTGATAAATTTGGTTTGCATTAAGAATAAAGCAATGAAATAGACCTTGTACTCATCAATCATAAAATTGGTTATTTGACCCAATAAGTATTCCACCGTGTCTAAATAATCCCTAATAACGGTTTTGGAGGTGATTGTACCCTTATGCCATGCGAAATGGTTGCTAGCCGAAAACCACTCCAAAACGGCTTAGAGGCAATTTAGACGGTGTTAAATACATCAAAGGGTCTATTATAGTTTTGTATTCCAGGAGATTAAGTAAGAAAACATCAATACTTAAGCCCGTTAGCTAGACTTATCCCTTGAAACAAATGCGGATATGGATGTGCACCTTGCTCCACGATGATAGGATCATCCCCGCTAACATTGACGACATAGTTAAGCAATGGTTCCAAATCATCCTATGCTTTGCTATGTATCCATACAACTCTATCTTTCCAACATCCAGAGGAATTTTAGCCACCTTTAATGAGAAAATTTGTAGCATGCGATGAGATCCGTGACGTATGCAATTTCCATCATAGATATCGCAATCCGTGGGATTTGATAACATCATTGCCTCCAACCGAGCTTCACAAAAATGGAAATTATATTGTAACTTGAATTGATAGAGGAGACGAGACTTGCCATAAAAAAAGAGCACGCCGCTTCAAAAACTTCCTCTTCATCCAATTGGAAACTATCTCGTGTTCTTTGCATAAAGAATTTTTCACCCAGAAAAAAAAATTCTAGGAAAAAACAAAGAAAAAGAACTACAAAAACTACAAAAAGCACGAAACCTCATAAAGGGAACCTTATATTTTAAGCGAACCTAATAGATGAACGCAAGGCAAGGAAGGATTAGTTAACTTAATTACCCGAGACATCCTTCGGTGGTTACCGCCCGTCGCGATCCTCTAGTACATATATAGCAATGGATCCTCCCGGCACGAGTGTGGGCGATGGCGGCAAGCGCATCTCCGACGTCTCGCGGAACCTCCGGGCGTGGGCGACGGCGGCGGCTCCGGCCCGCCGGCCGCGTTTGAGGAGGCTTAGGGAGGAGGTGATATGGGCGATTGCGGAATCGTAGAGGAGGCTCGGGGAGGAGGTGACGGGCGGCGACGGATCGGCGCTCGCCATACCCCGAATCCCGGCACAACGACCTCGGTCTTCCTACTCCTCGTCGATGCGGCCACCGCGGTGCCGATGGCCCGACCGAAGATGCGATCGCGATGGTCGGATGGCGAATGGAGCACGGATAACGGAGGCACGGTCGTGGCATCATGGATCCGGAGATGATGGAGATCCGTGGCATGGGGACGACATCCGCACGCGATGGCATTGATCCGGTGGCGGCGTTGTGACGGGGTAGGCGATACGACGGGCGGCGACATCGGCGGCCGTGGGGAGGAGGCGGGGACGGCGGCGGCGGGTCAACGGGGTAGGAGGGCCTCGTCGACCTCCCGCGGCGGCCGGCGGCCGGTGGTCCGCTTCCGCGTGACGACGACGGTGAGGCGGATGCGGCACCTCGACGATGGCGGCGGCGGGTCGACGGGTTAGGAGGCGGCGGCGGCGACCAATCGCGGCTCGCGCCGCCGCCCGACCGCCGATCCGGTCGACGGGGTGGCGGCGGCGATGGGTGGCGGCGTGGGCGGGAAAAACGTTTGGGGCGGGGGGGGGGGGGACCGTTCGGGGGGTGGTGAAAGGAAGGCGACCGTGCGGGGTGAAGGCGCGGAGGTGGAGGGTCAAAGGTGAACCGATGGGATCTTACTTTCACACTTTTTAGGAGTTGAGATTTAGGCATGCTTATCCCTAAGCTATGCTTATCCCTTAGCTCTCCATGGTGGTTCCTGCATCTCACTCATATCGCCAAAGCAAAGACAGGAGCAAGCTAGCTGGGAGAAAGATTTTCATATATATAATTTAGTAATGTTAGGTTAGCATAATTAGTTAGTTATCATATATATAATTTTTATTAGTTGAAATGGTGTGAATTAATTATTTTACTAGCAATATTAAAATTAACATCATTTGTAATTAGTATTTAGTAATATAAAAAATTAGATGATTTCTATGGTACTTTATTTTTTCGGATACGAATCGGATTTTTGTCGAATAATTCGGATAATATTGAAAATCGATTCAAATACATCTATCTAAAGATCCATATTAAAAGCGAATATGAATACGGATATCCATATTAACATTTTTAACGGATACGAATACGGATAATTCGGATTTCCACGTATCCTAATCCATCCTTAGCCACCACAGCTAGGAGACCTGACAAATGGCCGCCAACCCGTCCCGGCCAGGCGGGCACCTGCCCACCTCGCGAGTCTGCCATGCGGGCACAGCTGACTTGTGCGAACAAGCAACCGCAAAAGACACAAAGGTCATCATGGGCCCCGCCCGTCAGTGACTAAGCACGGCGCCGTGACCCCGGACCCCCAGGGGCAGTTCCGGAACTTCGCGTCGACGTGATCGATCACGCTATAAATCAAATCCCCCCGATTTTCGGGCCACTCCCTGTACAGGCTCCGAACCGCACGACGCCCGCGTTTCCCTTTTGGGTTCACGCGCCCTGTGCAGCACACGCCGCCGCCCCCGGTACCCACTGCTTCAGTTGTCACCCCCCCCTCCTTCCAAATTCCCAACCAGCGGCGCTGCTCTCCGCGCCGTCTCCGTCAAAAACCCTCGTTTCGATCCCCAACCTCTCGCCCCGCCGCACGGAATCACTCTCTCCTCCCGCGGCGACGCCGGATTCGGATTCATCCGGGCGCGGCGGCGCTCCATATGCAGGTGAGCAGTGAGCTGGCAAGCTTGTTCTAATCTTCTCTGCATGAACGAGAGCGATTTTTTTTGTACGGAGCTATGTTGATTTTCGTCTGAGTAGTGGAGTGCCGGCCCAAGGGGGTAGCGTTTGGGGTACCGAAATTTCGAGCGATCGGTGCGGCGAGGATTTTGGGTGGCGGGGTTTTTGCCGACTCGGGCGGTTTAGATGGGGTTTGCCGGCACATCCAGAGGATATTTAGCAAGAGTATTCGCTGGATGGATGTAAATGAAGCCCACTCAGTTCTGAATGTGGAGCATTTACTTGACCGTTGCGTTTTTCAATTTATAGGTGATACCCTTTTGTTTACTGTACTGCAGTAGTGGTGGGCTCCGTGATTTTAGATGGAGTTTAATTTCTTTCGGCTAACCTAGGTTTATTGAGTGATTGCTCTTCTTGGTAAGGTGTCGCCTGCGGTAGATGCTGCACAATGGTGATTTTTTAAAATCGATAAACTGTACCCATTCCTAGCTCTACCAGTGCCTGTATGTCTTATGTTTCCCCTGCTGGAGTATACAAAAGCTTTCATTTTGACCTGGTCTTTGATATTTATGTTCTCCTGGTGGGCTTCGTTACTTATGCATCATTTGTAGTTACAGAATCTGCATCATTTGTAGTTACAGAATCGAAGTTGTTTGAAAACATTTTTTAAAATATGTATTTGGTTGTATAGTTTTTTTATACACTAAACATACTTATAATTTGACAAATTATTGGCCAAAGACATACAACCTTTTATCTTTGCAAAAAATATACGCTCAATATGTTTGAACGGGGGACAAGAGTATCTATGACCGGCCCATTAGGTTGTTCTCACACAAGCTACTGTTTAATGCCATGGACACTTTTATACATGCAATCAAAAATTTTCGTTGTTTGTTGATTATATTTCGTGCCCAACCAGTGTATGCTTAAATGTATCAGTTTCAACCTATCAACCCCCTTTAACTGAGCACTAATCCTAGTTGTCATGTTAATAAAAGCTATGCACATCGTTCACTAGGATCCATTGAATTTGCAATATTGTGGAGTAGGAACTGCGTTACACTATCGGCCTCATTCACCGTTGTCTCATATTGAATATAATTCAACTATTTTGATCCTTCACACCACCAGTTCATGTAAATTGCTCGATCTTGTGAGGTTCTTTGATCACGTTATCTAATTTCATGTAGAACTTGGCAATTGGCATCCTCACATCAATGTTTGTGGAAACTTGGCCCCAAATTTTCAAAATGCTCATATAGTTGGTCAGATGTTAAACGGCTTATGTTTTGTGTTTCTGTATGTGGTCTTTGTGTTGCAAATGTTTGTTTTGGTGCATTCCATGCCTATGCCGTTACATTGATCATCTTATGTTGCATCAACTCACTGGCCACATGGTTGATTTCTAGTTTCTACCATGTTTTGTTATTTCATTGACATAAGGAGCATATTAAAGAATACATTATTAGTTGTTTAATGTTATCTATGTGGACCAGTTGTTGATTAAGTTGTCATAGTTATGCTATTGGTGTTACAGTACTCAACTATGATAATATTAGTTTTTGGGCCTTGCTACTTTGTTAGAACAAAATGATTTTTCTTTTTGTTTATTTGTACCACCGATTTTACTCTCCCTGAGTATGAAATAGCATGTTATAATTTTCTTCTGTACTATGGAGTGATGTATCCACAATAACACCATTTGCACATGAAATCTCTAGGTAATTTTCCATGCAAAGCATTTATAAATAAATAAACAATTATATTTGCACGGACTGTAAGGTGGTGCAGAATTGATTGAAGTAGTTTGTTTGCTTAACATAAACATTAATGCTACTTTTCTACTTTCATTAGTTTCAGTCAAGGAATCAAGGGTCTGCTATTTTCTTCAATTGCCTTAAATATTGAAGTTCTGTAATTATTTGCGTATTAAATTCAATCTGACATTTCATGTTAAGTAATATTGGTAGCACATTTTCTTAATTAGCGTAACAAACTTGATCTGAAATGTGTCTTCATACCATTGATATCCATGCTGTGTGCATTTATTTTCTGTTTACTTTAAATACGGGCCAGTTTACCAGTGCTTATATTTTGAAGTGAGATGCGTACCAAAACAGTGTACTAATATTGTCACCTTCTTATGGTTACTTCCAAGGGGGGCTCTTGTTCATAGCAATGGCATAGTTTCCAATTGCAACACCTGCTATTTTGGGCTGAGGAATTATGGATAACAATGAAACCTGCAAGAAATCACATGAGGGTGATAAACTTGAGATTGGCGGGAGAGAAGATGAAGCTTTTTATAACACTGAACTAGAAGAAGGTGAGCTCAGGGAGGATGGACCATCTGGATTGAAAAGCCTTGTTCACAAGGATAAGGTTGCAAGTGTTGTAAAGCTGAGTTTATCTGCCCAAGTGGCAGTTAAAAAAGGGCAGGTCAATACAAGGCAATCAACTTCCCCTGAAAGAGGTTCCCATCAAGGATTCATTGCAAACACTACTGCTATGCAGTCCAAAAGTAATTCAACAAGGGATCAACCTGTTAATGTGGGCCAGTCAACTTCTCATAGACTATATACTAAGAAACACCGTCAGAGTTATTCTCCCTCTTTCCATATTAGGTCAAAAGAAAGGCATGTGCAAAGGACACAAAACTGTTTTAGTTACCATGATTATCACCGTGTCCTGAAAAAGATTGAGGAAGTTTGTGCAGAAAGGCTCAATAAACTATTCTTATATCAGAATAAAGATCGCAAGGAATTCAATATTTTACTAAAGAAACAGGAGTTCAAATTCTTCAAAGAACATATTTGCTCTTATAGAGTCAATTATGAGCGTGTCATACCAACAGCAAGATATCACAGAACAAAACTACCGAAGCCATCTTTCTGCATTTTACGTAGGTTTTTCCGTAAATATATGCAGTCTCAGCTTATTAAATTTGTGAAACGACAAATAAATGATAGAAACAAAGAGAAGAGAATAAAAGAACGGTGGATATTCGAGGCTACAGCTGGCTACCTTAAGAAATGTTTTGATGAAACTTCCTTGACTTATTCTGGATTTGAGAGGGAAAAATCAAATTGGCATGTGCATGCCTATTCTGAAGGTGAACAACAGCTCAAATTTTTGGACATGCAATCACTAACTGCTGAAATTGAAGCAATTGCTTCCAGTAGAGAGCTTGAGGAAAGCAATGCAAATAAGGAAAATGATATGTTTCAGCCAGAGCCAGTTATAGAAAACTTGCAATCACCACTAGAAACAAGCGGAGGCGCAGAGCATGGTTTATCTGTTGATGCACCACACGAAACTGCTATTGTAGATAGTGTATCTTCTCAGCCTAACTATGCACCCACTATGGATTTCAGTGAAAAAATTAGGACACAAGCTGCCTTCTCGTCGCCACCACAAAATGAGGGGGAAAATGTAGAAAGATCCTGTTCTCGGTTTGTCACTGATGAAGCATCGGTACTTGATAGGAGAGCTGATTCAGAAAATGCTCCTCCAGCCTTCAGAGAGGAGCGAAGCACAAGTCCTGGTGATAATGCATTGGAAGGCTCTTGTTCTAGATCCCAGAGCCCACCTGGGTCTGACTCTAATATTCATGAAACATCATTGCTTCATGAGGTATTTTAGCTCATATTCATTTTTATTAATGTATTAAAAATCAAAATTAAGTGTTGAGTTGATTTTCTGGGCTTAGACGATTCGTTCATTAAGATGGAAAATATGTGGGCAAGAGCTTAACCTTTTGCTTTGCATGCATACATTTTGTTTTGATTATAGCTTGATTGAGAAAGCATAGTCATGTGTCCATTATAGTTTGATTGACAAGTCATGCTTACAAAGCTGATTTCGGGTCCTGTGTTAAGAAGCCAACTATCAGGAAAGACCTCAATGCTAGTTTGATTCTTTCCCCTAAATGGTATTGCGGTGAAGAAACAAATCATTAGTAGGGTCTGATCGTTACAGTCATCATTGCAAATAAACTTTTCCAGCTTAATACCAATGAAAGACCATTATATAACATTCTTGGACATAATTTCTCTGCAGGAACCTCAAGCGGAAAGGCTGCCTTCAGTTAATGTAAATCAAAGGGAACAAGCTGATATAGCAGGTAGTAAGGAAGTATCCAGTGATGATACCCCTTCCTTTGGCCAAGTCACTGAACAACAAAACACCATTGCAACTTCATCAACTTTAGTTCAACCGTCAACACAACTGCAACTTTATGATTCAACTTGTCCAAATGCTGCTCATCTGTATCAACCATCTGTTGTGAATACTTGTTCCATAAACACTGGGTTAGACAGGCATGGGGCATTAAATGCTCAGCGACAATCAGCCAGCCAGACAATGACAAGCTCCATGGTTGAGCATATACCTGAGAGTGGGCTCCAGTCAGGTTCAGTTACCAATGAGTTTAGTCAACTACTTATGTCATTTAGCAATCCCACCTCTTCTTCTGCCCAAGTTACTGAGCAGCAAATTGCCTCTAATTCATTCTCATCCACTCAACATGTAAGACAACAATATGGTGACCATACATGTCAAACTTCTGCTCATCAGTATCAACCATCTATGTCGAATAACTATTCAGAACAAGCTAGGTTAAACAGCCCTAGGGCATCAAATGTTCAGCAACAGACAACAACAAGATCCACTTCTGGACAATACATGCCTGAAAGTCTTATTCAATCAGATCCATTAACAATTGAAATGAGTCAACTGCGTAAGTTGCAAGATCTGATCACCAAGAGGCATCTATCTGAGGTTACTTTCTTAAACTCCTATATTTTTTCCCCTTATTTCTCCCGTGCTCTCAACTCTCAAATGGCACATTGACATTTCACTCTTGTGGTGTTATCATCTAATTAATGTCTCTGCTTGGATTTGCTTAGCGGGAAAAAATTATCTCGGACTGCAAAATGGAGATAGCTGAATGCAAAAGGAAGTTTGACGAGAAGTTCCATAATTTAGAGATGGAAGCACTGCACAAAAAGAAGGATATTGAGATACTTCAAGACAAAATATGTAAGCAACAGATATTAGCAAAGACATTCCAGTTTGTACATAAGGTCTCTACTGGAGTTGCTTCATGCAATCAGAGAGGTACACATTATTTATATTAGCCTTTTCTGAACATAACAGAATAGTGTGCATACTATTTTGCATGAATTGGGGCCTTAAGGACCTGATTGGTTTGCTGAACCAGCCTAGCCTGGCTCGTATCAGCGAACCAGGCCCTCGTCGGCCAGGTTCTGAAGATACACAGGCACTTGATTGGTTAGTTTTTTGCATGTGATCAAGATATGCAGGGAAATTGATTGGTTGGGCTGCTCAGCACATTTTCTTGCACCACTCCTCTCTCATGCGTACAACCAGCCTGCTCACCTCAGCCTGGCTCGGGAGAAACAAGCTTTTCCTGCATATCTGCCGAGCTTGGCTTGCGGTTCCCTTTTGCATGTGACGGGCCAGGCCCGCTGCCCAGGCCAGGCAACCGATCGCTCGACCCTTGCATCCGGTCAGCCAGGCTGCGCCTCATGCAACCAATCAATCAGACCCTAATCTGCTCTGGTAGTACATGTCTTCAGAGATTGCATCCTCGCAGTTACACCATCCACGAATAGCATATAATTCTGATTTGTCAGTCACATCTTTTTATAATCAAGTCTTAACCATGGGATTCTATTGAGGAATGCGATCAAGTGTATTTCTACACTAAGATTTATTGTTATGATCGGTAATGATGGATGCTTGTAAGTTAGAGGAAGCATATAATTGGTTTGGTGGCAACCCTGTATCTCGGTAAATCAAATCTGGCTACTGCCACCGCATATTGGTAGAGTTAGGGATCTGTTATCCTCTAATGTGAGCAATGCATATTAGGGATGTTGTGCTGTTTATGTTTAGTTTTGCTAATGATTATAGGGCTATCATTTAATAAAGTAATTTAGTGATACTTAAGATTTCAAGCTGTTTTGCTTATGAACTATGGGAAATCCAGAACTTGTACTGTTTAAAATCTTTGTTCTACAATTCGATGTTCGCAGCAGGGGTAGATAAAAACATCTGATTCTGTTCAGTGGCATATAAATACTTTCTGTAAACCACGTCTTGTGCTTGGCTGGATATTGGACGAACAAAACATTGTCGACCTGAATTTGGAGTCAATATTCAGCACCTCCAATTGCTTGAATTTGTTGCTGAACTGCTTTAGCCACTCTAAATGCCCCTCCATACCACTATGTTTCTTTATCAAATCAAAAGAATAGAAAAGAAATTTGCACCTTCTTTTGACAGTGTGGTTCTTCAAAAAAAAAAAAGTTTAATCATGTTGAGGGAGGGGGAGGGGTCTCAATTTATAGTCACACCTTCATGGCACTAGCGAAATACACCAGGAACCCACATGGAGCCAAAGGGTGTTGCTGAGATTCTGATCATTCTTTGGTATACTTTTTTTAATGTATTAAGCTTTCTTTAGAGCTATTACAAGATGTTTTGGTTGGAATATTCTTGATCATGAATAATTCTCAGAAAAATAATATTGTGAATCATATCTTCTTCTCACTGATTTTTCACGCATGCATCATATGACAATATCATGTTTCTCATCCTACTCTGGAAGTGCCTTGTTTCTCTTCAGTAGATTGTTTAACAGATCAATTTGGTATGCTCCTGTTGATGTGCTCTCCCTTTGTTTTAGGTGTACCCAGGAGAACCACGGGAGAGGCTAATCAGCCATCAGGGCAACAAGTTTCATGGTTTCCTTCATCAACAACAATGCACCAGCCACCGCAACCTTCTGCGCAACCATCCACAAGCAACATCCTTAGACAGCCTGTTATGACCACACCACAGGCTATAGCTAACACATTGGGCAGATGTGCCACTAACTCAACGCATGCTCCAAGTCATCGCATGGGTTCTGGAATTGCGTACAATTCACCTGCACCTCATCTCCGAAACTTTGTAAATCTGGTGCAACCTTCTCGTGGTGGTGCTACAAGCTTCGACAGGCAGCTGCAGCTATGATAGCATCCATCGTGCATGCAACCTGTCTGTCTACATGGACTTCTAGCGACTTCAGCTAGAAGTCGTGTTTCCTCTTGGATCTTGACCAGAGAGCAGTCTAACTGCGTAAAGTTTGTTCCCTGCCCATCAGACTGGCATGTCTGTTGATTCAGTACTTTTTTGTTTTCCATTAGTTGCTACCTTGATTAGTAGCTGCAACTCAGGACTGTTTCTGCTCAAACTGTGCATTGTAAAAGCACAATCTTGCAGCTGACCCTGGTTACCTGTTCTCTGGACTGGAGTTCAGTTTAACTTGTGCAACTAGAGATGTCTCATGTCTGTAAATGTACCTTAATAATGGTTCGGACTCAGAGAAGAAACATTGGGTTGAAATCCTTCAGAACGTTATCAGAAGTATCATCATCCCTTGTCGCCATGCTACAGAGTACAGACATCATCTTAGAAGCTGTGGCTGTCAATTATCGCAGACTGATCTACCTCCATTACTGTAAACTCGTTGAGAATGCATATCGCAAGAGTGGAAAAAAAGAGAATGAAAATGGTAGTAGTATCTGACAATCTGTTGTGCCATAAACTACACGAGCTCTGAAAGCACGAAATGGCCAAACCTACCTTCCAAAATTTTTGGCAATTCCGTTGCGCCAGTGAAGTTCTCTGCATAACAGATCCCTTCCAGAAACCGGACATTCTGAGAACTCTGAACAAACATCTCCCAGGGAGGGAGGCCAGGGGTCCTGAAAGCCCGTCTCCGTCTCTATCTGGCATGCTATGAATGTCTTTTCCCATCATTGGTCGTCGGTCCCGCGCCCACAAGGCACGACATGCCAATACAGGCATGGAATGGTATCCGTCTGCTTCGGATCGCGGTCTTGTACGGGCACGTCGCCGTTCGAGAGCCAAAGCTTATTCATCTGCCATAGATCCAAAACCCTTCTATTAATTGCCGCTGCACCGTCACTACCCGGAGCCACTCCACTACACCAGCGCGTGCAGCGAGCAGTTCGGTGATTTTTTTTAATAAAGGATTACAAAATCCGGCCTATTACCCGGAAAAAAAAACAAAATCCGGCATCTACATCAGAGATGTATACAACCAATTATTACAAAGCGTTTTTAGAAAAAGACACTGAACCAAAGTCTTAAAAGATGGAAAGACTAAAGCAAACGAGCAACATGCTTCCACCTCTTATTTGAGATCTCTAAAGCAATAATCTCTAATTTCTTGCTCATCAGAGTGAGGGTGCCCTTGGCTTGGTCGTCACGCTGTAAGTGGGCCCAAGAGCATAGCCAGTATGCTCCTCTGAAAATAACCTGCATAGTAGAGGTAGTTTTCAATTTCTTAAAAATTACATCATTCCGGCAAAGTCAGATAGCCCAGCATAACGCAGTTGTACCAACCCAGATTAGACCTTTTATATTTTTATGTTGGTTGTTCAGCCATGTACCAAACATATGGTCTATAGATCCAGGTTGGTTCAGATTAGTAGCAAAAAAAAAAGACTATCCTCCAAATTGTTTTAGCAAAGGAGCAGTCAAGGAAGAGGTGTTGAATATTCTCATTCCTGTTGCAACTAATACATTGCTGACTTCCTTTCCAATTTTTCCCAGCCAGGTTGTCTTTGGTTAGAACAACCCCCTTTGTAGGAACCAAAGAAAGATTTTTATTTTCAGGGTAATTTTCATCTTCCAGATCCTTCCATGACGAAAAGGTAGATGTGTATCAATAAGATGGCGATACAGTGACCGGACAGAAAAAACTAAGCCGGTGGAGGTAAGACGCCCCACGGTTTTCATTAAGAAGAAGAAACCTTCTACCGGCTTAGAAAACCCCCGAACCCCGATTTCACCGGCGAGGGGTTTTTTAAAAAATCAACCCCATAATTCGCTCCAACGAGAGCTCCACTAGCCAACTAGGACTAGAGGGCTTTGGTACAGTGACCAGACAGTATATAATCCGGATTTGGTTAGGCTCCATTAAAATAATCAGAACCTTCCACCAGTTGGACATGTGAGATCCTTGCTACTAAATTAAGCCATTCTCTAAGGTTGTTGTCCACCAAAACCCTTCAGAAAGAGAGCAGAGCAGTTCAGTGGTCTGGGTAGATAAGGCATGCAGGTAGCTGAACCTGATCAGGTTCTGCTCCAGACTCCAGACGTCGTCACGAGGGCCGGCGATTACAAACGTGTTGATGTTGAAAGTGGGGCCCTTGACCATCTCACATCGTGTATTTCCACGCCACTTCACGACGGGCAGGGGCAGCCGATGGCGACTGGGTTGGTGGTGGAATGGTGTCCATCAACGCAGTGAGGGCGTGTTTGATTTGGGCCAAAATCAATCAGTCAGCCAGCGCTCCCAGGTGCGAGACCGTGTTTGATTTCCCCGAGCCCCACTTGCGAGCCGGGCCCACGGGATGCAAAAATCACTCTCTCTCTCCGGCTCCCGTCCGACGCCCCCTCTCTCGTTTTTCCGCAGCCGGGCCCGTTCGACGCTTGTGTTGGTCTTCGGTTACCTCCTCCACACTCACCTCCATCTTTCCTTCCTCCACCTCCGCGGGCGGTGGTGGGCGCCGCGCCGCCGGGTGGTGCTTTGTACGCGCGGCCGGTGAGCCGGGTGTTCCGCGCGCGCGCGGCGGCGGCGGCGCGGGCGCCGCCGCGCCTCCTCATGCTCCCCGGCGGCGGCGGCGGCGGGTTCTCACCCTCCACGCGCGGCGGCGGCGGGGGGACGACTCCTTCGCGTCCTTCACCACCTACGACAACTACTACCACGCCTTCTCCCGCATGCGCGGCCTCGACGAGTCCGCCATCAAGTCGCTCCCCTCGGCGCGCATGCCTCGCCGCCGTCGCCGCGGCGCGCGGGGCTCGGGGGCCTCCCCGCGAGTGCGCCGTGTGCCTCGCTCGACTCGCCGACGGCGACGAGCTCCGCGCGCGCGCGCCCCGTGCGCGCACGCGTTCCACGCCGACCGCATCGACGTCGGCTCCGCGCGCGCACGCGTCCCCGCCCGCTCGCCGCGCCGCCGTCGCGCTCCCGCCGCCCGTGCCGTCCCCGCTCCACGCGCGGGGCGCGGCGGGTCCGGCCCGGCCTCGACGACCTCCTCTTCCACCCGGTCCCGCCGCTCCCTCCCGACGGCGGAGCGACGGGCGCCGCGGGCACCGCCCATGAGATCGCACCCGCCGGCCGGGACCGGCGGCCACTCGGCGCCGCGCGCCGGGGACTTCCTCGCTCAAGCGCTCCCTACTCCTTCGGCCGAGCGCGACCTCGCCGTGGAGGCCGCGTCCACGGCGTCCCCGACCCGGCGCTTCCGCATCTCCCGCGCGGGCGCCACCTCGGGATGTGAGGAGAGTGGGGCCGGCGTCGGATCCGGCGCCGCCGAGGCCGCCACGCCGCGCGCGCGGCCGGGGCGGAGCCGGGGAGGGTGGCGGCTTCGCGCGCGCGCGCGCGTGGGCCGGACGAGACATGTGTGAGGAGCGACGGCCATGGTGCGAGGAGGAGGAGCAACGACCATGGGCCATGGTGCGCGGGGTGCTTGATGAAATGCCAAAGAGAAAGTAGTGGGGTAAGGTCACCATAATACGGATGCAAGGTCATCCTATTCAAGCATGACTCAAATCAAACACAATCCTTATGTGACTTGGCTCATTAGAGCCATGTGAATCAAACAAGAGGTGTTGCCCAAGAGAACACGGCCAAGGCTGGCCACAGCCCGAGCCCGCCGGCCGAGCCGTCCAGGGGCAAGAAATCAAACACGCCCCGAATGAATACACTGGGCCTGGCCGGAGCCCTGGACACTCTATACTGCACTGCAGGGGCAGGATCCACAGCCACAGGTGCCTTTGCAAAAGGATGCCGGATCGGAAGGATTCGTTATCCCGATCGGCGAATCTCCTCTTAATTACGGACGGCGTCCGCCGAGACTTCTTCACACTTGGCAGCAGCGGTCATCTCAGCCTAGTTGCGCTTTTACGACCCAGCTTAGTCAAACCGACTCCAGCAGTTCGCCGATGTGCATCTGCAAAACTAGCCTTGTGCAGAAAGGAGAGAGAATCGAACTTGCCCCAAGCAAAGCGGTGGTTCCAGCAGCTTCGTGCATCTCCTCGCGCATCCACCTAGCGGTTGGTTCCCGCGACCGCAAGGAGGGGGAGAGAGGGGGGCCGCGGGCGTGAAGTAGAGACGGAGCCGCGCCCGGGGAGGAGCCCCTGCTCGATCCGCGCCAAGCCCCTGCTCGATCCGGCCGCCGGTGCTCGATCCAAAGACGAGGAGGCCGTGACTGCGACGGCCGGGAAGTGGAATTAGAGGCCGGCCCGTGCTCCATGGAGGTCGCTGATCCTCACCGCCGTAGATCGAGGTCGGTCGCTGGCCGGAGCGGAGCAGGACTGAGCGGGAGGATCGCCGGTGGGTGTCGGCGTGGGCAGAGGCGTGGCTCGCGGTAGCTCCGCCGTCAAGGTTCTCCCCCGTCGGGGCACTCCGCCGCCGCGGCTCGCCACCGACCCACGCCCCACGGAAGGAGGAGGTTGCCGGTGCCACGGATGCGCGCCGCTCGCTTGAGATCGGAGGAGCCCGCCGCCGACGAGGGAGGGGGAGCATCGGCGGAGGAGGTCGAGCCGCCTCCATTGAGCTCGCGTGCGCCTTGGCTCCCCCGTCCGCCGCGCCGTGGTTCCCGGAGGTCGCGCCGCCCGGATCTACGCCGCCGGTGGACGCGGAAGGAGGAAGTGGCGCGAGCCGCCGTCCGCCGTCGGGGAGGCGGCTCGCAGGGCTCCCTCCGCTGCTTCCTCCGCGCCCCGAGGAGGTCGAGATGGAGCCGCGCCGGCGGCCTCCTCCCCGGTGTGGGTGAGGGCGAGGGAAGGAGGGAGAGGCGGAGGCAGGCAGAGGTGAGGGAGGAGGAGGGCGACGGAGGGAGGCAGAGGGAGGTGAGAGATGGTGGTTGCTTTGAGCGAAGGAGAGAGAAACACCCATATATTCCAGGAATGGGCGACGGAGGAGCAGGATTTTCATTTTGCAAATTGTGATGCAGCTACTGCTGGAGTTTGAACAGTAGCCGCCCCTTCTTCAAAATGAAGATGCAGAATGCTTTGAAAAAAAACTAAGCCGGTGGGGGTAAGACCGCCCCACGGTTTTCATTAAGAAGAAGAAACCTTCTCCCGGCTTAGAAAACCCCCGAACCCCGGTTTCACCCGCGAGGGAGTTTTTTTTAAAATCAATCTCATAATTCGCTCCAACGAGTAATCGAACCTGGGTGGTTGCGACCATACCTCAGCTCCACTAGCCAATTAGGACCAAAGGGCTTTGGTGATGCAGAACGCTTTGCACATGCCGCTGGAGTGAGTCTTACGTCTCTTTACGACCCAGCTCCATCCTCAACGCAAACGCTCACGCGTAAATCCAGAGCCAAGTTTTAATAATCCCTGCACGTGACAAGTTTTTCTCTCACCAGATCAATCATACTTGGAATACAACTGCAACCACATCTTCTCACACAGTCTTCCAGCGCCTGCGTGCGTGTACGACTACTGACGCTGCCATGCAGATGCAGGGGGGGTCCCTGAATTCTGTTGCTCCGGTCTGTTCGTCGTCTTCAATTTGCCTTCACTTTCATGAGCGCTCGGCTCCATCTGAAAGCGATGCGCAGGCTGCTCGACGCCCTCGTTCCACTGATCATTGTACGTGTTTTGCCATCTTTATTTGGTTGCACGCAAACTCTGTACCAAAGGGGTTTCTGCTTCTCTGCAACTTGATGGTACTTCAGAGAGTTCGTTCCGCACCAACTACCGTTCTCCAGCTACTCTTTTTTTCCCTTTTATGTAATGCAACCAGTCGCTGAACAATTTCCTTTACGACAGATGATAGCCAAGAAACTGAAGACAATTGAGATGAGACCATGGATAAGTTTGTTTCATTTTTCTAGACCAACTAGCTTAGTAGGGTTCAATGGGCCACATCATCAAGGGGTCTTGGTCAGACTTCGTTTCTTGCTCAAAATTATAAGCAATCAAACTTGAAGTTAGCAGGAATTTTTTAAAGGGTCTGTTCAATTCAACGCAGATGGGTTCAAGACTCCTTGTGCAATTGTTCTTGTGACCCAATCTGAATTTTTTGGTGAGCATGTACGCACACGCGCGCACGGTTGGGACTTGAGACGACGGACAATGTGTGTTGGCTGGTTATGTACTCCTCTCTATCCAACAGTTCAGCGATAGCAATCTGATCGAACTTTAGGTCAACCAGACACCCCTTTCTCACCAACCTTACCAGAGGGACAGTAGATATGATACAAATAAGAGAGGCGCATCACAGCTAAGTGGGCTCCTGATGCATAGATCAACGCCAGTTCTTGTTTGGTGGATGAAAGGAACACATGCCTCCTCAAGTGCTCAGCCATCTGAATTCTGAATAAACAATCAGGCAATCAGCAGCTAGCACTGTGATCACACAGATGGGATTTACAGTCTCTCGGTCGTCTGTAATTTGTCATGACCGCAACCTGACGCAGAAACTTATCTGCCCCGTACTCTCTGTGAAAGAGGTCTTTTACGGTACATAATACTACCCAACGGTAGTGGTGATGTTGTTGATGGTGTGGTGTTGATGTTGATGGGGCCATGGGGGGTTGTCATCATCCTTGCGGCGAAGTCAAAGGCTTAATGGTCCATGTTACCAGCACGATTGCTAGTTAATAGTTCATATGGCGAGGGCACATGGATGATGTATGGTGTCCGGTGTGCCAAACATTTATAGCCTTATAGGAACATATGCATGATACTCATGAGTAACCACCACTTTGTCCTTTATATGCACATCTCTATATCACAATTCACAAGAAGGGCCTGTTTGAAAATGGAGGATTTCTCTCCTCCCTCATTTCAAACGACGATTCAATGGTAAATAGCAACATCTCATAATACAATTTGCGCAGATCTCATAAAAATATCTTCTCATATAAAAAATTATGTTATTGCTATTTATGTACCAATATTAATAGTTCTGTTCTTTTTAAAAAGAAAAAACAGTTAGAATGATTGCGTATTAATATCGCTGCACTCTGCTGTCTGTTCAAATTACCAACAGATTGGTCCTAGTAATTCTAAAAAAAAACAGATTGGTCCTAGTAAACTTAGTTCCGGTGACAATATTCTCATTATACAATTTGCACATATCTCATTAAAATATCTTCTCGCATAATTTAAAATCTGTTATTGCTATTTTATGTACCGATATAATAGTTACGGTCTTTTTTATAAAAGGAAAAATAAAAACAGTTAGGATGATTGAATACTAACATCACTGCACTCTGCTGTCTGTTTACATTACCAACAATACAATGGTTAATTCCATAGACATATTCACATCCTGTCAGATCTGACATATTCACATCTCGCACAAGGTTGGTAGTGTTTATGCCACTTCTTTGCCGGCTCATATGATTGAACTGACATTTTTTTTAGTCGAAACGTAAACAAAAGCGCACGTACATTTTGTATCGCCCTGATTGGACAGTACAATCCATAATTGCTGTACCAGTCTTCTTTCCTTTGGATTAGGAAAAGTTTATTCCATTTCATTTTCAATCAGACAAAAATACTGTTGAGCGACGGTTGGTCGGGAGGTGGATCATGGTCATGGATCCACAATTACAATTTACACATGCTTCTCTTAGTTGACCTGAAAATAATGGAAATGCACATGCTTCTCTTCAGTCTGCACCGGTTCCAGAGTTTCAAGAACATCAACAGGTGGTTGTCTTACCGTCCTGCATCAAAGCATTAGCTGTCTTTTAGCGTATGGCTTCTCTGCGCCTTCCATCAATTAGCAACCAATCTGCAGAGAGAATCAGAGAATCAGTTTAAAAGTCCAATTACTTTGTCTGTTGCACATGATTTAAGTACTAGCATTTGCCTTACCCGTTGAAGCCTCGAACGAATCAGTTTGTAGCTAGTCAGAGCATCATTATGTTACTCAAGCCCAGCTGGAAGTGTCTACGTGAAGCAAAACCCAGCACCCCGGTCAGCAGAAAGGGGCAAAGAGCTATGCTGATGCTAGCTAAGGCGACACTGATCACCAAGCGCTATATACTGATCACTACGCGTCTACGCGAGGAAAAGTTGCTGGGGGTTTGGTAGGCTCTGTAGTTTACAGTTTGTGTTGCTATCTGGGTGTTTCTTGCAGAGTAGAGTGGATTTCGTGGTCCGAGTTGAACGAATTTGGCTGGCGAACACGTAGGACTAATTCACTGATTCACTCCCCAATGTTTATCAAATTCGCTCGAGATGGCACCTCGCATTCGCTTCGCCGTCGAGGTAGGTAAGGGGGAAGGTGTCGAGCTGTGTGAGGTAGAAGCGCCTCTCAGCTGTGCTAGTTTTCTGCGATATGGTTTTTAGTTTCAGAAAGCTACTTGTTCTGGCCACTGCAACAACAGACAGACCGGGACAATGGAACTACTATACATCAGAAAAAGTGCCATTGCTGTCCAAATCGTCTTTGTTTAGACGGCTGTTTATTAGCCTGTTTATTTATTTGTATAAGTGCCGTTAAATGGTTGTTTCATTTGTTCATTTAAGTGGCCGTTTAGCCCAACACTAGTCGATCAACCCGTGCCCCCACACGGGTTAGTTAGAAATAGTTTATTATTATTATTATTATTATTATTATTATTATTATTATTATTATTATTATTATTATTATTATTATTATTATTATTATTATTATTATTATTATTATTATTATAAAATTATTATTATTATTATTATTATTATTATTATTATTATTATTATCATTATCATCATCATCATCATCATCTCAAACTCTCATTCATCTATTACATATTCTAATCATCGCCATAGGTTTAGTTAGTAAGAGTTTTTGCACTTATCATAGCACCTCTATATGTGTTGGATTTCTATTTAATTGAACACTTTAGCTTAAGCTATGGACAACATAAAAATTGGCAATATGTCTCTCATTCATGAATATATGAGCATATGGCGACACAAGTATTTTTTATATAAACAAAAACACAAATAATATATTAATAATTATAGAAAATAGTAATTCAAAATTTAATATTGATGCACTTTAAGATTTTATTATAATTGTATGATTATTTAAATTCTAATTTAGGGTTACTTTAAATGTAATAAGCACATAAGTGGAAAATTTAGGGGGTTATTTGATATTATTTTTATAGTAGCATGGATAGGTAATTTACATGAAAATTAAGGGTTAATTTATATTATCTTTAATAAAGGTATGTGAGGGTAATTCAGATACATGTTTAGGGGTTACTTTGGTCTATTTTTATAATGTCAGAGGTGGGTAAGTTATTAGAAATATATCATATCCAATGGCTATTATGATTAGAGGTGTTGAATTGATGACCGGATGTTTCTAATTTTTATAAGAATTTATATGATTTCCCTATTTTTTAGACTGTCCACCTAGGATCTTATGTGATATCACTAGAGGGCCTCAAAGGAGCCTTGAATTAGTAATTTTTGTGAGAATTATAAGATTTCTCTATTTTCTAGAACTGTCCACCTAGTATCCTAGGTGACATCACGTGAAGACTTAAAAAGAACCTCCGATTAGTAATAGTATAAGATTTGGCAAAACAATGGATGGTTGCTTGTTTATTTTAAGCATTTCCAGGCTCTTGCTAGAGGCAGAAGACGATCGAGACAAGTGGCCCGGACGGAAGACGGTGGGAGTAGTAGGCGCACCGAAACGTCACGTTTGGGCAGCGTTTGAATGGATCTTGGCCAGAAACCTTAGATGTCTTAGGCCTTTTTGAGATTTTTTTATATATCTTTCTTTCGGTGATTTTTCAAAAATATACGACGAATCTCAACATTAGCAAAAATAGCCTCGAACCGCCACCGTAAATGGTGAAACGATGGTTGCTACAATAACCCCGTGCTAGGTACTGTAGCGGTTCCTACCGCCGTTCTCGGTGGCGGCAGGGATAGTTTTTTTAAAAAAATCATAACTTTTTGGTATGAACTCGGATAGAGATGAAATTTATAGAAAATTGTAGCTTTTGACGATATCTGCAACTTTGTTGTTCAAACTTTTTTCATTTGAAGTCATCTTCGGACTTAAAAAATTGATATACGGTCCATATCTTAGTTTACGGTACCCAGATTTGGATGGTATATCGTTTTTAATCCAAAGATGACTTTAAATGAAAAACGTTTGAACTACAAAGTTGTAGATATCGTCGAAAGCTACAATTTCATATAAATTTCATCTCCATCCGAGTTCATACCAAAAAGTTATGATTTTTTTAAAAAAGAAATTATCCCTGTCGCCACCGGGAACGACAGTACCCCGTGTGGGGTTACTGTAGCAACCGCCGTTTCACGTGGCGATAGGGCTCCCTACCGCCATTTACGGTGGCGGTTTGAGGCTATTTTTGCCAATCTTGAGATCCGTTGTATATTTTTGAAAAATTGCCGAAAGAAAATTATATTTTTAAAAAATCCCTTTTTGAGAACTGCTGTAATTGTACCGCGAGGGGGTGTTCACCGGGACCTTTAGCTTGAATGTTAGGGTGTGCACGAGAATCTCCTTTTCTTCCTGAACTTTTTCGTGTCTGCAAGACTGTAATTTCCGTTATCTTGGTAATGGAAATGGGGAGCCTCGATTAAAGAAAACTATGTTTCTTCTGCAATGTCAAAGTAGATAGATTGCAACATCAGTGCACCACTAATACAAAATTGATAAGACATGTCAGCTACGAATTTAACAGCAACCTAATTGAAACATAATTTCATGTTCAAAGAAAGAAATATAAATTCATGAGAAGCTGAGAGAAATGTGCCATCATTTTAGTATCCCAGTGACTAAAATGATTAGCAGTGCATAACAGGGCAGGACGTCATTTTCCCGGTCAAGTTGCCGGTATTTATTACAACCCACTTGTTTAAGCATGGGACCTTTTGCCACTCTTGCAAGTTAACAATAATAATATCCACTGCCATATAGAAAGAACTTTTGCAAAATTTCTCAATGATTTTGTTTTTTGAAAAGTGCCATCCTACTTCCCCTGAATTAGCAGGAAAAAAATGGGGCTCCTCTGAATATATATATAGCCTAGTAAAGATCAATCACAGAAACCATGAGACATCTTAGGAACCGATCAACCGCAGAAAGATGAGACATTATAGAATTATGTATATTATATATAGGAGCAAAATATTCTATTTAGGCTATTTAGACAGTACGTAGATGGTTCACGCTTCCCCAGATACAACGCTGTCCGCCAAGGCAAGCACATCGCCGCCGGTGGCAGAGCAGCTACACAAAAAAAAAGAAGAAGAAGAATGCCACACACGCACACTATTAATTAAGCTGTTTGGTTTGCCGGACCAGTCCGTCCGGTCCGGGTCGGCGTGGCTCCGGACGACGTCGTCCGATGCTAGCTCTTTGGACGGACGAGCTGGTTTACGCGCAGTTTTTAACTTTTTATTGTTTTCTTTCTCTCTCCTCCCTCTTCACCTCCTCCGGTGCATGGGTGTGATGACGGCGCCACCTGGCGTCCTTAGTTGATGGGCAGGGGCTTGCCGTCCCACTCCTTGAGGCACTCGAGCATGGGGTCGATGAGCTTGCCCTGGCTGATGCCGATGAACACCTTGTTGCACTCCTCGCCGGGGGACTTGAGCTTCTCGCCGGTCAGGAACACGCAGCCGAGCTCCTCGCGGACGAAGCGGTAGAGCGGGAAGGACCGGCTGCCCTTGATCCTGTTCTCCACGGCGGCGTTCCCCTCGGCGACGGCGACGCGGGCGGCCTCCACCTCCCGGGGCAGCACCGCGCGCAGCTCCTCCTCGAACTTGGTGATCTTGGAGAACATGGAGGCCTCGTCGCCGCTGCTGAAGGCGTGGTCCACCAGCACGGCGCGCAGCTTCTGCATCAGCGGGAGGCTGGCGCTGGCCGCGTCCTCGGCGTAGGTGAACACCCCCTCGCGGTCGATGGCGCTGATCAGGTCCTTCTCGCTGAAGCGCGCGCTGGAGAGGTCGCCGGTGGGGTTCATGGTCAGCACCTTCTTGGCCACCTGGGTCACCGTGTTCTTCACGGAGGTCTTGATGTTCTCCTCGAGGTGGCGCAGGTCCACGGCCTGGCAGAGCGCCACCAGGTAGGTGGAGGACATGAGCTTGAGGATGTCGATGGCCTCGGCGGTCTTCCTGGCCGACACGAGGCCCAGGGAGTTCACGTCCTGGTTGTGCTGCTCCGCGCTCTGGACGTGGTTGGTGATGGGGTTGCCGAGGTACTGGAGCTCAGAGCAGTAGGAGGCCATGGCGATCTCGGTACCCTTGAAGCCGTAATCAAGGCTGGGGTTGCGGCTGCCGGCCAGGTTGGAGGTGAGGCCGTTGTTGTAGAACTCGTTCACGAGCTCGGAGAACTGCGCGAACATGAGCTTGCCGATGTTGGCGATGGCGAGGCGGGCGTTGTCCATGGACACGCCGATGGGGGTGCCCTGGAAGTTGCCCCCGTGGAGCGCCTTGCCACGGTGGACGTCGATGACAGGGTTGTCGTTGACCGAGTTGACCTCGCGCTCGATGGACTTGGTGGCAGCGCGGAGGACCTCGATCTGCGGGCCGAGCCACTGCGGCGACGTGCGGAGCGCGTACCTGTCCTGCTTGGGCTTGAGCAGCGGGTCCAGCTCGTTGACCTTCTTGGCGTGCTTCATGAACTCGCTGCCCTCGAGGATGTGCTCCATGATGGCGGCGGCCTCGATGGAGCCCGGGTGATGCTTGAGCTTGTGGGTGAGGTGGTCGGTGTATTCGGGCTTGCCGTTCATGACCTCGCAGAACACGGCGGACATGACCTCGGAGAGGACGGCGAGGACGTTGGCGTCGTACATGACGGTGGCGGCGAGCGCGGAGCCGACGGAGGTGCCGTTGACGATGGCGAGTCCCTCCTTGGGGTTGAGCTTGAAGAAGCCGCCCTCGATGCCCGCGACCTTGAACGCCTCGGCGGCGTCCACCTTCCTGCCGTCGGCGGTGACGGCCTGCGCGTTGGGGCGGCCCGTGATGAGGCCAGCGATGTAGGAGAGCGGGACGAGGTCGCCCGACGCGGTGATGGTGCCCCGGAGCGGCAGGCACGGGCTGACCCCGGAGTTGAGCAGCTTGGTGATGGCCTCGAGGATCTCGAAGCGGATGCCAGAGTAGCCCTGGAGGAGGGTGTTGATGCGCACCAGCATCGCCGCGCGGGTGACCTCGGACGGCAGCGTGTGGCCGTCGCTGCCGGTGCCGAAGATGCCGGCGTTGAGATGCCTGCAGGGGGGACCGGAGCGCACATGGTCAGTTCAGTCGTCGTCTCAGATTCGCGCTCGCAGAACCGATCGCGATCGCGACAAAAAAAAAAAGTGTCCGTTCTAGTGATCAAGTTCGTCACCGTCGCCGATGTGCATACTGTACTACACAAGATGATCTGTGAAATGTCGTTACAGTATTCTCTAACTGTCCATGGGCTGAGAAAAGAAAACTCACCCAAAATTCTGACTTTCCCTCCAAATTTGCTCCCACATCCTACAGAAGAAAAAAAAAGACCCTGCCGGGAAATTCCAATCTACCCGCAACGTGTCCTATATCCCATGCATTTCCATGTCATGCCATCCGGCAGGGCAGAGCCGTGGCTGCCGGTCACGGCGGGCGCATGTGAGCAGCGTGCTTTTGTGTTGGGTTCCATCTGTCCGGGTGAGTGCAGGGCACGTAAGGCCCGCGCACAGTTGGGAAGAGTGGGTGTCCCTGTGGCACCCGCATCTCGCACCCAACCAGTTGTGATTTGTCCAGCAGATCTGGAAATCCTTCGTCACCTGTTTAATTTTGTCTTGATGAAGACTATCCTTTAGAATCTACCGTGAGGTGCTGATGATCTGTTACCACTACAGAGACTGCAGAGGACACTGCTACTTCAGTGCTGCACTGCATGGAGGTCATGGGCTGATGAGTGGATGAGCGTGCATTGATTTGCTCCCACTTTTGCATGGATGGCTCATGGCTCGCAGCACATGAGGAGGAGAAGAAAACATAAAAGCACCGTTACTTGCAAAAAGAAACTTTGCATGGATGGCTGCAGGCTCGCAGCACATGAATAAGAAGAAAACAGATAATCACCGTTACTTGCAAAAAGAAAACAAAAAAAAAGAAAAGAATCCTAGTACTTTAGCAGGTGTGTAGGCCCCTGGCAGAGTCAGTGGCCGTTCGTGAGTCGTAATCGTAGCTGCTGCCAGTCCCAGTCCCAGCGTGGAGGGTTACCAACAGATCTGATCTACTCCAGCTAGCCAGCCATGATCGATCGAGTTAAATAATCGGACATGGTGATACCTGTCTGATTCAGGTGCACAGCAAAAACGAAACCACGGGCCGGAGCGAGCTTTGTTCGTCGGTTTACCTGAGCAGCTCGACCTGGAGGGCGGGCCCGTCCTTGGTGCGGCGGTGTGAGGTGCCACCGAACCCGGTGGTGACGCCGTAGATGTCGCCGCCGTGGGCGATGCAGTCGAGGATCCACTCGCTACTGGCCTTGACGCGGGATCGGGCCTCCTCGTCGAGCTCGACGGCGACGCCGGACGCGTCCTTGGCCGCGGCCACGGCGGCCACCTGGCCGACGCGGAGTGTGGAGCCCTCGATCTTCACCACGGGCTGCCTGGCCTGCGCCACCATCCGCTTCACCTCGTCCAGGTGGCTCCCGGCCAGCTCCGCTGCCGCCGCGCCCCAGTTGAGCGGGTCGCTCTCCACGATCGCGCCGTTGCCCGCCATTGCTAGCTAGCTACTGCTAGTGGTGGACCGAGGAGGAGATGGTGGTGTTGCTGGTGCCTGGTGGTGGTGGAGAAGAAGAGCCGGAGGGGGTGGTGTGCTCTTCTTGGAGGGAAACGGCGGGGGAGGCCGCGCTTAAATAGGGCCCCCGGGCACGACTGGTGGGCGGGTTTAGGTGAGCCGAGCGGATCGACCAAACTCTCCTCACTGTCCCTCTGCTCTTCTTTCCTCCTGACATGGTTGGTGAATGATGGGGGTGGATCTCAGAGTTAAAAAAAAAGGTTTGCTAATTTCAATCCTAATCAACTTTTTTTTTATATAATGTTTCAGTGCCTTTCTCTTGGATTTCTACCGCCACGTGTTCGCTTTGCATTATCACCACCAAACAACAAAAGATTTTCTCTCGTAACAAACCACAGCCTACCAAGAACTGTAAGAAGATCTCTTCTCTCGAGAACAAACCAAAGACCGGCCATCACCACCGGCCAAGAGAACATGTTGTACCTCTCATTCAGTCCTCCTACCACCAGCAACAATCTCTCCACTCTTGAGAAAGGCTTATCTGACGGACACTGGACCGGGCCGGAAGGTGGAGGCTGGACAAACAAACGCCACCAACCCTGAAAACGAAAACTGGCCGGGGTGGTGGTTGGCCTTGGCCGCGGCCAATTATTACGTGTGCCACTCGTAAGAAATCACCTGTTGCGGTTCATGGTGGCACACCACCACTTGTCCACCTCTGTGTGCGCCGGTTGTTTATCTTATTCTTACGTGCGCGGACCGTCAGGCTCAGTCTCAGAGGCTCGTAACGCTCGGTCTCCGGGTCACAACTTCCTCCCTGTAGCTGTTGCTGGGCTGGCAACACCAGCCGGCGCGGCGTGGGCCGTGGGGTATGTTAATCCGTTCCGGCAGTTGGGTTACCTGCTGACCCCGGGCTGCAGATGGATGACACAGCGGCAGCAAGCAGAGCAGCGTTCCGGCAGTTGGATCAGTATATGTTAATGGTCCAGGCCTGCGGAGTGCAGGCCGTGACCGCGTCAGCCAGCGCACGGGCGGGCGGGCGCGCCGTCCGCCCGTCCCTCCGCTCACTCAACACTCGTGAGGACGTGAGGTCGTCCCATATGGGAGAAGGCCAACAGAGACAGACACGGCTCCGATGATCACCGCCAACCAGGCTGCCGCCAACATGAATGCTTCGAGACAACAACGTTATCAGGACAATTTTTTGTGTATCCATCGATCCATCTATTATTATTATTATTATTATTATTATTATTATTATTATTATTATTATTATTATTATTATTATTATTATTATTATTATTATTATTATTATTATTATTATTATTATTACAGTGTTAAAAGAAGTCACCACGTTCACCGAAACAGTCTAGAAATTACCACATTAATCTAAAAAAAGAGAAGAATACACACCTTTAGATTTAATGAACATCTTACTGTCCAAATTAATCTAAAGGGAACTTTGGAAAAAAAACTAGAATTAGGAAGGAGTAGCCAACATAAAGAAAAAGTCTCCTCTCTCTCACCCTCCCTAAGCCAACAAAATCCATCTCGCCCTTCCTATTTTGGAAAATAAAAATTGAATTAAAATAGAAAGACTTATACAACTGAACTAGAGAAAGTTGAGCAAAAAAATTCCATATAACTTCAATTTTTTTGCGAGAAAATATAACTTTGGTTAATGAACCACCACATATGTTAAGAATCATTTGGATTAAATTTATTGGGCAGAAGGTCAGAGAGAAGAAATACCCAATGTCGGTCTTGGAGAAAAAACAGATGCCAAAAAATAGCACCAAAACTAACCTACAATTCTTATCATAAATTGGAGACAAACATCCTGTTCGTTTGTCTGGTGCCTGGTGCTGATTTGTTATGAGAGAAATGTACTGCTGGCTGGTTGCTGGTGGATGGTTGTTCTGAGAGAAAAGTATCGTTGGCTGGTGGCTAAAAAGCCAGACGAACAGGGTGAAAAGAAAAATTGGGATGTCGCAGAAGCGATAGGATAGAAGATTAGACTTCATGAGCGATGCATGTAGGTTTCCATAGTGGTAAATTGGCAAATAAGATGTTAAGTATGGTGCGACATGAGCTATATATGGTTTGGAGATGATGATGACGATGCAAAAGTGAGGCGACAGTTTTCTAGCAACCAATGTGATACTCAAGTTTCATTTGGATATACATATATATTGGAGGATGTGACATTGAATTGGATTCAATATACCAAATCAACCATGGTGTTGAAAGGACTAAAGTTCCAATTCCATTGTTTGGATGACCACTAAATTGGCTTTTAGAACTGGAAGCAACAATCCAATATAACTCAATTCACGTTAGGATCAAAACGCATGGAATTGAAATTTTGAGCATGATGCTTTGTTGAGAGAGAAGAACCAGCCAATGCCCAATAGGCATCACCCGCAACAAAATAAAAGGCCGCAAACAAGCAGGAAAATAACAAAGAGAAAGGGGTACCAACCACCAACCATGATGAGGACCGTGATGAAGCAAGGACATTCTAATGGGAGGAACGATTGTATAGGAGGAGGCTCGCTAACCCAAATAGAGAGAGAGAGAGAGAGATAATGTAGAGAATTAGGGAAACACCTCACACCCATTGTGAGGGGGTGACCTTTCATTACATAGGATATAAATGGAATTGCACCACTACTGCTCGAGCCCATCCTAGATCAAGAGAAGTCTTCAAGGTCACCTATGCTAGCAACCGACACCCCCCGCCTATGACAAGCGCGTTGGGAGGAGTTGGATGCGCACCCTGAGAGGTGGAGCACCCAAACTCTACACAAGGTCAATGCTTGAGTCAAACTCAGAAGCCACGGGATCGGAGAGGCATAGTTCAGTCATCGGGAGTAGGGAAGAGAGAGGTGTTGTTGAGGTGTGTAGACAAGGCGTCGTCAGGTGTAATGTATGCAAGGGTGCGACAGAGTGCTTAATACCATTCGGTATTGAGGTCAGTTTGTTACACAAATCCAAGACCATCCAAACAATAAAATTTGAGTGTATCAATATCAATTTCGATTTCGAAGCTCCAATATCTACTTTCGAATAGGATGTCAATGATTTCAGAAGGATGAATAACAAATCAAGAAAAATAAAGAAATATACTATGCTAACATAACATTTTTCAAAATTATAATTTATCAAATCTAGCCGCGCTATTAGCGCGTGCTAACTTGCTAGTTTAGCTGTGGGGACACTTTTTTCCCTTACCTTTTCCCCTTTATTAAAAAAGAAGACACTATTTAGTGTTTCTAATCTGATATTTTAAAAGACATTAACTAGTATCAAGAGAAATTTCAGAGTACTTGTTTTTATGAGTCATCCATCTGACGAAATCCAACGGTTGAAGTACTAGGAAGTTTTTATGGAGAAGTACAAGGAAGTACCAAATTGGTGGGATCCACACCGAATTTTAATTAATATTTTAAATTCAAAAAGATAGAAAAGTAATTCCACTTAATCATGGGCTCCCGACCACGCCATGCCCCCCGGGTCGCGGCCCATCTCCTGGCCATTGCCGCCGTCGCAGACTCGCAGGCGGACGGGATAGCCGGCGTTGCGTTCTTGTGCCACAGTAGTATCCATTGGCGAGGTCGACGCCGTGCAGCTCGACACTGACGATGCCACGACGCCCGAGCTAGAGTAGAAGCGGCCTAGACGTCTTGTCGCGACCTCCGACGTTTCCTGTGCGGGACTAGCGACAGTGGACGGCCACAACCATAACGGCACAAGAGCAATCCCCCGTCGATCCCGTCACCGCAGCAGAACACGGGGAATCACCTATTACAACTATATAATTGGTACCCACTAACGATTTCTCATGCCTCTTAACGTGCCACATCATAACCCACTACACATCATGTCATTATCCACTATAAGCCACGTCAACATCCACCAAACTATATTGATTTTCTGTGACTAATAGCATTTTGTATTTGCGAGTAGAACGCCATAAAATTCTCGCAGTTGAAATACATGTAGGATCAATCATTTAAAATTGGTTCTCTCGACAAAATTAACATTAGGGTACCAATTATATAGTTGTCCTTATCCAGTTGCTGCATTTTCACTTTTTTTCAAGAAAAAAAGATGTTGCAGATTTTGCACCTATTCCCAAATTATTTTGGGCCAACTTAAACTTGGGCTAACCAAACATTTCAGCCCAATTGGTAGAACTATTATTGGCCATGTTTCGATGTCCACTTTTTATCCATCTCTTTCCAATAAACACATAAACCAATCGTTTTCTCTAACAGTAGTGTTTATAAGTGCACATGCTTGCGTCGCTCGCTACTTTCGGCATTATCCGTACCCCAGTTGATCCATTGGCGCGTACACTTTTTTTTTAACGAACGAGCATACAACGTGCCTGTTTCATTGATAATGGCCCGCACACATAAACCGTGAACACACCTCCATTCTGTTGGTACATGTGGTCAATCGTTGGCAGTGAAATTTGAATACTGATACAACATTTCCCTTCTAGAGTCAACCAATGACAACTGTGCTGATTTGGACATTTCGATTTTAGGGAGGACAAAACTAAACATGCAAGTCCAATCGAAAAATCGGAACAAAACTGCAGGAAAAAGTTTGGACAAATAACCATTTAATAGATTCTTGCTAACATTTTTTCCACACTCATCAACATTTTCCTTCAACACGTGAACACTTTATCACCTACACCAACATTTTTCCTCAACTTACTTTTGGAGATACTGGCCAACATTTTATTGATGTTGACCAACTTTTTCCTGGATAAATAAACATTTTCCTTTAGAGTGATCAAAATTTTGTCACATACACCAATATTTGTGTACATATAACTTATGTTTGGACAAATCAACATTTTGTCGATGCTTTCTGACATTTTTAATACTCATCAGCATTCTTTTTCAAAGTCATCCACATTTTATCACATACACCAACATTTTCTTAATATCGACCAATATACTTTCAAATGGACAAATATTTTATTCAAAATAGTCAACATTTTATCACATACTACATTGGACGTGCAACTTTTTTCTACACCCAAAGTTTTATGCTACGTTTGCACAAATTCTCTCAATGTTTTATTTCAAGTTATTATTAGGTCTCACTAGTTGAACATTTCTATTTAACCATTTCAATGTTGTTGAGAATCATTTCTAGTTTTTAAAATTGAGTTACCACTACGATATATGAAGGCAGCAATTTTTCATCGTTAGTTCCTCTTAATGTGTAACATTATCATCTTGTCAAAGTGCGTATGGTATCCAACATTTTTAATAGTTTCTTTTCCACACTCAATATTTCTATACTAACTTTAATCCTATGTTTACTTTCACAGGTGCTCGAGTACTTCATGAGGAGATGTTTCTTAGTTGAGGATTACATAGTCCTAGAGTTACTTATAGTGCATTATTTATTATTGTTCTGTTAGTTCTGAAATTTGTGTAATCAGATTCGTTCTCTCGTATTTTTGTCGTATCATGCCGACGATATATAAAATCTAATATTAGTATATCTTAAGAAAATTATTACTCAAACTTTACCTTACAAGTCCCCATCAGTAGTATCCTACTTCAAACCATGTGCCCAGTAAAAAGTACGTTGTCTGAAAACGTTCAAAAAAGGCACGCAACATTCAAGTGACAATCAAATCAGAAGCACATGGGGGGAAAGTCAAAGGCATCAGCAGAGAACTGGAGATGCACGGAAAAAGTTTTTGGACAGGTGTGAAAAAATAAAAACGTGCAAAAAAGTAGTTGACGCGCGTAGAAACGTACGTGTGCTGTGCGTCTCTGCAACCTGGCTGGAACGGAACGGAAACACCACAATAGACTTGTTAGGCTTTATAGTTTATACTACTAGGTTTACTAAAAAAAATCCGGCAGAGATACAGGGATCGACGTCCCTTTTCTCGGCCATCTCTTGATGTCCACTTCTATCTCTTCTCAATAATAAACACACCGACTCATCGTTTTCAATGACAGTTGTTGGGGAAAACCTTACACCCTCGAAACGTCGGATCTGCCGAATTCGTGAGAATATTCGTGAATTAACCTCAGAATGGAAACTCTGTTTCGTGGACGGGAAAAGCTCTTGAAGAAGTCTTGACGGGCTTCGTACATTCTTCTAACCTTCTAATAACACGCGAAATTAATAGCCGAAGTAGGCTTCTGTTCGCGAGTCTGCTGTCCGTTTCAAGGTAACTGGAATCTGGCGAAATTCAGGAATCAGAAGGACCTCGATTCGGGAATCTAGGTGAATGATGATCTTCGGGAATAAAACTTCAGGAATCTGGGAGAAGCCAAGTCAAAGACGTCATCTTAAAAGTCCGGGTTTGAAGTGTGAACTGGTGGCAGACTTGTAAATGTATGAAATTAGCCCCGCAAATCACAGGATTAAAAGACATTCATGTACGTGTTCACACTAGGAATATTCTCTAGATTCGAGGGTATTCTCGGAATGTAAAGGCTCTTCATCTTCCAATAAAATGAGCGCGGGAGCACGTGTAAAGAGATTCACAACTTTTGAGAGGAGTACAGGCTTTCGGAGATTCTTTGTCTCCTCTTTCTTCGTGACGCGCCCTTATTCGCGACTCTTGTGTTCAAGGACTCCATCCGATTTTCGGATCCGACAACTGTCTTCTCAGTGTTGTTAACATAAGTGCACCTGCTTGTGTGTCCCATTTGATCCGTGACCTGCACACGTAAACCTGCGAACGTGCACTCCTCCGTGTCGGTACACGTCAATTGTTCGTTCTGAAACCTGAATACTGCTACAGATTTTTCCCTTCTGAAGTCGATCAATGACACCTGTTTCGATTTGGACATTCCGACTTTACAGAGGAGAGGACGAAACTTAAACATGCAAGTCCCCAGCGAGCCAAAAAAAGGAGCTCGTCCGTTACGACTTCGTTGCATCCTTTGCTGATAGATAGAAGGTTGGTTGGACCCCGCTTCTAGTGGTTGGAACAAACACTGCTGGTGAGACTGGTGAGAGGAGGGAGCCACATCACTCCAAAGTTTAGGTCGTCAACCAGCTACATCTACATGTCCTCGGTCACCTGCTAGAAGCCTAGAACGCAACGATGCGTTTCGGATTGAGATGTACAAAGACAATCTCAACGGTCCTCTACTCCTCTCTGAAGAAAAACGATAGGAGTAGGTAGGTGGCCCGTGGGGGTGCATCAGTACATGTACATGGCGAGTCTTGGTTTGGCTCACGCATCTTCAGAGAAAGGTGGTCGAGACGGCGACACCAAAATAGCTCACGGCTATTGCTAGTCTCTGATCTCTTTGTGTCGCCGTTCTTCAGCTTTCGCCAAATATCCAAGCGCATGCTAGGAATTCAAGAACCTACCAAAATAGCCTGTTTGATTTCCTTGGTGTGGCGCCGTTCAGCTCTCGCCAAATTAATACCAAGCGCATGTGAGTAGTACCTATCAAAGCCATGCTGGCACTAGGAAGGTTGCAGATAGCAGGGCACCAAACCAAACTGGGAACCGAAGCAAAAAGCTCTAGATATTGTTGTCCTTGCGCCTGTACGTGCAGTTGGGGAGTTCAATGGAGACTTCAGCTAGCCATGCGGCAAGATGACTCCATGTTCGGCGGAATCATGCACAGATATGGCCAGTCTGGTCTGGTGTGCTAATGAGCAGCCAGCCCGTCCGTACTGTTCGTCATCCATGGCGCCCATATGGATTCTGACCACGCTTCGTATAAAATGATTGGAGTTGGAGGCGGCATGTGGAGAAGGGGAACTAGGAACTGCATAGCAAGGGCGTCGAGTTCGCTGCATTGAGACAGTGGAGATACTGTCAATGAGAAGGATTGGTCATGGCCTCTTGGTGTACAGCAAAGCTTGAGGTGCCATCACAAACTCACACAAGGCACGTTGACGTCTGACCTACAACTATTTTGCAGCCGACAGAACGTTGGTGCTGCAAGTTTCTTTGCATTATCATCTAACTGGTCTATAAAAATAGTGTGATCAATACAAAAAAAAAATATTTTTCTCGAATACGCATGAGAGCTACACGTCATCATTGATAAGAATAAAGCATTATGAATTTTAGTACAACGTCGTGGAGATCAAAGCTCACGCAAACACAATAGCGCCTGAAGTGCGCTAAGAAGAAACACACCTCATAAACGAAACTTGACATTTTCAGGATATTTAAGGAGAGTTGAACTGATATGAGAGAAAAAAAAATACAGATGTTGGGGGGAGATCCCCGAAGGTGCCTAACAAAACGGCACATGATAGTTTCAATTTTCATGGACACGTCAGCCTTGGTGGACCCACATATGTCAGCCTCACTCTAGAGTGTTCTGTGGTGGAACATGGAAATTATTCAGTAGCATGTGGAGCAGTTTCTCCCGCTACCGAACCTTGACAGTGCCAGGAATCTAATTTCTTGACAAAGCCAGAAATCTGGTTGCTTGACATCATATTTCCGACGTGTTAGGTATAGGATAACGAACTGCAAACAATCCAATCATCCATTGAGAGTTGATCGATTCAACAATCAGCGGTTGGCCACCAGCAAAAAGGTAGGAGTAGGAAATGCCCTCGCCAGGCGCAGCCACGCTTAAAACAAGGCTGGTCCCTTGCACTCCACTGCATCAATTAATCCATCATGCTCTTCCTGTTTCAGAAACAGCCAAGCCATGAACCAGGCCAAACGATCAGCATTCTCCAACTCAGTGTGAAAGAACATGCTATGCATGCTTCATTGTGGAACAAAATAATTACTTTACCCCCAACTTACAAGTTAAGAACAGTAAAAAGTTTCAGAAGCTGCAGATGCCCAGGCCCCATGCACACATAGCATAGGCCATGGCGTCTCAGCACCGTGAACACAACAACATTCACATGAACCTTTATAGCTACAAGGGAACGGTAAAATATAGAGTATCATCAGCTAGACTGATCGTAAAACTTCACAATGGTCTTGAAATGCTATACTTTTCTTTTCTTTTCTTTTTTCTTGTGTACGTAGGTAGGTGTTCTTTCCTCCTGTGGGCAGTTCAGCAGAGCGGCAGGGGCTCGCCGTTCCACTCCTTGAGGCACTCGAGCAGCGGGTCGATGTGCTTGCGCTCGTTGATGGCCACCAGCACCTTGTTGAGCTCCTCGCCGGGCGACCGCGTCTTCTCGCCGGTGAGGTACTCGGTGCCGACCTCCTCGCGGACGAACCGGTACAGCGGGTAGGAGCGGCACTCCTTGATCCTGTTGGGGACCATGGGGTTGCCACTCTCCACGGCCGCGCGCGCGGCCTCCACCTCCTTGGGAAGCGCGGCGCGGACCTGCTGCTCGAACTCGGCCACCTTGGCGAAGATGGAGGTCTCCACGACGCGCTCGGCGTCGCCGTTGGCCAGCGCGTGCTCGATCAGCACCGAGCGGAGCTTCTGCATCAGCGGGTAGTTGGGGCTGCACGGGTCGTCCGCGTACGCGAACACCGCCTCCCGGTCGATCGCCGTCTGCAGGTCCTTCTCGCAGAAGCGGGCGATGTGGAGGCCGCCCATGGCGTTCATGAACAGGGTCTTCTTGGCCACCTGTGTCACGCAGTTCTTCACCGCGGCCTTCATGTTCTCCTCGAGGTGGCGCAGGTCGATGGCCTGGCACAGGGCAATCAGGAACGTGGAGGTCATGAGCTTCAGGATGTCGATGGCCTCGGCGGTCTTCCTGGAGGAGATGAGGCCCAGCGAGTTCACGTCCTGGTTGTGCTGCTCGGCGCTCTGGACGTGGTTGGTCACCGGGTTGCCCAGGAACTGCAGCTCAGAGCAGTAGGAGGCCATGGCGATCTCGGCGCCCTTGAAACCGTAGTCCAAGCTGGGGTTGCGCCCACCAGACAGGTTGGACGGCAGGCCGTTGTTGTAGTAGTCGTTGACGAGCTCGGAGAACTGCGCGAACATGAGCTTGCCGATGGCGGCGAGGGCGAGACGGGTGTTGTCCATGGACACACCGATGGGAGTGCCCTGGAAGTTGCCGCCGTGGAGCGCCTTGCCACGGGAGACGTCGATGAGCGGGTTGTCGTTGACGGAGTTGATCTCGCGCTCGATGGACTTGGTGGCGAAGCGGATGACTTCGATCTGTGGGCCGAGCCACTGCGGCGAGGTGCGGAGCGCGTATCTGTCCTGCTTCGGCTTCATCAGTGGGTCCAGCTCGCCGAGCTTCTTGGCAAGCTTCATGTAGGAGCTGCCTTCCAAGATGTGCTCCATGATAGCGGCAGCCTCAATCTGCCCCGGGTGGTGCTTCAGCTTGTGGGTCAGGTGGTCGGTGAACTCCGGCTTCCCGGTCATGACCTCACAGAACACAGCGGAGATGACCTCGGCCATGATGGCGAGCACGTTGGCCTCAAAGAGGACGGTCGACGCAAGACCCGAGCCCACGGCCGTGCCGTTGACCATGGCGAGCCCTTCCTTGGGCTGCAGCTCGAAGAACCCATGCTCGATGCCGGCGATCTTGAACGCCTCGGCGGCGTCCACCTTCCTGCCGTCGGGTGCCACCGCGACGGAGTTCTGGCGGCCAGTGATGAGGCCGGCGATGTAGGAGAGCGGGACGAGGTCGCCCGACGCGGTGATGGTTCCCCGGAGCGGCAGGCAAGGGGTGACGTTGGCATTGAGCAGCTTGGCAATGGTCTCGAGGATCTCGAAGCGGATGCCGGAGTAGCCCTGGAGTAGGGTGTTGATGCGCACGAGCATCGCCGCGCGGGTGGCCTCCGCTGGCAGCACGTGGCCGTCGGCGCCGGTGCCGAAGGCGCCGGCATTGAGGAATCTGCCACACGGAAATGGACAAAAGAGAGGTCAGTTCAGAGCTGCGACCGGCATCCGGAACAAAATAAATTGAACAATAAATTGACAAAAGAGTAACTTGATGCTAAGTGTAGACACAAAGTGGATTACTATGTAGCATTACTTAGTCACCAGTTAGACACGTCTTTTCGTTCGAGACCGTGGCATTTTGTGTTGTTACACCGACAGATATGCAGAGTTGTCGGTGCAAGTAAAGTATTGTATGCCTCCATTTTGCCAGCTTGGGTAACTTAACACAGAGAGCTTTTCGGACCATCGTTATTCGCCAAAAGTCCAAAGAAGCTTCCCGGATATGAGAAGGGGAACAAGTCCACATGCTGTGATTAGTTGACTGCTCTAACAAATTTTATAATTCATTCGAGAAAAAACAAATTTTATAATTCTTTTATTGTTGAATCGTAGATGTTTCGCTGGTGACACGTCCCTGCTCTGTACTCGTTGAGCTCTATACTTAAGGAAATCTTTTGCAGAAACTTATCATTAGCCTTTTTGTTAGGTATAAGGCGGAAAGAAAAAATGCTACTCGTGTTGCTCGGCTGCAAACGTGTTCCAGCTCTGACGGAGCCCATGTTCCGCTGACCATTCTGGGGTTCCAGCCGCTGTCCAGCTACCAACTCGGCGTTGGTAATTATCAAAAAAAAAACTCGGCGTTTGTAATTATAAAAAAAAATCGGCGTTGGTGAGTGGTGACCGTGAGAGCTCCCCTCTCGCGGCAGCGGCAGTTCACCCACTAATTTTTCAGCGGCGTCGTGACGCGAGCACACCGCCCCGCCCCCCCATCCCTATCCGGCAAGCGCCGAACCAGGCAGCCAACCCCACCCACCCAACCACGTCGTCGCCATGTGCGCGCGAGAGACTGCGCGGCGCCGAAGACTTTGCCCGTCCACGTTGCTGCCGCCGAGCACGAGGCGCGCGATGGCGCTGCCGCTGGCGCCACCCCTCCACCGTTCGCCGAGCGGGAAAAAAAAAGGTGGCTGGTGCTCGCTCGGCCGCCGTGCGGCGTCGGTCGGCCGGGTTCGCTCGCGTCAAAACTCCGAAACGGCCCAGCGTCGGCGGCCGCCGGCAGGGCACAAGCACAACACATGTTCTTCTTCCCTCGAGATCCCACGAGATGGGAATAATAATTTGGGGGTCCTCCCTTCTCGTCCCCCGCGAAATCAGCGTGCCTTGGCTGGCGGTGACAAGTGAGCTACCGGCGCGGACGGCGACGCGCCGGGCAAACCTGCGCGAGCCCCCGCCGCCTGCCGAGCTGTCCAGCGCCAGGCCGGCGGCCGCTTTTTTGTGTAGTGTATGATCGGTGGGTGGGGACAAAGATGCCCCACCGAACAGTGGGCAGTACACCTAAAGATTGGTGTCTGCATGCGACGTGGGCCAGATCTGCCCGTGTCGGTAGCCCGTGCAGGTGCGGTGCATCCTAGTCCTACACTCCTACTCGGTTTTGCATGTGCAATGATCAAATGAAACGGCTAGACTGCTAAAAGCCTGACTAGTGCATCTCTGTTCACCTGTTTTTAGTTTGGGATGCGTGGTAGGAGATTGATTGATGGTGTACTACACCCGGATCGGTTGAAAAAAGTTTGAGCTAGTTTATGTTTATAGCCAACCCCACCAACGACCTAGCTATACACCCGAAAAAAGAGAATATTTTCTTGCTTGGGAACTGATGGAATCCCGTGGGGTGACAGTAAACTACTAGCCGGAGCACATGCAGCGCAGAATCTCGTGAACAAACCACCTCCCAAAACTAGTTTCCTCTCGGATCATCTAACCACGAACTACCACTAAACCAAAGTTCAAACTGAATAGAAGTAACTAAGCTACTAGCTCAGATTAAACTGCCGCGAAAAAAAGGACACTACTAGTAGTAGCAAAATGAAAAGCGAGAGCAAGGGAAGGGGCCGGGGAAAGTCACCTGATGAGCTCCCTCTGGAGCGCGCCGCCCTCCTTGGTGCGGCGGTGGGAGGTGGCGCCGAAGCCGGTGGTGACGCCGTAGCTGTCGGTGCCGTTCATCATGCTGCTCATGACCCAGTCGCTGCTGGCCTTGACGCGCTCGCGGGCGGACTCGTCGAGCTCTACGCGTGCCTCGCCGCCGGCGCCGGCCGCCACGGCGGCCACCTGCGCGATGCTGAGGCTCGCGCCCTGGATCTTCACCAGCGGCTCCCGGAACTCCGCCACCATCCGCTTCACCTCGCCCAGGTGGCTCCCGGACAGGTCCTCCGCGGCCTTGCCCCAGTTCAGGGGGTCCGCGGCGCGCGGCGCCGCCGCCTGGGCCGACATGCACAGGCCGTCGCCGTGAAGGGAGCCGACGAGGCCGGTCTCGCACTCCATTGCAGCAGTACAGACACACAACAAAGAGCACTAGAGAGAGGAAGAGAGACTAGTAGTTGGGGCAGAACACAACAGGAGGAGTAATGCTACTAGGTGATTGTTATTAGTATAGCTAATAGCGTGACAGTGTTTTGAAGAAGAAGAAGAGCTTGTGGAAACCCAGGCTCTTCCTGAGGAGGGAGGGAGGGGGCAGGGGCGCTTAAATAGCGTGGGCACGGCTGGGGGAGGTTGTTGGGGCCAGAGACTGGCATGGCTTGGGGTGGTAGACTGGTAGGTTGTTGGCGAACCGAGATGACCCCGGCCCTGCCCTTGGATGGGCCGGCCAACCGTCTGCCGATGCGCGCCACGCGCACCCGGCAGCTGGCCAGCCCAGCCGAGCGCGTGGCCGCCTGCCTGCCGGCTGTTCGCGCGCGCCCGGCGCCGGTCTCGGTCGGCTCGATCGGGCTCTGGTTGGAGCCGGGCACGGCGGCCGGACGACGGGCGCACCGCACCACCAGCAGCTACGGTTGCGGTGGTGGGTGGCGACTGAGTGCGACGGGGTTGGTGGCGGGGAGCCCGTGTGTGGACGCGAGCTGTTTGCCAAAGTCTTACGGTCTCGGTCAGTCGGGTGGGTCTCGGTTGGTTCGGTCCCTTCCGGGGCTTCCGGTCCCCGGCCCGGACCTTACACACACGCAACCATGCATTCGACGACATTGGAGACGCTGCAAGCGTTGCGAAATGCCGCAAGAAAACGGCACGAAATGACGAGTTCACTTCGATCACCAGCTAGTCTCGCTCGGTGGTAGTGTCCATGTGTCTCCAAGTGGTGATCAACTACTCGGAAACCGCAGCACGGTTCTTGCGGTTTGCAGTTTCTGCCTGAGTCCACTGATGAGAGCAGGCATGAGAGATTGTAGCGGACGTCCCACAAAATTGCAGAGACTGGACTGAGAAGCTTCGCGAGGTCAAGGCAGTCGTCCCATGTCCGATTCCGCACCAGCAGGAGAACTTCCAAGGAAAGCAAGCAAGAGGCGCTCTGCCATCCAGATCTGGCGCAGCATTGTGTTAGGGTGCGTTTGGTTCGCGTTTCTGGATCAGCCAGACTCACGGGGTGCAGGTGAGTGGCGTTTGATTGCCTGCACCGCCCCCAGAGCCAGGCTCTCCAGATGCAATTACCCCTCTCTTGCCTGCATCCCCAGAAACGCCAAAAACGACCGTTTCTGCCGAGTCAGGCTCGGCTCATGCAGCTGTTTCTATCACTAATGAAGTATTAGTGTATAATTAGTAAATATCAAGTGATATTAATGCATTTTATGGATAATTAACACATAGTTAGATAAAATAAGTCCTCTAAAACTGTATTTGTACAAAATAAAAATTATAATCATATTTTTTAATATTTTTTTATCTCATGCGACTTATCTCGTACACGCAACCAAACGCCTGCTCTCTCTAGCCTGACTCTGGATGTCCACGCAACCAAACAACGACACTCTGCATGCTCAGAGTCTAGCCGGAGGGAGCCTGGCCAAGAAAATAGAGAAGGGAAGCAAACCCACCCTTAGCTCCCCCGGTGATACGGCCACTTGAGGAGGCACCAACCAAACTGAGATAAAACAATCATCTGATCAATGTGATGTTCAGAAGTTCAGAGAAGTGTATCATGGAGATTCCACGCTTTACCCCCGCTGTTTTGGGTGCAGGCACGCGCAGGCCGGATTATTATACTGTTTGGGCCGGTAGAGGGCAGGTGCTGCGAGAGGCAACATCTATGTAGTGCACGAACTGCAACTCTTTTCGGTTTTTGTATAGTTTTTTTTTCTTCTTCTGTAGCGATGACACTATTATCACACGGTTGGTAACAGCGAAGTCATGGGGAGCATTAGCCAGATGATGAACAATCATAGTGCGCGGCGACTAAGCAGGCACACGACTGTTGCTTGATAGGAAAGGCACAAAGACGACCATACCTTATGGTCCAGATTTATGATATGTCGCAACAATTGGTCCAGAATTTATACAGTATAAAGATTTTTCCCGCTCCCTTGATCAGGTTAGCATTGGCAATGACCTTCTTCACCTGCCTCCATCGATGTCTCACTTCTTATGGCTCGCAATCTCATTTACCATCACGTGCTGTTTCGTCCCTCTTCGTTCAACCTACAGATTCAGTTTTGGCAATCTCATTTTGGCTTGAAAATTGACTTGAGAATTTCTCCACAAATAAAATGCATGTTATCGTTATCCACTCTTTGTGCTACCTCCTATAGTCCTATATATGTTTGTCCGGCAGTTCTGAAATCAAATTGTATATTTGGATTACTGTGAGCCTATCTTTTTTCCCCAGACGACGCTCAACCTCCGTTTCTTTTCAAAGTAATGGGAATACCCAGTGTTTCGTGCCAAAAAAAAATATGGTGTGGTATACTAGAGGCCTAACATTATTCAAGTTTGCTCACTAGATTTCCAGGACTGATGCGACCACTTGCTCACCGCTTACAAGCCAACGCTCCAAAAGAAAAGAGATTAGTAACATGGAAATTTCATGGGATGTACGTAGGAATTAGATTGCTTGCTGTAAAATATAGGTGTTAAATTAATCAGTTATTTCATTTGTTGATAGGTTTTAATAGAACATTTCAATAGTTTTCATTGGAAGGAACTTGATTTTGGTTGGAAATAATAGCCGTTTCCATGTATGCTTCACTCCAAAAGAGGAGATTAGTAGCATGGAAATTGCATGGGACGTACGTAGGAATTAAATTGTTTCGTGTAAAATCTAGATGAAATAATTGATCAGTTGTCATTTGTTGATAGGTTTTAAAAGAACATTTCAATAGTTTTTATTCAGAGGCACTTGATTTCAGATGGAAATAATAGCTATATCCAATTATGCACGGCTGGACAACAAATTTACGGGCGATGGTAGGGAGCGCTTCCTACAGTCGATCTCCGACAGCATGCCTGAACGGTTCCCATCGTGCCATGCTTTGTGGTTCGACTCCCGCCAAATAAAAAATTAAGAAAAATCAAAAGCACCAAATCAATAGAGTGAAAAAATTAGCTAAAACATCAATGCTTTTTTATTTGAAAATATTGTAAAAAACATTTTATACAAACATTTGTGAAAAAGATTTGGAAAAAAATTTAAAATAAATAGAGAAAAGGTTAAAGAAAAAGCAAAGGCACCGGAGAAAAAAGGGTTCGATACAAAATCGAAACAAATTTCTATTCGAACATTTTGTAGAAAGATTTTTAAAAAGAGATTTGTGAAAATGTTTTTAAAAAGTCAAACAATATTAAACTGAAAACAAAAAATTAGAAGAAAAATTTTCAATAAAACTGTAGGCAAAAGCTTCGGAAGGAAAAAATCAAGCACAAAAAGTTACAAAAATACTTTGACAGAAAAAGGCTCGCAAAAATTATGAACAAAAATAAATCTTGGAGCAAAAACTTTGGAAGGAAATAATCAATCAGTTATTTCATTTGTTGATAGGTTTTAAAAGAACATTTCAATAGAAATGATAGCCGTTTCCAAGTATGCAACACTTCAAAAGAGAAGAGATTAGTGGCACGGAAATTTCATGGGATGTACGTAGGAATTAGATTTGCTTCCTGTAAAATCTAGATGAAATAATCGATCAGTTATTTCATTTGTTGATAGGGTTTTAAAAGAACATATCAATAGTTTTTTATTCGGAGGCACTTGATTTTAGTTGGAAATAATAGCAGTTTCTAAGTATGCACAACAGTAGGGAGCGTTTTCTACGTTCAATCTCTGATAGCATGTCGAAACGGTTTCCATCGTGCGATGCATTGCGGTTCGACTCCTGCCAAATAAAAAACATTAAGAAAAATCTTCAAAATAAGACTCCACTTGTTTTGATGAAATATTTTTAGAAATATTTTTAAATACTAAATATTAATTAGTATTACAACGAACAAATACTTTACTAAATAGAACAAATAGATTTCTTCGACTTCATATATTTTTGGTTGGTCTCAGTGAATATTTATTCGGTCCTAGTGACTATCTGTTCGCCAATTGTATGTATTTGTTCGGGTTCAACGAATATTATTTCGTATATATTTGTTCGGCTCGAGTGATTTTTGTTCGGACTCAATTAAATTTTTTGTTGGGCCCAGTGAATTTTTATTAACCCAAGTGAATTTTTGTTCGGCCTAATTGATTTTTTGTTTGGCCCATTAAATTTTTGTTCGGCTCGAGAAAAGTATAATAATATAATAAAGATAAATAAAAAATGAAAGAGAAACATAAAGGAAGAAATAAAGAAAGGGATATATGAGCCTGGCTTGTGGCGGCGGATTGCACTTGGGCTGTATCAGCAATAAAAGGGCCCTACGCGGGCCACCCACCCACCCACCCAGCAGCGCATCGCGCGGGGGCGAGCGACATGATGGTTGGGGGATGCAAGTTTGCGGGCGCCAGTAAATTTCTAGAAAAAGTCTATTTTGCAACCTTCATCTATAGATGTTCCTGACTTTCAACCTCTAACCACAAAACCGGATATTGGACACCCACGAATTCTCAAAACCGTCCTATTTACACCCTCCGCGGTTTCTGAAGCATTTTTTTTGCATACGTGGCACAATAGGGTCCACATGTCGGTTTCCACGTCACCATTGCCACTCTGTTGTGTGGTCGGGGTGAGCTCTCCAACGGTTGGGCCTCTGTCTCCGGCGGACAGGCCTCATTCGACGGCAGAGTGCACGCGGAGGCTACCCCTCCTTTCCGACCCCAACAGCGGACCTACACACCGCGGGATCCCACCCCTCTCTGGTGCGAGGTCGCTCCCCTACCCTCCCTAATGGTGCGAGGTTGCTCCCCGCCCAAATCATTGATGGCTGTGCGGGCGACGATGCGGAGTTAGAGGAGCAGGAGGCGCAGCGGCAAGAGGAGCAGGAGGCGCGGTGTGGGAGGAGCAGGGGTGCGACGATGGGAGGAGAAGGAGACACTGTGGCGGGAGGAGCAGGGGGATTGGTGACTTGCGACAGTGCGGCCATGGAGAACGCCGACACAAGCATCTTTCTCCCCGGCGTGACCGTGGCTAGTCAGCTTCGCTCCTCCTTGGGCGCATCCTCTCGGGGCGGCTGTCCCTGCAACAGGACACGACGTCGGCTACCAACTATGCCCACCACCGGCAGCCACTACCGACCCCACCGCGAGCTCCTCCCTCCCGCGCTGCCCTCCGGCCGGTCGTCGTTGCTCCCAAACCGCACTTCTGTCGCGAGTTCCGCACGTGCGAGCAGGGGAAGGGCGCTGCGCCAAGCCGAGCAAAAGACCACCACCCCGTGCCCCGGCAAATCCTCCTCATTGCCTCCACCAAAATCAAATCGCCGGCACTCGAACCTCCCACACCTCACTAGCTCAACCCTCCACCATCCCATGCCCGTCACCATGCCCCCAATCGTCGGAATTTGAAGTCCTCAAAGCCGCCCAACAGAGGGGAGAAGGAGATCGTCGGGGTGGAGAATGGGAAGGAGGAAGCTGCCGGGTTGGTGGGAGTGGTTAGAGAGATGAGTGAGCTGACATGGCTGTCTGACATGTGGGACCCGGCGCCACGTCAGTGAAAACCACCCAAAACAACCCACGAATCCGCCGAGGGGGATAAAATGTCCGGTTTGTAAAGTTTGTGGGTGTTCAATACATGGTTTTGCGGTTGGAGGTTGAAACCTTGACTGCACCTATAGATAAGGGTTGTGGAATGAATTTTTCCTAAATTTTCCTCCGTCCGGTTGATTTCCGACCAGGTTCCGCACGTGGTCCCCACCGACGGTCACCCGCACGAAATGTGGTCCGACACGCATTAACCGCGCGGTGCTGACGGATATTGGTCGGAATGGCCAACGAAACAAACCGACAAAAATTTTTGACAAACCAAAACAAAAAAATGAAAGTTTTTGACAAATGTTTCCTGAAAAACTTTTGGCGAAAATATTTTTTCGAAAATTTAGCAGAAAAATTTTAACAAAAACTTTTAGCAGAAAATTTTTGACAAAGAAAACTTTTGGAACAAAATTTCGGAGAAAAAGTTCAGAAACAAAATTTTGAAACAAACTCTAAAAAAAGTCAAAAAATGAAAAGGCTTTTCAGAAAAGATAAGTTTTTCTATAAAACCTTTTGTTAAATTTCTTTTTTGAAAACTTTTATCAAGAAACATAAAACTTTCTGAATAAACATTTTGTAAAAAACCTTTTCAACAACACAAATTCATAAAATTCCCAAAAAAAATTGTCCTTACCGTGGCCCACCACTTCCCGGGGGCCGCCACACGCTGGGAGGAAAATGTCTACTTCATCCCCCAACCTATGATGGTTGGAACACATCACCCCCCAACATATGAAAATGATTTTTTACCCCTGAACTTTCTAAAATAGGACAAATCACCCCTAAAACAGTTTTGAAAAATCATAGTAAATCACAAAAAAATCATAAATTGGAAAATCCAATTCTGTTGAATTCTATATGAGTACATCTACATAATGAACAAATAATATGGTATATTTAGTACATTTTTTACAGTTATGGAGAAAAGCATAAATCTAAAGTTATAACAAAAAATATGTACTAAAGTATTACATATTGTATGTTCACTACGTAGAACTACTAATTTGAAGTCCAAAACAATATGGTTTTTCATTTAATGATTTTTCTGTGATTCAATATGATTTTTCAAAACTGCTTCGCGGGGTAATTTATCCCGTTTTAGAAAGTTCAGGGGGTAAAAATCCATTTTCATAGGTTGGGGGTGATTTGTTCCAACCCAATAGGTTGGGGTGAAGTAGACTTTTTCCCTCGCCGGGAGGTCACTCGGCCTGCCGCTCCCCCGGGGTCGCGGCTCGCCGGGATCTTCACGCGCCTCGCCGCTCCCCTGAGGCTGCACTCGCCGGGCAGCTCACACCCGCTGCGTTCACGGGGTCGCAGCTGACTCCACCCGTCGCTCCCCCGAGGTTGCATCTCGCTGGGAGGTTCGCGCGTCCCGCCGGCCGCCGCCCCCGAGGCTTCGGCTCGCCGGGGAGCTCTCCTCCGACCCCACCGCATCGGAGATCGCCCCCCGCCCTCCCCATCCTGCTCTGATTCGATCTGGATTGAGAAGGAAAGAGAAGGAAACGAAGGTCGAAGGAGAAAGAAGCTTGCGATGGTGATAATTTGTGTGGGCCCCACCCATGTGCTGCAGTCTGCAGGAGTATGGAGCGTGCGGTGGAGTTTGACCGGAAACAGTAAAACTCACGGTCGACGGTAGACTCAACATAGGCGCACCCTCAAACTGATACATGACGGTTATTAGAACGCTATCTAACATGATTTGAAATGTCTGCTTGATCTTATTTCTCATGTTAGATAGCAGTAGTCTGACTGTTTTCACTGTAGCAAAAACACTGTAGAAAAATACTGTGCAGGTTGGTACTGTTCGCATGCTCACTGTAGCGGTCAATCCTATCCATCCACCTGCGAACGGACGCTTCACGAGGGGGGAGAAGTCAGTGGTATAGTGATTTGGTGACTTCTCTACACACAGTCAGAGAATCCAGAGTGACTTCCCTATACATGTGTGCCTCTATAAAGGGGGGAAAACAGACATCTTTCTCATCCAGTTGTAGGCAAGGCAATTTGTCGCGATTGGAATGCAATGGACACACCGACATAGTATGAAAAATGAAATCTGAATTTCTTTTGAAAAAGATAACATAGATGTAAAAATTGCTATCTTTACGAGACCTAGTGTGTGTGTGGGGGGGAGGATTTTTATCCTCCCGTTGCGCCATGTCATCAAGAAAAGGTGAGCCGTCGGATCGCACATTGATGACTCGGATCATCCACAGGCCACACATACTGTTCATGTGTGACCCACAGTATGTTTAGGTGGGACCCACGTGCGGAACCCACGTGGATTCATGAAATATACGTGTGGGACCCATATCAGGTGGACCCCACACATTTTGGTTTGTAGGGCCCACAATTCTATTGTGGGAGTCATGGTTTAAAATATATGTTTTCTCATTCTGTAAGAAAAAAGAACTTAATAACGATTTTTAAAATTATGTATTTCTAATTTCATTTATAAATTATATTATTCAATATTTTCCTTCAAAAATTGTTCAGTTCCAAACAACTTTGTGCTCTAACTTCAGTGCTCCCAGAAATTATATATAATATTTTACAAACTTCTTATCTTTTTATTTACATAAAATTATGATGTAAATCATTATGACCGGCGCGGTGTAGCATGTGTATCAGCTTGTGTAGTATGTAATCCAGCCATCGCTCAGGTAATTTTACAAAGATCCCCTTGAACTTTGTGAAAATAGCATTTTATCAAACCATCTCTCAGGTTTTGTGGAAAGCACCTCGAGTTTTGAAGGAGTGCCAACAGGGCTGCCACTTTTACAAAGTCACCCTAAAACTGTATCAAAATTAATAGTCCAGCCCACAAAGATAATTTTATGGAAACCCCTCAAACTTTGCAAAAATATATTTTCATTCCAACCGCCTCTCAGACACCTTTATGAAAACCGTTAGAGCTTTGAAGGAATGCCAAGAGGGCTGCCAATTATATAGAACCCACTCAAACTTTATCGGAAATAAATAGTAGTCCAACCACTACTCCATCATGTTAATTAAGCCCCCTCAAAATTTTAAAAGCTAACATTTCTTTAAGCCACCTTTCAGAAAATTTAACATCTACCTCGATCAAGCCGCCTCTCATGTATTTTTATTATAATAATTAACTCGTGATCCATACTTCTCCAACAAACTTGAACTTTACAGGAGCTACTACATGGTACATGGTCCACAGACTTTTATGGAAAAGATCATATACTTTATACAAATTTAACCACAACTCCAAAATTTTGCGAAAAAGTCCCCTAACTCTATCATAATGAATCCGCGGTCCCTGTTTTTTAAATAAGAAATACCATAAACTCTTAAAAAATTAATCCACAACCTAAAATCTTGTGAACTATCCACAACCTTCATACCCATCACTGGGCTACATGTTATGACGTGGCAATGCCAAGCTAGTCTTTCTAGTAATCACCTAACCCGTCATTAGCCTTTGCTACTGACGCAAAAAAAAGAAGGTTTGAACAGTTTTTTTAGATATTGGATGATTAAATCCGGCCTCTACATCCGGAGATGTACACAACCAATTATTATAGTGTTCAAAAGAACGTCCACAAAGGGGTAAAGAAGCAACAACGGGCAACAAAACCCGACTAAGGTAAACGATAAAAATAGTTCCATCCTCTATTAGCAATCTGTAGAGCAACAACTTCCAATTTTCTGCTCATGGTGATGAGGGTATCCTTAGCCTGCTCCTTGTGCTGCAACTGGGCCCAGTAGCGTAGCCACTAAGCTCCCCTGAAAATAACCTGCAAAAGCGAATTAAACTTCGTCTTTTTTAAAACTATATCATTCCGGCATTTCCAAATAGCTCAGCAAATGGCAGCGATGCATCGTGAAGCCACTGTGAAATGCCAGCAAGCCAAAAAACCAACGGAGAGTCCATGGACACCTCCTTGACACATCTATCAGCTAACCTGTTGCCCTCTGCACTCATGCCAAAGTCCAGCGATCATGGACCTGTCCAAAGTATCTCCAGTAAGAGCTTTCACCAACACTGAGCAATCCGTCTCTAAGACTATATCTGAGAGCGCCAGCTGCTTCGCCAGGAGCAGCCCATCCCGAGCAGCCATTGCTTCAGCCACTAAAGCATCACAGATAGGGCGATACCACCGTGCCTGTACAGCCATAACAACACCCTAGTGGTTGCGAAGGACAGCTGCACCTGCCCCGTGTCTACACAAGACAATGGGTACCCGAAACCCGAGTACCCGACGGGTTTTACCCGATAAGGAGACGGGTATGGAATTATATTTCTACCCGCGGGTATATAAATGTGCAACATCATGTACCCATCGGGTAAGCGGGTGCGGGTACGTACTACCCATACCCGCATACCTGTGGGAAAATAAATCTGTCTACAATATGTGATAAACGTGTAAAATCATATATCGTTAGTGAAGGATAACTTAATAATGATAACTAACAAAAAAATTATGATTTATTAGACTATTAATTAGTTAACAATTATCATTATCATTTTTATCAATTGAATTTGTTGATGTATGCACTTTATCACCTATTACGTTCTCAAATATATTAGTTTACAACGGGTATGCTATCGGGTATGGGTTACCCGACGGGTAAAAAAACCCGCGCGGGTACGGGTATGGGTAAGAACTTGAACCCGCATGCGGGTATGGGTTTTTTAACGGATAGGAGTTAGAGTTTGCGGGTGTGGGTATGGAACGACACAACTTGACGGGTTTCTACCTGTTGCCATCTCTAACAGTGTCCCATACTCCGCCCAAAGGAACCATCAGAGTTGATTTTTATCCACCCCTCCAATGGTGGCTTCCACTTCACCTCAGATATCTGAACTAACTGGCTCTTCGATGGGATCATATTCATCAGCTCCCCCACGATGCTGGAGATGTGCCTAGCTGCTGCATTAGACTATCCGCAATGGTTTCCCCTATATTTCATCCTGAAAAGGGATATTTACATACTCCCTTAAAAGATTTCACCCTCCAAATAAATTTTTGCTGCAGCAATGTCCCCCATTTTCATCCTCTATTTGTGGGGCCCACGTGTCATTTCTTTTTTCCTCCCAAAATGTTATCCACACTCACCCACGAGGCCACACCCACCACCGGTACACCATCATCCATGCTGGCCAGACCACCGGACCCTCCGCCGCCGACCGCCGGCGTGAAGGAGCGCGGAGGAAGCTTTCTCGGTGAGCGCCCAACACTGAGTGCCAGCAGCATCGCTTCTCCCCCTAACCCCGCAATCGAGCAGTTGGAATCGCGCGTCTCGGGTGGGATCCGGCGCGGCCCGACCCTGATCTGACGCTCTTCGGTGGTGACGATGAGGGCGTCCCCGACGACATCGGGATGACACCGCCCGTGTGGACGTGCCTCCCCACCGCGGACGCAACGGAGGGCGGGGTTGCGCCGCATGCCGTAGCCATCCTGGGCATGCGGTGGAAGCGGGGCGGCCTTGCCGGCCTAGTGACCTCCAGCGGGGTGGCTGGTCGGCTCCAAGGGGGGCTTGGTGACCTCCGGCGGCGTGGCGCTGGCGCGGGACGACGCGTTCTCCTCAAGGGCTGACGATGTTGCCAGTCGTGGACGCCACACGGGTGCCGCCCCGGAGGACCTCCAAGCGTCGGATGTCGAGGCCGACCGCGCCTGCGCCGCGCTCGTCGTTCCGCTACCCTGCATCTGCCAGCCGACCTCAAGAACGACGGCGTGGAGGAGCAGAGGACTTACTGAGTCCAAGGCTTCTTCCGCCTCCTCGTCGCCACAGAGCCGCTGACCTCCCCTGTGCCGGCCTCCGCCGCCTCGCCTGCCTCCCCCACTCCCTCCTCCTGACCCCGTCGTCTCCTTCAGCCGCGCACATCACCACCGGATCCTAGCCAGCGCACGGACGTCCTAGGCGACGCGCTGCCATTCTCGCCGGCATGCGACTGCGCGAGCATCATCGCGGTGCCTCGTCGACGAGCTGGGGAAGGCGGGGAGGGGGACGAGGCGACAACGACAACAAGCAGAAAAAAGTTGACGCGTGATTTTTTGTGGAGGCCTCAATATCCCGCTGATTTGGGGGAGGGGGAGCGCGTCCCGGATTGTACGGGGTCCTTTTCGGGACACCGTTGCGGCTGGTCCAGGCGGGAGGAGCCCCTATTTTTACGGGTTCGGGGTGTTATATGAGTAACCGTTGCAGATAGCCTTAGGAGGCCAAGCCGATCGGTGGTGCTCCCGTCCATTTCTTTTAGTCCACTAGCATCGTGCCCGTGCGTTGCTACGGGCAAAAAAAAATCCGACAAAAATACATATAGCATGGGAAACATGATTTTTTTATACCCAACATATAAATAGTCTAATCAACAGTTAGGACCAAAGGATATTGCTTGCTTGCTTGTGTCAATACTTGTAATAGAAACTAATATAAATAGTATATCTGCTCTTAATTGTAATAGAAACTAATATAAATAGTATATCTGCTCTTAATTCATACAAATAAGTGCAAGATCGCATAATAGATACAGGGTCTTGATGTCTTGGTGATACATAGTTGAATAAAACAAACTTTCAAAATTATGTTTTCAAATATACAGATATAACAACCTTTCTACTATACAAATCTTAAAAAGACCTCAACATGTACCCAAGCATCTAGCATGTAGTGTATTTGGAAAAAACAGAGCACTTGTCATTGTACATGATACACATCACCTGACTATGAGGGATTTTAAAACAATACTAATATTTAAGAAAGCATTCAACATTGAACTCACAAATTTTAAAATGATGTCGGTGTGAATCTTTCAATCAATCTAATAAAGATGAGTTGTGCACCCAAGTACGGCTTATCTTCACATTATATAAAGTACAATTTTTACTTTCAAATATAGAATAAATAAAGAACAATTGAACAGAGAAATCAGCATTGCTAAATAATTTGTCAACATCGCGGGCTTGCGTTTTAATAATTTTGTTCACAGGTGCTTCTCAACATTTGTCAACATGAATCATATAGGATGATAGGATGAGAAGTATCACTAATTATTTTTCTTACACAATTGTAAATCAAATCAGGATTAAAGTAGAATTTGGATTCGGGATAGAAACCAAAAGTGATAAAATAAACAAACCGGTTTCTACCATAGAGGTTGTCTCTAATCAAGCAATTACAAGAAGAGGATGAAATCCAATCATAATTTAGACCTGTGAACAATTTTTTAGTTCTGTGAAAAAAATGTGGGAATTAGTGTGCAAATAAAAGAGCATTGCTACGGGCTATGTAATATTTCTAACATGTTACAGACTACAATATGTTCATGTCTTCAAGAAAAAAACATTTGTATCAAACTCAAGAATTCTCATCCACGTACTTGTATATAAGATACTTGTTTTGACATTTGATCAATCACACTTGGGACACACAAAGAGAACATTTCAAATTAAATGCCAACAACAAGCAAAATGGATTCCAACCATGTGTGCATCACAAAATTGGTAAGCTTACCAGAAATGAAGTGTAAGCCAATATTATTTAAGCTGAAGATAAACAACAGTAAGAGGTAATCTAGGTTATGATGTAACCTAGCTTTCCTTAACTCTTCCCCCTTCTGTCCTGAAATCTTATCAAATAAATAACCAAATTAGAGCACAAATATAACAACAGCAACAAAACTACATATAGCAACAAGTCTAATTTGTGCTCTATTTTTTATTATTTTTTGTCTTATCAATAGTCACCTTCACCTCAACAACTTTAGATAGTACCATATATATGTGGAAAGTCTAATACATGGCTAATCAGATCTCGTGATCAGAATTTGCATGTCCTGATTCCCTTTAAACAACATGAGAACACCCTGCTGCTGGGGACTTTGGTACTATTGACGAGATAGCTCTAATAGCAGGTACCCAAACTGGACATGTTCCATCTTTACCTCAATGCCAGATGTGTCTTCAGGGATGGGGTGCTTCGATTTCTTCCTGAACTCTCGCGTCATCTGATCCAATTCGTCTAGAGAATAAGCTGCACACAAGAAACGAGATAACGAATCACAGACACATGACACATTTAATCTAAAGGGGGAGCGAAATCGTGAAGTTGAGAACCTGAACCACCAGAACCAGCGCGGGGTAAGGATCAGGAGCCACACCGTAGCTGGCGTAGCTGGTGCCGCCGGCCGCGGCGCACACAGCGGCGAATGCAGTGACCTTGAGCGCGCCCCACGGCTTGCGGGCAGCGGGGGCGGCCGGAAGGATGGGTCCCCGTGGCGGGACGAGGCCTCGGAGGCGGCGCGAGCTCTTTGCCGCCGCCGCCGTGAATTTCAGGGGATCCGCCGTCGTGATGTAAGGGAGGGGGCGTTGTGGGGAAATCCGCCGTGGGGATCCACCGTCGTGAGGTGAGGGAGGCGGCGTCGCGGGCGCGCGGTTGGCGAGGCGCGGCGGAGTGAGGAGAGGGGGGGGGGCGCGGTGGAGCGGAGGCGGAGAGCGAGGGGTGACCGGGCGTGGAGGCGGGGGATGGGCCGGTTCACACGGGGGAAGTGGGGAGAGGTGCGGGGTGAAGGCGCGGCACGGGGTGAAGGCGCGGAGGTGGACGAGCAAAGGTGAACCGATGAAATTGTCTTACTTTCACTCTTTTTAGTAGTAGAGATAGAGATAGAGATAATGACCAGCAACCACACATCAGAATTGCCGCATCATGCCTTGAGCAGACGGAATCCAGGAATACATCAGTCGCCTATGTTGCTGGATGCAGGTCCGGCATCTTCGTTACTAGGGACTCCTGCACCACCTCCCAGAAACATCTCACCCAAGGGCAAGAAACCAACCGTGATACAGATCTTCAGATGGGTGCCCACATACATCACAATGTCCTTCCTCCCGTATATGTCTACGTTGCAGCTCTACCTTACACAGAAGGAAGCCATGGATCACCCTCCACCAAAAAATCTTCACCTTCGGTGGAATCTTCAGTTTTGACAGGCACTTCCATCATTTACTTCTTGCTGACGCAGCTCCTCGCCCTTCCTTCATAGCTGCATGCTCTGATTGCTCTGCTTTCAGTAGTCTATAAGCAGACCGGACAGAGTACACACATGATCTTTCCAAAGACCATGCGACCACATCCTCAGGCAATGTACGACTTGGCTGAATCTTGAGTATTTCATCAGCATCGATTCCAATAAAGGACTGGCGCATCAACTGCTCGTTCCATCTTCTTTCTTCACCTTCAAATAGTTCATCCACCTTGTCGACAGTCACCCCCCTGGCAAATGAACTCTCGGTTTGTGAGTTTGAATCCCTAGTATCCAGTTATCTTTTCAAATATCAACAGAGGTACCCGGGCCAACACGGTAAACCATACCTTTCTTCAGAACCTCCGTACCATGTCGTATAGCACGCCATGTTTCAGAACTCATCCTCGTCCTGGTTGCTGCAAGGAAATCACAGTTTGGGTAATACTTACCCTTTAACACCCTTGAGCAAAGCGCATTTGGACGAGTCATGAGCCTCCACCCTTGTTTTCCCAACATTGCCTGGTTAAACAAGGACATATCCCGAAAACCCATACCACCATCAATCTTTGTATCAGTCAATCTGCTCCACTTCATCCAAAGGATCTTATGGTTATCAATCGAGCTGCCCAACCAGTAGTTTGATATATACGTCCTCATTTTCTTTCAAATAGGACCTGGCAGCCTGAAACAACTCATAGCATAAGTTGGCACAGCTTGTGCATTAGCCTTGATCAACACTGTGACGCCCCAGGTTTTCGACCGGGTTAATTAACCCTAATCATCAGGGACGGAGACAGCTAGGGGCCAGCGGGGGCCATGGCCCCCCCTATGAATAAAAAAATTTCTAAACCCCCTGCATCTTATATGAAAATTATTCATGTAGCCATGCTTTATAGCTTCATAAGACCTTTTATTTTGTCCTAAATGAAATACAAAGATGTATATGAAGTATGTTAACACATGTAGTTGTGAAAGAATGTGATTATAACTATGTGACTGATGGAAAATTTCGAACTTGGCCCCTCCAATGTAAAATTCCTGGCTTCGTCCCTGCTAATCATCCAATCAACAAGTGTTGACTTTGGTCAAACATCAGTCTACCTGGGTCATCACCTTGAAAACATCACCGACAAACCCTAATGACTCCTTTTGGTCAACCAAAGTTCACCTTGGTCAAAACCCTACTCAAAAATCCTTGATTCCTTGTTCACCCATCCATGTCAGCCGGAACTTTTGCCGCGTTCTCCAAATTTCCCCTAAAAACTTCAAATTCTCCCAATACAAAAGTTGTGTATTTTGTCGAGGGACACAACTTTCGTGTTGAGTGGCATTGCTGGTTTGTAGTGCAAATTGATGAAAACTGCAAGTCAATGTCTGCTTTCACTGTTCACCAGGGCCGAGATTTCTGTCAAGTTTCCCTGCAGTTTATGTCAAATCCTTTGATCTAAAACCCTAGAGCCTTTGCAAACCTTGTAGAGGGTAGTGTGGTGAGTAAGTTTGGTAGTCAAGCTTTGGTGCAGTTCTGTTTGGAAAAATTGAGAAAATCCAATTCAAAGTACGGTACTTAGAATGGCTTTGAGCCAGAGCGCCGCCGTGCACGACGTCGCGTTGCGCGCGCTCACCGCGACCCGCCCCTCGGTCCGAACGCCGAGGCGCCGACGACCCGCCGGTCCATGCGCCGTAGAACCGCCGTTCCTGCCGCTCCCTTGGCGCCACGTGCCTCGCATCCATGGGCCAAAGTGCCGCCGTGCCCACGCCGCTGTGACGCCCCAGGTTTTTAATTACCGTCTTTAACGCTAATGACCGGATTAGCCGGTCAAATGGTCAACCGAGGTCAAACCTAGGTCAACCTGGGCCCTCACCCCGGAAAACTCACTAACACCCCCTAGTGACCCTAAATGAATAGTAAACACACTTGTGGGGCCAACCCATGGTCAAAGGATGGGTCAAAACCCCTTGCCATCCTAGTGTCCACAGGTGTCTGCCGGAACTTTTGTCGCGTTCTCCAAAATTCACCTAAACACTTAAAATTCTACCTTTAGGAAAGTTGTAGATCTTGTTGAGGGACACAACTTTCATGTAGATTGACATTCCAAATTTGGAGAGGAAAATCTTGAAAAACCCCTTCAAGGCAGAAAACACTGTTGGACAAAAGAGGCTGACATTCAAAGTTGGCATTCAAATATTTTCAAATCCAGGCAGAAAACCCCATATAGCCTTTGTAGAAAATGTTGCTGGTACCTAGATCTACAACTTTGGTATTCATCACTTGGTCCAGTTCTGTTTGAAAATTTTGAGAAAAATCAATTTGAACTGGGCACCAGCAAAACATTTTGGCCAGAGCGCGTCGCGTCGCGATGTCGCGCGCGCCCGTGCGCCGCCCGTCGCCGGCCGCGCGCCGCCGGCCCCCGCGTCCGCGCCCACGCCTCCCAAGGTCGCGCCCTCCCCAAGGCGCTCCATCCCGATGCCCCGCGCCCCCGCAGCGCCCCCGTCCCGAGGCGCCCGGCGTCCGCGCCGCCGTACGCGCGCGCACCGAGCCGCCGTAGCACGGCCGCATCTCCGTCGTCACCCCCTCGTCACCCACGGGCGAGGCCAAGCCGCGTATTTAAGCCCCCCCGTCCCTCCCCGCGCGCCACCCCCGAGCCGCCCCGCACCATTGCCGCCGCCGCACGCCGCCGGAGCTCGCCGCCCGCGCCGCCGCCGTCCAACCGCCCGGCCCGGCCTTCCCTAGCTCCCGCAGTAGCTCGTGCGTTCGCTTGTTTGCCAACATTTTGCCTCCACGCCGTAGTTCACCGAGCCGCCGCCGCCGCCGCCGGCCGGCCGTCGCCGAACCTCGCCGCCGGCTACTTGTCCGCCCCGCCGCCGCCCCACCTACGGCTCCTAGGTGAGCACGTGGTCGAGCCCGCCGCTTGCCCGGCGGCGGCCGCCGCCGCCTCGCCGGCGTTGGCCGTGCCCGCGCCGCCCGGCCGGTCAAGGACCCAATTGCTTAGATTTGAGTTTTGTTAGGGTGCTTCGCGTAAGATTCCAGGGCTAGTTTGTGAAGGAACCTATCTATCTTTTCTTGCAGTTAGGTCCAGTGACTTGTAAAATGCATAGAAATTCACAGAAAAATCAGAAAAATCCCAAACAAATTTTGTAGGGTTCAGGATGATAAACCCCATCTCTTTTGTCATATACTCATGGCTAGATACTAAATAGTTTTGGCAGAAAAAATACAAATGTGTTAAGCATAGAACTGTCATAACTTGAAATCTATAACTCCTCTGTAGCCAAATTTTGGATATGTTGTGTGTTAGGATATGGCTAGATGTTGTGCCAACAATTGCACAAAGTTATGCAATACATCTTGCTAGATAAATTCTTTTCCATTCCTGCAGTAACTGCCTAGATGATTTTTCCTATTAAATATATTTATGTTCTTGAGCCCAACTTGTGCACACTGTTTTGTAATGGCAATATACACATCCTGTGAATTAATAATGAATTTTAGATTAACAGAAATAATTATTCTTGAATTATGCATGTTTTCCTTTGTAAATTAATAAACCAAGTTCAGTAGAGTTTCCATGTGAACATGCTGGTTCTTTGGGCTTGCTTAGGACCAGAGAGCATGCACGAGAAAATTTGGATCATTTTGATGCTTATTTATGTTTATATGCATTTAAATGGAATCACTAGCTAGGCTTTGATATTTTCCATAATAATTAATTTCCTAGCATCCAACACTTACATGTGGGTCCAATGGACCAGGATAGGTGCTAGTAGGCTTAAGACACACTCATTTAATTTTTGGTAATTTAATTGATTAATAAAAGGCTTAAATGCCCTTTTAATATTAAAGGGAAATTAAAATGAAGAAAAACCCTTAATTAAATCTTTTTCCTTTTTGAAAGTATTATTTAATATGAATAAAAGAAAATTTATTATCAGCACTGATAAGGAATTAATTCATAAATATAAATATTAATTACACCTCGTTGGTGAGGATAAAAGGAAATGAAGCTTTCACATGAAATGATAAACTTATTAAAAATCTTTATTCAAATGTGGAATAAAAGAGTAACTCATGTACATCCCCTAACCTTCCTAAAAGAGAAATCTTAGATGAATGCTTGTTAAGGTGAATATGACCAACTAGAGTCGGATAAGACAACAAACTATCACATCACCTAAAGTGCATTGCATTCCGTGTAGATCTTCCGGACGGAGATTACTCCCTGGTCCCGGAAACCGAGGAAGGAGGAGCGAAAGGTTCTCTGCAGTACGTGGAAGTACTTGACACCGAGGGTGCCCAAGCTAACCTAGCTGACGAAGGCAAGCTCCGGTACATCTAACCCAGTTTTAAAGTTCTTTATTCAATTATCTGTGAATGATTGTGCATTTACGTACAGGAGTTGAATGAAACCCTAGATGCATGATCCATAGGTACCTTTGGTTCCTACTAGTGTGATAGGTCGATAGCTGCTATGCTATAGGACCGTTACAAGTCGAGTGATGACCTCACTCGCGAGAATAGGTTCCTAGATAGGAATCATACTATATCCTTAAATGGATTGCTCACGTGGTAAGGGCATGGGATCTGGGCTTCGGTCCAGTGGTTATGTGGGTTAAGTCTTTGAACGTACCGAACATTTGCCGGGAATGGGACCGGTAAGCCTAGTACCATAATGAGGCGGCGAGGGATCCTACCGTTACTACTCTTGGGATTTGCTCTCACGGCTCGCCACCGGTGGTGTATGGTGACTCCGGGTATCTCGCGAGGTATGCCGGATAGCCTGCACCAAAGACTGTAAGATTCGATCCCGACCTGAGGATTTATGGGGAGGCCTGGGAAGTTGTCCTCTCGGGGGCAGCCTACTGTGTGTTTGGGTCTACCTTGCAAGGTTTAAATCAATCGATTGTCGGCCTCTCACCGTTACCCGAGACTACTTACTCCACTAGTCATGTGATCCCTAATAATGGAAGTTGATGAAGATGATGTTTGATTAATTGTATTGTACAACTTTGTTTGTACTAGTTGGCTAATGTAGTAAAGATTAAACCACTAGAACTTGTGCTAAAATCTTGAAAGTAAGGACCTACTCTTTGTTACTTCTGAGCAAAGGCAACCCAGTAGCCAAAAAGCCTTTCACGGTCTAGATTTGGTGAAGTAGTTATCACCGACGGGTAAGTCTTGCTGAGTATTAGTATATTCAGCCTTACTATAATGTGTTGATCCAGTTAATGCCTTCAGTGATGTGTGGCCCGGAGAGATCTCGCCCGGCTGGGAGCTGGAGTGGGTGGAGTACGACTACTGAAAGCATCATGGATGGCCTCCCGTGGTGTCTCCGCTTCTGTTAGTTTATTTCCGCTGCTTTTCGAAAACTCTGAACTGTTCCTTCATGACAAAAACTATGGTTTGTAATAAATAAACCCCACGGGGTACGAATTTGGATTTTAATGTTGTTGTATCTCTGGACTCGCCTTCGAGTGAGTTTTGATGCATATATTTGATCCTTGTGCTTTTCAAGTGATTTACCGGGCGTTAACCCGGCAACTAATGACAGGATGATACTTTATTATTGCTTAATGACCAAAGTGGATCGGTCTTAGGCGATAGTACGGTATTTTCCTGGGCGGGTTGTCACAGCCGCGCCGCCCAACCAACCACGTGCCGGCGTACACGCCGCACGTCGCCGCCGCCCATTCGCGCCGTACTCCGGTCGTGCCGCGACCCATACCTTGACTTGGTTCCCTTGGCACGCAAGAAAACATCCCTCACCGCCTTGTGCACGGCTATAAAGCCGGCCAGTCCTTCCTCGCGCGGGCGCCGAGCCGCCGCCGTCCGCCATGGATGCCTCACAGTGAACTCCACCCCCGCTTGCTTTTCCTCGCCAACACGTGCTGCTTGCCACTTCGTAGGACCCCCCCTGTAGCTCCTGCGCGCGCTTGTTGGTCTGCTCGAGCCGCCAGCTCGCCGGAGGGATCTCTCCCGCGGCCGCCGCCAGACAGCCGACGACGAGCTCTGCTTCCCGCTCGTCTCCCGAGCCAACCAACCACCTCAGCACATCCCCTAGACCCTAGTGAAGCTGCCAGTGCAACACATTGGCCTGTCCCATCCCTGTCTTCGCTGGAATTCGAGCACCCGCGGCCGCGCCACCACCGGTCTGCCGCCGCCGCTCGCCGGCAGCACCTTGGGTCAATCCTCCGCCACCCATCGACCACGGGTGAGCCCAATCGCCGTTTTCCCTCGCTTGTTTGCCTGCCGCGCCTCTCCTCGCCGCCGGCGAGCTCGCCGTTGCCGTCGGTTCCAAGGGAGGGGAATGCAAGGGCATAAGTGTGAAGATTTAAAAACTTCCAGGGGCTTCCAGTAAAAAGATTCTATTACCCTTGATGTGTTTTAGCTAGGACTTGTAAAATCGATTAAAAATTGTAGAAAAATCCAAAAATAGCAAACCCAATTTTGTTGTACTCTGTGTACCTAAAACTACAACTTTATCCAAAGGTGTATATATTTTTGAGCTTTAGTTTTTGCTTGAAAAATACAAATGTAAAATATCTAGATCTGTGGTTATGTAAAATCTACAACTGATCTGGAGCTTAACTTTGGATATGTTGTGGGAACTAGTATGTATAGGATCTGTGCCAAAAATTGCACAAAGTTACTGAAGAAATCTTTTTATAAAAATCATTTTGTGAAATTGATAAATCTGCCTAGATGATTTTTGTAGCTCCAAATATAATTATTTTTGAGCCCAACTTCTGGCTACTGTCTTTTGTTACCAAAATGCATCCTTGGTGAAGCTACCATGATTTTATCTCTGTTACAAATATTATTTCCTCAATTATGCTTGTTTTTAATCATAAATATGTGTAGCATGTTTCACAAGGGCTATGTGTGTGTTTGTTAGATCTTTAAGCTTGTTTTGGACCAAAGCATGTGTGAGAGGAAGTTTGGACTCAGTTCTGTTGTAATTATTTTAATATGCATTATTCCCTTATATGCTAGCTAGTAATGCACTTAATTTGTCTAATTAATTTCAGTGGTGCTAAAACCCTTTTCCTTACTGCCTAAGGAAGTGCTCGTGATCAGTAGGACCAGTAGATGCTGTTGGACAGGTTTCATATGTCTTAAATTGATTTAAGAGGGTTCAGACTAGTTTAATTCGGAAAAAGGAAAATGGGAAACATGCCCCTTTGTGCATAAGGGAAATAAATGGGTTAGAAAAGTATAATGGTAGGGCAAAAATAAATTCCTTGCTGTTTGCATTTAAATAAGATATTCCTTAATAGATGTGCACACAATCACATTAAGGAAAAGGCTAAAAAGGCTTTTAATTATCTTTAAAGGGGAGAAATGTTTAAATGCATTTCTTAAGGGGAATATGACCAACCCTATCCAACTTGTTGCCTTGCTACTGTTTTGTTGATGTGAATTAAATTAATTTGTTTATATATATGTACACAGTCACTATTAAAAGTCTAGATAATCAAGCATTGCATATTGCTCCTTTATAGGAAGAGTATGCTGAATGTATTATTATCTAGGTGAATGTGTTCAATCATGCACCTCTTGGTTGTCATAAGTGTTTGAAATTAATTAAATTCAAATGGTCACTTAAGTCTTGCATTGCATCCTCTGTGTAGAAGTACCCGACGGTAATTACACGCTCGTGTCAGAAGACGTGAACGAGGGAGCTGGAGGAGGCGTGCACTACGTCGCCATAGAGCAAGACCCGGGCCAAAGTCCGGAAGATTGTCTATCTGCTTGTGCTAGTGAAGGCAAGTCCCGGTTCTATCATTAACCCATGTTTATTTAACTTTATGCAACTACCTATGTTATTCTATGTGCATTTACGTTCAGGAATTGGATGAAACCCTAATTGCATGATCCCTAGGTGCCTATGTTCTTCCACTAGTATGCTAGGTCGCTAGATGCTATGCTCTAAGGACCCGGTAAAAGTCGAGTGATGTCCGTCACTCGCGAGAATAGGATTTCCTTTGTGGAACCCTCATGTAAATTAATGAATTGCTCATGTGGTAAGAGCATGGGATTTGGGCTCCGGTTCAATGGCTTCGTGGGCTAAGCTTTTGAATGTACTAAGCACTTGTCGGGAATGGGACCGGTAAGCCTAGTACCTTAATGAGACGGTGCGGGATTTTACTACTACTAATCTCGATTTGTCTCCTGTCCGGCTTGCAACCGGAAGGAGGGTACATGTGTGAGGCTGGATGCACTGTGTGGGGCATTCCAGATAGCCCTGTACCCGGGACTGTAGGCTATCATCCCAACCCGAGGACTTTTGGGAACCGTTTGGTCGGTGTCAGCTCTGTGGGGCACCGCTCCGTGTGTTTAGGTTACCTTGCAAGGTGTATGAATCAATCGATTGTCGGCCTCTCACCGTTATCCGAGACTGCTTAATCAGCCGGCTATGATATCCCGTAATAATGGAATTATGTGAAACCTTCTGCGTGAATTAAATGTGTTACACAATTCTTGTTTGTATTAGTTGCTCATTTAGTAATGATAATCTCACTAGAAATTGAGCTAAAATGTTGAAAGTAAGGATTCATGATCTTAGTTGTTTTTGGCAAAACAAACCCATCAGCCAAAAGCCGGCATGTCTAGAGGTAGCTTTTGGTCGGGTAAGTCTTGCTGAGTATTAGTATACTCAGACTTGCTATAATTGTTGTTTTCAGGTGAAGTGGTTTCGCCTGGTAAGATTCCACCCGACTGGGAGCTGGAATGGGTGGACGAGGACATTGAATAACGGCATCACAGATGGCCTTTGGTGATGTCGTAACGTATCATTATTAGAACTTTCGCTGTTTTAATAAAACTCTGAATGATTATTTATCATGACAGAATTACTTGTTTGTAATAATTGGACCCTACGGGGAGATTAGTACTAATGTGTAAGGCACTCTGGACTCACCTTCGTGGGAGTTTTAATGCATTCGTTCGATCCTCTCTGTGTTTCCAAGTGATTTACCGGGTGTAAATCCGGCAACACTCAACGGGATGCTTCTTTATTATCGCTTAATGACCAAATGGAGTGGTTTAGGCGATAGTACGGAATTATCTCGGATGGGGTTGTCACAAACACTGCTCGGCCTGCACAACTAACAAGTTTTCGCTCCAGCCGGCAATGAAGTTCGTAATTCTCCATGGGATATACTCAAAAACCCCATCAGCCACCTTGCCCATCGATGTTGGCAGCCCCAAATACTTCTCCCCAAGCGCCTCAGCCTCAATCTCCAAGCTACCATGGACAATTTCCTTGTCTTCATCTTGGAAATTCTCACTGAAATAGACTGCTGATTTTTGTTTATTAACTAACTGTCCAGAGCCTCTATGGTAATCATGTAGAATTGAAGCCACTCGATCAACTCTTCTTTTCGATGCCGGGGCAAAGATCAAGCAGTCATCCGCAAACAACAGATGGGATATCGAGGGTGAGTGAATACTAACACGGACACCCCTAGAAAGATATTGCAGGCCAATCCCCTTCAGCATGCACGATAAGCCTTCAACACATAGCAGGAAGAGAGATGGTGAAATAGGGTCTCCCTGCCGGATCCCTCGCGAAGGCTTAAAACCTGGGGAAAATTGGCCATTGACTCACACCGAGAAGGATACTGATGTCACACATTTCATAACAAGATCTCTCCATCTGGTGGAAAAACCCAGTGCTTCCATCACAACGTCTAGATACCGCCATTCAACTCTATCATATGCCTTAGCCATATCCAACTTGATTGCACACGCACCAATTTCCCCTTCTTGTTCCGCAGGTAGTGAATGCACTCATATGCGATGAGCACATTGTCAGTAATAAGTCCCTGTGGAACAAAAGCGCTTTGCTCCTCAGAGATAATCTCATCAAGAATTTGCCTCAACCTGTTCGCCATAGCCTTGGAGCAAATTTTGTACAGTACAAAGAGAAATTGGCATGTACTGTGAAAGCTCCTGTGGATTGGCAACTTTGGGTATCAAAACAAGGAGAGTCTGGTTGATCTCTTCCAACATATCACCACCATTAAGAAAACCAAGCACAACCACAATGATACTCTCCTTCAATGTCTCCCAATGACGTTGGAAGAAACCTGCATTAAAGCCATCCATACTTGGCGCCTTGGAGGGTTGCATCATAAACATTGCAGCCTCCACTTCCTCCGGTGAGAAGGGCCTGTCCAAGAGGTTGTTCATGGCCTCTGTCACATTTCGCGGCACATGTCAGCAAACAAGCTCCGGATCAAGCTCCTCTTGTGCCGAGAAAAGGTTCAGATAGAAAAGCGAAGCTAACTGCTCCAACTCCCCCTGCTCCGTTGCCACTGTACCATCTGCGCGTCGCAGGGCCCGAATTATATTCGTTCGTCCCCTCGCGCGAGCTTTGGCCAGGAAAAAAGTTGTATTACGGTCCCCCTTCCGTAATCACGTGACTCAGGATCGTTGTTTCTTCATGATTTCTTCTCCGGACAGCAGTTCAGAGAGCTGATCCACCAGCTCCCTCTCTCGCTCCGTCGCCCCCCTATATAAAGTAGTGCTTCGCTTGGTCTCAATTGCCTTCCGAGGCGGCCTTCCGCACCTGCTGCTTCACCTTCCCAAATTCCTCCCTTTCCCAACCACATAGCTCACCCTGCAAGGTGTAGCGCTGCATTCAGTGAGCACAGATCGCCTCCACCCCCACTTGCTCGCCACACTTCTTCCACAAACCCCTTATATCCATCATGGCGAAACCACATATCTGTTGGGGAATTCAGGAAAACCCGTCACCCTCGAAACGTCGAGTTTAACGGAATTCTCAAAGTATGTTTTTCAGGAGCAAGGAATTCGCGATTCTCGGAAGTCTGGGACCTGCGAAGTCTCGAATTCGCGAATGTGCGGGGTTCGGGAATCTTGATTCGGTGAAGAGGCGGAGTCATGAACATGCGGAAGCCCGGAATCTCAATCGTTGATGGTCCGAACTTCGGAGATCCGCCGATTCGGGAATCCGATGAAGACTCGTTCGGGACTCGGGCGCAAGGACACGCGCGAACCTGCTGGGAAGCAAGAGCCACTTCGGGAATCTGTAGAAGACCTAGTTCGGAAGTCTCGGGCGGAGACATTCACGAATCACGGGAGAAGCAAAGTCAAAGTTGTAGTTCCAAAAAGTCCGGGTTTAGAGTGTGAACTAGTGGCAGACTTGTAAATGTGTAAGGGGGGAAAAGACATCCTTGTGTGTGTTCACATTGGGAATATTCTCCGAGCCCGAGGGTGTTATCGGAATGTTAAAGTCCCTTCGTCTCCCTATAAAAGGGGGCGCGAGGGCACGTGTAAACGGATTCAGACTTTTTTGGGACTTGTGCTATTGACAGGAGGGGTTTCAGTCTCTTTGTGCCCTAACTGTGCAGTTGAACGTGTCTTGAACTTTCACTTGTGTTAGGGTAGTATTCCGAATTTTTCGGGTACCCCCCAACATTGGCGCCCACCGTGTCTCAGCCGAAAAAGAAACTCACGATGCCACCTCAAAAGAAATCCAAGAAGAATGCTCCAGCACAGGCAAACCAGGATGATCGCCTCCCCACCCAAGGAAATGAAACCTCGTTCATTCCTGAATCCTCGAACATAACAGACCAAGAACGAAGAGAAAAGCTCGAGGCCCTCATGAAGGCAAGAGCGAGAAAAGACGACTCACATCCAAGAACAACCTGCCGAACGGCAAGAGTTCGAGAATGTTGATGATGATGATACCATAGACGAGCGGCTATCCATGGTTCACCAAAAGATACGGCGGCTACGAAAGACAAAGAAAAGTTCGCGGCTCGGTTGCGGGCGAAGAGAAAAATCTCGAAAAACTAGAGCAACCTGAACAAAGCAAAAGAGCGAGATACAAGCAATACAGAGAGAAATTGACGAAATGAAAGAACAAGAGAACAGCTCCTTGTGGCAAGAAACACCGCAAAGACAACCCCCGCGCCTAGAAGAGAATCCCCGAAAGAAAACTTTTTCGCGGGAAACGGAGTCTCACACTTCGTGGATTCTGAATCGCCGCTCGTCAATAGGGCCGCAAACAAGCACCTTGGCCGCCGAAGTTCAAGCCTCGTCTCTCTTCCAAAGTACAACGGCTTCGGAAACTCCAGGCAGTTTCTCATGAGATACGAGTCAGCTGTGAATTCGGCAGGAGGAGATGATGTTGCACTCGCCAAATCCTTCATCATAGCTTGCGAAGGACCGATCGAATTGGTACTCACTGCCGCCTCCACACTCGATCTATAGCTGGGTAGACCTCAAAACAAAGTTCATGCAAGCGTTTCAGATGTTCCATGACACAACAGCCGAAGCCTCAGATCTGTATAACGCAAGCGGAAGGACAGGGAACCACTGCGGAACTTCGTGAGAAGGTTCATGCAACAGAGGTCTCAGATCCCCGACGCTGATGACAAGACAACGATCAAGGCACTGATCAAAGGTCTCACCCCAGGGCCAACGGCTTCCCACCTCACAAGAAAGAAGCCTGAGACAGTTGAAGAACTATTTCGGGAATTGGAGGATTACATTTTGTCTGATGATGACCATCGCAAGAGGGTAGCTGAGCGAAACAAGGCAAGACAGGGCAACAGAGACATGGCATGGCAGGCACCACCCCAACATCCGCGAAACGTCAACAATGTCGGAAACCCGCAACCAGGACAAGGCAACGGTCCAAGCACCGGGGGAGGATTCAATCCCGGAGGAAGGGGAAGAGGCGAGAGGCCCCCGGGACTCACGAACCACAACCCAAAAGATCCTCACTTCTACCGCCGCATCATGGGAGGGGTCACAACACCGAAGGGTGTCCGGAAACAAAGAAGAACATGGCAAGAATCCAAGAAGAGAAGGCACTAATGAGCATCGCATCCTCAATGTCGGGCCGCTTCGTCCGAATTTCGGCAGCCGCAATTCGCGAATCCACGGTCGAGTTCGTCTCGGTTCGGCAATTCCCGCAACCACGATCGGCATGGCGGCCGTCGCGGCAATTTTTCCCTCGCTCGCAAGCAATCCGGTCAATCCAGCAACCACAACCCATTCGGGAAATCTTGCCACCACCTCCGGAAAGTTCGTCAAGACCCCGCTCGAGGTTCGGGACCTCGGAACTCCAAGGCATTGCCATCGTTCGGGACTATCATGCCAATCACGGGCGGATGCTGCTATGGAATTCGAAACCAAGAAGCGAGAGAAGCAATTACTTCGATATCCGTGAACGCTATCATCAATGACGGCCCACCGCACGCCCGGAGTGGGCAAAGGTGCCAATCATCTTCACGAAGAAGATTTCGGTCGAAATCGCGAAACACAATGACTCCATGGTCATTGAGGTAAATATCGCCGGGTGGGTCATAGGAAAAGTCCTAGTTGACAATGGGAGTTCGACGGACATCCTATTCCCGAAGGCTTTCGAAAAGATGAATCCGAGCCAAAGACATGTTAGACCCCCCGAATACCCACCGCAAGGGTTCGGAGGAAAGCCCATCAAGCCGGTCGGAAAAATATCGCTCCCGGTTTCCTTCGGAGATCTCGAGAATGCCGTAACGGAGAGTCTCACGTTCGATGTAGTCGACATCTACCATCCATACCTCGCGATTTTTGGCGAGAGGGTTCATGAACAAGTTCGACGCAGTCATAAGGCAACAGCTTCCTATGTATGAAAATGCCCGCACCTAAGGGAGTCATCACGGTGTATGGCAATCAACAAGAGGCCGTAAACATAGAAAAGGGACATACACCGGACAAACAAACGTATACCACCGAGAACCGTACCGATGACCATAACCAAACTTTGTCCTCCCGAACCAAAATCGCCACTTCGCCGTGGCAGAACATAGCATGCGGGTTCGGGGTTCCCAGAGGACTAACGGTTGACAATGGAAAACAATTCGACTGTTACACCTTCAAAGAATACTACAAAAACTTGGGCACTCAAGCGAAATTTTCGTCAATCTATCACCCGCAGTCCGTGGAATGCCGACAGTCTAAAAGGTATTACTCGTGAAATCCCAATTGCATCTAGATGTAATATACAATACTTTCTCTATGTTCGTAAGTTTGAATTCTAAAAACCTAAAATCCGAATCACGTGTCTATAAGTAATTTCGGGAGAAAAAACCAGCTTTCCTTTTTCTAGTCGTACTAAAATAAGAAGGACCGTACTCTTTTCCTTGCAAAGGGGGCTCTAAATCAAGAGGCAAGGTTTTTAACGAGGCGGCTCCCGTGTAATACTCTTTCTAATATATATATGAAAAGAGTCTTCCCCCACATCGCATGTTTCGTATTTTCCGTCTCGAGAGTTCCATCGTGAAAAAAGAATGAGTTCGTGAAAAGGGCTTCCTGATAGCCAGAGTTCCATCGTGAAAAAAGAATGAGTTCGTGAAAAAGGCTTCGTGATAGCCAGAGTTCCATCGTGAAAAAAGAATGAGTTCGTGGAAAAGGCTTCGTGATAGCCAGAGTTCCATCGTGAAAAAAGAATGAGTTCGTGAAAAGGGCTTCCTGATAGCCAGAGTTCCATCGTGAAAAAAGAAAAAAGTTCGTATGAAAGGCTCCGTGATAGCCGAAATTCCATCGTGAAAAAAGAAAAAAGTTCGTGAGAAAGGCTCCCTGATAGCCGAAATTCCATCGTGAAAAAAGAAAAAAGTTCGTGTGAAAGGCTCCGTGATAGCCGAAATTCCATCGTGAAAAAAGAAAAAAGTTCGTGAGAAAGGCTCCCTGATAGCCGAAATTCCATCGTGAAAAAAGAAAAAAGTTCATGTGAAAGGCTCCCTGATAGCCAAAATTCCATCGTGAAAAAAGAATAAAGTTCGTGAGAAAGGCTTCCTGATAGCCGAAATCCCATCCATCGAGGGATTCCCACCGAAAAGGCCTGAGACAACAACAAGTTGTGGCCTAGAGAAATCCCATCCATCGAGGGATTCCCACCGAAAAGGCCTGAGACAACAACAAGTTGTGGCCTAGAAAAATCCCATCCACGAAGGGATTCCCATCAGAAAATTCGCATGATGATTTCGAGAAAGTGAATGTCTAAGGACTTGCCTGTGTATTCTCGCTCAGTATAGATTGTTGAAAATTTTTCAAGTATCATCATTGTAAGAAAAGGGCAAGGGGCTCCAGCAGACGATCGCAGAAAAACCTTGGTTGAAGCAACCGAGGGTTGCTGTATCAACCGAGGCAAGTCTGCCAGTCGGGTCAAGTCCACAAAATTCGGAACAAATTTTGTCGACTTGCGCAGTTGTAATCGGGGTTCACAAAAACTCAGGAAGACTTCACCTAAAGATACGCTAGAAATTCGTGAATAGTAAGATTCATGAACCTGCCATCTAGTTTTCATGCGAAACGGCAAGGTGGGGGAGGGTGACGTTTTTCAAAGAAAAAACGTATTTACTGCCTTATTCGCATAAAAACTTCCGAACAGTCCCTCGACAATTACAACATTCGGTGCAAAATTCAAAACGAAAGCTCTACAACATGTCCCGGTTTACAAACATTGTCTTCGGTACCGTATCACTAGCATAGGCGAAGTCAGATGCATCGGCTAAGGGGCTAAGGGGCTCCATCTTGGGAACCTTCGCGGGCGGCGGAGTAGACGACGCGGAACGAACCTTCTTACGAAGTAAGAAAAACGAGGAAAGGTCAAAACAACCTATAGAAAACTTAAGCGAAGCCTCAAACCAAAAATCGGAAAAATCTTGTTCGGGATGTGCCCGCTTGAATAGACGCCACGCTTCACCACTAATGAACATTTTATCCCGATGAATTCGCAGTGGTAGCACGTCTGCGCGCAGCCCAACTTGCGGGACTGCGCGCAGTTAAAATATACAAAACATCCGTTCGGAAAAGATTGACACACCCACATGAATGTACAACCAATCTACGGTTCGCCCAAATGTTCGAACATGTCGTTCGATTCGTGACATCCACCTTCGGTGAATCCTCCTCCCGTTCGGGGACTTGTTCGCCGTCGTCGCCATCACCGCCGCCGCCGCTGCGCCGCCATCCGAGCCCTCGCCGGTTTCGCTCGAACTCTCGCCGGAGGCCGATCCTTCGGGAAACGCGGTAGTGCCTTTTCGGTTCTCCTCTTCCCTCAGCTGAGAAAGGAAGGAAAAAGTGAGAAAAGTTTAAGAAACTGGAACACCTGCGACGAACATAAGTCACGAAATCGAGCAAAAAGAAATTACCTCGTCAAGCTTTGCCCGCGCAACGATCTTAGCCATATCCGCCCCACCAACCATCCGGAATTCCTTCGCGAACTTCAACTTTATAGCCACAATGTCAAGGTCGTCTTGAAGTATCGTATCACCGGTAACGCTTGGGAACCGAGAAAGGTTCGCGCGAAACTTCGCCAAGTCCACACGGTCGTAATCGTGAAGGACCTTCGGAATACTCTCCACGAAAAAGATACGGCGAAGTTGCGGCACCCGTAGATCACTTCGGGAAGAGCCTTGAATTCTTCCTCAAGCCAATCCATGAAATCGGGGATATCAATGTCATCTGGGAGGGGGGCTGGACGAACACCGTACTCATTCAGGGACTTCTGGTACTCAGCATAAAGCAATTTCAGCTTCCCCAAAATTTCCGAAGTGTTTTTCTTCGAAGCTTCACCTTGCTCTGTTAGTGCCTTCTCAAGATCCACGATCTTCCGATCCTTCGAGCTCAATGACTTGGCGAGGCTGGCGTTGTTGATGCGAAGATCCTCGGCAATTTTTGTGGCCCGCTCGTGTTGTTGCCGAAGCTTTTCGATCACACTCAGATCATCTTCGTGGGATTTCTGAGCTTTCTCCAGTTCTTTCTTGGTTTCCTCGAGCGCGGCCTCTGCGACTTTTTTCTCATCATGACTTCTTTTCAAAGCTTCCGCCAGCTCAGCCACCTTCCTTTCAAGTTCCAGGTTCGTAGATTCTGCAAGAGAGAAGTTACGTTCCAACTCCTTAGACTTCTGAGCAAGTTGTTTGTTGATCTTTTCCTGTTCCGAGAGCCGCTCTATGGCAACTTTTCCAAGCATAGAATACTTGAGGGTATAATCTTCATGGAAGCGTGCAAGCTTGGAGGGAGAGTAAGAATGCAACAAATCCTTGAATTCTGAAAGATTCAAGATTAAAACTCAGACAAAGATTCAACAATCGTGAATGACATAAAGAGACAGCAAGGACGAACGAACCTTGCTTGCTAAAGTGCTGCATGGTGACTTGCTTAGTTGAACCCGAAAAGGCCCTCCCTTGAGGCGAAGGAGTAGTTTCGGAGATGGAGAGAGGCCTCATTTCGGGGCTTCGAGCCGCCTCTTCGGGTCGTTCGGGCCTTTCCTCCCCTGTTTCATCAACAATGGCGGACGATTTCCATAGAGTTAAAAACTTGGACGCCTTGCCCCCGGCGCCACTTGTCTCGAAACCAACACGCAATAGTTTGCCGCGATGAGACGTACCAAAGCTTTTGTTAAAAGCGGCCAAGGAAGGAGAGGGCGCCTGGTCTTCGGGGACGACCTCCCGAACTTCGACCAAAGGAACATTTTCATCAGGGTGGCCCTCCCTTTGAATAGTACGCTCAAGATCCCGGGCGAATTCGGAGGAGACTTGATCAGCGGCAGAGACTTCGGCGACGCGGGGGACTTAGAGCGAACGGCAACTTCAAGCGGCAACAACCGACTTCTCAACGGCGGCGGGGGATGCCCCTTTTTGGACTTCGGGAGCAACATCCGAAAAGGAATCAACATCCACGAATTCATTTTCGGAAACAACGGGAAAACCTGTCTCGAAACTTAAATAATGGCCGCAGGAAAACACCTTTAGGGCTATCCGTCTTCGTGAGGGTGTCGTCGTCGAAGGCGGACGGGACCCTCCGAACTCCGGTGGAAGAAACCTTCTTCACGGCTTTCTTCAATTTCTTGCGACTCATCCGGGCAAGCCCCGATGCGGCACGGAGTTCGGCTTTTCCGAGGTCCGAGGTTCGGAGGTTTTTCGTTTCCGCTTCGACGATTCAAGTGATCTGGTCTTTGAGGGCTTCACTCCCGAAGATATCCCCTCAGTGGCAGGCGACGAGTTGCGCTTCGACGATCTGATTCGGGGAGCGTTGATGGGGGCGGCTGAGCAGCTGGCCACAGCAACAGCGGGAATTTTCAATTTGGGGCCAGGACCTCGGGAGTCAAAAAATTTATCACCACTGATCTCCGAAAAGACGCGATTAATCTTCTTCTTGTGTTTCACCAGGGCCTTGTACGCCTTGTACTCGTTCATGGTATATTCGCCTACCATGACGGTGACCCTCTTCTCCACTTCGTCCATAAAGTCCTTGGCGCTCTGGCCCTCGCGAAGTTTGATCCCGAACTTCGGGAAAGGCACATTCTGATCTGCCCAGTTGACGTTGTAATACACAAGTTCGGCAGGGGACCAACCGTTCGAGATAGGCCAGATTCGCGCGGCGACAAATTCTTCAATAATGTCGCGGCCGCCAAGTATCGTGCTGGCTAGATGAAATGCACTTTCGCAACTTCTGATTCCCAAGGCCCGCTGGTTGTATCTCCCGACATTAACTGCAGCGAGGGGTGCGATCGGGCTCGACATCTTCGGCTCATCAACCTTCAAGTAAAACCAATAAGACCTCCAATCGTCTGTGAGGTTGGTCTTGCAGCAAGGAGCGATCTGGATTCGAGTGATCCCCTGTCGGGTGTTCTGGCGTCGCGTGTTGAAGGTGCAACACACGTGCTGGCTATGGTAGAACTGCCCGTTGTCACCCTTGATAACTTCGGGGGTGATCACCAGCTCATAAAACCGAGTGAAACCGTCGACGATAGGATTGCAGCCGAAGGTTTTCAAGATCCAGATATACTTCGACACTTCAAGGAAGGATGTCGGGGTGAGCTGGTGGATCTTCACCGAAAAAGCGTCAAGAATTGCCGGCAGCACGGAATCGCAAGGGAACCTTAGCCCACAGACGAAGAAGTCACGAAATACCACAATCTCTCCCTCTTTGGGAGTGGGAATCAGTTCATCGAGAGGGGCGCGCCCGGCGCCTGGGGAGAAGAATCCGGCCTTCTCGTACTCGCGAACCATGTTGCTCGTGACCTTTGATTCTCCGAATGCGAGCGAAGGCGGCAATGGGCCGGATGTCCTTAGCATGACAAGATCGTCGACACCGGCGTCTACATCCCCGACTTCTTCGCCACCATCAGACCCAACATCCCCATCTTCGCGACTTCGGGAGCCGCTGGGCGATCCAGAATCTTCGGCTGGTGTAGCGCTTTCGGCAGCTGGATCGGCAGCTGGGTCAAGTGGGAGACCGGCAGCGATGAGCTCTTCGGTAGTCATGGGCCTAGCAGTACTTTTAACGCGAGCCACCTAACCAAAAATCACAAACATTCAAACAGGTAAGAATAATGTTCGGCAATAAAACTCGCGAAATCGCGATGTCACTACACCTAAATTTAACGAACTAACGAATCAACGAAGCATAGATAAAGGAATACCTTAGAGAAGCGCGAGCAAGGCCTGGAGTTCGTAAGCTTTCAAGAAGAAAACCAGATTCCGCGAAGAGAGAAAAGATGCGCGAATCGTGAAAAGCTCGAGAGCGGTAAAAAATTTTTTAACAGCAGCAGCTCGCTATTTATAGGGCCGGGGAGGGGTAGTTCCGCGAAGTGCGCCTCGATCTAACCGCTTTTGGTTCCCCGGGTGACGCGTGTCCCCTCCGACGTTCCGAGGGTGACGTTTTTTACTAAATTTCCGAATGATTCGTGGAATCAGATCGTCGGAGTCAACCCGCTTCCCCGAGGGGCTAGTGTTGGGGAATTCAGGAAAACCTGTCACCCTCGAAACGTCGAGTTTAACGGAATTCTCAAAGTATGTTTTTCAGGAGCAAGGAATTCGCGATTCTCGGAAGTCTGGGACCTGCGAAGTCTCGAATTCGCGAATGTGCGGGGTTCGGGAATCTTGATTCGGTGAAGAGGCGGAGTCATGAACATGCGGAAGCCCGAAATCTCAACTGTTGATGGTCCGAACTTCGGAGATCTGCCGATTCGGGAATCTGATGAAGACTCTGTTTGGGACTCAGGCGCAAGGACACGCGCGAACCTGCTGGGAAGCAAGAGCCACTTCGGGAATCTGTAGAAGACCTAGTTCGGAAGTCTCGGGCGGAGACATTCACGAATCACGGGAGAAGCAAAGTCAAAGTTGTAGTTCCAAAAAGTTCGGGTTTAGAGTGTGAACTAGTGGCAGACTTGTAAATGTGTAAGGGGGGAAAAGACATCCTTGTGTGTGTTCACATTGGGAATATTCTCCGAGCCCGAGGGTGTTATCGGAATGTTAAAGTCCCTTCGTCTCCATATAAAAGGGGGTGCGAGGGCACGTGTAAACGGATTCAGACTTTTTTGGGACTTGTGCTATTGACAGGAGGGGTTTCAGTCTCTTTGTGCCCTAACTGTGCAGTTGAACGTGTCTTGAACTTTCACTTGTGTTAGGGTAGTATTCCGAATTTTTCGGGTACCCCAACAGTATCCTCACACCGAAAAGGTTTAGGGGTCCGCTGCCTCACTCGCTGGGGTGCCACCTGCTGACGAACAGACACCAGGAGGGCACAATGATCTGATTTGGCTAGTTGGATATGCTCCACTGATGTACCACCTAGAGCATTCAGAAAGCGGTCATCGCCAAACGCCCTGTCCAACCGTGCCTTCACATTTCTATCCAACCGTGCCTTCACATTTCTATCTCCCTTCGGCTTATTATCCCAAGTGAATGGCAGCCCTCTGAACCCCAAGTCAGTAAAGCCACAGTCAACCGCCATATCTTGGAATGCCTCCATTTGCCACACCTCTCTGTCATTCACCCCAAAATGCTCCTCTTCAGTAAGCACTTTATTGAAATCTCCTGCACACAACCAAGGCACCATTGATTGTGCGTGCAAAAATCTTAAGAGATACCAGCTTTCCTTCCGCATTTCCCTCCTCGTTTCTCCATAGAATCCTGTGAATCTCCATTGCTGCACCTCCAATTTTTCACAATGTAAAAGCACATCAATGTGAGACTTTTGACATACTTTGGAGTGACACAGTAACATCTCCCCTCCAAAACAAGGCTAGTCCACCACTTTGGCCCACCGACCCCACCGCCTGGCCATTAGCAAAACCAAGACAGAAGCGTAAGGCCTAAGCACGACCTCTATCCAACCGCGTCTCTGACAAGAAGACCACCCCGAGCTTATACTACTCCACCACCTCGCGGAGCTCTTGAACCCCCGCGGGTTACCCGCGGCCACGACAGTTCACACACAGGAGATTCATGGCGCCCGGCGGGGGCTGCTCTCCGCAGCCGCCGCCGATCTTGCATCATTGTTGTGTATAGCACACTTCTGCTTCTTGAGCATTTCCTCCGCCACCTCCTCCCCATCCGTGTTGTTTCTCACACCCCCAAGCTGGCTAACCTGAGAGCTCACCAAGCCGTCCGGAACAAGCGCCCCTGCATCACCAGGCGGCAAGTTTAGGTCCGGCGTATGGGAAGATGAAAACTCCGGGCGCCTAGGCTTCCTCTTCCGAGCCACCTTCCTCCCGTCGTTCTTCTCAGATTGAAACAAAGCCCTCCCCACACCGCTGGCCAGAGTTTCTTTGCTCGCGGATTTAGGATCCGAACCCTTCAAAGGGGACGTGACCTCCCCTTCCTGTAACGTGAAAATTTCTCCAATTAAATCACCTATTAAATCACTTGCTAAAAATGTTTTCAAAATCTTTTTCTGCATTTGAGCTCAATTCCTTTTTATTTATAATTCCTCCCAAAGCCTAATCCCTCTTTAATCTTTTTGCTATCCCAACCAGAGCCAACAAATTTTCCTTAACTATTTTCTCCGAGCAATCACCATCAAGCTAGTTACTAATCTTTTCCTTCATGTGTGCCTACAACAATCTGTCCATCCTCTACAAGCTAGAGCACGCATGAGACCAGGGAGTTAATCTCCTTTCCCTTGTTGAATGCACGCATGATGATCAGCATGCACCTTGTGCACGTACAAGCTAGCAACACCCACATACATGCCACAATTGTACAGCAAGCTACACAGCAGCAGCAGTCCGACACGGCATGCAAAGCTCACACGCCAGGACCTCCTTGCCGCCGCATCACTCGAGCACTAGCTAGCAGGAAGAGCACGCCGAGCTGTCGCACGCGCCGCTGTTCAGCACAAGGCCAACGACCACGGCGAGCTGCCGCGCCGGCCCGCGAGGTGACCGTGCACTGCCATCCGGCACCGTGCCGTGCCGCCCCCTCGGCCCTCGCTGCGTCCCCCACACAACCGCAGCCCCGCGCCTCTGCCCGCGCACGTCGGCCTGCTCCTCTCCGCTGCACGCCGCGTGGGGCTCGGCTCGCACGCGCGCATGCCACGCTGCCGCGCCGCACGACGCCGTCGCCGCCGCAAACCTCGCTGCCACCGCCGCTGTTCCCCCAATCCCGCACGTGACCACTCAAGCCACCGCTGCCCGACGAGCCTCATCGCACAGCACCACCATAGCGCCGCAGTTGACCTCGCCGCGAAACACGGACCCCCCGGCCCGAACCGCCATTGCCGGACCGCACGCAGCTCACGTGCGCGACTGCCACACCCCCGAAATTTCCGATTTCGGGATGTGAATAGAGAGAATAATTAAATAACGATTTTCTCACAATTTTAAAATTTTTCCAACATTTGTTTTTCTTTACGGGGAATATAGTGTAGGAAAAAAAAAAATCCTTTTATTGATTTTCTAAATTAAATAAAGGTTATGTGTGTTGCATTCATGCCGATGCATCTAGTGGTTCTTGAGTGCAAAAAGGTTTCAAAAATGCGTTTAGGAGCTGTCCAAACTCTCCCGAGAATTTTCCGGATTTTTCTGGAATTTATTCTCATTTTCCTTGAGCTATTTCTATTTAATAGAAGGCTCTAAAATCTTTTTCATGAGCACCAAATGCTTTATTTGGGTTGTTCGTGTCTTAATCTAGCTCTAGGAATTTTCCTGGAATTTTTGGGATTTTCGACTATTTTTCGTGCTTTAACGTATTTTCCGGACTTTTTACGGAATTTCGTATGCCTTTGGAAAATATTTCGAAAAAAAAAACCTATCCTAACGGGCCGGGCCCGGAGGCCCGACCCGGTCCGCCCGGCCTGCCCGCGCGCCCGGCCGGCCCGCGGCCGGCGGGGCCCATCCGGCCGGCCGCCATGGCCGCCGCCGCCGGCGAGCCGAGCCGCCCGCGCCCGCGCCCCATAAAAGGGGGAGGCCGGCCCCTCGCCGCGCGCCTCGCCCTAGGCCGCCTCCCCGCGCCACCGCCGCCCCGCTAGCCGCGCCGCCGCCGCCGCTGCCGCGCCGCCCCGCAAGCCGCCGAACCGACCCCGCGCGCGCCCGAAGGCTCGGGTTGACTTCGGTTCCGCCGCCGTCGTTCGAAATCCGCCGCGGTGAGCTCCTCTCTCGATTTCCCACGACCTCCTCTACCCCCGGCGCCCCCGGCCGCCGGCGATTTGAAGCACCGGGGCCGCCGCCGCCCCCCGTGTGCTCCCGTGCGCCCGGTCCAAAGGAAGAAGAAGGTGGCGGGTTTTGCATTTAACCCCCTGCGAGATCTAGTATCAATTAGATTCAATATTGTGTCTTGTAAATCTTGCACAAAAGCCCCTAAATCTATTAGATCTCTACATCCAAATCCAACCAACACCCTTTTATAGATCTAACCCCGAGCTACATCGGTTTCACGAGCACTATTCTCTGTGTCTTGCAAATTTTCTTTGCTAACCCCTGAAATCTACGGTTAATCGCGAACAGGTCCTTACAATCTTGTTTTGCTCACCAAATCTTCGTTTTAGCTCCGATTTAATCCGTTCAAGTTGCGTTAGGTCCATAATAATGTAAAGCACGTGTTAGTGGAGTGTTTTCACCATGTTTTGTTTCTGAAAATAAAATTAATATTAATTTTGATTAACGACTAGCTATGCATGTCTTTTCCAAATAAAAGCTATATAGATCTATATATCGTTTTTCATAATCAAATTTAAATATATTAATGATTACTTTACATGCTTTTATGAATAAAATCTAATTAGATCTTTTACTCGGTTTTCCATAAGTCAAATATTAATTTGCTTAATGATTAATTAACTTTTATAATTAAAAGTTGATTAGGTTTTTACTCCGGCTTTATAAATAAATGTTAATCTTGATTAATACCAATTTAATACTGTTTTTGATAATAATATGATCTACTCGACTTACAAAGTTTCGTTTAGATTGTTCATATAGTATAGTTTTTCAAAATTAAATGTTTAATCGGTTTAATCAATATATGAATCTTTATTAATAAAATTTGACTAGTTCTTTACACCGGTTTCATAAATAAAGTTTAATATTGCATTAATGTCAACATAGGGTATTTTATTTCTGAAATATCCTTTATATTTGTTTTGTTAATTAAAATGAACCTAGCTCATAGCCTTGCTCTCTCATTTATGCAAAACGTTCGTTAGACGTTCTTTCTCGGCTCAATCTAAGTGTAATCTTTCCGGTTCTTGCTCAATCTTCCACAACCATCTCTTTTAAGCTAACCAAGCCAAGTACACCTTGTGTTCTTTAGTGATCCATCTAATCGAGTCGTTTCTTTTGTGCGCTCTTTTAAAGCTTTCTTTCGATTGGTGTATTGTTCTTAGTTGTACTCGTGTGTTTGCTTTGCATGCTTGTGCTCGATGATTGATGCGAGTAGAACGAGCGTGGTTCGAGAGCTTTGGAAGAGTGTGAAGGTGAAGATATTCGAGCAACTACTCTTTGGTTAAAGGCAAGTGTGTCCTTGATCTTTTGTCCTAAGAACTATATTTAATCACTCATTGCATATGCTTGCATTAATATGATGGGACCCATGTTTAAGGTTTGACTAGTGTTATTTATCCTGTGCCTTGATCAAACGGGTTTATCTTTATGTTGGGTAGCTATGCTTAGTTGCTATACATGGGTTATGGTGGTTTTAATGAGCATTAATGATGAATCATGTTATACCTTTATGCTATACTTTTGATTGCTTAATACAAGACCATATGATTAATCGGAACATGGAGCGACCACCCGGGACAACAAGGTGCAACCACAAGGACTATATGGCTCGGTCTTGGCCGATTAATTAGGGAAGTCTTTGTGTGGTTATTACTCGCATAGTAGGTTGGGGACGGAGGAATGCTTTTATGGCTCTTCTATTCGGAGCGGTGATGGAACGGAAGACTCTATGGCTTACCGTCCGTAATAGAAGTGTGGTACGAAAGATAGCCTCTATGACATACTACTATGGACTAATACGCACGGGAGGACTCTTTGTAAAGGCCTCGTAGCGTCCCTATGCAATCACACCTCGGTAGTGTGGTATGATGCTTGGCCGGCATCGCATGGTTGGGTTTAAAGTTCTTCGGGACTTTTACGCGACTTGTGGGTAAAGATGTACAACCTCTCGAGTGTAAAACTAATCGATTAGCCGTGCTCACGGTCAAGAGCGGCCTGGACCCTCACATGATAATTGAACTTGAAGATGGACTTAAATCGCTCTCTCTCTCGTGGTTATGCTTGCCATGTGCTTATGGCGTATCTCTTATCTTATGCTTAATGTGGGTTGGTATGAACTTATACTTTATTAGTAATCAGGTGCTAATAAAACTTGACCAACTAAAATTGCTTAAATGCTTATAGCCCAGTCCACTATAAAGCCTTTGCATTCATTCTTTTTCCCACACTTGCTGAGTACGACAAGTGCTCACCCTTGCTATAACCATTGTTGCTCAGAAAAAGGAAGCTGCTATGAAGATGTTGCTGGTGCTAGGCGTACGCAACCCCCAGTCGATTGCCTGTGATGTTTGGTGCCTTCGTTTCCAGGATTCAGCGTAAATCTCTCGATAATCTTTCTTTTTCTTATGTGATACTTGTTTCGTATTCACTTTTATGTCACTATATGCATGAAACTTGATCCTGGCATGCATATAGGTTTGCACTTGGTTTTCTTCGGAAAGTCGGGTGTGACAGAGTGGTATCAGAGCTGTATCGACTGTAGGACGTAAGCCTAGTTAGCACTGGTCGTTTCTTAATGCCTCTTTTGTCCTACAATCCCTCCTTACCTTATCCCTGACCTCTCTGATGAAGGATCTCACCTCTTAACCATCTTCTTTTGTCCAAACCATGAGTTCTTGTATATTTATCTTCACTCTCCTTGAACATCTCTTCGACCTCGCCTATTCATTCCCTCAAGCAATAAACACCCCCTTGATTGATTGGTGGAATTGTTACCCTTAACATTCCATCTATTCGCGCAGCTCTACGACACATCAGCGCTGTTTTAATTTTATCTCGAGCTACAGAACTCCGATCGACATGAAACCAGTTGGGTTAGTTCCTAAATTTGATAAGTGAATTTCTATCAAAAAATTCAGCCCTATCCAGTATATGTTCCAGAAGCTATGCCCGAAACATTGGAGCTATCAGAATCTGTAAACTCTGCTGACCTAGTTACCTTCAATATTCTATATCTCGGGCTATGGACCTCCGATTGAGGTAAATACAATTGGAGTAGTTCAGGAATTTCATCAGCTTCGCCCTGTACAAAATTCAGCAGTATTCGTTTGGTATCCAGGGAGATACCTACGAATTAGTGGAGCATTCAGAATCTGCCAACACTGCTGACATAGCCGTCTTCTTTAATTCATATCTCGAGTTCTGAACCTCCGATTGAGGTGATTCCAGTTGGGTTGAACTCAAAATTTCGTACTCCTTGATCTGGGAAAAAATCCATTATTTATGGATATCCTTGCTGGGAGATATATCTGATCTATTAGGAGGATACCCCCTGACTTTATTAACAACGTGTAGTGTCGTTCCCTTTAGCTATGCCTTGATTGGTGGAATTGTGTGTTTGCATGATGATGCTTGGTTTTATGGACTTGATTGATTCGTTTCTTTGAAGTGAGTGTTGGTGTATTGTGGGTCTTACATCCGCAATAACATCAGTTGCTTAGTTGGGTTCTTCTTTTGTACCTCCCACCTCCTTGTTCTCCCCCACTCGTTTTGCACTACTCTTGTTCCCTTCTGATAATATCTTTACCTACCAACCAGATGGAAAACCAAGAAGGAGGAAACCAAGGAGAAAGCTACGAGAACGGTGATGACTATGGATACAAGCAAGATGCGCTATCATTTCCACCCCTGGAGGATAAGTATGCGAGTTCATGAAGGCCGAGCCGCCAATGTTCTCCGGTACCACATATCCCTTAGAAGGCGAAGACCGGATCAAGACAATTGAAGAGAAGCTAGATATGATACAGTGCAATGATGGAGAGAAAGCTTTGTATGCATCTTGGCAACTTACAGGAGCAGCTTCAGAGTGGTGGAATTCTTACATCAATGGACATCAGCAACCTGAGAGTATTGTGTGGAAGGAATTCAAAGACAACTTTATCCTACACCATACTCCTGTGAGTGCGATGAAGCTCAAGAGGAAAGAGTTCCTTAACTTAAAGCAAGGACAGATGACGGTAACTGAGTACGGGGATAAGTTTATTCAGTTATCTCTATATGCCCCAAGATCGGCTGAGAGTGATAAGAAGAAACGAGAGCATTTCATCAAAGGGTTGAATGAAGATCTTCAAAGTATACTAAGCTTACATGATTATTCGAGTCTACAAGATTTAATCAACAAAGCCATTGGGCTAGAAAGCAAGCTACAGGAGATCATGAGTAAGAAGAGAAAAAGGGAATATCCAGGGGAAGCCAATAACAATTCTCACCTACATCATATGTCTCAAGCCCAAGGTTTTCCTGAAGATCACAATGAAGATGCATATCTAGAATACCCTCATGGTGTCACAATACCAGTGATTTATGAGACCCCACAGAATCGTCGGAATATTAGGGAAAGTAAAGCTTGTTTTTATTGCAAAGTTTGGTGGACACTTTATCAACGGGTGCCCGAAGAAGTTTCTAGACCGTCATTTTAAGAGGGAATGGAGACAACGACACAAGCAAGACAAGACCCTCGATACCTAAGGATTATGATATAAGTTAGGCTGTGGAATGATTTCTGTAATATGAAAGGAAGAATATTGCTGAAGGATATGAAAAGAGTTCGAAATAAACCCTTGTCTCTTGCTAGCCTTTTTCGAATCTCGGGACGAGATTCCTTTTAAGGGGGTAGATTTGTCACACCCTGAAATTTCCAATTTCGGGATGTGAATAGAGAGAATAATTAAATAATGATTTTCTCACAATTTTAAAATTTTTCCAACATTTGTTTTTCTTTACGGGGAATATAGTGTAGGAAAAAAATCCTTTTATTGATTTTCTAAATTAAATAAAGGTTATGTGTGTTGCATTCATGCCGATGCATCTAGTGGTTCTTGAGTGCAAAAAGGTTTCAAAAATGCGTTTAGGAGCTGTCCAAACTCTCCCGAGAATTTTCGGGATTTTTCTGGAATTTATTCTCATTTTCCTTGAGCTATTTCTATTTAATAGAAGGCTCTAAAATCTTTTTCATGAGCACCAAATGCTTTATTTGGGTTGTTCGTGTCTTAATCTAGCTCTAGGAATTTTCCTGGAATTTTTGGGATTTTCGACTATTTTTCGTGCTTTAACGTATTTTTCGGACTTTTTCGGAATTTCGTATGCCTTTGGAAAATATTTCGAAAAAAAAAACCTATCCTAACGGGCCGGGCCGAGGCCCGACCCGGTCCGCCCGGCCCGCCCGCGCTGGCCCGCCCGCGGCCGGCGGGGCCCATCCGGCCGGCCGCCATGGCCGCCGCCGCCGGGCGGCCGCCCCGCGCCCGCGCCCCATAAAAGGGGGAGGCCGGCCCCCGCCGCGCGCCTCGCCCTAGGCCGCCTCCCCGCGCCACCGCCGCCGCTAGCCGCGCCGCCGCCGCTGCTAGCCGCGCCGCCGCCCGCAAGCCGCCGAACCGACCCCGCGCGCCGCCCGAAGCTCGGGTTGACTTCGGTTCCCGCCGCCGTCGTTCGAAATCCGCCGCCGGTGAGCTCCTCTCTCGATTTCCCACGACCTCCTCTACCCCCGGCGCCCCCGGCCGCCGGCGATTTGAAGCACCGGGGCCGCCGCCGCCCCCCGTGTGCTCCTCGTGCGCCCAGTCCAAAGGAAGAAGAAGGTGGCGCTTTGCATTTAACCCCCTGCGAGATCTAGTATCAATTAGATTCAATATCGTGTCTTGTAAATCTTGCACAAAAGCCCCTAAATCTATTAGATCTCTACATCCAAATCCAACCAACACCCTTTTATAGATCTAACCCCGAGCTACATCAGTTTCACGAGCACTATTCTCTGTGTCTTGCAAATTTTCTTTGCTAACCCCTGAAATCTACGGTTAATCGCGAACAGGTCCTTACAATCTTGTTTTGCTCACCAAATCTTCGTTTTAGCTCCGATTTAATCCGTTCAAGTTGCGTTAGGTTCATAATAATGTAAAGCACGCGTTAGTGGTGTGTTTTCACCATGTTTTGTTTCTGAAAATAAAATTAATATTAATTTTGATTAACGACTAGCTATGCATGTCTTTTCCAAATAAAAGCTATATAGATCTATATATCGTTTTTCATAATCAAATTTAAATATATTAATGATTACTTTACATGCTTTTATGAATAAAATCTAATTAGATCTTTTACTCTGTTTTCCATAAGTCAAATATTAATTTGCTTAATGATTAATTAACTTTTATAATTAAAAGTTGATTAGGTTTTTACTCCGCTTTATAAATAAATGTTAATCTTGATTAATACCAATTTAATACTGTTTTTGATAATAATATGATCTACTCGACTTACAAAGTTTCGTTTAGATTGTTCATATAGTATAGTTTTTCAAAATTAAATGTTTAATCGGTTTAATCAATATATGAATCTTTATTAATAAAATTTGACTAGTTCTTTACACCGGTTTCATAAATAAAGTTTAATATTGCATTAATGTCAACATAGGGTATTTTATTTCTGAAATATCCTTTATATTTGTTTTGTTAATTAAAATGAACCTAGCTCATAGCCTTGCTCTCTCATTTATGCAAAACGTTCGTTAGACGTTCTTTCTCGGCTCAATCTAAGTGTAATCTTTCCGGTTCTTGCTCAATCTTCCACAACCATCTCTTTTAAGCTAACCAAGCCAAGTACACCTTGTGTTCTTTAGTGATCCATCTAATCGAGTCGTTTCTTTTGTGCGCTCTTTTAAAGCTTTCTTTCGATTGGTGTATTGTTCTTAGTTGTACTCGTGTGTTTGCTTTGCATGCTTGTGCTCGATGATTGATGCGAGTAGAACGAGCGTGGTTCGAGAGCTTTGGAAGAGTGTGAAGGTGAAGATATTCGAGCAACTACTCTTTGGTTAAAGGCAAGTGTGTCCTTGATCTTTTGTCCTAAGAACTATATTTAATCACTCATTGCATATGCTTGCATTAATATGATGGGACCCATGTTTAAGGTTTGACTAGTGTTATTTATCCTGTGCCTTGATCAAACGGGTTTATCTTTATGTTGGGTAGCTATGCTTAGTTGCTATACCTGGGTTATGGTGGTTTTAATGAACATTAATGATGAATCATGTTATACCTTTATGTTATACCTTTGATTGTTAATACAAGACCATATGATTAATCGGAACATGGAGCGACCACCCAGGACAACAGTGCAACCACAAGGACTATATGGCTCTGGTCTTGGCCGATTAATTAGGGAAGTCTTTGTGTGGTTATTACTCGCATAGTAGGTTGGGGACGGAGGAATGCTTTTATGGCTCTTCTATTCCGGAGCGGTGATGGAACGGAAGACTCTATGGCTTACCGTCCGTAATAGAAGTGTGGTACGAAAGATAGCCTCTATGACATACTACTATGGACTAATACGCACGGGAGGACTCTTTGTAAAGGCCTCGTAGCGTCCCTATGCAATCACACCTCGGTAGTGTGGTATGATGCTTGGCCGGCATCGCATGGTTGGGTTTAAAGTTCTTCGGGACTTTTACGCGACTTGTGGGTAAAGATGTACAACCTCTCGCGAGTGTAAAACTAATCGATTAGCCGTGCTCACGGTCAAGAGCGGCTCTGGACCCTCACATGATAATTGAACTTGAAGATGGACTTAAATCGCTCTCTCTCGTGGTTATGCTTGCCATGTGCTTATGGCGTATCTCTTATCTTATGCTTAATGTGGGTTGGTATGAACTTATACTTTATTAGTAATCGAGTGCTAATAAAACTTGACCAACTAAAATTGCTTAAATGCTTATAGCCCGAGTCCACTATAAAGCCTTTGCATTCATTCTTTTTCCCACACTTGCCGAGTACGACAAGTGCTCACCCTTGCTATAACCATTGTTGCTCGAAAAAAGGAAGTCGCTATGAAGATGTTGCTTGGTGCTAGGCGTACGCAACCCCCGCCGATTGCTCGTGATGTTTGGAGCCTTCGTTTCCGGGATTCGAGCGTAAATCTCCGATAATCTTTCTTTTTCTTACGTGATACCGTTTCGTATTCACTTTTATGTCACTATATGCATGAAACTTGATCCCGGCATGCATATAGGTATGCACTTGGTTTTCTTCGGAAAGTCGGGTGTGACGGCGACCTCGGCCAACAACCGCCTTGCGTGCCTATAAATAGTCGGCGCCACTCTCCGCCTCACCCCGCACCTCCCACACACTTCCCTCTCTCTTCCCGAAGCTCCCACCGCCGCCACTAGTGCCGCATCGGCTTGCAGTTCGCTCGCCGCCATCGATCTCCTTCCACAAGCCGTCCCAGCCCAAGGTGAGGACAGGTAGGGATGGATCCAAAACAATCCGAATTGTGTAATAGATTGATACTTTTAGATCACAATAAAATAAATTTGGTGCTAATTTTTTATGCATTATAATAAGCTAATTACTGGAAAAAATAAAAAAATAGCTACAATTTTTTTATGGATTATTTGCTTTCCATAGAGAAAAAGGTGAAAAAACATCTGTATCCGAATCCGAATAGATATATGAATTTCTTTTCATCATTTGATTAAAATATAGCACACATTTGGGGTTTATTTTGTATGCATCTTAACAAGCACAATGCCAAAAACAAGAATATAAATTTTGGATACAAAATATTATGCCTAATTTAGCTAAAATTAAAAAAGAACGGCTAAAAATGATATCCGAATTGGTATCCGGATCCATCCCTAAGGACAGGAACGAGTTGCCCTCGACCTCCTCTCTCCGTTCCCCCCACTCCCGGCCGCCGCCGTGCCCGGGAGGGCTGCCGGCCGCACGAGCCAGAGCCGCCCCCTGACCGCCCCCCTCTCCTCTATTCTGTTGTGTCGAGGGGAGGAAGATGGTGGTTTTGCCCAAAACCCCCTTCTCTATTTCTTTCTACCCGCAGCCCCTCTCTCTTGTCTCTTTCCACAAGAGCCCCCTGAACTCTTTAGTTCTTTACAAATGGGTACTGATTCCTTTAAACTGGCCCCTAAACACCTTTTGTCACATCATTTTATGCACCGTCTTATGTCAAATTAATCTCAACTTTCACCACATTCTTTCTAAATATATTCTCACCGAGCCATATATCAATTTCCTCCAAAATAATATTCTTTCCTCCATATTCTATTTTTCCTTTGAGCTCAAAAGGTAAAATCTTATTTTCTTTATTTATTGTGTGATTGCTCATGTGTGTCGTAGCCGGCGGAGTGAACGAGGAGGAGTATCGTGAGCAGGAGTTTGGAGCCGAGTACCGCGAGCAGGAGCCCGAGGACCCGTACCGCGGGCAGGAACTCCCGGAAGGCTTTGAGCACGGCAAGTCCAATTCCACCCTTTGATGCATATTTTATCCTATGTTTTTACGGACACAACCTATTAGCTTATATTACAAATTGCATTGTTTTACTCCTGAAACATGGTTGGATAGCCACCCCTTGATTGTTATGACTATTCCTTGATTGCCTATAATTATCTCTAAATATGATGTGCTCTATTTGGATGATAATTAATGCTAGAAATGCTTAGGACCATGTTACTCTTTCATTACAAACTCAAATATGGCAATGTGATTTATGAAAGAATAAAGGTGTGAGTGTTTTGAAAGATAAAAATGGGATTTCGGAAAATAAAGGAAAGAATTGTCTAGATGAGACAGATGATATTTTCTTGTGTAAAATGCCTTATGTGGAGAACCCGTACCTTTGTGGTTGAGATTGGTTGGGAGATATCCATCTTGTCATGTGTAAGGATCGAGTTGATGTGTCATCTTACCTAACCCATTTTATCGTGCAACCACTCGACAGTTGTGTGAGGCAACGGCTTAGCATAAATCCCACTAGCTAGTTAGTTAGCCAAAAGGAGAGCTGTGAGCAACGGGAGATCATGGAGTAGGAGTAAGGTCTTTGTGACTTACATCCTTGTTGAGGTTCTTGGTGATATTCAGCCCCTTGGTTTGCTTCTGTGTTGGCTACTCTAATTTAGCTATGGTGGGTAATGGCTTTGTTAGAATCTGCAGCGGCACTAAGGTGTCCGTTTGTGGTACCCTACTTGTGGGTAAGGATGTACAACCTCTGCAGAGTGTAAAACCTATTAGAATAGCCATGTCCATGGTATTGGACGAGTTATGGTTTGGGCACATAGCTAGGGTTTGTGGGAAGGATGATTTTATGGTGTGAGTTAATTTTGGAAGTGTCCGGCAGTTGTGTCGTGAGCTACTGCGGACGGGGAGTCCGGTAGCATTAAAACTTGGATCCTTGTGTGGATCAACCCCCACTATAAAAAAATGTTTTATGAAAATACTTTGAAAATGAACCATTGCATGTGTAAAATCTAGCTTTATTGCAAATGAATCTTAGCCTTATCCTTGATATATACCTCGTGCATATTCTTGTACTATCCCCCTCCGTGGGTGTGGTTGGACTTGTTGAGTACTTTTGTACTCACCCTTGTTACTTATGTTGCTTTAGTGGAAGACCCGGACTTCGTTGCCGAGGACGTCGAGTAGGTGGTCACTTCTGCACACAACATTGCCTGTGGTGTTGGCCTTTGTGGAATGCTTCCGCTGGCGTGTAGATACTCTGATGATCTAGATCCCGATCTGGACCCGGTCTGGATTGTGCTTTGGAGAATCATTGTCATTATCTTGCTTATCATAATAGTGTTTCTTCATATTGCTCCTTCATAGGAGTTGTAACGGTTATGAACCATCTGTTGAATAAATGTGTATCAGCCTCCTGGGACTGATAATTGTATCACATTTAGTATCTACCTATGTGGGGACGCTTCACTTCCTCTGCAGGTCGATCACCAGGAGCAGTAGCATGACGACGATCACCATTGCTCTTCTCCTCCTCTCTGCCATCTGATTTCCCCGATACCGAGCGTGTGGTTTGTGCACTTGAGGAGTGTGCACTACCAAAGGATTCCGCGGCTGCATCCACAAAACTCAGTAACTTTTTCCTTCGGTCATCAGGTGCTCTCAGAGGAGGATCTCGTTCATAGGGGAGTTTGCCCTGCTCATTCCTTACTGCTGGCTTGTCACAACCCATTCCTCCATGGCCTAAAATCCTACACGAAAAGCAAAGGAAGGGAAGCTTCTCGTATTGGGCATCAAACCATTCAGGATCTCCATTCTTCGCCATCCTCAGCAACACCCCTCTCTTGATAGGCTTTTCAAGCTCAATCGCCACTCGTGCACGCAAAAAGGCACCACTAGCCTTGCCATCTGCATCCACATCCATCTTCCGGACCTCACCCAATAGCCTCATGGACGAGACCCTCTATGGCTATTCATCCAACCAAGCGGTAGGTTGAGAATTCAGACCTAGATGTCCATCCGATAAAAGCGGATCTCTGATGGTCTCAGTTTCTCATCATAATCCTTCAAAATGACAGCGCGCATGTTGGCGATCCATGGCGTACTAGCCAACACACGCTCCATATCTGCTTTGCAGTCGAACTCTGCCACAAACTGATTATCACCCTTCTCACCAATCGAACGTATCTTCAGCCCATATGGGTTACACAACGCCGGAAGCATTGTCGAACGAATTGTGGATGCATGGAGGGACATTGGTGATAGGACCTTTCCCAGCAATGCCCACACCACCTCAGCCTCCTTCCCAGCATTCTCCTCGTCCCTGAAGTCCGCCACTCCATCTTCCTCTGCTCTGAGGTTTAGTTTCTGTAGCAGATCAGCAACTTCCGGGGCCATCTCCGTACTTCGCCCAAGCGCACGACGATCGCCGCCGCCCTCACCAGAGCCTCCTCCAATGGCCGCCATAGCAACCGTAGGATAGGCAGAAGTAGTGCCAGATAACCAGCAGGCTACCGCACCAAGACAGACGTCCCCAACCTCAAGCCCTAGACGGCGCAAGAGATGGGAAAAAAGAGCACGCTGCAAACCGCGATCCCAACCTAGGGTTTCCTAAGCGGCACGACGCCGGACGACATCCATTGATTGCGGGCCGCCGCCGACTGGGCGTCGGCATGCGGGGTGTGGACACGAGGACCGGGTGGTCACTGGCGCTGCGGTGATCTAGATCGCCGGAGAGGCAGATTAGATTGGAGATGGGTTCGCGGTCGTCATCACGATAAATCCACCGACGTTGACGACCCTGGCCGGGTTCATCGCATCGCCGCGGCAAATCTTATTTCTCATGTTAGATACATGTGTGCCTCTATAAAGGGGGGAAACAGACATCGGCAATCCGTCGCGATTGGAATGCAATGGACACACCGATATTGTGTGCAAAAATGAAATTTGAATTTCTTTTGAAAAAGATAACATAAATGTAAAAATTGCTATAATCACCTAACCCATCATTAGCCTTTGCTACTCACGCAAAAAAAAAAAAGAAGGCTTTGAACAGTTGAACCATTCTTTATTCTGCTCCGTTTTCTCTGTTCAGCAGATGGGCAGGGGTTTGCCGTTCCATTCCTTGAGGCACTCGAGCAGCGGGTCGATGTGCTTGCCCTGGTTGATGGCAACGAGCACCTTGTTCAGCTCCTCGCCAGGCGATCGGGTCCTCTCGCCGGTCAGGTACACTGCTCCGAGCTCCTCGCGCACGAACCGGTAGAGCGGGTACGAGCGGCACTCGGTGATCCTGTTGGGTATCGCCGCCGTGCCGTTCTCGACGGCCGCCCGTGCGGCCTCCACCGCCTTGGGCAGCGCAGCGCGCAGCTCCTCCTCGAACTGGGCGACCTTGGCGAAAACGGATGTCTCGGCGTTGAACTCGGCCGTGCCGTTGGCGAGGGCGCGCTCCACGAGCACGTTGCGCATCTTCTTCATGAGCGGGTAGTTGGCGCTGCACGGGTCGTCGGCGTAGGCGAACACGGCCTCGCGCTCGATCTCCTGGAGCAGGTCTTTCTCGCAGAAGCGGGAGACGTGGAGGTCACCGGTGGAGTTGGTGCTCAGGGTCTTCTTCGCCACCGTCATCACGCAGCTCTTGACGGCGCTCTTGACGTTCTCCTCGATGTGGCGTAGGTTGACGGCCTGGCACAGCGCGATCAGGAACGTGGAGGTCATGATCTTCAGGATCTCGATGGCCTCGGCCGTCTTCCTTGAGGAGATGAGTCCGAGCGAGTTCACGTCCTGGTTGTGCTGCTCCGCGCTCTGGACGTGGTTGGTCACCGGGTTGCCCAGGAACTGCAGCTCAGAGCAGTACGACGCCATGGCGATCTCGGCGCCCTTGAACCCGTAGTCCAAGCTAGGGTTGCGGCCGCCGGATAGGTTGGATGGCAGGCCGTTGTTGTAGTAGTCGTTGACGAGCTCTGAGAACTGAGCGAACATGAGCTTGCCGATGGCCGCGATGGCGAGACGGGTGTTGTCCATGGACACGCCGATGGGCGTGCCCTGGAAGTTGCCACCGTGAAGTGCCTTGCTGCGGGCGACGTCGATGAGCGGGTTGTCGTTGACCGAGTTGATCTCGCGCTCAATGGACTTGGTCGCGGCACGGATGACCTCAATTTGGGGGCCAAGCCATTGCGGCGACGTGCGGAGCGCGTACCTGTCCTGCTTCGGCTTCATCAACGGGTCGAGCTCGCCGAGCTTCTTGGCGAGTTTCATATAGGAGCTGCCCTCCAAGATGTGTTCCATGATGGCAGCGGCCTCGATCTGACCCGGGTGGTGCTTCAGCTTGTGGGTCAGGTGGTCGGTGTACTCCGGCTTGCCGTTCATGACCTCGCAGAACACCGCGGAGAGGACCTCGGCAAGAACAGCAAGAACATTCGCCTCGAAGAGCACGGTCGATGCAAGACCAGAGCCCACGGCCGTGCCGTTGACCATGGCAAGACCTTCCTTGGGCTGCAACTCGAAGAAGCCGCCCTGGATTCCGGCAATCTTGAACGCCTCAGCTGCGTTCACCTTGGTGCCATCTGGGGCAACTGCCACAGAGTTCTCGCGCCCGGTGACGAGGCCGGCAATGTAGGACAGCGGGACGAGGTCGCCAGACGCGGTGACCGTGCCCCGGAGCGGCAGGCACGGCGTGACGTTGGCGTTGAGCAGCTTGACAATCGCCTCGAGGATCTCGAAGCGGATGCCGGAGTACCCCTGGAGCAGGGTATTGATGCGCACGAGCATGGCCGCACGGGTCGCCTCGGCCGGCAAGACGTGGCCGTCGGTGCCGGTGCCGAAGGCGCCGGCGTTGAGGAACCGGATGAGCTCCCTCTGGAGCGCACGGCCCTCCTTGGTGCGGCGGTGGGAAGTGGCACCGAAGCCGGTGGTGACGCCGTAGCTGTCTGTGCCGTTCATCATGCTGTTCATGACCCAGTCGCTGCTGGCCTTGACGCGCTCGCGAGCCGACTCGTCGAGCTCGACACGGGCCTCGCCGGCACCGTTGGCCACGGCGGCCACCTGCGCGATATTGAGGCTGGCGCCCTCGATCTTCACCAACGGCTGGCGGTAATCCGCCACCATCCTCTTCACCTCGTCGAGGTGGCTGCCCATTAGCTCCTCTGCCGTCTTCCCCCAGTTAAGCGGGTCGGCGCGCGGCGCTGCCATGCACAGACCATCGCCATTGACAGCAATGTTGCTCTGCTCGCACGCCATTGCTAGAACTCAGAACTGGAGCACTGATCAAGTTGAGAAATATAACTGCCGGGAAATGTCTGTAACCGGATTTGTTGGGAAGCTGAAGAGAGGAGAGCTAGTGTTGCGCTTGTGTGTGGGAGTGCAGCTTGCTCTTCCTGAAGAGAACCGGTGGGAGTGGCGACGTTTAAATAGCTTGGCTTCTTGAGAAGGGACCGGGCAGGTGGTGGTGTGGAGAGTGGAGACTTGTCCAACGACGACCAAGACAATGTGCCGGAATCGGTTGGTGCAGCCGGAGAGCATATAACATGTGTGTGTCTCGTTAGGCCAGCGGCCAGGAAATTTCGTGGCCGCCGTCACGGCGGGCAGCTCGGTCGCCGGGCTGCGGTTGGTCCTCGTGAAGACCCCCCAAGTCCCCCAAGGAGTTGGTGAAGAAGCGGCCGCCGGGACGCATGCGCATTGCTTGGCATCAGCTGAACATGCTCGCTATATTCTAGGCTGCCTTTATGTTCTCTTCTACCAGCAAGCTTTTGCTTTGGTGGAATGGTGGTGGTGCTACAAAGGATGCATGCACTTTGGTGGTGGTTTGCTGATCAAAGCAAGCTTGAGGAAAGAACTATACTCTCTTTGTTGTTTTTAATTTGTTCTTGTATATTCTTATTACTCATGATCATTCATCTCATGATCTTTGCCGTGCTTGTTCTTCTTTACGTTCAAACCTTTTAAAAGAACACATCGAGATATAAAAAAGTAATTTTCTCAATACAACCCACACAACTAACTCAAACTTTTTAGAATTTATATAAGTATGAAACTAGTGAAAAATTATCCCAAAACACTACACACACTTTATCATCCACACCACCGATATTAATATATAAAAATTAACTCAAGGTATACATCACGCTGATTATTTCTACCGGACCACATGTGAATCATCATCATACAAAAACTATATAAGAGCACCCCACTCAAACCCACTCTAAAATTCTCTCAACTCTTAGCTATCCACATCATTCCCGGTCCCACTGCTCAGCCATGCACGTCGTTCCCGCTAGGGATGGCATAAAAGTTCGAGGCTCGTTAGCTAACTCAACTCGTTCATAGGTTTGGCTCGGTTCAACTCTGCTTGGTCTTTAAAAAAGCCGAGCCGAGCTTTATTTTTAGCTCGTTTTCTTAACGAGTCAGCTCGTGAACTGCTCGTGATATGTTCGATTAGCTCGTTAGGCTCTATAAAGATGAAAATACAAAAAATATTTTTTATGAATAGAGTTTTATTACTATTATTTGGTTAAAATAATTTCATTGTTCAACTTGTAAGTCAAATCTGATACTAATTAAGCCTATTTGAGCTCTCAAATACCTATATTATCCTATTTTATTGACTTCTGTTACATATTTTCATAATATAATTATAAATTAAAATTTTAAATACTTCTAACATACTTAAACTATCATATACTGATTAGTATTATTTTTTATCATAACGTTCAATATAGTAAGCTCGCAAGCTCAACGAGTCAACTTAGAACTTTCAAACGAACAAACCCGAACTCAATTTTAAGCTCGTTACTTTAAAAAGGCAAACTGAGTTCGGCTCGTTATCGAGTGAGTTGTAACGAGCCGAGCTAGCTCGTCAGACACCCCCACTCGTCCACTTCTCTGATGCGTTAGCCCCAAACGTCATACCCGGTGTTAGGGACAGCCATGAGGGTCCCCTAAACAACCAGGGAAAGCCCGCTTAAATTCGTAAAAATGCGCGCAAGACAAACCCACGAACCCACGGCCCACCAGACAATCGGCCTAGCCACCCTCGGGCGGAACTCCGCTTCGCTCGAGGGGTACAGCGCCGCACCGATACAAATTCGCCTCGTTCGAGGGCCGATCGCCCCCTTAGGTAAGGTTCTTCCTCGCCCGGGGGCTGGACGCCCCCTCAAGCGAGGCCCCGTCTCGATCGAGAGTCGAGCGCCCCCTCGAGCAAGTTTCTGTCCCGCTCGAGGGCATCACAGGCCCGCCGCCTCCATACTTGCTCCCTTGGCAGGGGCATTCAATGCACTGATATTTGCAGGCGCCCAAGTCAAAGGCGAATCCACGCCACTACGTGCATGGGAATCACGCCCCGGCACTGCTCCGCCAACTCCCCTGGCAAGGCCATCTCCGCCACTGTGCATTGCTGTGCGGCGGGGTCGGCAACAACCCCGTGGCATTGTGCCACCCACTCCCGTACAGCCGACGCGCCGCACCCTCAAAAAGGACGGCGGAGCCCTCGAAGGGAAGACGAACAACTACGCCACGTCCGTGCAAGGACAGCGCCGCGACGTCGGGCCGGCGGGACCGGTCACCTCCGTCGCCATCGGCCCTGTGCGACCATCCCCGACGTCCCCGACGCCATCCCGGCCACTGCATCACCATCCCCGATGCTATGGAAGCGTGCGGCGATGGGACGCCGCCACGCTAGCTACCCCCGTACGGCCTCGCGTCAACGGCACCCTCGAGTCCTCACACGGGCGGTCGCCGAATAGGACACCTCTACACCGCACCCTCGAAGCCGCACCTGGACGCGCCATGACGCCCCGCCAGAAGCAGGATTCGCCAGGACGGCTGTCTACTCCGCGACACTGTACACCATGCCTCTACACGTAGACTAAACAGTGTGGCATGCTTGTAAACTGCCGCCTCCTTGGCCTATAAAAGGAGGGGTAGCCCCCTAGCCGCGGGGGACGACGGATAGCGCTCACTTACACGCTTCCCGCCTTGACCACGATATTGGCACTTGCCTCGCTCGCGTACCTGCGGGACCCGGAGGCCCAACCTCCTCTCCCCGCCTCGCTTGTAGCCCCCTCTACGAGCACCACGGTGCAACGCAATATAGTGCCCCGAGCACACCCCCCGCCGGATGTACGGCCCCCGACCGGAACTAGGATAAAACCTAGTGTCACTAGTTGCTTAGCACCGTCCATCGAGAGATAGATCTCAACGCTTCTTACTAGTTAGTGTCGGGACTACTTTACGCACCGACACCCGGCCCACTTCCACGTTGCGCCATCACCTCCATGTCGCACCGCGCCACCCCCGGTTCTCTCCACCCGTCATGCACGCCTCGGACCCGACGTCACCCACCGTGCCTTCAAGCGTGCCGTCACTCCCCCACTACCTCACTTCCGCACCGCAGCCCACCTCGCCTCCCCGCTTGCAATGACCATGCCTGTCCGCCACCTCCCCATTGCAGGCGCCAGAATAGCAACAACATTCTGGAGCGTTACCACACCACAATAAGCTATTACAGGCACACACATAAGAAAAAAATAGCAACAAAGAGGTAAATTAACAGAGCACGCGGGAGCAAATTAAATCATCTAGATAACCATCCCAAAACTGGTCCAAAGAGATTATAAGCTAACCAAGGACTTCTCAACTAAACATTTTTATTACAACACATGTGTCCAAAATATATATAGAAAGAAGGTGTGTGCACACGTGCTGCTACTCCCATCCACCATCGCTCTCCAAACTCAAGGACCCGCGGGGAGGAAAAAACGTATGAGGTTTATGGAAACCTAAGCAAGCAAACTGCTTCAACAATGCTATATAAATCACAATAAAATAAGCAATGGTTTAAGAATCACTATTATAAAAGATGCACCACTTAACTTCAAGTAGTAAGATAAAGAAAATACTCCACAACAATGCTTCATGGTGAGTAGCAAATGGTGCAATGCAATGCATGTCTTCACTTCTACCCACACATCCCGAAAGAAGGATATGAGGGCTGCAACCACATTGCTATATCTCAATGTGCGTTGCTGTACCGGTACTTACCACACCAATCCGGCTACTGTTTTCTTCATATGCATAAAAACATGAGAATGCAAGTGCAAGATTGCAATGCATGAATTACATATACTTCATAATTCATAACTTCAAAAGTAAAGCCACAAGTGGATCAAGATACTTCAATATAAAGGTGAATTCAGATTTATCTTGCTGGTGTGAGGTACTGAAATTAATTGGAGGCAATTCAAACAGCAAAGTTAAAGTATGTAGACCATCACTACATTTACTTGCCTTCACCGAAGAACAAGAACGTGAGCTAAGCACGATCCGAAGGCGCACCACCTGTCCACAAACATATCTAAGCACCAACACATACACACAAGCATAAAGAATTTAAATCACAGCGCGCCTACGTCAGAACCCGACATTCCCACAAAAAGACACAAAAAACTAGACATGACAACAGCGATAAGGCTTCTCTTTTTATATCTTTTAATTCTGATGGCTAAAAATTCTAATCTTGTGCCAACAGAAAGAAAACTTCAGAACTCACAACTTTCTAGTGATCCACAAAGAGAGAAAAAATCATGAACATAGACTAAACTTGAGATGAATCTCATACTGAAAATCTGGCAATCTCTACAGAACAGTCCTAGAAAAATAGGTGTATCTGGAGCTCCAAAATTCCTATCAAGACGAACTTAACCAATATGGAAAGGTTAAGAAATTATCTAAAACTTCTTTAGTAATCCAAAGATCCAGTTCTGTTGTTTGGATTGCCTAAAATTCAAGTGAACAGATTCTGCCCAGAATTACGATGCTGAAAAACTGACAGAAAAAACATTGATATCTCTCAGATCTTAAATCCAATTGAGGTGTTCTTTACGGCTATGGAAAGCTATCAAGATTTCCTACAACTTATATATTGGTTTAATATTTTTTGAGACCACTAAAAAGGCGCAGAACAGTCATTACAGAAAACTGCACAGATTGAGTACATGCTGAAACAACAACGAGGGTACCACTTACCCTAGCCCTTAACGGCATTGGGTGCCGCTACAAGCATGTGCTAGAACGCCCGAAAAAAATAGAGGAAGGAGATTCATGCCTCACCTAGGGTTTATCTTGAACAGTAAGGGCAAAGATGATGGCGGCGATTCCGACGACAACTCCCAGCCATTTTCCTCTCCGTAGCGACAAACGTCACAAAAGCTCCCTCGATTTCATCTTAGCTGCACCACACATGGCGGCACCACCATGAACAGCGAGGAAAAGACAACCAATTGGGGGGAAACAGAGAGAGGGAAGGAAGGCCAACCAATTTTTATGGAGAGAAACTGCAAAACGGACGGTGGCGCACCCTATTCTCCCTCTATCCTCTTGTTCCCCTTTTGTCTCCCTTTGGATCACGACCAAGGGGGGTGGTGGCGCTCGATGTGTAGGCTATGTAGGGGATCTGGTTTTGGAAAAGGAACTAACGAAGTCGATGTGGAAAGGGGAAGGGACCCTCTTTCGAAAAAATAAAGGAGAAGGGACAGAACGGGGCACGAGTTACTGAAGCGCATTACTGTAGCAGTTAAGGTTAAAACTTGTGCCATGTGTCTTCTTGATCCTGTGAGTAGTCAAACGGAAAGGATTCGGCGAGCTCTACGCAACCATGACCTATGTTCGTCCATCCGAGCGACGTACTAAAAAGTCATGTTTTTGGCCGTCCACCTTATGTATTCCATCATACAAAGCGTATTTTACTTTTACGTATTATGGGTGTTACAGAAGCACCCTGGAATGTTGCAATGATAGATACTTTCATCTCTGCTCAACTGCCAGATCTTGCAACTGATCCAATTGGATATGATGTGGTTTCATCATTCCTGATCCATGGACCTTGCGGCACTCTCCGCACATATTTGACATGTACGTCTGAAGGAAAATGCTCAAAATTCTACCCGAAGAAATTTTGTGAGGACATCACCATCCTTGAAAATGGTTTTGTCCGGTATGCCCGACGTAACAATGGATTAGTTGCCACAAAAGATGGAGTTGGTATTGAATAAATTTATTGGTCCTCACAATGTAGATTTGTTAGTGAAGTATCAAGCTCATATATATGTAGAGCGAGTTAACCATGATGGCATGCACAAATATCTCTTCAAGTATGTGACAAAGGGTTTGATTATGCTCGAATTGGATTCCAGATTAATCCTTCTGCTCCAAGCTCATCAAGTAACACAATCAATAAGATAAACAACTATATGGAATGTCGTTATGTAACTCCAATTGATGCAGCTTAGAGACTCCTTCAGTATGACATTCACTATACAAAAACCATCAGTAGAGCCTCTTCCTATCCATCTACCTCTTGAAAATAATGTTGTTTTTACATAAGAAGATGATCTTGAAGAAGTCATTGAAGACCCAAAATTCAAGAACTAAACTGCATTGAAGATATTGCATGAATAGAAACTCTTCCTCCAAACAGCTCAGCTATAGACCACTTTGTGAATTCTTCCCGATCTCTTTGAGTTGGACAATTTGCTAAGTGATGTTGGATATTGTTCATCTCATTTCAATTTACAAATCCCAAATAATATTGGTAGTGCTTACACAAACTACACACTTATGTTAAATGAGCTTAGCTATGATGTTACTAGCTTGGCAGAATCTATAGCTCATGATATTCATAGGCCAAATCACAACCAGAAAATGTTTGTGATGCCATTTGTAATTCTGTCAGGACTAATGAAGGTCGAACATTTTTTTGTAGTTATGGAGGAACTGGTAAGACATTCATGTGGACAAAAATTTGCTGAACTTCATAAGCGGCAAAGGCAAGATTGCTCTAGTTGTTGCATCAGGAATTGCAACACTCTTACTTCCAGGTGGTAGAACGCCACACCCCCATTTCAAGATCCCTCTCGAAATACGTGAGAATTCTATGTCCAACATAAAAAACACACATCTGTCAGAACTTATTCAACAAACATCTCGTATCATTTGGGATGTAGTACCAGTAAATCATAGACATTGTTCCGAAGCATTATACCGCATCGTCAGAGATATACTTTTTGATATCAAACCCACTGCTCAACATACACAATTTGGTGGTATAACTGTTGTCCTTGGTGGAGATTTTCATCAAACTCTTCTAGATATCCAAAATGGTTACTTAGAGTTGGCAGTGGTACTGGTACATAACCTTATATTCAGATTCAAAATTAGTCTTATTATATAAAGATTCCTCAGTCTTTACTTCTACCACAAAAATGCAGAGATCTTAATGGTTTTATTTCTTTTGTCTACACATCTAGGTGCAGTCCAGGCATCCTGCTAATAGTTCATCTTATTTTTGTGATCATGCAATTCTAGCTCCAACAATTGAGGTGGTTTCAGACATAAACAACAAAATGATCGATCAACTGACAACATCCAAAATGTTATACTATAGCTGCCGGGCCAGATTCCAGTCATCTCCGTCCGAGGTGAGCACTCTATGATGACAGTTTGGTGTGAACCTCTCCATGTATCTTTCTTCCCCTCCAATTTCTCTGTCTTTTCTCCACAATCTCTGTTACCGTATGCTATCATCATTTTTTTGTTGCTTCTGGTACAAACATATACGAGCCACATAGCCACTGCATGTTTGGCCATGCTCTTCCAGGCCGTTGTAGCTGAGATGATCAGCTGTTGCTATGTGTTGATTGACCGCTTTGCATGCCTCTAATATGTTGCCGTCAAGCCTCGCCAGCCATCAGTTGCAAGCAGCAGCACCGTGCATGCATGTACATATACAACCAAAGGTCATCGTCAATTCCTTTTTCGCCACACAATCTTTTACTCCCTTCGTTCAACTATCCAAGGCCTATTTTAAAATCTAAAAAATTCATTTATGCAAGGCCTATTTGTGTTTTTTCATTGGGAAACACTAAATCGACGATTTGGCATCCGTGCGAGGCATAAATCTCTCTCACATGATTTTCGGGATATTAATGACATGAGGGACTTAATTTCTTTTCCTTGGTCTTTGAGTCAAGTACAAATAGGTCTTGATAAATGAACGGAGGGAGTATTGTTTAAGTGCCTTGGTGATGTCATGCTTAATCATGCTTATGATTGAGCAATAGTAATTTTGTTCCCTGTCATCTACATATATGCACGTATGCACAACCAACATGCAACGAGATTATTTGCTACTTGCTCATTTTCGTGCAGACTTGCAATGCATGTGCGTTCATCATCATGTTCAATATCTATTATTTTATTCTTTAAACTCATCTTTTTCAGTTCACATATTCCTAGAATCGATCTCTATCCTTTAGTGTGTTCTCTTAAATCCTTTTCTTTTGGTTGATGTATTGTTCTTAGTTTTTGTTTGTTGTTTGCTTCGTATGCTTGCGCTGATGATTGATGTGAGTAGAATGAACGTGGTTTGAGAAGCTTTGAAAAGCATAAAGTGAAGATATTCTGAGCAACAACATTACTCTAGTTAAAGGCAAACGTGTCCTTGTTCTTTTGTCCCAATAATTATTTAATCATTCATTGCATTTCTTGCATTAATTTTGATGGGTTCCTATTAAGGATGATGACTAGTATTCTTTTTACCATTGCCTTGTATAGACGAGTTGTTTAATTAATATTGATGGTAGATGTTGCTTAGTGTGCTCAATTGGGTTGGTAATAATCAACATGATTACCCTTTTATGCTCTATGTTCCTTTATGATAATTTTATTTACAAGATCATATGTGTTAATTGGAACATAGAGAACCACCCAGGAAAACAATACAACCACAAGACATATGGCTCTGTCTTGCTAATTAATTAGAGGACTCTAGTGTTGGATTGGTGATTAGGGGGGCATGACTCGCGGAACCTCGTGTACTGGAACACACTAGGTAAGTCTTTGTAAAGGCCTCGTAGCGCCCCTTTGCAATCACACCTCGGTAGTGTAGTATGATGCCTAGCTAGCATCGCATGGTTGGGTCCAAAGTTCTTCGGTACTTCTACACGACTTGTGGTGAAAGTGTACAACATCTGCAGAGTGTAAAACTAATCGATTAGTCATGCTCACGGTCAAGAGCAACAAAGATCCTCACATGATAATTGAACTTGAAGATGAACTTAAATCGTGATCTCTAGTTATGTTAGCCATATGCTTATGACGTATCTCTTACCTTTATGCATAATTGTGAGATGGTATATACTTATACTTTATTAGTAATCAGGTGCTAATAAAATTTGACCAACTAAAAGTGCTTAATGCAATCAACCTGTCAACTTTTCCTTGTTAAGCCTTTGCATTCATACTTTCCCCACACTTGCTAAGTACGACATGTGCTCACCCTTGTTATAAACAATGTTGCTCAGAAAGTGGAAGTTGTTATGAAGTCGTTGTGAAGATGATGCTGGTGCTAGGCGTATGTAACCCCCAGTTGACTGCCTGTGACGTTTGGAGCCTTCGTTTCCATAATTTAGTGTAATACTTTGATAATCTCCATTTTTCTTACGTGATATTGTTTCTGTTATTCACTTATGTCAACTATATGCATGAAACTTGATCCTGGCATGCATATAGGTTTGCACTTGGGTTTCTTTGAAAAAACAAGTGTGGCAATATTGCTCCAGGCTAGCAAAACTGCAAGATTCTAGGTCGTCTTACAAGACTATGGGATTCCGGAAACATGAGATTCAAGTCTACAAATTCCCCCGTCAGTATCGATGGCATAACAATTGACGAAAATGAAAGTATTTTTTACTTCAAGATTTTAATTACTACACATTTTTAAAAAAATACTAATACTTTCTAGTTCCATTCTATAACAGGGCGAAATTGTGCAAATTACTATAAAAAAACTTGAGAAACAGTTTCAACCTTTACTTGCTCAGGGTTAAGGATCTCTCCATGTGTTTACTAAACTCAGTGCCGTTGACATCAAACAAAGGACATACATCTATCATCATCCGAAGTACCTGCTCTAGTTTCAGCAAACCTCAATGGTTCGTCCTCTTGAACCGTAAAGAGATAACATTGCCTGCCATGCATTCAATTTATGCCATCAACTGTCATCACAAGACATTCCATCGAGGCCACTTCAAGATATTTTCAAGTTTTCCATTTTTTTCTTATAAAAATATCATATGTCTTACATAGAATCCTTACAGATTTAATAGGAGTTATCAACCATATTGAACCACATGATTATTCTAGCACAACATCAAGAACAAAGTTTCGAAAAATCAAGATTCGAAACTAAGATTGTGTACTTTCATTCGATTTACTTATGTTTCATAATTTCTTTCCTATAAGTCACTCATAACAAGTTAATGATTCCAAGGAACAAACACAAGAAGTACAACTCTGGGGCAAAATATGGCGAAGAATTTGACAAGGCTATTGTCCTTCAAAAATCTGAGTAGGGGCTTGTTGTAGCAACATTTGTTGGCTTAACTGCAGGAAGCTTCAAAGGTCACTGATAACTATATATGTGCTCTCTAAACTAAATAGGAATGATGTAACTACTCTTTTTCTAATAAAACTTTAACCTTTCAGGAATAACACAAGCATCATCAAGTTCTGCAACACGAATATTCATTGACTTGGACATTCTAAAGATTGTCAAATTCGATGAAAGGTTCCTTCCAATACCGTTCTTTGATGCAATTGGCTTGGTTATCACATCAATGCATTAGATAGGTGCCAAGTTATTTCCAAATTTGGTACCTACACATGATAAATACACACATTTTATTTTTCACATTATTCATGGGGATACATTTTTTTCTTTAGGTTCAGCACCATGGTTAGACTAACGGACACTTCTGAGGCCTTATATATGCCCTTGCAAGCAGTAGTGGCACATGATGATTATATGCATGCATCGTTTAAGTTTCATGATAAGTCATAGATATTTCAACCTAATTTTGCAACAACTCATAGATAACAAATTTTACAACTACACATGGGAGGCTCCAACTCTATAGCGGCATGTACCTCAACCCATTCAGCTATCCCCAATCAAAGCAGGTGGCAAAATTTACAGTCAATCAAATATCTCAACTACAAACATCCTATTTTCATGTGGCACACCTCTTACATTATATTAAACAAAATGAACCCAAAATATACTACAAAATTAATGATAATTATGTTTCCTCCACACAAAAAAGGGACGTGCTACATACAGTTGCATTGCAAAAATATCTGCCATAGTACCAAGCACAAAGTGGTACTACAATGTATGTCGAATTTGCAAAGTTGGATATGGCAACATTTCAGATGAACCAAGATGTGATTGTCCAACTCCACAGCCAATGGCAATGTAAAATACTTCCTTCTGCATCACTGTCTTGTGATAAAACTTAATTCATCCATCATATTTCCTATACAACTAACTTCTCATAAATGCTACAGGTACAAACTTCCTATTGCAATTATAGGTGACACTGGAAGCATAGCCGCAATAGCTTTCTCTTTGATAGCTAAAGACCTAGTGGAACGTAGTGCATACAATGCCTCCCAAAACATGAAAATAGAAGCAACAAAACATGTAGTTGCTCTGCAAAAAACAAGACCCTTTCACATAGGAATGGCCACAAATTATTCCTTAAGTTTTTCTATCCAATATGTCAACGAAAGTATTTTGAAGTCATCCAAGTTCAAATTCACATGTACAAAATCCAAACCTCCTCTTAATCAGAATTTATTCATTTTATTCAAACTTTATCATGCTAGAACTACCTATCATGCCAGTGGTATTTTATAATTCCAGCACTAACTTTATCGTGCCAGCACTATGTATCGTACCAGCTCATTTGATTTATAATACATGACGAATATAACAAGTGGTATTTTCTTTTTAGTAACACCTATCATGCCAGCACTACCTTCTACACCAAAAGGCACTACATTTGAAAGGTTAAATGCCAGCTTCCATATCAAAATCTTCTAACTTCGTAAAGTATAGACATTTTCCCATGAATTTACAGCTCAAAGGAAAAGATATCCTTAGATTTCAATGAGGACAAAAAATGCAATAAAGATGAGCAACAAAATACTTCTGAGACACTTCCTAAATGTCAAAGACTAGAGTACTTCTTCCTCTAACACACCTGCGTCAATTTCTTCAAATATACATTTCTGACATTTGTTTCAAATAGACTTTCAGATGATAACACTGCAGAAGATGCTACAACATCAAGCAAAAACATCCTTCTAGATAACAAAATATAGGTACTGGAAAACAAGAAATATTTCCTATACCTTACATTAACCTTATACAACTAGTATTAACATTCTTAAACCTTCACAATTCATAGGTATTTCCATTGGCAAGTGAAGTTGCATACAAGTGTTGTGTTCAGCTTCGCATTTCTACACCACCATGAATGTAATTTATATTTTGTCAAATAAATATTTCTCCATGTAACATACAGATGTTACAAACATCTTTCTTCATTTGCTTTTGTTATTCCCTCATTGAAAGTATTCATGGTACAATAACTACAATATTAAAAATACTATTATCACTTTGTTGAATGGCATAATTTCTATTGTATTATTAATTTAGTGCTATTAATTCAAATTTATTATGCCATCACACCAAGTATTACTACAGATTAAATATCTCCTCCCATTGACTACTATATAATGCACAAGTGCACCTCCATATTTCCAGCACTTCATCACCTCCATCCTATCATACTATACTATTCATCTCCTACACACCAATGAAGCACCATCAACAATTTAAAAGGTACTCTTAACGCAAATTTCATCTTCGTCCTTTCCTTTCTATTTTATATTAACACCTCATGTGTGCCTTTCTTTCACCTTTGTTCACCATATCTTCTAAACTAACAAATGAATTACTATTTTCTTTTAGAATTACTCCCAACAAGATGCAAGATAGATATGTCTAAGAAATGAATAAGCTCAAGGATTATACAATGCCAAAACTTTGTGTTCATCTCAAAGGAAATTCTCTGAGTGATGACACAACCAAGCACCTAACAAGTAACAATGATACAATCATTGTTCAATACATACACAAGGACAACCACACATGGAAGCTATTTTCACTGAAGAGAACTCCAAGAAACAAAATGAAAAGTAGTCCCTTTCATTGCAAATAGCACGTACCTTTCGCCACCAGCCTGGCCTTGTGCTTGGCGATGTTTCCCTTCTCATCACGCTTTATCTTGAACACCCATTTCAGTCCAATAGGGTAGTGACCTGCAGGAAACTCTGTCAAGAACCAAGTGCTGTTTTCTTCAATTGATCCCATTTTCTCCAACAATGCCTTGCGCCAGCACTCCTCACCACGAGCTTCATTAAAGGATGTCAGCTCATCTCGAGTCGCCAGCAGTGGCTCGTCGTCGAGGACATGCTTCACCTGCCTCGGCGGATCAGCTTCACTGAGAATGTTGTCAATCTTCCTGAACCGAAGTGGTGCCTCCTACATCCAGGTCTAGCTCCTTAGAGAGCGGAGAGGCGAACTAAACAAGATCCTACTCGAACGTGATGCGTCATGCGGTTGGGTTGGTGCTGAGTTTACCGCGCTCGGTGCACGTCTCTAGTTGGGATGCCACTTGTGCGCCTGTCGTCGTGTTCTGGGGCGTTCCAGGTGCTGACGCACCCCCAGCACCCGAAATGTGTACTGCTCAATGATGAATGACTCATTGTAGGTGTTCTGCTCCTCAGCGTCATGCGTGCTCCAGGCCCACGTCCTTCCTTCATCCAAACCTATGTCCGCGAGATCACCACGCGCTCGGTGACAGGGTTGTAGAACCTTTATGCCTTTGAGCCTGCTTCATACCCAATGAACACCATCAGGATATTGCGGTTGTCAAGCTTCCGTAGGTGTCCACTGATGACCTTCACAAGCGCCACGCACCGAAATGTCCTGAGGAAATGTACTGGTGGCTTGCTTTCGTGCCATGCCTCACATCCATAACCCACCATTACGAAACTCCCCTTCCAACAATATCTCAACGTGGACCACCCTGGCTAACCAATCAACGATAGTCTTGCAAAAAGACCCTTCTATTTACTTGAAAGTGATTCTACACTCCACAAATTTTTCACATAATAACCCCTACCGACAAATAACTCGCAAACCTTTACTATTCTCAAGAATCAATCAGCAGCCCATATATTTTTATAAAAGTCCATACAATTGCAACTCCTTGATTTTAAAAAAGTTCTAACAAATAAAAGGCACTGGTCTAGGGCGGTAAGACCACATTCCCTTTGTAGTTACCCCCTAAAGTAGTTTTGCAAAATCATAGAAAAACACTGAAAAATCATAAAATGGAAAATCTAATTGTGTTGGACTCCAAATGAGTAAATCTACACAATGAATATATAATATACAATATTTTATGACATTTTTTGTTGTAGTTTTAGATCTATGTTTTCTTCATAACTGTAAAAAATGTACTAAAGCATACCATATTATATGTTCCTTGTGTAGATCTACTCATTTGGAGTTCCAACACAATTGGATTTTCTATTTTATGGGTTTTCTGTAATTTACTATGATTTTTCAAAACTAATTTTGGGGGTAATTTGACTGATTTTTTGTGATATAGACAGTTTCATAGGTTGGGGGTTATCCTACGCAAGCAAGCAAAAATTATTGTCATGTGCATGGCCTTTCACAATTTTATTCGTGAAAGTCATTTGACGAACAAGGAATTCAATAGGTAATAGGTGTGACAACGACGAGAATTATCAACCTCTCCTTGAGGCAACAAGGAGGAGGCATCGTAACACTAGAGGTGAAGAAATGGAGCCAAATTTCGTGGACATGAATCAATTGAGACATGATTGCGGATGGTTTGTTCAACAGACGTTGAGAAATTTGTAATGTTATTTATTTCGTTTTCCAACATGTAACATTGTGTGGACACTTCTGATTTCCTTGTGTATGGATAATTTTGATTTCCTTTGGTCTTAACTTTTTTCAAATTTGATGCTATGTGCTGTAAAAAAGTTGAAATTTTGGGCTTCTGGTGCTTGGTGTGAGGGAGAGAAGAAAGTAGGTGCTTGGTGCGAGGGAGAGAAGAAAGCAGGGTACTAATAGCAGGAGAACAAAGGGCTGCTGCTATAGCTTGCTGCACGCGTGAGAGTCAGAGAGAGGGAGAGGTAGCGCAGGAGAGGGAGAGAGAAATTAAATCTGCATGTTACTATTTAGTCCTCTCTATACCAAATAAAGGGTGGCTAAGGGGGTGTTTGGATGGGGGTGACTAAAAATAGTTTGACTAAAAGTTTCTAATCACCTTTTAGTTGGGTCTTTCCTACTAGAGAGTTTGTTAGGTGACTAGTTTTAGTCACCCTTTAGTCCCACCTGTTTGAGAATTTAGTCTCTCAAAGTGACTAAAATTAGTCAGACTACTTTTAATCACCCTCATCCAAACACCCCCTAAAATTTTTTAGGCTGACTATTTTTAGTCATAGGACTAAAGAGTATCAAATACCCCCTTCTTTCTCAACTTGCAGGGAAGTCCCGCGACTCCTGTATTTGAGAGTTACCTCCACTTCTATCCATGATCTATAATCATTGCATCAGTATAAGTCTTGTTATCCTACCTCGCCTTCCTTGGATTCGATACCCTTTGGAATACTCCAATGAGGAAATGCTACAATATCGGTGCACTTGCGGATTCATTTGTGATCATTAGGATTACCAGTGTCATTTATGGCGTCGTTGCTAGGGACACATAAACTTAGCAACAAAGTTAAGGAATGCCAACACCCACCGTTGTTTAATAAACTGCATAATTTTTTAGTGGAATCTTATAAACTGAAGTCAACCAAGAAAATGTCATCAGTTGAGAGTTTAGCTCTCCTTTTAGGGATAGTTGGAGCTCCCCAATCTGTTAGATAAGCTGGGAATTAGTTTGTGAGGTCCATCGAAACAATTAGTAGAAAGTTTGACAAAGTATTGGAATGTATGGTTAAACTTTCCATTAACATCATTAAGCCACGAGATCATGAATTTAGAATTGTCCATGAAAGGTTAAGAGGTGCTCAGTGGTACCCATGGTTTAATGATTGCATTGGAGCAATAGGTGGGACTCATGTGTCAGTTGTGGTACCACCTAACAAGGTTACCCAGTATTTAAGCAGACACGGTTGTAGTTAGAATGTTATGGGTATGTGATTTTGACATGAGATTCACTTTCCTCCTTACGGGGTGGCCTGGATTGGTTCATAATATGAGGCCGTTCAAGGATGCACTTAGCCAGTTTGGTGAAAAGTTTCCACATCCACATTCGGGTACCTAACTTCATACCCAGTACAATATTGTTATGCCTTACATTGACATCAGTTGAAATACATTACTATGAATAGAAAAATTTTATCTTGTTGACTCAAGCTACCCCAACAAGTCGGGTTATCTTGCACTGTACAGGGACAAAAGTACCATTTCCAAATCCATCAAGGCACCATGCCGAGAGGTAAAAAAGAGCACTTCAATTATACTCATTCTAAACTACGCATTGCCATTGAGCGTTCTTTTAGAGTGTTGAAAAATAAGTGGAGGATCCTTTTTAAAGTACCAAATTATCATATGCAAGAAAGCAAAAAATGATTGTCACATGCATGGCCTTGCACAATTTATTCGTGAAAGTCATTTTGCGGACAAGGAACTCGATAGGTGTGACAACAATGAGAATTATCTATCTCTCCTTGAGGAAACACGGAGGAGGCATCGTAACACTAGTGGTGAAGAAATAGAGCCAGATTCTGTGGACATGAATCAATTGAGATATCATTACAGATGGTTTGTTCAATAGGTGTTGAGATTTTTGTAATGTTATTCATTTTGTTTTCCAACATGTAACGTTGTGTGGACACTTCTGATTTCCTTGTGTATGGACAATTTTGATTTCCTTACGTATTAACATTTTTTTCGAATTTGTGCTATGTGCTGTAAAAAAGTTGAAATTTCGAGCTTCACGTGTTTGGTGTGAGGGAGAGAAGAAAGCAGTTGCTTGGTGGTGTGAAGGAGAGAAGAAAGCAGGTGCTTGCACCCTGTTCGTCTAGCTGATGACCGATGGCTGGCGTTGATTTGTTCTGCCATTGGCTGGTAGTTTGTGGCTGATTAGTTCTGAGAGAAAAGTACTATTTTTCTGATGGTTTATAAGCCAGACAGAAGGAGAGAAGAAAGTAGGGTATTGATAGCAGGAGAACAGAGGGCTGCTATTGCTTGTTGCGTGCAAGAGAGTCAAAGAGAGGGAGAGGCAGCGCGTGCGGGAGAGAGAAATTAAATCTGCACTTTAATGCTCTTTAGCCCTATCTATACCAAATAAAGGGTGACTAGGGGGGTGGATGGGGTAACTAAAAGTTCTAATCACCTTTTAGTTGGGTCATCCCTATTAGTTTGGTCATCCCTACTAGAGTTTTAGTTATCTTTTAGTCACACCTGTTTGGAAATTTAGTCTCTCAAAAGTGACTAAAATTAGTCAAACTACTTTTAATCACCCTCATGCAAACACCCTCTAAAAGTTTTTAGTCTAACTATTTTTAGTCATAGGACTGAAGAGTATCAGACACCCTCTATCTTTCTCAACTTGCAGGGAAGTACTACAACTCCTGTCGCTAAAATCTGGTCCACTCCAAAAACAACTAATTATTTGACAAATACTCAAACACCCTCTATCTTTCTCAACTTGCAGGGAAGTACTGCGACTCCTGTCGCTAAAATTAGGTCCACTCCAAAAAAACTAAATATTTGACAGATACAAACTGACTATTTATATAAGGACACATCTACCGGGAGAAGGCCCTCCTAACAGCTCTCGATCGAGAGCCCCTCCCCGGCCCCACACACAGACACGCCTACCTCTTATCTCCTCGCGCTGCACGGGAAAAAACAACTGCATCGTCTTCTCCGATGCTCCGAGCCGCATCCTTCGCGCGCCTGTCCCCCGCCCTACCACCGACCGCTGCCTCGTCGGTGTCGCCTTCGATGCCGGCGATGTCCACCCAACTCCCATTGTGCCCTCCTCCCCTCCACTACTGCTTCTCCATCTGGATCTGTGCAGACCTTGATGTCGTCTCCGATATGTCATCTTCCCCATCTCCGGCGCACGCTCCCACCACCACCGCCCACGGTCGGCGGCTGCCTCGCCGTTGTGCCGTCCCCCACCTCCCCGTCGCGCCCCCTTCCCCGCCCCCTTCCTAACCTATACAAAGCTTCACCCCTACCCCTCCCCACCGCTTGCCCTGTCCACCGGACGTCCTCCACCACCCGGCCGGCGGCACCATCATCGTCTGGCCTCGCCGCCCACACACCGCCACCACCACGAGCCTGCCACCGTCGCTGGCCATCCCTCTACATCTGCAGACCATGGAGCCTTCCCCTACAATCCAAACCCCGGTAACCCAAAAACCATAAAACCCGCCAGCCTCCACCACCACCTGCGGCTGGCGGCGACCCCGCCCACTTCCCACCCCTTCATCTTGACATTTTAGTTCATATCGTTACTTTTTACTATACTTCCATGGATGTAACTCGAGGGCTCTCGAGTTAAGACTAACTCGAGAGGCGTCTCGATGTAGCATTCGCGTTTATATAATTTACACTAAATGCAAACTGAAACAAAAATTATAAGCAATCACAACAATAAGTAGGAAAGAAAAAAGAGACCAAATAGTGCAAGTAAAATGTATCACTCAACCTTCAGCCATATGTATATTAGCAATAATATGAGTCAACTCAACTTTTCTGGAATAATATTCAACTAGACATCAACTATTGGAACGGGCTGACTCCAACGCAATCTTGAGCTCAACCATTTCAGATTTTAAGTCCTTGAGCTCATTGACTTCAGCTTGCAAAATCTTGAATGCGTCTTCTATCTCCTTGAAGTGGAGCTGAGCTTCCTCTGACTTGTCAACGCTCTTCTTTTCCGTCACACTACTAGGCTGCTTACCGTGTCCTGCATGCTGCATATGAAATTAAATAAATATTAGCAAGTGTGTAGCTAAAGTGCAACACATCATCTTACGATCACACAATCTGTAACAATACTAAAACCCAAAAATTAAAAGCTCAGCACAATATCACTATGTAACAATGCAGCAAATACCTTCAAGGCATATATGATAATTGGTAGTTTCTCTCTCATATATATATATATATATATATATATATATATATATATATATATATATATATATATATATATATATATATATATTAGAATCAACAATGTACTTGGGCTAACTTTGTTTGTTTTAAGATCATGAAACTCAAATCTTGACCAATCTTGAATGTGTGCAATTCTTACACAGTTACATAGAGTATATAGAAATCTGATACCTGAGCTTCGCATGCTTTCATCTTCAGAAGAAACATTGGTGGTGGACAGATCTTCAGCTACAATGTCATGATCAAGGGGGCCATCTAGCGACTGGGTCGTCTCCAGGAGTGAACTGTGAGACGTCATGGGAATGGGCTTATGGGTGTTAAATGGGTTGGGTCGATGGCGTGTTTAGGCCCATGTGTGTGTGTGAGCTGGAGCTCTGGCGGCAGAGATATATCTCATGCCATCTCCTTGTATTCAATTAAGCTGTAATAGACTCTAAAAACTCTATCCCCAACTTGAGTTCTTCCTCCTCTCCTTCTAGTTGGTGCAATGCTCTTCGGATTCTCTCCTGTTATCCTATCTGCGATCATAACAATTTGTATCCAGAGCCTATTCCCCCAAGATTCCCACAAAAAATTTTCCCCAATCGAGTGAATCTCACCCTGGCGCCGAGGAAACCGACGAAGTTCGAAGAGAAAATGGCAGAGTCAATTAAATCCCTCGCGAGCAAGTTCGATTCGTTCCACACGGAGTTCAGCGACCTCAGCACCAAGGTCGTCAGCGGCGAACCGGTGATGTAGAAGATCCTGGACAAGCTTGCGACCATGGAGTCGAGGCAAGCAGAGGCTGATGATTCTGTGGCGGCGATTTTGACGATGGCGAATGATGCCACGGTTCATCTTCAGTGTCTTGAACAACCACCACCGCCACCTCAACAACCGCAGCAGCAACCTCCACGCCCACCTCCAGCGTGGATCAATCCCTTCGACCTCAACTCTGCTCCAAGTGAAGCGGCGCACCCATCTGCGTCGACTTTGGAGCGGCCCAGTGGGCACCGCACGCCACAGGATCACCGGGATGTCGGCGGTGGGATCCTTGGATCTCATCCGCCACTCCCGATCACGGGTATGTCTCCGTTACCGACCCTAGGAGCATTCGATTTGCAGTTGAGTTCCCAGTCTAGCTCGTCATCCCATAGCCATAAACCTAAGATCAACTTTCCCACCTTCGATGGCACAAACCCTAGGTTATGGAAGGACAAATGTGAGTCATATTTTGAGATTTTTGGTGTGAGTGATGCTCTGAAACCCAGGTTTGCTGCTCTGAACTTTACAGGTCCTACAGAAGTGTGGCTTCATACTATGGAGTCGCGTGGTAGAATTCATAGTTGGGATGTCCTTCATAAGGTTGTGTGTAATAGATTTGATAGGGATAAATACCAGCTTCACATGAAGCAGCTTGATAACCTTAGACAAACATCATCTGTTGCCGACTACCATGCTAAGTTTGGGCAGTTGGCTCATAGCATCCTGCTTTATAATCCCAATTATGATGATACCTTCTTAGTTGTCTATTTTTTAGTGGGTTGAAGGATGAAATTAGAGCTCCCATAGCATTGCATCGTCCTAAAGATGTAGATACTGCTAGTGCCTTGGCATTGTTGCAGGAGGAGGAGCTAGATTGTAGAAGGAGAGCATCTGTGTACAGGAATGAGCTCAAAGACCTTAACAAAACCAACAGCGGGGTTTTCACTGCTGGAGATAAAGTTAAGGCTAACTCGAAGAAGGAGAATATCAGGAAACTTGACAAAACCACTGGGGATGAGAAGCTTCAAGCTCTATTTGCTCACAGGAAAGCTCATGGGTTATGTTATACTTGTGGTGAGAAATGGACTGGCAGAACTCATAAATGCCCTGACCAAGTACCACTGCATGTCATTCAAGAAGTGGTGGAATTATTCCATGGTGATTGTGAGTCTGGGTCAGAAGATGGGGGTCTGACAATGAGCAAAGTGCAGAGTGTGTGATGGCTGTTCAGTCTACACCAAATCCCTCACAAGTGCCAAAGAGAAGGAAAACAATCAGGTTCGGGGGTTTCATTGGCAAACAAGAATTATCAATTCTGCTAGACTCTGGTAGTTCTAGTACTTTTATCAGTGAATATGTGGCTCAAGGATGTAAGTCTCAGTTGAAACCTTGTTCAGAGTTGCAATTTGTGGCTGCAGATGGACTTCCTATGGTCTCCAATCAGTATATTCCTGGTTTTCAGTGGTTCATTCAGGGTCAATCCTTCTCTTATGATGTGAGAGTCTTGCCCTTGAAGTGCTATGATATGATCCTAGGAGCCAACTGGCTAGAAGATCACAGCCCCACCTGTATTCATTGGAAAAGAAGCAAATGAAATTTCCTCTGAATGGAAAAAGAGTAATGATCCATGGGATCAAGGATGATCTGGCATCATGTAAGGGCATTGGTGCCCACAAGCTTAAAGGGTTGATCAAGAGATTTGCTATAACTCATTGTCTAGAGTTAAGGGTGGTGGCTTGTATTTCTGAACCCATTCACTCTTTGTCTGTCTTGCAAGATGACCAAGATCAGCAATCTGGGATGCCTCCTCAGATACAAGTAGTGGTTCGGCAATTTTCACACTTATTCCAGGAGCCCACCTCTGTTCCACCATCAAGAGATGTTGATCATCATATACCTTTAGTTCCTGGTGCTCAGCCTGTCAACATCAGGCCTTACAAGTACTCCCCTCAACAAAAATCAGAAATCGAAAAGCAAGTTGAAGATATGCTGAAGAGAAGGGTAATTCAACACAGTGTGAGTTCCTTTGCCTCACCTGTTCTGCTGGTAAAGAAAAAGGATGGCACATGGCGATTTTGTGTTGACTATAGACACTTAAATGCTATCACAGTAAAAAACAAGCATCCCTTGCCTATTGTGGATGAGTTGTTAGATGAATTGGCTGGTGTTCAGTGGTTTACAAAGTTGGATTTTAGATCTGGATATCATCAGATCAGAGTAGCCAAAGGAGATGAAATGAAAACAACATTTAAAACTCATAGTGGACTATATGAGTTTAGAGTTATGTCATTCGGCTTAACCAATGCTCCTGCTTCTTTCCAGAGCACTATGAATAAGATATTTCAACCACTGCTTAGAAATAGTGTTTTGGTGTTTATGGATGATATTTTGGTTTACAGTGCTACTCTTGAGGATCATGTTAAGCATCTGGAACAAGTGTTCAGTATTTTATAGCAACATGAATTTTTTGTCAAGCTTTCCAAGTGTGCATTTGCTCAACAGCAGTTGGAGTACTTAGGGCACTTAATCACTAGCAAGGGAGTGGCCACAGAGCCATCCAAAATAACTGCAGTTCAACAATGGCAAGTTCCTGTTAATGCTAAACAGTTAAGGGGTTTTCTGGGATTAACTGGTTATTACAGGAGGTTTATCAAACACTATGGTATGATCAGCTCACCCCTAACTCAATTACTCAAGAAAGGCATCCCCTTCCACTGGTCTAATATTGAGTAGACAACCTTTGATGTTCTCAAACAAGCCTTGGTGCAGGCTCCTGTACTGGCAATTCCAAATTTTCAAAAGCCATTTGTGGTAGAAACTGATGCCAGTGATGTTGGGTTTGGGGTTGTTTTGATGCAGGAAGGGCATCCAATAGCATATCTGAGTAAACCTTTACATGGCAGGAACAAAGCATTGTCTACATATGGGAAGGAGTGTATGGCTGTTTTAGTAGCCATTGAAAAGTGGAGACTTCATCTGCAAAGCCAATAGTTCACAATTCTTACTGATCATAGAAGTTTGTTGTTTTTAACTGAACAGAAGGCTACCACTAGGCTACAGTAGAAAGCCATGTTAAAATTAGTGGACCTCAACTTCAAAATCCAATACAAAAAGGAAGCACCAACAATGCAGCTGATGCCTTATCTAGATGTCAAGGGGTTGAGGAACAAGTCTTTTTTGTGACCAGATGTGTCCCTGTGTGGATTGAAAGATTGCAGGAGGGTTATGTTGATGATCCTGCAGCTCAACAACTATTAGCAGAGTTAAGCTTGTCAACACCAAATGAGTATGGTTATAGTTTGGAAGGAGGTATCATCAAATACAAAGGTAGAATTTGGGTGGGCAACAATCAGATAGCTCAAGAGCACATCCTGCAAGCCTTACATGCCAATGGTGTAGGTGGTCACTCTGGCATTCAAGCTACTTACAACAGAGTTAAAGCCTTGTTTGCTTGGCCAAAACTCAAGGCATCTGTCACTGTTTACATTCATGGCTGTTAGATACGTCAACAAGCTAAGAGTGAACATGTGAAGTTGCCTGGATTATTACAGTGCCCATGTTTGTACTTGATAAAGCTAGGTCAGTGGTATGTATGGACTTCATTGAAGGCTTACCTAAATCCCAGAGCTTCAATGCCATCTTAGTGGTAGTGGATAAATTGACCAAATATGCTTACTTTCTACCACTTGCCCATCCATTTACTGCTCTGTCCGTGGCTCAAATTTACTTTCATAACATATACAAGCTGCATGGACTCCCAATGTCCATTATCTCTGATAGAGACAGGGTGTTTACAAGTACTCTGTGGAAGGAATTGTTCAAACTAGCTGATGTCCAACTGCAAATGAGTTCAGCTTGCCACCCACAAACGGATGGTCAAACTGAAAGACTTAATCAGAGTTTGGAGGCATTTCTGAGATGTGTTGTGCACGCTTGTCCCAAAGATTGGAGTAAGTGGATATCCTTGGCTGAGTACTAGTACAATACCACATATCATTCAGTGCTGGGCATATCTCCTTTTGAAGCTTTATATGGGCATCCTCCCAGGCATCTAGGCATCACCAACCCAGCAGAATGTTGTGTTCCAGACTTGGCTGAATGGCTTAAACAAAGGAATTTTTTGACAACATTACTACAACAACAACTGGGAAGAGCTCAGCAACGAATGAAGCATCAAGAGGATACTAAGAGAACAGAAAAGGAGTTCCAGGTGGGTGAGTTTGTCTACCTCAAACTCCAACCACACATTCAGTCATCTGTGGAGTCCAGAAGTAATCATAAGCTATCCTTCAAGTATTATGGACCATTTAAGGTCCTTCAATGAGTGGGAGTTGGGGCCTACAAGCTGGAACTACCAGAAAGTGCTAAGATTCATCCTGTTATTCATGTTTCACAACTGAAGAGGCATGTTCCTGTGCAAGGAGTGACTACTGATCTTTCATCAGTATGTTCTGACCCAGATGCTTCTTCCTTGCCGGTTGCTATGTTACAGCGGGCATTCAAAGGTAAAGCTGGAGCATCATCCTTGAAGGCACTCATTCAGTGGGATACTCCATCACAGTTATGCACTTGGGAGAATGAAGATGATATGAAGCGGCGCTATCAACAGACATCAGCTTGGGGTCAAGCTGATTCTGAAGAGGGGAGGAATGTCATGATCAAGGGGGCCATCTAGCGACTAGGTCGTCTCCAGGAGTGAACTGTGAGACGTCATGGGAATGGGCTTATGGGTGGTTAAGTGGGCTAGGTCGATGGCGTGTTTAGGCCCATGTGTGCGTGTGAGCTGGAGCTCTGGCGGCAGAGATATATCTCACACCATCTCCTTGTATTCGATTAAGCTGTAATAGACTCTGAAAACTCTATCCCCAACTCGAGTTCTTCCTCCTCTCCTTCTAGTTGCTGCAATTCTCTTCGGATTCTATCATTCTCTCCTGTTATCCTATCTGTGATCATAACATACAAGAAGTTCTAAAGCTTTAGTTAAGACAGCGTTCACAGACAACGTTTCTCTAGATTGAGCCTTCAATTTGTTCATTGCAGGAATCAGGTGACCATACATGTAAATCACGGCACCAAGAAGTGTGGTATAAGCTAAACGGGGTCTAACTTCAGCCAATATAGTACGTAGAACTTGTATGAGGCAGAGGAAGGTACCAAAAGTTAGCTTCAAATGGCAAGGGAAAAAAGGATGAGGAATATACAGATTCATACACAGCTCGGCCAATTAGACAAGGAAGTAAAAACTGAATAACACATCTATACATACATACCTCGGCTAAATACAGATGCATTAAAAATTGAAACGAAGAGCTGCACAGATGTACCGTTTTGTTAGGCTGTGGTGTGGAGCTAGATGCACCAGAATTTGGCGAAGTGTGAAGTCCACGCTCTTGTAGAAGGCGATGATGAGGTCGCGACGGTGCGCGAGTGAACTTAGGGGCCAAAGATCGAAGCCTTGCTGCCGCAATCATGCCCACTACAAACAGATCCCGCCCCTAGTTTTTTAAAAAAAGTAAATATTCGTCTCATGCCTCACCGCCGATTTAAGACAAGCAGTGCAGCTGTGCAGGTACATACATACTACATACCTCGTTGCTGATTGGCGGCGGCGGCGGCGGAAAGGAACCACCAGAGCGGGCGCCGCCATGGAATCCATGCGCAACAAGAGGACGATGATGCGTCGGTGGTGCGCTTGTCATCCTTCTCGCCACAGATCGAAGAAACGCTGCCGCGACCATGATCACAGATACAACCAATCGATACCTCCAATCTCGTAGATTCGATTTGAATCACAGCTTCAGATATGATTTCACCTCCCACGATTATATTACGGGCGGCGGCGGCGGCAGACACGGGAAAAGTATTTATTCCGAGAAGTGAGACTAGGTAAAATTTTTGCTATAGAGTTTTATCGACTTTGAAAAATATACAAAATGTAGGTAAACGGGTAGGCTACACTTGCTAATCTACCGCATACACCCAAGATACTTGCGAGTAGGAGATCATAGATCGTTACCACTAGACGCGCAGCGCAGCGGAAGAAGTCGTGCGTCGGTGTAGAGGAAGTAGTCGATCACGTCCCACGAACCGAGCTCCTCGTCCTTGATCCCAGCAGCCGATCAGCGCAGCAGTAGTAGCAATGCCTCTACGGAGTCCACACGTATGGGGATGGAACACCGGACGTCGGTGTGCTAGAACCGCACGTTCGGCTAGGGCGGCGGCAAGAGGAGGGCGGCGGCAATGGGGGGGGGGGGGGGGGCTAACCAGTCGGGGCGCCCCCTTTGCCCCTGCTACGTATATATAGGGCATACTAATGGGCTTCTATCTCATAGGCCCATTAGTAACCCTAATCCCTCTTGGATCAATATCCTCTTAGGCCTTTAAACCGTATTGTGATGATGGGCTCTTGGGCATATCACCAACAATCTCCCACTTGCACTAGAGACAATCATCTATGCAAGCTTTCAAACATTACAAAACCCCTTAAGTGTGTGACCCGTTAGGTTCATGTGTAGATGGTCATGAGTGGAAACCATTTCCGAATCACTAGTCAAAAGCGGCACCTAGCAGGGCATAGAGACTCACAAATACACATAAAGATCATATCGGTCGAACCTTAGATATACTCGTACACTGATCCCTTTGCCACACGATACCAGTCAAGCTCAAGGTGAGATGCGTGCCACCCTCGGGATAGCTCGACCATTCTCTCGATCTAATAGCGGATTCTATTTGTGACTAACCTTTAGTCATTTTGATTAATTCCTTAATCACTTTAGCATGGCCATGCACTTTCTAATCCAACTATCTTGAGGGGCCCAGAGATATCTCTCCTGTTATCTAGGAGGGGCAAATTCTATCTTGATCTGCACACATCCCATTCCATGTTTCATGATACACCTGTAAGCTACTTTTATAACTACCCATTTACAGAGTAGCGTTTGGGAGCCCCAAGATGCACCACTACACACAGTGAGAAACAATGGCGATCTCAGGTCTAAGGATCTAGTAGGTATAACACTCAAGAACAACTGATGGCACATTTAATAAAACAATCCCAACATTGTCTTGGAGTGGGTCAATCCAACACCATGTTCACTAACATGTGTCCACATCATTAATCTGATATCTACATATCTATGATCCGTGAAACATGATCATCAATTAATGCATGTGCTAGTCTCTCTGTCGTTATTGTCCCACATAACGACCCAAACTAGGGATAATTTAGAATAACATCATTATAAACAAAGAGTTTCACGATCAAGTCACATACTCAATAATCCATATAAATGATAATCATCCATGGAACAAATAACAATTATTCATTATTACATAAACATACTTATGACACAAAACTCTCCCACGCACACTAGAATCACTGATGTAAGTATCTAATACCCATAGACCTCATGTGTGCCTCATGCTTTGGTTGTGGGAGAGGCTTTGTCAATGGATCAACAACGTTTGAATCTTTGTGCACCTTGCAAACCTTCACATCACCTCTCTCAATAAAGTGACAGATGAGGTGATAATTTCGTAGTATATGTCTGGACTTCTTGTGTGATCTAGGCTCCTTTGCAAGCGCAATGGCACTACTATTATCACAATAGAGGTCCACTAGACAGGATGCACTAGGAACAACACCCAACTCAGAAACAAATTTTCTAATCCAAACAGCTTCTTTTGCAGCTTCCGAAGCTGCAATATACTCAGCCTCTGTCGTCGAATCAGCCACCGTATCTTGCTTGGAACTCTTCCAGCTCAGTGCCCCACCATTGAGGCAGAAAACAAATCTAGATTGCGATGCAGAGTCATCTTTATCTGTTTGAAAACTAGCATCGGTGTAACTGTTTACAACGAGCTTATATTCGCCTCCAAATATTAGGAACATATCCTTAGTTCTTCTCAAGTACTTAAGGATACCCTTTACAACTGTCCAGTGATCTTCACCGAAGTCTGATTGGTACCTGCTCGTAACACTTAGAGCAAAGGAGACATCTGGGCGCGTACAAAGCATAGCATACATGATGGATCCTATGGCTGAAGCATAAGGAATTGCACTCATCTTTTTTTGCTCATCAGTTGTCGTAGCACACTGACTCTTGCTTAGAGTAATACCATGTGACATTGGCAGGAAACCTTTCTTGGAATCTTGCATATTGAACCGATTCAATATCTTGTCAATGTACATATCTTGGCTTAATTCAATTAGCCTCTTTGATCTATCTCTATAGATCTTTATCCCCAGAACATAAGCTGCCTCTCCTAAATCCTTCATCGAAAAACTCTTTTTCAATGAGGTTTTAACGGCTTCAAGCATTGGAATATCATTTCCGATCAGCAATATGTCATCCACATATAGGACCAGAAACACAAGTGCGCTCCCACTAGCCCTTTTGTAAACACAAGGCTCTTCTTCATTCTTGATGAATCCAAACCCTTTGACTACTTCATCAAAACGAATATTCCAACTCCGAGATGCTTTCTTCAATCCATAAATGGACCTCTGAAGCTTACTTATTTTCCCAGCATTTTTAGGGTCGACAAAACCTTCAGGCTGTGTCATGTACACATCCTCACTAAGATGTCCATTAAGGAAAGCGGTTTTGACATCCATTTGCCATATCTCATAGTCATAATATGCAGCAATTACTAGGAGAATCCGAACAGACTTTATCATTGCGACGGGCGAAAATGTTTCCTCATAATCAATGCCTTGAATTTGTCGGAAACCTTTTGCCACCAATCGTGCCTTATAGATGTGAACATTTCCATCCATGTCTAACTTTTTCTTAAAAATCCACTTACAATCGACAGGTCTATGATGTGAACATTTCCATCCATGTCTAACTTTTTCTTAAAAATCCACTTACAATCGACAGGTCTAACACCTTCAGTTGGATCAACCAAGTTCCAAACTTGATTGTCATGCATGGAATTTAACTCGGATTCCATGGCCTCAAGCCATTTGTCGGAGTCGGGTCCCTTCATTGCTTCCGTGTAGGTCACGGGCTCATCATTTTCCATCAATAATACGTGGTGCTCTCCCGTAATAAGGAGGTTGAGCTTGTCAGTTGCGCGACGTGCCCGTATAGACCTTCGTGGGGCTGGTGCCTCAACTACAGTTTGTGCAACATCTTTCACACCCTGTGGATCTTCAGTGGGTGCTGAAACAGTTTCAAGTGTTTCCTGAATTTCTTCAAGTTGCACTTTGCTCCCACTTAATCCTTTTGATAGAAACACCTTTTCTAAGAAAACACCATTGCAAGCGACAAACACTTTGCCTTCTGCTTTATTATAAAAATAATATCCTTTGGTTTCCCTAGGATACCCCACAAAGAAGCATTTGTCTGACTTTGGAGTGAGCTTATCTGACATCAAACGTTTGACATAAGCCTCACATCCCCAAACTTTGAGAAAAGATAATCCGAGACGTTTCCCAGTCCATATGTCATATGGTGTCTTCTCAACAGACTTACTTGGAACCTTATTCAGTGTGAACACAGCAGTTTCAAGAGCATAACCCCAAAATGACAATGGAAGATCAGCTTGGCTCATCATCGACCGAACCATGTCCAACAAGGTTCGGTTCCTCCGTTCGGATACCCCATTCCATTGAAGCATTCCTAGCGGAGTTAGCTGCGGAACTATTCCACATTTCTTCAAATGATCACCAAATTCAAGACTCAAATTGTGACAGAACCGACCAAAATAATTCTGTATTATCGCCTAAGCCGGTCCACGTGGCCATTAAGCAATAATAAAGAATTATTATGTCGCTTCCGCCGGGTAAAGCCTGGTGAATCACTTACAACAGGATCGAGATATGCGCTAAGCCCACACGAAGGCGGGACCAGAGTACAACATTACATTACATAAAAGGTTAACAAGTTCAACATTATTACAAAGCAAGTTTTTTTATACATAAACGTAAACATGGTTCAGAGTTTAAACAACGGAAAGTAAACTACACGCATGATACACACAGGAGGCCATCCATGCATATCACTCCTCATCACCGTTCTCCCATTCAAGTTCCCAACCATCTGGAATAGAACCAGGCCAGATGGGATACCTGAAAACAACAAATTAAGCAAGGTTGAGTATACTAATACTCAGCAAGACGGACCCGACAAAAAGAAAATACAACTAGACATGCAAGGCTTTTTGGCTGCTGGGTTTGTTTTGCCAAAAGCGACTAAGAGTTGATCCTTATTTTCAGATTTTAGCTCCAATTCTAGTATGTTAACCATTCTAGATGAGCACCTGCACTAAACAAGCATGTTGTGCAAACAATATTAAACAGGTAACAATATTAATCCAAAATGTTCCATAAATAAACATGGGGTAGCCAGTGGTCAAGCCGACTCAGATAACGGCGAGTGACTGACGATCGACCGATTTATATCCTTGCAAGGTAAACCCAAGATACACGGAAGAAAGTAGACCCCAAGAAATCCAATAAAAGCGAATGCGGGGTCTACCGCGACCATGTGGTTCCCGTCATTCCCCAGATTAGGAAAAGATGCTACAGTCCTAAGTACAAGGTTACTGGAACGCCCTCACACGGCACGTCCAGGATCACACTTGCACTACCGGGAGCAAACCGGGAGACGCATCTCAAGAGTAGTAGCGACAAAATTCCCGCACTGGTTCATTAGGTACTAGGCTTACCGGTCTCATTCCCGATATTAAACCAACACAGTGCTACTCAGTCGAGACCGAACCCATTGCTCTTACCACATGAGCGAGTCATTTTAACCAACTTATGATTCCAACATAAGTAACCTATATCTCGCGAGCAATGAGTCATTACTCGACTTCTACCGTATCCTTAGAGCATGGCACTAGCGTTCCTAACATACTAGTAAAAGAGCATAGGAGTCCTAAGGATCATGCAACTAGGTTTCAAAACAACGTCTGAAACTTAAATGCACAATTTAAAGCAATAAAGCGCTGAAAAGTAAATGATGTTATTTTAATTTATAAAGTGGGTTAGATGAAACCGGTGCTTGCCTTCCTCTAACTCAAAACTAACACTAGCCTTCGGCTCTTATAGACTTTGGTCCAGGTCTTGCTGCACACTTAGCCGATTCACCTCCCTGCTAGCTGCTCCCTCCTCCTCCTGGGTGAGCGTGTACGTCCCGTCCGGTAAATCTACACGTATACATGCATATGCATTAGTTTATGGTGAGTATGGGAGAATTACCACAAAACCATCTCTTGTTGGCCACATTCATCTAAACATTAATATTTTCTCACAAAAATTATTAGGGTGGTGTGATGATGAACAAAACACTACTTGATGATGATTGTGTGCACATCTAAGCAAATTAAGTTACTTAACTTCACCAAACAGCAAGGGGGTGTGTTTAAATTAATAAAAACAGTAACAAACATGATTTCACAATTTAACACTTTAATTGCTATTTCTTTATTTAATTAATTAGAACAAGCTTTACAACCATAAATCCGTATTAAATTAAAAACAACTCAAATGAGCCTAAGTTTTTGCACACAGCAACATATGCCTATTTTAAGCTCTCAAACCAAAATATAGCTTAAGATCATTTATAAATTAATTTATATGAAAAAGACAAATTTCAGCCTAGTAAATCACCATTAATTCATATAAAAAGATTTAATAAACCTTTTGATCTCAACTTTCTCCTACAAGTCATGTATGCCAAATATAAGCTTCTGACCAAAGCATAAGTGCAGATTCAAACTATTTTTCAACTTTTGAATTTAAACTCCTACACAAGATTAAATCCAAATCATCTATTAAATAATTTCCTAAAATCAAATCCACTCTACCAGATGTACTACTCAGCAAGGCAAATCCTTAGGGTGCACATGTGGTTAAAGAAAAGTTCACTAAATTGGCTATAAAAAGCATCAAGATTAATCTATCATAAAGCTTACATAAATCATAATTGAAAATATACACATCAAAATCCTGCCAATTTTGGTCACGGATCTAGACATGCCGTAAAGAGTAACATATCCAAAATTCAAGTTCATAGCATGTGTATATTTTAAACTACACCAAAAACACACCAAACTGAGTTTGAATTTTTAATTCAAAAACTTCACAGAAAACACCTATACATGCTTTCTAGAAAAGGTAGTTTTCTTCACCAAGAACCTAACAAAATTGGATTTGCATTTTTATGATTTTTCTATGATTTTTAATGGATTTTTGAATTTGCACAGAAAACCCTAATAATCCTTTTATAGTCGGGTCCCTGAAATCTTGCATCTAAGACCCTGGAAAGACTTTGACCTCTGCAATGTAGTCTAGCCGCGGACAGGAATGAAGATGGCCGGAATCCGGTGAGGGGGAGGCCGTGCTTGGCCGGGAAAGGGCGGGGGAGTGGTGTAGGCTCGCTTGGTGTTCGATTTTTGTCGTTCCAGACGTCGGGAGGTGCTCCGGCGATGGAGAACGGTGGCGGCGTGGATCTCGGGCCGCCTCTGCTCCGGCGAGTTGGCCGGCCGTGGAGGTGAGCAAGCGACTTGGCCGGCTCTAGTGGAGTTGTGAGGACGTGGAGGAAGGGTGTGGGGGAGATGCGGATCAGCGATGGGCGAGCTTGGCCGGCTCGACCTTGCCCAGGGACGGGCGACGGCGCTCTGCGAGGCACGGTGACAGGAGCTTGCAGCTGGCTTTGCGACGAGCACGCGGCGACGGACGAGCCTCTTAAAGCGGCGGCGACCGGGGCCGGCCGAACGCATGCGCGCGGCCGCCGGGCACACGCGCGTCCGGCGCGTGGCCCCGGACGCCGCGAGCCGGCGCGTACGCGCGGTGCACTGCGAAGGAATGAGGCGGAGGGCCCACGACGACGCCTTGGTCCACAGTGACACATATGGGACATCTGTACACCGGCATAACACGGGGAAGCCACGTGGCCGGCGCGGTCGAGACGCGCGCGCGACGCGCTGAGCGCGGCGACGATGTCGCCCGTCTCAAGTTCTATATCGTTTAAGCCTTTTCAAAATTGCAAAACTCCAAAAAGTGCCAACAAACTTGAAAATCTCCAAAAATAGAATAGAGGAGCTATAGACCTACAACTTTCGCAAAGGGCGACATATGTTTTGACCAATAGATTTGTGGGAAAATTGTGTTGAAGTTGCAGTTTTTCCACGGCTCGGATTACTGTTCATAAGGGATTCAAATCTGTTTTTTGCTAATTTTCACTCAAAATTGGAATGTCCGCCAATTATGAAAATGTGCTCCCGGAAATAACAAAAAACTTTCATATTGGCCGATTTTGAACTTCTATAGTGAAATTTGGAGAACACGCAAGAAAACCAAAACAGCCTTTAAGGAGCACTTAGGGTTTGACCGTGATTTGGGATTTTGACCAAGGCCTTTTGTGCAAATATGTGCATATTCATGTCAAACATGTTTAGGAGCTAATTAAACATGATTAACCCCACTAATTGAGGTTTTTATCTTTTAATAAACACCTGGGGTGTTACACAAATATTCTCGTCCACGATCAGATCGCAGATACTTAATTGTCTTGCCTAATTGATTTTGTACTTCATTCTGAAATTCTTTGAACTTTTCAAACAATTCAGACTTGTGCCTCATCAAGTAGATGTATCCATATCTACTAAATTCATTAGTAAAAGTAATGAAGTATTGAAAACCACCTCTGGCTATTGAGCTCATTGGTCCACATACATCGGTATGTAGAAGTCCCAACAAGTCACTTGCCCTCTCACTTTGACCAGTGAAGGGCGCTTTAGTCATCTTCCCAAGTAAACAAGACTCGCACGTTTCAAATGATTCAAAATCAAATGAACTTAACAAACCATCTTTATGGAGTTGTTCGATGCGCTTCTCATTTATATGACCTAAGCGACAATGCGAAATAAAAGTGGGATTCAAATCATTTGGTCTAAGCCTCTTAGCATTAACGTTACAGACAAATTTATCCTTAAGATCAAGAACATATAATCCATTCACCAATGGACAATGAGCATAAAAAATTCCATTGCAAAAAATAGAACAATGTTTGTTCTATATTACAATCTTAAAACCATCAACTTGTTCCAAACATGAAGAGGAAATAATGTTTTTGCTCAAAGCAGGAATGCAATAACAATTATTCAATTCCAAAACTAATCCGGAGGGTAGAGACAAGTGGTAGGTGCCGACCGCCAACACCGCAACCTTTGTGCCATTGCTGACACGAACGTCCAACTCGCCTCTTGCAAACCTTCTAGCCTCACTTAGACCCTGCAACGATTTGCAAGTGTGAATTATCAACCCAGTATCAAATACTCATGATTCACTAGAAGATAATGCAATATTAATTTCTATAACATTTATACCTGAAGTGGAAGTCTCACTTCCCTTCTTCTTCTTTTCATCCAAGTACTTCTTGCAATTCCTAGACCAATGTCCCTTCTCATGACAGTGGAAGCATTCATCCTCAGAAGTAGGTATAGATTTGGCCTTAGGTGCTGGCTTTAGCTTAGAGCCCGAGGACTCACTGCTGGAACTCTTTTCTCTGCCTTTACCTTTGGAATTAGGAGGCGTCCAACGCTTCCTCTTTTTGTTCCCCTTCTGAATCATCATCACATGATTGGGATTTTTCTTAATTCTCTCCTCTGCTGTCTTTAGCATCCCATGCAACTCACTCAATGTTTTATCCAAGCCATTCATATGAAAGTTTAAGATAAAAGGCTCATAGCTCGCCGGCAGTGACTGGAGAATAACATTAGTAGCCAAGTCAGGGTGAAGTTCATAACCAAGTTTGTCCAAAGTCTAAATGTAACCATTCATTTTAATCACATGAGGACTAACTCGGCTACCTTCTGCCAGCTTGCACGCAAACAAGGACTTTAAGATATTGTACCTCTCAGTCCTAGCTTGGTTCTGAAACATCCCACGCAGCCCCTCGATCATGGTGTAAGCATCCGCATGCTCATACTGCTTCTGCAGATCAGGGGACATGGTGACGAGCATCAGACAGCTGACGTCAAGTGAGTCATTGCAGTGCTTCTCATAAGCTTTGCGTACAGCAGCATTTGCATTGTCAGGGATATCATCAGGAAATGCCTTCTCAAGAACATACTCATTTTCTCTTGTTTGAGAACAATTCTCAGGTTGCAGTACCAATCAATAAAGTTTGTTCCATTCAACTTTTCTTTCTCAAGAACATATCGCAAATTGAAAACGGAGTTGTTACTAGCAAATATGATCTACAACATTAAAGTAAAGCAAGATTTCAGCACTAAGTTTATGTAAAGACTTCCATTAACTGATTTAACAAAAGACAACCTACTATATCAAAATTCATCTTCCCTCTAATTACATGTAGTGGTTCAAGATCCATAGTCACTAAACTCCTAGTGAGCTTTAGCATCACAGCTAGAAAAGTAGTGACACACGTAAGCAACAATTTTTGCTAATCATATCTCTATATGACTCTTGTTTGTCGGGTGGCATCCAATGCCCCGGCCCCAACACTATGCCTTAAAGCCCAAAACCGTTTTGATAGCTTTGCTGAGTTAACCAATACTATACTTGTGAATGTCCGACATCCACCCTATACAAAAATGATAGCCGAGGGTACTCTACTTTGGTAAACCTACCACAACGATCAAATTTTATAGTTGTAGCTATTAGTAAAAGGCATCAAAATCTCAACTTTTCTGAGGGGAGCTATTCTATCATGACCAAAACATCCACCATATGTAAAGCATGAAAGAATTGTATGACAGGAAAATAAACATCACAGGCATATAATCATATTATTTGTGAATAGTATGGCCTCATGCATCACAATTGGCTGCATCGCCATGGCTCCAATGTGACCTCCACTGCCATCCCTCTTGTCTTGTGGTGATCATCATCGCCATCATGCTTGAAGCCTCCATGGATAGATACTAAGCTACTACATCTAATAGCTAGTGAAAAGATTACATAAGGATTCAAACATCACAAGTCGACATGCAGGTCGTTATACAATAATGGTGCAACCTCAACCCGGTTGTGTTAATTTGCGACACGCAGGCCGCACAAAATATCACATACATCATCACATGATATTGAGGCCATACCATTCACATCACACCCTACAAAAACAAGTTAGGCGTACGACGTGTTCTAACAAAGGCGCGCTTAGGAAGCCGCTATAGAAGTAAGCAACGACGGTCTCAGGGTAGCGCCCTGAAAACCTCACAGAATTAAACAGATCGCATCAATGGAATCCCTTTGAAAATCCCATCGGAGTGATCACATCACCCCAAATCTGAGCCATTCATAATGCCTCAATTTTCACTTGATCGTGCAACCTTTGCACCTGAGAAGATCGCATCTACACATGACCTCGATCTGTTGGTTCAATCTACTGAATATGCACACAGTTAGTCCCTTATGGTGATTCCAGCCGGTAGGGACATGTCGTATGCACAACAGAGAAGGAACACGAACTAATCTTTTTGGTCACATGCCGCAATCAACTCGCTCCAGTTTTAACCCCTTATGACCAATTGATATAATCAAACCGTGCAAAAGTAATAGATCCAATCTACTACAACAACATATCACCTATATGTTAAAGATCTAGACCAAAAACTACACAAGATGGCTCTAGTACCACTGTAGGTAAACGGGTAGGCTACGCTTGCTAATCTACCGCGTATACCCAAGATACTTGTGAGTAGGAGATCATAGATGTGACAACCCGCCCAGGAAAATACCGTACTATTGCTTGAACCAATCCACTTTGGTCATTAAGCGATAATAAAGTATCATCCTGCCGTTAGTCACCGGGTTAACGCCCGGTAAATCACTTAAATAGCAACAAGGATCGACATATATGCATTAAAACTCACACGAAGGCGAGTCCAGAGATACAACATAAATAACATCCAAAATTTACCCCGAAGGGTTTAATTATTACAAACCGAAGTTTTTGACATAAAGACGTAGTTCAGAGTTTTTCCGAAACAGCGGAATTAACCTAACGGGAAGCGGAAACACCACGGGAGGCCATCCATGATGCTCTCAGTTGTCATCCTCCACCCACTCCAGCTCCCAGCCGGCCGGGATCTCTCTGGGCCACACATCACCGAAAGCATTACCTGGATCAACATATTATAGCAAGGCTGAGTATACTAATACTCAGCAAGACTTACCCGTCGGTGATATCTACTTCACCAACTCTAGACATGAAAGGCTTTCTGGCCACTGGGTTGCTTTTGCTAAAAAGTAACAAAGAGTATGTCCTTACTTTCAAGATTTTATCACAAATTATAGTGGGTTTAATCTTTCCTAAATTAGCCATCTAGTACATACAAAGTTGTACAATACAATAAATCAAGCATAATATTCATCAACTTCCATCATTAGGGATCGTATGGCTAGTGGAGTAAGTAGTCTCAGATAACGGTGAGAGGCCGACAATCGATTGATTCAAACCTTGCAAGGTAGACCTAAACACACGGTGGGATGCCCCTCGCGAGGACAACCACCACATGGTTCCCAAAAATCCTCAGGTCAGGATAAAAGACCACAGTCTTTGGTGCAGGCTATCCGGGATACCCCGCAAAGCACTCGGACTCACCATACACCACCAGTAGCTAGCCGTGAGACATCCCAAGAGTAGTGACAGTTAAATCCCTAGCCATCTCATTAAGGTACTAGGCTTACCGGTCCCATTCCCGACAAGTGCTTAGTATGTTCAAACACTTAACCCACAATAGCCATTGAACTGGAGCCCAAATCCCATGCTCTTACCACATGAGCAAACCTTTTAAGGAGATCTTATGATTCCTATCTAGGCACCTTTTCTCGCGAGTGACATCATCACCCGACTTGTAACGGTCCTATAGCTTAGCAGCTATCAACCTATCATACTAGTAAGGACAAAGGTACCTAGGGATCATGCATCTAAGGTTACATACAACTCCTGAACTTAAATGCACAAACATCCATAGATAATTGAATAACAAAATTTGAAAACTGGGTCACATGCACCGGGGCTTGCCTTCGCAGCAAGGTTAGCCTGAGCACCCTCGGTGTCGTCGAGTACTTCCACGTACTGCAGGGCAGCTTTCGCTTCTCCTTCCTCGGTTTCCGGGATGAGCGAGTAGTCACCGTCAGGAAGATCTACACGGAATGCAATGCAGGGTTCAGGTGATGTGATAGTTTGTTTATCTTATCCCACTCTTGTTGGTCATATTCACCTTAACAATAATTAACTATTACTTTCTTTTTATGAGGGTTATTATTGTTATGTGTTTCATTCCTTTATCACACACTTGAATTAATGTTTCTCCTTTTATTGTTATTTCATGTGAAGATTTAACACTTCACCTCTCACTAGTAAAGGTGTGCACAAGGATATTTATTTATACTTTAATTCTTTCAACAGCAAGGGTGTATTCTTAGCTATTAATTAAGTTGGATAAACACTTCATAAAAGGGGGAAAAGAATAAAAAGGCACTTTCCTAAATTAATCAATCTTTAATCTATAAAAGACCTTTAAAGCTTTTAACCAAACACAATTCACCAAAAATTTAAAGGAATGTTTCTCAAGCATCACCACATCCATACTGAGACATTGGACCCACATGCAAAGCTTGGAAGTTAGAAAATACATTACTTGGGAAAAGAACAAAAAGACTAGCTAGCAATCAAATTAAATGCATACAAAAATAAATAAGCATCAAAATGCTCCAATCTTCCTCATATATGCTCTCTGGTCCAAAACAAGCCTAAAGAACCAGCAAGCACACCTAGAAGCTCTACTGATCTTCCTTCGTTAATTTACACCAGAGGTCATGCACAGATTAAGAATAAATATCATCTAGGCATACTGATCTTGGAAAACATGCACAAATTAAGAATAAATATTTCCGGTCATCCAAAAATCATGATTAAATCACCAGAGGTGTGTCTTGGCATGACAAGACAACATGCACAAGTTGGGCACAAAAACATAAATATTTTTAGCTACAAAAAATCATCTAGGCAGATTCTGCATAAATGAAAAAACATTATATAAAAAGATTTACTGCATAACTTTGTGCAACTTTTGGCACCGGAGCTAGGCATGACATCACACACAACATATCCAGAAATTGGATACAGGGGACTTGTGGATTTTGAGTTATGGCGGATCTAAGATTTTCACATTTCTATTTTTCATGCTAAAAATATCCAGAATCAGACCATGTGAGTATGACAGAAGTTGTAGTATTTTTCACCATGAATGCAAAAAAAATTAGTTTGCAATATTCTGAATTGTCTACGATTTTCTACACATTTTACAAGTTTCTGCAAAAGGAGTACACCATTGAAGATACAACTTTGTGACTAGGCCGTCGGAAAGATTTAGACTCTCGCAGATAGGCCCCTGGTTCGCGTAAAACTCCCTGAAAAGGGCTGGCCGTCTGCAATTGGGTCCTTGGGCATGGTTGCCGGTGGCGCCAACCCAAATTCCGGTGCTCCGGCGCGGGATCGACCGGGGAAAGGGAGGAGGATGGCTATGGGCTCACCACGCATCGGTTTGAGGGTTGGGTCGGGGTGGAGGCACTGCCGGCGATGGGGTGCAGCGGCGGCGACCGGCACTAGCCGCCGTGCCTCCTACTTCGGCGAGTTCACGGCCGGGGCACGCGAATGGGTGGCTTGGGAAGCTGTAGCAGATGCACCGGGAGGTGGAGGAGAGCTCGGTTGGGTGTGCCGCCGGCCAGAACCCGGAGCTCGCCGCGGCGGCCCGTAATGGCGCCGGCGGGCGGCTCGGCCGTGGGCGGCGGGCCCGTGGGGATGCTCACGGTGCCACCCTTTTATAGCGGCCGCGCGGTCCTCCTTGCGACGCCGAGAGGAGTGAAGGGAGTGACGGGGTCCTGACCGCGACAGCACGCCGTACGCAGCTCGCACGACAGCGAACGGACTGGCGGTCCGTCGGGCGCCCGTCCGGCCGGTCCGACGCGGCGCACGGCCCGCGCGCGATGCGAGGGGTGGGCTTCGAGGCGGCCTCGGCGCGCGCGACGGCCCTAGAGAAGGCGCGCGTGGGCGTGGACGCCGAGGCCGCGGGAGGCCCGAGGCGCGGCCCGGCGCGTGCGCACGGGCGGCGCGCCCGCGATGCGGCGCCGGCGCTCGTGGCGCGGCGTGTCGCGTGGGCGCGTCGCGGCCTCCTGAAAATGTTGGACTGGCACTGTTTGACCGACAATAACTCAAATTTTTGCAACTAAAGTGCACCAAGAGATGAATAGAAAAGTTGTAGATCTCACTACCCTCTACCACTTTCACAAAGGCCGTATGGTGTTTTTCTCAACGGATTTTGCAGAATCGGCTTGCCAACATTGAATGCCACCATGTCTCGGTGAACAGGAGGTACTGCCAGTTGACCAAGTTTTTCACCCTTTTCCGCTCAAAATTTGAAATGCCAATCTACATGAAAGTTGTGTCCCTCAACAAGCTGGACAACTTTCATAAAAGTAAATTTTGAAGTGTTTAGGTGAAATTTGGAGAACGCGACAAAAGTTTCGGAGGACGTTCATCGACATTAGGTTTCAGCGGGGTTTGACCGTGTCTTTGACCAAGGGTTGAGCACAAGGGTGTGTCGACTTGGTCAAGGGGGTCAATAGGGTTTGTCGGCTCGGTTTTCGAGGTGATGGCCCATGTTGACCTAGGTTTGACCAATGTCGGCCGGTTTGACTCGGCTGATTCGGCCATTAGCGCTAATGATGCTAATTAAAAACCTGGGGCGTCACAATAGATCGTTAGCACTAGACGCGCAGCGCAGCGGAAGAAATCGCGCGTCGGTGTAGAGGAAGTAGTCGATCACGTCCCACGAATTGAGCTCCTCGTCCTTGATCCTAGCAGCCGATCAGCGCAGCAGTAGTAGCAGCGCCTCTACGGAGTCCACACGTACGGGGATGGAACGCCGGAAGTCGGTGTGGTAGCACCGCACGTTCGGCTAGGGCGGCGGCAAGAGGAGGGCGGCGGCAAAGGGGGGCGCGGCTAACCAGTCGGGGCGCCCCCTTTGCCCCTGCTACATATATATAGGGCGTACTAATGGGCTTCTATCTCATAGGCCCATTAGTAACCATAATCCCTCTTGGATCAATATTCTCTTGGGCCTTTAAACCGTATTGTGATGATGGGCTCTTGGGCATATCACCAACACAAAATTCTAAACCAACAGACTCTCCGAAACCAAATTATCTATATTCAAAACCAACAGACTCTCGGCCGGCACCTCGGCCACGTTGTTGCCGCTATCGCCGTTCCTGCTCCCCTCCGAGTCTAGCCGCAGGTAGACCTGGGAATGGATTAAGATCCAAATCCAATTCAAGGAAATCCAACTAAAGTCCAATCTACATGTACACTCCATCCAATCCAATCCTAATAATTAATCTGACATCCAAATCCATCCAATACATCCAAAGTCTTCGTCGGCTTCAGCTTCACCACCAGCAAACGCGGGCAACAAAGGAGGACGGAGCTCCGCCGGCGGGCGCGAGAGCTGCTCCGACGGCCTGGTCGGGGTTCGGGGACCGCGGCGTCGGAGCTCGACGGTAGGGTGGGAGCGGCGCGGCGTAGTGAGCTAGTGGCCGGCGGATCACGAGGGGAGAGTGGCGCGGCGCGACGGGCACGCGGCGGGCGGATCTCCCGGCGACCACCCGTGGGGATGGGGGCTCCGGTGCCCCTACCGCCATTGCTCTTGGGGCACACTAGGTACGCCGCCAAAGTCCTCCTTCGGTCGGACGGCACGCGCCCTCGACGACAAGCTCCTCGTCGCGGCGACGACGCCGGCCGCCGCCGGTGGCGGCACGGAGAGCCGTCGCGCTGGTGGTTGCTGATGTGGCACCTTCTTCTTCGGGCTCCCCGGCGGCACGTCGCGACGTCGTCGCCTTAAAACCAGCTCCCATGAGAAGACCACGACAGCCGAAGGCATCAGCTTGGTTTCTTCCTCCTCCTGCCCAATGCTGAATGATCGAACTCCTTTTGGCGTGCACGCAAAGACACTGAGCGGCGCTGGCCAGCTCGATCTGTGCAGCCGCCGGCCGAGCCGGGAGGCCGCGGCCACCACGCGAGCTGGTGCCCGCGGCCGGTGGCGGGGGTGGACGACAACGGCGGCCGCGAGCTGGAGCACAAAGGGTGTGAGCGGCGGCGGCGACGTTGCCGACGAGGAGTGACGAGTGTTGACGCAAAAAGTTCACCTAGCGCCAAACACACAGCAAGCCGAACAAGCTGGCTTCACACGCGCAAAGAGTCACGAGACGTGCCAGTCAATTTTTCCTGAAAATTAACAAAAGATAAAGAAGTTAGAAACCAAAGTTTGGAACTTGCCGGGTGGTACCAGACAGTTCCTTATTTACGGCTAAGAAACCAGATGAAATGGCGCATAGCTATGAAGAGCTATCTGCCAATAAACTGAAACCATTCGGGAACTTGTAAAGGGAAAAAGTAATATTGCCGAATGGATGACGTAAACATGACAGCGATCGGTCTTTGTTTGAACAAGGACGCACATGCACGAGGCCATGACCGATCCCCATGAAGATTAGCATTAAATAAATGAATAAAGTAAAGCACGGACATAATCATGTAATAAACAAGCATGCATAGGTCCAAAGCACTAGTCTACCGCATGTCTAGGTACTTTAAAACCCGTCGGGCACGATATCAAACAAATCTATCCACCGCATGATACAACTTGCATGAAGACCGTACCACTTTCCACAAATAGATCTATCCACCGCATGATACAATCTAAATATGGAAAGCTAAAAGCATACATCATTTAAAGCATAAATAACGCACGTGTTCTACTCGTGAAGAAGCATAACCGAATACGGCTGAACAGCCGATTCGGGGTCCATGAAGAAGGAACAAACTTTACCAAGTGAATAAATCTATCAGATTGATTTGAAATCTAGTCCACCGGATGACTAACTCCAAAGCAACCCAAAAACCTGCATCTACCGCATGATACCCGGCTCTTTCAAGATTTATACCAACATTGGCAAGCTTGAACCCGCAACACGTAACAACATAGATCGATTTGGTTTCGGCTATCGGAAAGCACAAGATCCACGTGTTAAAATACAACCTCGACTCGTACAAGGATCACAGAAGGATAAAGCCGATCCAAATCTATCTAGATTGGGCAAAAGTGTGTTACATGAATCTAAACATAAAAACTCAAAGCAACACGGGGTAACTTAATGAATCTATTGAATCTTGCCAAAATCCAATAGAGCCGATAACTAGCTTCGAGCTAGATCTTAGCCTACCGCATGGCTCATGACCTAACAAGAAACCCTCTTGAACCAAGCTTGAATCTACCGCATGACACGAATCATGGTAACAAGACTACTTGCATCAGATCTGAATCCACCGCATGATACTAGACATGATACAAGGTTGCCGGTACTCACGGAGGTCGACGGATCGATGAACCCTCTCGAAGAACTCGACGACACGACAAAAGAACTCTAGGGTTTTGCGTAAGGCCGGTGTGTATTGAAGAATGATTGTGTTCGTTACATACATTCAGGGGTCATATTTATACCCTGTCAAGTACAACTTCAAATGGATTCGTTGCCTAACTTATCTCTAAGCTTGATCGCCTATCCATCCATTCGTTCTCCCTGATTGAGCCACGTCACCGTCCAATTCCGCAAAATCAGCTCTACTGTTCCTTTGCCGAACCGGGAGCGGATAGCCGACCGCAGATCTCTTTGTCGAATATCTCTGAAAAGATCCTTCCTTCCACCAGACGGACTCTTTATCGAACCGGACCCACAAGTCAGACTCCTTACCAAATTTTGGTGTTAACACATGCCCTTCAATTGTGGGATAAAAGTAATTTTGTTCCGCAATTGACTCCAGCCACGAATACTTCAAATCAAATCTGTCAACTCCTGTTCTTCGCAATCCGCCGGAATCTTCATCTAGATCCAAGCCCTAGATCCCCTCGTTCCGAGATCAAATCCCCAATGGCAGCTCAAAACCAAGATGCTCAGGTAAATTCCTCTCCCGTAAGCTTCGTTCGGCATTTAGGTTTTCAATTTTACCTGAGATTTCTTCTTCCGCTTTTTCTTCAGGAGCCTTCCACTGAGCTTCTGATTCGCACCGGGGCCAATTTGAGATCCTATTTCCTTGGTCCTGTAGGGAACTCGGATCCTCAAGATTTCATCGCGCCGAATCTCGGAGGATCCCTTTCAAAGCAGCCTCTGTCCCCACCTCCTCGGTGGCAAGACGCTTTCAAGAACGGCCTTTACCTCCAATCGCGGTCGGAAAACTTGGTACGGAGGATTCTTGCGGACAAAGAGTGGATTGACCAAAAATCGGGATACCCTCCGCATTGCACAATGCTTGGAGTTATCCGTGGCCGAGACCCCCAAGAATGAAGACCTCCTGATAGCAGCCTGCCACTTTTGGTCAAACGGCGTCAACGCCTTCCTTTTTGGCCATGGCCCAATGTCTCCAACCCTGGCCGATGTGTATATGATCACCGGCCTCGACATTACAGGATCCGTTCAACCCTGGAACTTCAAAGGTTCTTCACGCCAAACAGGGGTGAAACCAGGGAACGGATACAAACAGTATATCCTGAGCCACATGAAAGATAACCCCCTTGGTGATGTCGAATACAGGGCTTTTCTGAATATGTGGCTGTGCGCATTTGTCTTCGTGGTAAAGCCAATGAGCCTACCCTGAATTACATCATAATGGCGTCTCATTTGGCCAGTGGCAACCGCCTCCCCCTTGGAAAATTCCTCTTAGGCAGTGTGTACCATATGCTTCACCAAACTGTCACCCAAATGTACACGGCCGAGGATAACATGTGTCAACGGTCCTTGGTGGTTTGTTCAAATGTGGCCGCAACTCCACATGCATCGGATCATTGGCGTCGATTTGAACACCGGCTCTTCCCCTTATCCAATCACCCCCGAAGGGGATCCCCAAGCCACCGAGAGGATGCCGAATTATAGAGAAGCGGCTTCAACTATTCTTGTTCGACGGGACATCGACCCGGCTTTTCGAGCTATTCTTCAAAGGTTTTCGAATCCTCTCTCGGCTTCCTTATCCGGACAATGACACTTTGACTTTCCCCTCGTGACTTCTCCTTTGAATCCGAACGCCAAGATGGGAGATTCTTTGAGATTCTCAACATCATAATCCGCCCATGCATCTTTGCCACCGAATTCAATGGAGGAAGGCTGAACTCCAGTACTTATGAATATTATCAGCCCAATGTGATGGCTAGGCAGCTCGGATGTGGCCAGATGCCCCAAGGCTGTTCTTGCATGAGTTCCTCAAGCCCAGAGAGGAAATCAAAGAGCTTATGCAGAGCAGCAGGGTTTTCCATTATGTGTGTAGTCCCACTATCTACACCTGGCCTTTTGTGCCCACAACCATAGCTCATCCTACCTTCAATTCCTGGTGGCAAGAATTCCATGATCACATCTTCAACGAGCCTGTGCATTCGTTCTGTGCAGAATTGATGCCTGATTTTCAGCCAACTTCAGAGGTAATATGATGAACCACCGACTCGGACATAATCTCTTTTAATTATGATTCGACCTTCATCTTCTTACTCACGAACACGATGTCTCGTCCCTCGAGCTAGGAATATCACCTACAATGCCGTAGGCCCAATCTCGAAGACGGGATTCAAGTCCACGACTGCGGCTCGCTTAATGGCCGGGTTTGCTACAACGGACCCCGGCCTCTCTAGCCTTGCTGCCGACGGGAGAGGCAAGGTTTGTCTCTGGTTGCTCCTCCAAATGCCAAGAGGAGGAGAACTGTCAAGAAAATTCTTGTTGAGGTAAAATCTTTTACTTTCTTGATCACAAGGTTACTCTAGTTCTGACAAATCATCCCTTGTGCATTTTCAAACCAGAGCCCAGCAGCCTTCAGTGCCAGAACCTGCCAATGCCCCATCCACTGGTATGACCCCCACTGTCCTTTCTTAAGGATGAACACTGGCATTTACCCTTTCAATTTGACGCTTGCAGAAGAGACAATGGAAGAACAACTTGTGGATGTCCCAGTGGCTCAACAAGCAAGTCCACCCAGGGTTGAATTACCTATCCCAGTGGAGATCTCATCTTCATCACCTTCTGCAGAAGCAACGAATTCTCCAGAGATGAGTCTCCCAATCCAGCCAGAGCCGTCAAGCCCCCCAAGGGCACAATCACCTGTTGGTCATGCAGAAACACCAATCCCAACAGAGGTGGATCCAACTCCTCTTCAGCCAGAATCCCATGAGTTACCAGCGACTGCATCAACACCTTCTAACTTGGAAGCTTCAGCTTCACCTGGAACACCTTCTTCACTTGTGATTGCCCCTGCTCAAGAAATCAGCAATGAGGTACTCAATTGCACTTAACTCTGCTACCTTTGCATTTAGCACTCCTAACTCGGCAATACTGCTTCTTAGGATCAAGCCCCATCATCATCAAGCCTGCCAACGGGGAACAATCCAGTTGCCGAGGCGATGGAAGAAATGCACCAGCCTCTGTCAGATGAGGTGCTAGCAAAGCTTAGAGAAATCGTTGCCTGGCTGGAAAGAGATGCACAAGATCAGTTCAAGGATCTCGATCACTTCGAGGAGATGCTTGAATCTATCAACCAAGAACTTCTCGAGGATATCAGTGCTTCTCTGGTATCCATCTGCAGCTTGGACATCCTTTATGCGCCCATAAGGCACACTTTGAGGAAATTGCGCTCCCGCCCGGATATCGAAAAGAAGAGATCCGATGCTGAACAAGCCATGAACGGGGCGCAATCCCAAACAGAGAGCCACAAAGATACATTGGCTAGTCTGCAGGCTTCTTGTGATCTGAAAGTTGCTAAGAAAGCTGCTCTAGAAGCGGAGCTGAGAAGCCTGTCAGCTGAGATAGAGGCCGATAAAAAGAAAATAGCCGAGCTTCCTGGATTGATAGAAAAGACCCAAGAGGAAGCAAGATCGGCTATAGCCAAGATGGAACAATGCGATGCAGAACTCACCACCTTGTCCAGCGCCCAAAGAGATTGCCAAGAACTGTTGGGCAATTTCCGCCAAGCAACATCCAATGCTCGTGGTGTGATTGCGAAACACTTGAACATTTGAATGCCCTAATTGATGTGTAACCGAATTGCTCGCTCTTGTGATATTTTTCTTGCAATCTATTTCCTTTTCTTCTGCGCACCTTCGAATATAATGCTGAACGACCCATTCGGCAAAGAAACGCCAACTCCCGAATGGCACTTTGATTCTCCTTAGCCGAGCCGGTCAACTGAATGCGACTCAGCCTAGAACTCCAAGCGACCCGTCGGCGGGCTGGCCAAGGAAACCTTTCCACCTTCCGATTTTCTTGGGATATGCGCCACGATCCAAAGCCACGACTCGAAGCCACGATTCATCTTGCCAGGCCTATAAATGCAACCGTAGGTGCCCCTAGCTCTCCACCACGCCTTTTAGCTCTCGAATCTTTGCCAATCTCAGTCCTTTCTCTTTCCAAACAGTGCACATCCCAAACCACCATGGTGCGTCGCCTCAACCGCCGCCGCGCCTCCGACGAGGCAGAGGGGAGCAGCGCCAATGCGCGCCGGAGGCAATGATCGTTGATTCCTCTTCTTTGCTTCAACTTTTGATCTTCTTCTTATTTTGACGATCATCTTCCTTTCGGAGTTGATTCGGTGGAATCCGTCTCCTCGCGCCGGCCAATCAACCCCTTCCGGACGACTCCTCGGAGTCCGATGGCCACTCCCCCGTGCCGTACGGGGAGCTCGACGCCCTCCGCTTCAAGGAGGAGCTGGAGACGGCCCGGCGCGAGCTAGAGGACGTCTCCAAGAAGGCGGGCATAGCCGAGCTGGAATGGGAGGACCAGCGCAAACAGCTGCTGGAAGCCATCGATGGTACAGCTCTGAAATCAATTCTTGATCCAACCCGGCTTTTTTGATACTAATCTCCTTTCTTCTTGCTACTTGCAGCCCGCGATGCTGAGCTCAACCAGCTGAAGGCGCTGGTGGAGCAGCTGGCCGATAAGGTGAACGCCCGCGGCGACACGCCGGCGGAGCGCCTTGCCGCGGTGGAGCACCGCGTCGACGAGGTGGCCACCCATGGCGTTCGTTTGGGCACCACCTTGGGCCTGGCTGCCATGGCGACGCACACGGACGTCGACTACTCCACCAGGCCGCGCGGCTTCCGGGGCGGCGCGCCAGAGGACATTGAGGAGATCGAGCTCATCCTGGAGCGCCTTCATGGCCATGGCGACGCCATTGCCGAAATTACTCATCCCCAATCTGTGTTGAACAGGCTTTTCGACTAGATTGTATTAGGGATGTTTAAATATCGGCAATAAATGAAGAACTTTTGAATTCTGTGCTTGTTCTATGATGATTCCCTTTACATTTGCATCCGTGAACCTTGTTTTCTCTTTGAACGCGTCCGGGAACTATCTTGAGCCGAATACACGCGAACAGATGCCCCTTGGCGCAAAAATCCACAGAAGATCCCTGAATCGGTAATCCGCAAACACTGTTCAAGCAAAAACCCTTCGCATCCGGGAGAAAACCCTGCCGTTTGGTATTCCCACAGTGTGTACTGGCCAGTCATCACTCCCAATGCACCCCTTCGGTCAATAAAATAGCCTGCCGGGATGCCCTGCAAATCCACTCGCACACTCATCCATCATTTCTCATCTCTTCCCCTGTCTCTAGAGGAGAAAACCCCAAGGCCATGGACAAGGGCAAGCAACCCCAGGAGAGCAGCTCACCAAAGAAGCGCACGATTCGAAGGTGAGTTCTTCCTTGATCTATTCCTCGTTCTTCCACATGATCTCGTGCTTCATGTTTTCTTCTTTTCCTCTTCCAGCCTTGACCTGCTCCCTGAAGAAATCATCGGGACCGAAGATGTGCCTAAGTACATCTCCTCCGATTCCTCCCTCGAAGCAGAGGATGCCGCGCCTGAACAGAGGACCAGCCATCAACTGCGTTGCCGCGTTCGGCACCTGGAGCACGGCCTCAGGGACATCACCGCCCGTTGCCAAGCCGAGCGCGAGCGTCGCATGGCTCTGGAGGCACTAGTAGGGGGTAAATGCTTCTGACCTCTTCTTGACCTTATGCCTGCATTTGGATTTCTTGCCCCTAACACCGATTCCTCCGTTTAGATGTCTCTGACAGGTACAACAGCCTGAAGACGGCCTGGGACAGCTTGGTGGAGGCTGCAAACCATGGTCACCCCCATGCGTTCCAAGTTGCCGTCACGGTGGTCCTAGAACAGCTGAAGAGGGAGCAGCAGAAGAAGCAAAGAAAAGATTGAATCATACTTTCGCTTCTTTCTCCACGCCTTCTGCTTCCCACCTCCTTGGAGACCTGACCACCAGGATTGTTAGATGCAAACCTGCAAGAAGCAGTTGTAATGTAGTTTTTGTGCTAAGGGCAATGCATCTAGGCACTGGCCATTTCTTCTGTTTATGGATTTTGTTCTGAAGGCGGCCTCGTTCTTGAGCACCGGCTATCTCTGTGTCAGATGTGTGTAATCATCGATCGATCTCAATGCTAGGATAATATTTCTTCAGATATCTTCCATTTATTGCAGCGGAAAATTCTTCTCCTAGCAAAGTTTTTAATATGTATGCATTACCAGGGACGCATCTGACCACACGGAAAGGTCTTTCCCAATTAGGAGACCACTTGCCGAATTCACTGTATTTAGTTCCAATCGGCAGTAGCGCTTTCCAAACCAAATTGCCTTCTGCAAATTGCCTTACTTTTACCTTCTTGTTGTAGTACTTGGCAACCCGCAGTTTGTTCTTCTCGATGTTTTCCAGGGCTCTAAGACGGATCATATGTAAATCCTCGAGCTCGTCCATCATTAGGCCACTGTAATCCTTGGAGCTCAAATCTTTCTGTAACACAACCCTCCTTGAATCTGATTGCACTTCCCAAGGTAGAACCGCGTGGTGTCCATAAACTAATTCATAAGGAGAAGTCTTTGTAGCTCCGTGAGGGGCCATTCGGTAAGCCCACAGTGCCTCACTGAGTACCGAATGCCACCTCCTTGGCTTCTGGTCGATCTTCTTTTGTATTAGCTTGATCATGATCTTATTAGAAGCCTCCGCCTGACCATTAGCTTGGGCATAATAGGGAGAAGAATTAAACAATTTGATCCCCATGCTTTCGGCAAATTCTCTGAACTCTAGTGACACGAATTGTGCCCCTTGATCAGTGGTGATCGTCTGAGGGATCCCAAAGCGATAGATGATGTGCTCCTTGACAAAGTCAACCATGTTTTCTGATGTCACCTTCTTCAGCGGAATCGCCTCGACCCATTTGGTAAAATAATCCGTAGCCAAAAGCACAAACTTATGCCCCTTGCTAGATGGTGGATTAATCTGGCCAATCAAGTCTATACTCCAACCCCTGAATGGCCATGGCTTGATGATGGGATTCAATGCTGATGCGGGGACTCTTTGAATATTCCCAAACCTTTGGCAATCCTGACATCCCTTGTAATACTCAAAGCAGTCCTCTAATATCGTCGGCCAAAAGCATCCAGCTTGTCTAATAACCCACTTCATACGGTAGGCCGATTGGTGTGCTCCACATATCCCATCGTGCACTTCGCTCATCATGTTCTTGGCTTCTTCTGGACCCAGGCATCGTAGTAATACCCCATCTAATGATTTATAGAATAAATTATCATCCAGAAGAACGAACTTTATGGCCTTGTACCGAGCTTCCTAGAGACCTTTCGGGATGGATCCTTCAAGTAATCAACGATCTCTTTTCTCCAATCATCTTCTCGCAAGATCCGTCCCCCGGTGCACACACCTCTCAGCAAACGCTTCTTGACTCTCTTTGTAACCGAGAGGCGCTTTGAGCCACCTGTTTGCTTCTTCGTTATGCTCCCTAGGAATGTCTTTGTAGAGTTACCAACGGGAAGCTCTTCAAGATTTCCCCGCATTCTTCGTAGTAACTCCTCGGCGCTTCACTTTTGCACTCGTATTGGCCGTTCAATTGCTTGATCACCGGCTACGAATCTCCATAAACTTCAACCGAAACGGCCCCGCTTCTCTCAAGTATTGAAGCCCTCGAAGTAATGCCTCGTATTCAGCCTGGTTATTTGTGACAGTGGGCTGTATAGGGATGGCAAATTCAAACATCTCACCTCTAGGCGAAATCAGTAGAATCCCTACTCCCCCACCTTTACCACATGATGATCCATCAAAAAATAAAGCCCAAGGGGTAATCTCAAGCAACTCAATTGACGAATCGCGATGTTCAGTTATAAAATCGGCAATGATCTGTCCTTTGATGGCCTTTGCCGATTCGAACTTCAACTCGAACTCTGATAAAGCTAAAATCCACTTGCCAATCCTGCCGTTCAAAATTGGCATAGATAACATATGTTTTATCACATCAAACTTGGAATACACGGTGCATTCGGCATTCAACAGGTAGTGCTGAAACTTTGTACACGAGTAGTACACGCCAAGACACAGCTTCTCTACCGCCGAATACCTGGTTTCAGGATCAAGTAATTTTCGGCTAAGATATGCTACTACCCGCTCCTTTCCTTCAAACTCTTGAATGAGGGCCGATCCAATGGTTTGGGTATCGGCCGCCACGTACAACTTGAAAGGCTTGTCCAGCTGAGGAGGGACCAGCACTGGTGGCTCCTTCATGTACTGCTTGATCTCATCGAAAGCCTTTTGTTGTTCGTCGCCCCATGTGAACTTCTGATCTTTCTTTAGCTTCAGCAATGGAGAGAATGGCAAAACCTTCTGTGATAAATTTGAAATGAATCTTCTCACGAAGTTGATTTTGCCGAGCGATGATTGCAACTCCTTGAGATTAGTTGGAGGAACAACTTCATCAATGGCCTTCATGCTCTTCTTGCCAACTTCAATTCCTCCTTCGTGGACTAAGAACCCCAAGAATTCTCCAACTGATACCCCAAAAGCGCACTTGTTTGGGTTCATCTTCAAACCATGTTTCCGGGTGCACTCTAAGGTCCTCTTTACATCTTCCAAATGCGTGTCATGACTTAGGGACTTGATTACCACATCATCAATGTAGATCTCCACAATTTTGCCGATCAACTCATGAAAAATGTAATTCATGGCTCGCTGATAGGTTGCACCGGCATTTTTTAACCCAAACGTCATGACTATCCATTCAAACAGGCCTATATGGCCGGGACATCTGAAGGTCGTCTTTGATATGTCTTCTATTGCCATGAAGATTTGGTTGTATCCCGCATTGCCATCCATGAAACTGATCACCTTGTGTCCAGCTGCGGCATCAATCAACAAATCGGCAATAGGCATTGGGTAACCATCCATCGGAGTAGCTCTGTTCAGGTCCCTGAAATCTATGCAGACCCTCATTTTTCCATTCTTCTTGTATACAGGGACAATGTTAGAAATCCACTCCGCATATCTGCATGGCCGAACGAAGTTTGCATCAAGTAATCTTTCAACTTCCTTCTTCACATCGGCCAATACCTCATCCTTGTAAATTTTCCGGGGAGGTTGCTTGTATGGTTTGAAACCAGATTTGATTGGCAACCGATGCTCGATGATGGAACGATCCAATCCAGGCATCTCCGAATAATCCCAGGCGAAGCAATCCTTGTATTCTTTGAGAAGCTCAATTAATTCCCCCCTGAAATCTGGCTGCAAGTTTGCGCTAATGAACGTCGGCCTTGGCTTATCACCGCTTCCAATGTCAACCTCTTCCAATTTATCAGCCGACATGAATCCTCGCCCCAACTTACCATCAGTGCCATCTACGGGGTTCTCCATTAAAAATTGCTATAAGAGCCGATCGCTTGAATCGGTCCGTTGATCGCCGCCGACGGGTTCAACAGGACCTTCTCCCCAGTCTTTCCCTGAGAAACAATCAATACCTTGGTATTCCCGGAAGGCCGGTTCCATGTTTGCCACGCTCACGGAGTCATCTCGCTTGGACGACCTCAATCTCATCGTCCACCCACCGGATAAGCCGTTGATGCATGGTGGATGGGACGCAACGCTTGGCATGAATCCGGTCCCCGCCCAAGCAAGAGCGGTCGTAGGCTCCTTTACCTTCGATGACAAAGAAGGTAGTGAGCAGTGTCTTGGACCCGATCATCAAATCCAAGTGAGCGCATCCCTTAGTATCTGAAGGGTTCCCGGCGAAATCATTCAGGATTATGCTTGTAGGCGTCAGATCGCTCGGGCCCATGCCAAGTTTCCTGAAGGTGGTGTACGACATTACGTTGACTGCCGCTCCACCGTCGACAAACATCTTGGTCAATGGCTTGCCATTGACGTATCCCCTTAGGTACAGCAGTCTCATATGTCGATTTTTGGCCGGCTTGTCGAAGATTGCCTGCTTGGCTAACACCAGTTGTGCCATCATCCCTTCGGTCTGCTCGTCATCCAAGGAAGCTTCCTCCTGCACAACCTGGTTAGCAGGAGCCATGAACTCGTTCGGCAGAAAGTATACCATGCATGTTGGAGCCGAACGCTTTGACCCTTCAGGTTGATCTTTGGGGCGCCACACCTGCCTTGTCTGGATCCCAGCTTGCCTCAGCTCGCGGTTCCTCAAGCGCTGGACCCGTCTCTTCTGGCTTCTCCTCAGGCCGGGCGGGCACCATTGCCCCTTTTGCCAGATGTAGTCATCTTCATCCTCCTCTTGATCAGCCCACCTGAGGTCAGCTTGCCGCTTCCTAGGATGATCGATGACTTCAATTTTTTGGCGCCGATCCCCATTAGGGTGGATCCTTCCAATTCTCTCGTGGACGGATCGGCGATTGGCAGTTTCCTGCCTGTACTCGAAATACCTGTCACTGCATTCGGGACGCTTCTTCAACGTGGGCGGCTTCAAACCCTCATTCCCAGGCAATGCCCGAAGAAGGCGCATCCCCAGTGTGCGCGCTCCTGCTCGCGCGTGTACTGCTCCTGGTCCCTTCTGTGTGCTTCTTCTTCGGCTCTGCGCTTCTCCTCCTCGTAGTGTCGCTTCTGGTAGCGCTCTTTCTCCATCTGGCGCTGCCACTTGTTGAGGAGGATGCGCGAGGTCACCCTGGGCTTGGCTCTGGATGACTCCCCGATTTCGATGTGACTCCTAAGAATGCGGGGGGCTTCACCATGCACCTGTTCCAGAGTTACTTGGCGCTCTGGGTCCACTGCTCCATCTTGTCTAGCCCTGGCTGAGGTCAAGACCTTGACCTTTCCCTTCTCCTCGGCCGTTATCATGTTAACAGAAAAGCCCACCATGTTCTGAGGGAAGGGGTGGCCATCCAGCTTCATCTTGTTGTCGAACTTAAGGTGTCCCTCCTGGATGGCCTTCTGGATCCTCATCCTGAAGACCCTGCAATCATTGATGGAGTGCGAATCCCTGTCGTGGAAGCCACAGTAACGTTTTCCTTTAACTCCATTGGGCCGAAGCATGGAATGCCCCTCAGGCAGTTTGATTCGGCCTTCCTTCACTAAGAGCTCAAACAGTTTGTCAGCCTTCGTGATATCAAAATCGTAAGTGCCCTTGGTCTGTTTGACCCAGCGCTGATTCATCGTCAAAGGCTCCTTCCCCCACATGATCTCCGCTGCGGCCACATCCGATTCATCATCAGAATCCTCGAGCAGATCAGCCTTGTCTAAGAACTGTTTGTAGACGTCAGCGACGTCATGCTACTTGCCAAACTTAGCATCCTTCTTGAAGCCATACGCTTGGTTGCTCATCAGTGATAGCTTCTGCGATAGCTGGCCTAGGTTCTCAAACTCCATCCCGAACAATTTCTCACGTACGGCCGGCAGCATCCCGGCGACGGCCATATCAGCCAACTGGTCATCTGGCAAGTTAAGCGAGAAGCACATGCCTTTGACCTCCCTGAATCTTCTGAGAAATTCTAGCAGCGTCTCACTGTGCCTCTGCTTCAGGGTGGCAAGGTCGATCAGCTTCTTCTCCGAGCTGCCACTGAAATAATGAGCATGGAATTTCCGCTCTAGATCCTTCCATCTGCAAACTGATTCAGGGGGTAGGGACGAGAACCACTGGAATGCTGGACCTGTCAGTGATGCGGGGAAGTAGCGGACCCTGAATGTTTCCTCAGCTGAGCATTCCCCGAGCTGCATGAGGTAACGAGCGATGTGCTCCACCGTGCTCGTGTCGTCTTGCCCCGAAAATTTCGTGAACTCCGTTGGCGGCTTCACCCTTGGCGGCAAGAGCACGTTGTAGTACCATTCTGGGAACGGCGGTTTGTAGGTGGGTCCCTACATTTTTGGCTTGAGGCCGAACTGATTTTGCATCAACTCGGCCATCTTCCGTGCCAGGGCGTCATCCTCTTGCGCGCCTACAGCTGGCGCGTATCCTGGATGCGGGAAGGCGTCAAATGCTCCATAGTTTCCCACCTCATGGTAGCCTCCGCCGTATAAGTTTCTCTGCAGCCAGTTGTTCGCCGGCGCAATCCTGTGGCCGGAGGCAAGTGGGGCTCCAAGCGAGCCGAACGCTAGTTCTCCGTACGTAGGCTGGTACGGATTCGGCTGTTGCACAGGTTGACCCGTGCTGTCCTCGCGGTGGTGGCCGGATTGGTCGCCCTCCCCGAAGCCCGTAGTGGGGGCCGAACCGGCCGACCCCCAAAGACCCCTGCGGAGGAGGCTGGAACGCTTGACTTCCGCAGCTCGAGGAGGAGGGCCGATGTGGCCGGATCCGTAACGGTGGTTGAGAGCTTGACTCGCCCAGCTCCACGGTGCCCTCCCCGGATGGGTGCCTTGCTGAACGCTTGTTCCATGCCCGGGCCAAAGACGGCCACCATCATCTGCTGGAGCGCACCGAGGAAAGCTTTGTTGTGCTTGCTCAGCATGTAGTCTGCAGATTCCTGGAATACTCGCATGCACTCCTCTTTCTCCTGCTGAGCCGTGGTATCGCTCTCCCCTGGCAGCAACACCCTGGGCATCTCGTTCTTCAAGTATGGGACGCCGCTTCTATTTTTCTTGAATGACAGCAGACATTTCTGCTGGAACTGGTCTATGGCGTCCTGGAGTTGCTGCCGCTGCTCGGGAGAGAGATCTTCAAGGTTGACGTCCATGATGTCCCCGATTTCGGGCATCTTGATCTATTCGGCTGTGGTCCCACTGGGCGTGCCAAAAAGTGTGTTGACGCAAAAAGTGCACCTAGCGCCAAACACACAGCAAGCCGAACAAGCTGGCTTCACACGCGCAAAGAGTCACGAGACGTGCCAGTCAATTTTTCCTGAAAATTAACAAAAGATAAAGAAGTTAGATACCAAAGTTTGGAACTTGCCGGTGGTACCGGGCATAGCTCCATATTTACGGCTAAGAAACCGGATGAAATGGCGCATAGCTATGAAGAGCTATCCGCGAACCGAAACCATTCGGGAACTTGTAAAGGGAAAAAGTAATATTGCCGAATGGATGACGTAAACATGACAGCGATCGGTCTTTGTTTGAACAAGGACGCACATGCACGAGGCCATGACCGATCCCCATGAAGATTAGCATTAAATAAATGAATAAAGTAAAGCACGGACATAATCATGTAATAAACAAGCATGCATAGGTCCAAAGCACTAGTCTACCGCATGTCTAGGTACTTTAAAACCCGTCGGGCACGATATCAAACAAATCTATCCACCGCATGATACAACTTGCATGAAGACCGTACCACTTTCCACAAATAGATCTATCCACCGCATGATACAATCTAAATATGGAAAGCTAAAAGCATACATCATTTAAAGCATAAATAACGCACGTGTTCTACTCGTGAAGAAGCATAACCGAATACGGCTGAACAGCCGATTCGGGGTCCATGAAGAAGGAACAAACTTTACCAAGTGAATAAATCTATCAGATTGATTTGAAATCTAGTCCACCGGATGACTAACTCCAAAGCAACCCAAAAACCTGCATCTACCGCATGATACCCGGCTCTTTCAAGATTTATACCAACATTGGCAAGCTTGAACCCGCAACACGTAACAACATAGATCGATTCGGTTTCGGCTATCGGAAAGCACAAGATCCACGTGTTAAAATACAACCTCGACTCGTACAAGGATCACAGAAGGATAAAGCCGATCCAAATCTATCTAGATTGGGCAAAAGTGTGTTACATGAATCTAAACATAAAAACTCAAAGCAACACGGGGTAACTTAATGAATCTATTGAATCTTGCCAAAATCTAATAGAGCCGATAACTAGCTTCGAGCAAGATCTTAGCCTACCGCATGGCTCATGACCTAACAAGAAACCCTCTTGAACCAAGCTTGAATCTACCGCATGACACGAAGCATGGTAACAAGACTACTTGCATCAGATCTAAATCCACCGCATGATACTAGACATGATACAAGGTTGCCGGTACTCACGGAGGTCGACGGATCGATGAACCCTCTCGAAGAACTCGACGACACGACAAAAGGACTCTAGGGTTTGGCGTAAGGCCGGTGTGTATTGAAGAATGATTGTGTTCGTTACATACATTCAGGGGTCATATTTATATCCTGTCAAGTACAACTTCGAATGGATTCGTTGCCTAACTTATCTCTAAGCTTGATCGCCTATCCATCCATTCGTTCTCCCTGATTGAGCCACGTCACCGTCCAATCCCGCAAAATCAGCTCTACTGTTCCTTGGCCGAACTAGAGCAGATAGCCGACCGCAGATCTCTTTGCCGAATATCTCTGAAAAGATCCTTCCTTCCACGAGACGGACTCTTTATCGAACCGGACCCACAAGTCAGACTCCTTACCAAACTTTGGTGTTAACAACGAGGCAGCGAGGGCGCCATGGCGAGCGGCGCGGTGATGTCCATACGAGGACGACGTAGAGCAAGACGAACGACACGGCGACCCAGACAGTGACGGAGCCGTCGACGAGCACGACGAGTAGGTAGCAGAAGTACTACGACGGCGGCTGTCTAGGTCTGGGCTCAAATCCAACACCGATTGGATTATCCTACTTTTTTTGTCCATTGAAATCCACGATCCAACTAAATCCAAGTCCAAGACAATGCAACTAGTAAAATCCAATTGGACATGGACTATTGATAATCCATTCCCAGGTCTAGCCGCAGGTCCCAAAGATGGTAACCAGTAGCAATATCCCTGGTCGCCCCTGCAACACATGGAGGCACAGGGTGCTTGATCCACGTAGCTGCAACCAAGGTCGTGGTGGGGATCGTCGTGGTAGTACGTGGCGCCGTGGTGGGATCGAGCCTACAATCGCATCATCCTTGAAGAAAAGGATTTTGTTCAAGATACACAAGATGGGTCGGGGATCAATTCGAGTTGATCCCTTATTCTGATGAAGAAGACGACGACGTTGAAGAGGGGTTTTCTGTGGTTCGCAACAATGATGAGATTGTCCCTGAGACGGAGGTGCAGGAAGTTGTAACGAAAATGGAGGTGGAACAATTTGCTCCGAAGACGAAGGTGCAGCAAATTGTCGCAGAGACAGACAGGGGTGCAGCAAATTGGTGCAGAGGACGACAATGTTCGACGTATATGCATTCTTTTTTTAGAATAAGAATAGATTAGAAAGCACAAAAAATAAGTCATTTTAATTACTTGCGATATAGATTTATTAATGATAACAGTTGCAGCAAAACTTTTTTCAACTGCCACCAGTCAAGCTTAATGCAGGTTACGCAGCGCAGCTGTCCAACGAACAATCCTTCAGCATAATTGACAAGTAAAAATGGGATAAATCTCGTCACTAAGAGCGGCAATCTTCTTCTCCCTATCTGTTCTCTGTTCAGCAGATGGGCAGGGGCTCGCCGTTCCATTCCTTGAGGCACTCGAGCAGCGGGTCGATGTGCTTGCCCTGGTTGATGGCAATGAGCACCTTGTTCAGCTCCTCGCCGGGAGAACGCGTCTTCTCGCCGGTCAGGTACACTGCTCCGAGCTCCTCGCGAACGAACCGGTAGAGCGGGTACGAGCGGCACTCGGTGATCCTGTTGGGTATCGCCGCCGTGCCGTTCTCGACGGCCGCCCGTGCGGCCTCCACCGCCTTGGGCAGCGCAGCGCGCAGCTCCTCCTCGAACTGGGCGACCTTGGCGAACACGGATGTCTCGGCGTTGAACTCGGCCATGCCGTTGGCGAGGGCGCGCTCCACGAGCACGTTGCGCATCTTCTTCATGAGCGGGTAGTTGGCGCTGCACGGGTCGTCGGCGTAGGCGAACACGGCCTCGCGCTCGATCTCCTGGAGCAGGTCCTTCTCGCAGAAGCGGGCGACGTGGAGGCCACCGGTGGAGTTGGTGCTCAGGGTCTTCCTCGCCACCGTCATCACGCAGCTCTTGACGGCGCTCTTGACGTTCTCCTCGATGTGACGCAGGTCCACGGCCTGGCACAGCCCGATCAGGAACGTGGAGGTCATGATCTTCAGGATCTCGATGGCCTCGGCCGTCTTCCTGGAGGAGATGAGTCCGAGCGAGTTCACGTCCTGGTTGTGCTGCTCGGCACTCTGGACGTGGTTGGTCACCGGGTTGCCCAGGAACTGCAGCTCAGAGCAGTACGACGCCATGGCGATCTCGGCGCCCTTGAACCCGTAGTCCAAGCTCGGGTTGCGGCCGCCGGACAGGTTGGATGGCAGGCCGTTGTTGTAGTAGTCGTTGACGAGCTCTGAGAACTGAGCGAACATGAGCTTGCCGATGGCCGCGATGGCGAGGCGGGTGTTGTCCATAGACACGCCGATGGGCGTGCCCTGGAAGTTGCCACCGTGAAGCGCCTTGCTGCGGGCGACGTCGATGAGCGGGTTGTCGTTGACCGAGTTGATCTCGCGCTCAATCGACTTGGTCGCGGTACGGATGACCTCAATTTGGGGACCAAGCCATTGCGGCGACGTGCGGAGCGCGTACCTGTCCTGCTTCGGCTTCATCAACGGGTCGAGCTCGCCGAGCTTCTTGGCGAGCTTCATGTAGGAGCTGCCCTCCAATATGTGCTCCATGATGGCAGCGGCCTCGATCTGACCCGGGTGGTGCTTCAGCTTGTGGGTCAGGTGGTCGGTGTACTCCGGCTTGCCGTTCATGACCTCGCAGAACACCGCGGAGAGTACCTCGGCAAGGACAGCAAGAACGTTCGCCTCGAAGAGCACGGTCGATGCAAGACCAGAGCCCACGGCCGTGCCGTTGACCATGGCAAGACCTTCCTTGGGCTGCAACTCGAAGAAGCCGCCCTGGATGCCGGCAATCTTGAACGCCTCAGCCGCGTTCACTTTGGTGCCATCTGGGGCTACTGCCAAAGAGTTCGCGCGCCCGGTGACGAGGCCGGCAATGTAGGACAGCGGGACGAGGTCGCCGGACGCGGTGACCGTTCCACGGAGCGGCAGGCACGGCGTCACGTTGGCGTTGAGCAGCTTGACAATCGCCTCGAGGATCTCGAAGCGGATGCCGGAGTAGCCCTGGAGCAGGGTGTTGATGCGGACGAGCATGGCCGCACGGGTCGCCTCAGCCGGCAGGACGTGGCCGTCGGTGCCGGTGCCGAAGGCGCCGGCGTTGAGGAACCGGATGAGCTCCCTCTGGAGCGCGCCGCCCTCCTTGGTCCTCCGGTGAGATGTCGCGCCGAAGCCTGTGGTGACGCCGTAGCTGTCGGTGCCGTTCATCATGCTGTTCATGACCCAGTCGCTGCTGGCCTTGACGCGCTCGCGGGCCGACTCGTCGAGCTCGACACGGGCCTCGCCGGCGCCGTTGGCCACGGCGGCCACCTGCGCGATATTGAGGCTGGCGCCCTCGATCTTCACCAGCGGCTGGCGGTAATCCGCCACCATCCTCTTCACCTCGTCGAGGTGGCTGCCCATCAGCTCCTCCGCCGCCTTGCCCCAGTTGAGCGGGTCGGCGCGCGGCGTCGCCATGCACAGGCCATCGCCGTTGGCAGCAACGTTGCTCTGCTCGCACGCCATTGCTACCACAGAGAACTAGAAAAGCACAGAGATGCTAATTGCTGCAAAGTTCCTGTCCGGGTGGAAATGGGTGTTACTGGATTCCTGGGAAGATGTGCACAGGAGAGCTAGTGTTGCGCTAGGATTTGGTAGTGCTTGTCTTCCTGAAGATAACAGGTGGGAGTGGCGATGTTTAAATAGGCTCTCCCGAGAAGGCTGTGTGCGTGAGTGTGGAGACTGGTCCAAGACGACCAAGACAGTGCGCGAATTATTTGGACGAGGACGCAAACATGTGTTGATCTTGCCAAGCCAGGCAGCGGCGTGGAAAGTTCGTGGTGGCCGCTGGAGCAGTAAGCTTTGGTCGCCCGGGGTGGTTGGTGCGCGCCAAGATTGAAGACCCAAAAGAGTTGGTGAGGCTGGGACGCATCCGAATGGCTTGGCCTTGGTTGAAACTTGAACGTGCTCGCTCTGAGAATGGGCTGCGTGCCTGCGTTTGCAATCTCGTCTCTTGCTGTATGCTTTTGCTTTGGAGCTGCCTTTGTTGGTGAGTTGGTCTGAGGAAGAGGAACTGCTGGCTGCTGACCATGCTTCCAGTGGAAGCAGTATTCGCTGATCAAAATCAAATGGATGCATTTAGGAAATATGGGATTGTATGTCCTAGTTTGTTACTGCTTTGCTGATCTGTTTTGTCGTGCTTGCTCTTTTACGAAAGCAAAATTAATTTGTTTTTAGAATACAAGTATTATCAAAGAACCACAGCTAATTCAAACTTTTGGGATGTTAGAGAAACGTCAACCTTTTCAGCTGGTTGTTAAGGGCCTCTCGAGTCTCGACATGAATTATTTTGTGGTCAATAGACCAGAGGATTCCACTTGCAAGACCACTGTCACTTCAACTTCCACAATTGGAGCAATGTTGAAATGCTAAGTTTACGTTCAGACTCATATATGGGGTTGACGGGATGTAGTTCAATGACCGCAATAAAAGTCACTCCCCGAATATATAATATCCCAAAAAAACTACTTGGTACGAATTCGTTTTGTTTTGAAAAGGCTCAGTCAAAGATATTTGTTTTGAAAACCTTTGAAACCATCTACACTTTTTTTATTAACGAAGAAAATTAACCATACAGCAGGTTCTGATAATTGGGACAGGTACCACCAAACCCTCGCACTGTTTTTCCTTCTATATGTTAGGTATGCCATGACACATTGGCCACTAGCTCCACATATAGTAACACGAACATATAAGCGTGTTGATGTGTTGTTCATCCCTTGGATGCTTTCTTAGTTAGCTTTGTTAGCAACTATATGATGTTTTTTTGGAGAAGTGACGCACCGGAAACCACTAAGAAAAAAATGGATGTGGAAGTAGGCATCATGGATCAGGGGCTCTCATAAAAAAGCTTTCCCCTTCTCTTTTTGTATTTAGCATGCGAATCAGAATATTAGCACTTTGCATATGCAATGCATGGTGCATATGTATCTTTCCATAGTGCATTCCTAATATTAAATAAAAATGATAAAAAAATGATTGGAAGTCATAAATAATCTATTATATGAGAAACTCTAATAAGACTACATCATAAGATATATTTATTTCATCTTAACTATATTCATTCTCTCAATCATTATACAATTGACCTTATTCAATTGTGAATTATGCCAATTGATATAATTAAGTTGTAAATCCAAGTTTTAGAAATTCATAATTTATGATGTATAAGAAATAACATTATAATATAACACATTTATAGATTGTTATATAATTATCTATTTATATGATATATGACATATTTGAAATTAAAGCCCCCACATAACTATAAATAGGGATTAGTCTAATGATATCTAGAAACATCCATGCAACAGAGTTTGAGTAAGTTGAGAAGCATCCCGATCACGCGACACACCATCTATATATATTGCAAGAACATGAAGTAGATGATCTGCTGCGACTGAATTAAACATGAATGAGCTAGAACTGTGTGCTCTTTGAAGTACATGTTCGTATACTATATTGTGCATGCACAAATGGATGAATGTTAGAATTATGATTAAATTATGATTGGTTAGTTTGTAACCCTTCATAGATAGACACATATATGAATAAGCATGCATGTCCATGATAGTACTTTTTATGGGAATACTAGCTCTTTGGGGACACCCTTTTCTATGTATAAATATGTAACTACATTGTTCGTTAAATCAACCAATACAAATAATATATTGATCCTCATTTTCTCTTGTGGCATTTAAGTTTCAATACCTAGATATGTTCTAAAATTCCCAAATGAAATTCATTCAATAGTTAAGGTGTGGGTGTATGATATGTAATGAGGTGGTAGATCGATGTAAACATAAGCTTCATTTCGCCATGTTTTTGCTCGAATTTTCTTCTTTTGAACTCTAAATTTTTGCTATGATTAACCGGTGGTATCTTGGCTTTGATCTGTGGTAACATCCATGGGACCTACAGTCCCGTGATTGAGTTGCACATGAATCACCAAAATCATACTCGAACAAATGGTCATGTTCGCTACAATCTCCCACCCTTTGGTGACTTAAGAAAACACAATCAAAGCAAGGACAAATTTGCAAAAAATGAGAAAATTGGACCACTTAGAGCAACTCCAACAGCCTCTCTATTCTTGCTAGCTAAATTTGGAGTTTGGGCCCTTTGTAAAAATAGAAAACTCTATATTTCTATGGGGTATTCCAACAGGCTAGCTAAACCGGATAGCCAATCCCAGGCCCACCAGACATAACAGAATCCCCCACCTCCCTCCCGACGTCGCCAACGCACCGAGAACGCACCACGCACGCGACCGGTCACGACGTGAAACGGAACAGGAAGAGGCGACGACTACCCCTTTGTCCGCCGGTAGATAAAAAAATACAACGGTCGTGGATGTCGGGCACGTTCACGTCGTGCCCACACTATTTCGATCCATTGATTCAAGGTAACGTGCCCACAGCTCCTCTTTCGTTCCATTGATTCAAGGTACTTAAGGTTTAGGGTTTTTAATTTCTAATCATGTCCTCTTCTTCTCGTTCAATCTTGAACTAATTCCTTATGCCATTGTTGATTTGTATTAAAAATCAATGCAACAGAGTATGGATTTTGACGATGAATTCAGTCAATTTGTATTCAATGAAATTATTAATTCGTCCTCTTCCAACGATGAGATGTATGATGATGTCGCGCACATAGTCGTTGAGGATTCAGTTAATAATCTTTAATCCTGGTCGCATTGGTTCTATTGAGGGACATGAGGTAGTGCATCGTGAAAGACTTTTATGGCATGATCTTCTGTACAAAGATTATTTCTCAAATAATCATACTTTCAATGCCACTACTTTTAGACGGAGGTTCGTATATTTTTCTTTAGTTTTAATATAATATTCACAATACATGAAATATTTTTATGCTAAACTGTTACTGCTTGGTGACATAGGTTTCGGATGAGGCGATCACTATTTTTTCACATAATGAATGTTGTTGAGAAACATGATGAGTATTTTGTGTAGAAAAGGAATGCAGTCGGTGTGCTAGGATTATCTTGTCTACATAAGGTTGTCGCTGCGTTCCGTATGTTAGCTTATGGCACACCAGCTGACGCTCTAGACGAGTATATTCGTATTGCAGAGAGTACTGCACTAGAATCTTTGAGAAGGTTTGTAGCAGCTGTTGTTGAGATTTTTGGACTGGAGTACATGAGAGAGCCTAATGAACAGGATACTCCTAGACTGCTTGAAATTGGAGCGAGCAGAGGATTTCCTGGTACCGTTGGTTCCATAGATTGTATGCATTGGCCTTGGAAAAATTGCCCTTCAGCACATCACGGGATGTACAGAGGACACAAAAAGGAGCCTACTATTATATTGGAAGCCGTCGCATCTAAAGATCTATGGATTTCGCATGCATTCTTTGGCCTGCCTGGTTCACATAATGATATAAACGTGCTTCAAAGATCCCCTATTTTTGCCAGGCTTGCTGAGGGGCAAGGTCCACAAGTTAGCTACAGGATTAATGGACATGATTATTCGATGGGTTACTATCTAGCAGATGGCATATATACGTCATGTGCAACTTTTGTGAAGACCATTCCAGAGCCTCAGGGTAATAAGAAAAAATATTTTGCAAAGGCACAAGAAGCATGTCGAAAGGATGTTGAAAGGGCATTTGGAGTTCTACAATCTCGCTTTGCCATTGTCCGTGGGCCGGCTTGTTTATGGGATGAAGATACACTCCATGACATTATGATGGCTTGCATCATAATGCATAACATGATTATTGAAGACGAGTGTGAAGAGTACGGGGAGGAATATGAGTACCACTTTGACAAAGAGGGACATTATGTTTGCAACTACGACGATATGGGATCAAGAGTGACAATTTCACATAGTGCAGCACCTGAACTTGATGCTTTAATGCAAAATTACATAAATATCAAGGACAGTGAAGTCCACTTTCAGTTGAAGGCAGACCTGATTGAGCACTTGTGGCAACACCATTCGGAGTTGTACAATATTGATTAATGTTGATTAGTTTCTTTTAGTCCATTTAGTATTATTTTGAGAACAATAAAGATTATATTGTGCTTCTTTGGCTCAGTGTGCTTTCTCAAGTAGAATTTTTTTAATCTCTGAATTGAATATGCTTGTACTTCCAAGAACTATCGTAGTCAAAAATATGAATTCGAAGGCTACTATTCCGTATTTGCCAAATAAGTCTTTTTTTGTCAGGTTCAAGTAAATCATATAGTATATACCTTTGGTTTTAATAAAATAAGTTGCATAAGTGGCAAAGTTCCATCTTCAAGCCTTTATGAGAAATCTTTTCTAAAATACCACCAAGCTCATGTGGAACAACTTGCATTGTGAACATGCTTTGGGTCCTGCTAGCTCAGGAGACCAAACCCATCTGTTTATTTTGTTTGAACAGCAATCAGTGTATGATAAACATTTATAAACATCCACAATTATATTCAGTCATCACTGTAATAAGAGAATAGCAAAGTACATGTGCTTCCATCAGATGAAGCTTGCATTCCCAACCCGATCATTGGCTTCTTCAACAGCAGAACACACATTAAAGACAAATCAAAATGATGCTTCAACCATGTGGCCAAAACAGTGAAAAAGAATAAAAAAGTGTATCAAGTAATCAAGGTTAATGTCAGATATATGGAGAATAGTCCAGTGGTTAGAATCAAGTATATAAACAAAATTACCTCCTACAGATGCAGATGCAGGCCCAAGACTACTGATATTAACTAATATTAACAGGTAGCCATCACTGTTTTCAGACTCAGTAATTTCGAATGAAACTGAAATAATAATGCTTCAAGTATTTTTTTTAATCCAATGGTGTTACAGTAAACTCATCAAATAACTTAAACCACATAACTCAAAGGGAACATCACAAGGAGACAAATCCATAAATACAAATATAAATTAAGAATTCATAGGGTATCTCACACATGAGTGTTCAAATTAACTAGAACTAGACAAAAACTCCTAGATGTTGCAACGTCTTGCGAGAATCTCTTCCTGCCGCACTGCATAGTACTGTTGCAATTTGTAGTTCATTGTGCTCCCTTTTGAAGTGAAACTTTTCTTTGTCCAATTTGAGTCTTTCCTCTTCTAGGTCCCTTTAGACCTGAATCTTTTCTTTCTCCACTTTTATCCTTTCCTCCTGCAATGCAAATGCTCTGTTGCACCTCTCTTCTTTCTTCAGGTCTTTCTCATTATCAGCTTCTTTTTTCTTTACCATCAGATAATCCATTGCTTCAATGGTCGATCGTTGCTTCAGTTTCTGTTTCGCCGCCTTCTTGCCTTCAGGTCTTACAGATGGTTCACCTTCATCAGCAACATCAATCAGGGTTTTTTTTACCGACCGCTACGTTTTTACCGCCGGGTAGCGGTATGGCGGTATACCGCGGTATACCGCTAAATACCGCGCGAATTCAAATTTCAAACCAAAATCTATTACTACCGCTAGTTCAAACGGTTTTGAACGGTATACCGCGATATAAATAGTTTTTACCGCGGTATAAACTATTTTTACCGCGGTATAAACTATTTATACCACTGGGGAAAAAAAGACCTCCCGGCTTTGAATCAATGAAAATTTTGGCATGGTGTTGGCACAAATTAGTGTTAAATAGCACCCACAATCAATGATTTATAGTTATACATAGAAATACTACACCAAACACAATAATACTAGACGTGCATAAGTGAGTTGATAGTTCAAACACAAATAGTTCAAATACAAGTTCAAACACAAATAGTTCATACAAATAATTCATACAAATAGTTCATACAACACAAGTTCAATGGTAGAATGGAAAGATCCCTAGGCCGGGTCGCGGAGTGGTACTCGGCGATGGACATGACATTCAAACCTCTCGTCCTAAGCAACTCACCCTTGTCTTGTTGCCAAGTTAGGCCCGTCCACGCCGCTGTCGTCTGCCACTCACCGACTAACAAGTTGTAAAAATCAGGGTCTTCCCATTCATACACCCAAGTCGTCTGTGGCTGGGCGTTGATGTCCCGAATGGGATAAAAAGAACGCGACTGCGAGGTATCAGTGTGGGAGGAAGAAGAGTACGCTGGGTCGTATTGTGACGCTCCAACCGTTCTCCTCTGCGACTCTGGTGCGCCATGGTCGCGATCCCGAGTAGCATGGGTGAATTCAGTCTCCCCCTGCTCAACCAAACCATGGATCATAATTAGCACATATAGTTAGAAACATAATACGTGTGTGTAAATGTAGATATGTATACCTGTGAAACGAATTCCACCACCACCACCACCACCACCACCACCACCATCACCATCATCATCATCATCATCACCACCACCGTCACCATCACCATCACCATCTCCATCACCATCACCATCGTCATCATCATCACCGTCATCCTCATCTGAGCTGCTATCCCCAGACTCCTGGTACGGTGGACTACGCTGACCATCATCATCATCAGTGGAGGCGTCGCTGGTCACTTCTATTGGTGCTGTTGTCTTGCCTTTTTGACGTTTCGGGTCACCCTGCTTAGGCCCAGACTGGAACAACCTCTTACCAATGTGACTGCTACCCACATTTCTTCTTGCCCAATCACTAATGCAATCATCACCCGTAGCGGTTTGCAGATCTCTGGGGTCTATCTGATCCCTCACAAGCTGGGACGGGATAGGAACGTCCTTGTCTTCATCCTCCTCATCAAGAACCGGCTCCCGGTTTGATCTACCATATTCCATCCATTCCCGGACCGGATTTTTCTCATCATAGAAGCTAAGGCGGCCAAGATGCTCAATAATATCACCATCATCACCACCACAGGAGTGGCATCCTCAAGTCGCAGCCGAAGGTTGTAGTTGACATATACAAGCTTGTTAAGTTTCTTATGTGTCAACCGATTTCTAACCTTGGTATGTAGCAACGCAAAAGTACTCCAATTACGCTCACATCCACTTGAGGAAACACACTGTGAAACAAGCCGCAAAGCTAGACGCTGCAACTGTGGAGTAGATCCACCGAACATCATCCACCAAGCCGCTGCATGTGCAACCGATTGTGTAAGCAATATATTCGAGTAGCAGATAGAATAAGGTGTCTTTGGGAAGAACGCTTACATGGTGATCTTTCAAATCTTTCTCGTTCAAATCAAGATACTTGCCATCAATATCCCGTCCAGTGGGGGATGCAATTCCTTCACCTGCAGCCATACAGCAAAACATGAGAACATATACACAAAAGCAAGCCGACAGAAAACTTTTACGAACACAAACTAAAAGAAAACTCACCCCACTTCTGTGTCTCTCTAACCGCACTAACAAAGTAAGGACTATCTGCCTGTCTCCCGGGTACTCCAGCAGTATGGAAGAATTTGGACCATGCTTTTCCAATAGATTCCTTAGCATTCTTACCCTTCTGCGTCCACGACCCTGTATCAATCCTCGTTTGCTTCAATCCACTTCTCCCACCAGCACTCAAGTTATAGTCTTCCACCACCACTGGAGTTTCCCTCCGCGAACCAGCTCTTCTAAGCATCCTCTGGAAGGGATTCAACCCCGCCGAACCACTACCCCCTCCACGCTCATAAGTACCTCCTCTCCCTTCAACCCCCTGTCGGAACTCTGCTTCTGCTCTCGACAAGTTAATTGCATCCTGGATCTGAGCCTCCTCATCATATTCTCCATCGGGATTGTTACCCGCTGCTGCTGCTTCCTCCCGTGCCAACCTCTGACGAGCGCGTTCATTAGTTGCCTTCCTCGTCCTATCAAGATCCCGCTGAAAGTACTCCCGCACGTCTGGTGGAACGTTGTTGCAATGGAGCACTGATGATCCACGCGCGGCCAAATGTTGTTTCAACCTAGTTGAACCTCCACCACTTTTACGCATACCACGGTGATTGCATCGCCATCCGGGAGCTAGATTTACACCATGTTCCCATACGGGGTCTTTAGGTCTCCCTGACATTTTCTACCTGCATAAATGCCAACACAAACTAAATTACAAAACACTTCCTTACAATTATACCTACTGAAAATTAGATCCTACACAAATCCTACATCATGATCATGCCACAAATTATACTCCTAAACCTAAAAGCTAAACCAACAATTCCATTTCTAATTCTACCTAAAGCAACAATTCTATTTCTACCTCTAACTCACATCCTTAACCCTAGCAAAAATCCTAAAACAGAGAAAACCTAAATCCTAACTCAAATCCTAACTACTAACACAATTCCTAGAGCCTTAATGAACTCAAAAGCAAAAAAAAACGTACCTAACCGCGGTATACCGAGGCGGCGCCGCGGTATACCGCGCTAACCGCGCGGGCCGACCGCGCCTCCCGCGCGGTAGGGAGCGGATCCGCCCGCGGCGCGCGCGCGCCGCCGCTACCGCGCGGTAAACCGCGGCCGCCGGGGCGCGGTAAGCCGCCGGCGGCGGCGCGGTGGCGGCGTTGCGGCGGCGGACGCGAGGGGGAGAGCTGCGGACGGGGTCTGGGAGGCGAGTGGGAGGCTGCGGGGCAAGGGTGTTGCGGCTAGGTAGGGTTAAACCGGCAGGTGGGCTTCATGGGCCTTAACGGGCCGGCCACTGTTTTTTTTTCTTTTTTGTTTGAACTTCTAAAGCTCCAAATAAATACCAAATGCGCTCAAATTTGAAAACATTTGACACCATAAGACTCTACAAATCATGAACTATTTTTTGGTGATTTTTATTGATTTTTTCATTTTTTTGAATTTAAATTCAAATTTGAATTTGGGGGGGGGTTCTACCGCCGGGTACCGTTACCGTACCCCGGCGGTAACCGCGGTATACCGCGCGGTACCCGAAAGAAAAAAAACCCCGACATCAATAGGGGCAACGGAGGTATTGCGGTCGAGCACCCGGAGTAGAATTGGCCACAATCTTCTGTTTCTTGTTGCTTGTTTTCTTTGCACATCCAACATCCCGCCGCCTAGTCATCCACTTGGGCTTGTCCTTGAGAATGTTCCAGCAATGCATGAATGCAAGCTTCCTGTCCTTCGGGTCTTCCTTCGTGAACATTGCACAAGCATTTGCTATCTGCACATTTGAACCAAAGTAAACATTACTATGAAGCACTAAGACATGATCATACAAGACAGATTATGTGTTTGAGAGATAACCTTGTCACCAACTGACCAACCACTGTGTTGGCTTGTCTCTATCTTAGACAAACACCCACAAAATAGATTCACATCATGTTGAATTCCAGACCAACGGTTCATCAAGGAACTTTCAGACCGAGTTGACTCAAATGTAAAATTCTTGTTCGCATGGAAATATGCATGTATCCTTTTCCAAAATGTGCTTTGTGTTTGATCAACACCTTGAATTGGATCCGTGCTCACATTCAGCCAAGCTGAGACAAGTAGTTTGTCTTCATCCTCTCTGAAGTTTTTGCTTCTACCCTGAGAACTCTTGGTTGTTGATCTATCAACATGGATGGGTGGTTCACTGCTGGTAGGTGAGAGCTCCTGAGACTGTTCAACTCCATTCACTAGAAGGTTAGTGTAATATCCTGGATCCATACCTCCTGCCACATGAGAAAAAAATCTCAACACAATTAGATCTGGGTGTTTAAATATCTACTTAGATTGGCATGGGACACCAGTTAAAAAATTTCCAACAAACAATCATATCAGGGTACCCTCTAGCACAAGATAAACAACTACACCAGGTACACATGACTTGATCCTCCTCCGTCATTCCCATTCACAGATACACAAGGTAAACATCTATTGAGTTCTGAGTGGATTCTAATAGAATGACAAATGAATGACACCTACTGACCTATTAATAGAGCATAAATATATTTAGACAAAACATACTATCTCTAACTATTGCAACTGTCAGATTAATTAAAAGGGTCACTAGCATGGCAATATAGTATCCATAAAAAAGACAGTATCAGTATAGTATGACTAGCATAGTTTAGTCATATTTTTTCTGTCTACAACAATAACACATAATGCCTATGTTACACATCTAAGCTTTTCACACAAAGAAGATTATATGGATTTATGTCATAGCAGTACAAGTAAATGGAACACTACTGCAGCCTGAAATAATTCAGAATGCAAAAAAACTGAAATCTTGTCCTCAAAAGGTCACATCTGAACCCAACATTCAGTTTCATTTCCAAAAAAAACATTCAGTTTCATTTCCCCACAAAAAAACATTCAGTTTCATTATGCTACTTAAGTTTCATTCAACTTCAAGATAACTCTTTAAATAGATATGAATATAATTAAGTTTCAGGTGCTAAAGATGCACAACTGTTCATAAAAATATGGATGGGTAAAGTATGAAAGGATCGACATTCACCATTCATGCAAATAAGTTTTATAGGTTCAAGATGTTCCTATTTTTCTGTAGGTTTTATTCAGAATACAGCACTGCAAATGTTATTGTCTATTCTGTATTTGGCTGCACATAAAAATTTGGCTATCTGTAACACCCTGAAATTTTCTAATTTCAGGATGTTATTAGGAAGAATAATTAAGCAACAATTTTCTCATAATTTTAAAATTTGACCAATGTTTATTTTATTTACAGGAAATTTAGAATAGGAAAATCAATTGATTGTTTTTCTAAATTAAATTAAATAAATATGTGAGAGTGTTGCATTTATTTTGGTTGTTTTTGTTTGGTTGTGGTGTGGTTTTAAAAAGTCTTAAAATACTTGTGAAAAGTCTTAAAAAAATAGTTGTGAACAAGTTGGAAAATTTGTGTGAAGATTTGAATTTAAAAAAGGTGATGAAAAGATGTGTTAAAAAGGATTTTAAAAAAAAGAAGAAAAGAAGAAAAAAAACAACAAACCTACCTAACCTATCCCGCGGCCCATCCTTTCCCGCGGCCCACCCCTGTTTCTCGGCCCAGCCAGTCTCTGCGGCCCACCTTCTTTTTTCTTTTTCCGCCGCCGGCCCACCTTTCTCTCCCGCGGCCCATCTTAGCCGGCCCACCTTCCCCTCCCTCTCATGCTCTCTGACGGGCGGGTCCCACCTGCAGGGCATCTCCTACCTCCCGCCGCCGCCGCCTGCTCCCCACCGGCCGACCGCGCCGCCGCCTCCCCGGCTTCCCGCGCCGCTTCCCCTCCCTCCACCGAGCTGCGCATCAATGCGCAATGCACCGCCCACCACCTCTTCCCCTCCCCTTCCCGAAACCGACCCTCCACCGGCTCCACCACCATCAATGGCGCCTCCACCAGAACGCCGCCGCCCACCGCCACAACCGCGCCCCCTCCCCTCCCCACTACCCTATAAAAGGATCCCCTCAAGCTCCTCTACAACCCGCGCCTCTCCTCCTCGCTTCTCCTCTTGTGCAGCGCCGCCACCGCCGGAGCACCGCCCGCCCGCCGGAGCCGCCGCCTCGATCTCCTCTCCCGCGCTCCTCCCTCCCTTCCGAGATCCCGTGTGAATCCTCCTCGGCCTCCTCTTCATTTTGGTGCCTTCCCCATCACGATTGGTGGCCGGGAGGCCCCCGTTTCGCCGCGCGGTGAGCTCTCCCCCGTGAGCCCGCCGCCGGCGCCGCTGACCGCCGCCGCGCGCAGTCCGCCGCCGCCGCATTTGTTTCCAGTTGCCAGCCGCCGTTTGATCTTGATCAAATGGCTCAGATTTACCCGGCCGCGAGTCAATCAAACCACGTACCGGTCAACCCTAGCTGACCACTGCCATTTTGCAAAAATACCCCTGCTGTTTCAAATATCACAAACAAACCCTTCCACCTTATAAGATCTTTACAGTTAGGCCCAGGTTTTCTCAGTGAAACCCCTGAACTCCTCTAGTTTTCCACCCGAAGTCCACCTTTGTTCTTTTACACTATAAACCTTGAGTTTATATGTGTAATTATGTCTAGGTCCCTGGATTCTTGCAGTTAAGCCCCTGGAGCCCTAGTTTTTCTCAGTTTAAGCCCCTAAACCTTGTTTAGTGCGTAGTTTTCACGTTTTAGCTCCGTTTCAAGCGATTTAAATTGCGCTAGGTTCGTAATAACTCAAAGAACGCGTTAGAGACAATGTTGAACCTGTTACTTGCTTTATAATTTATTTAATATTTAAATATGATTAAATACTAATATACATGCTTTTCTAATTAAAATTTAATTAGAGATCAACACGTCTTTTTATAAGAAATATAATTTGGTTAATTCTTATTTAAATAATCTTTCCAATTAAAAGCTAATTAGAGTTATATCTCGGTTTTCATAATCAAACTTAAATTAATTAATATATATTCGATTTGCTTTCTAAATAAAAGTAATATAGGTTTATCCCGAGTTTTCATAATTAAATATTAAATTAATTAATATGAACATAAATATATTTCTAAATTATAATTTACTTAGTACAATTCGAAATGTGAAGATATTCGTTTAGATGCTTTACATGCTTCTTTTAAATTAAAATGTTTAATTCGCATAAAATAATACTTGAATATTTATAAATAAAATTGGAATAAGTTATACACCGTTCCTTTTACATAAATATAACTTGCTTAATTATTAAATAAGGTATTTCTCTGAAATAACCTATGCACATCTTTTGAATTAAAATTTACCAAGCACATAGCCTTTTGTGATATAATCCAAATCTTCCGATAGTTCCGAGTCTTTTGCGCTCGCGGCCCTAGAACCAAACCTTGTCCTCTTTTAAAGCTTTTCATGCTTGGTGTATTATTCTTAGTTGTTCTTGTTTGTCTGCCCTGCATGTTGTGCTCGATGTTTGCTTCGAGTAGAAGATCGAGTCGCCGATCCGAAGTCCCGAAGATCAAGAGTACCAAAAGAGCAAGAGCGAGAAGAGCAAGAGTAGCTTTTTGTTGAGAAAGGCAAGTGACCCTAACCATCCTTCTACCTATGATTTAATACAAGAACACTGTAAATTAATCGGAACATGGAGAACCACCCAGGAAAACAGTACAACCACAAGACATATGGCTCTGTCTTGGCCAATTAATTAGGGAAGTCTTGTGTGGCTATTAGCCTTAGTAGCTTGGGGTACGGAAGGAATGCTTTTATGACTCTTCTACTCCGGACAGGTTTTGGAACGGAAGTGCCCTTCTAGGCTAACCTGGTCTGAGGGTAGAAGGAGGGAACGAAAGATAGCCTCTAGGACGTGCTACTATGGACTAATACACATGGGAGGACTCTTTGTAAAGGCCTCGTAGCGTCCCTATGCAACCACACCTCGGAAGTGTGGTATTGTGCCTACTTTTGCACAACATGGTTGGGTTTAAAGTTCTTCGGAACTTTTACGCGACTTGTGGTGAAAGTGTACAACCTCTCGCAGAGTGTTAAACCGTTATAACAAATTCCGTGCTCACGGTCAAGAGCGGCCTGGACCCTCACATGATTAATTGAACTTAAAGATGGATTTTAAAATTGCTTTCCGGTTATTTCTGTGGCCTTGCTGAGTACCAACCATAAGTGTACTCAACCTTGCTTAAACGCTGCTCAGAAAAAGAAGAAGGTGCATGAAGTCCAGAAGATGGTGCTAGGCGTACGCAACCCCCGCCGATTGCCCGTGAAGATTGGAGCCTTTGCTTCCCCGAGATTCCGCCCGTAAATCTCTGATAATCTCTTTCTTTACGTGATATTGTTTCTGTTATACACTATGATGTCACTATATGTATGAAACTTGATCCTGGCATACATATAGTTAATCACTTGGTTTTCTTCGGAAAATCGGGTGTGACACTATCTCAATTTGCCTTCCTCTGCCTTATGTTTTCTACACTGAATATAGTAGTAAATCTGAATTCCGATATTTTGCGGGGCTCTTCCAACTACCAACCATAATATTCTACTCCTATACTGTACATAGAAATCAATCAAACCACCATGCCTTATACTCCTATACTGTATCCCATTCAGGCATGTGACTTCAACTAAAGATATTGATGCGGACTGACGGATACACTGTGGTTTTCGAATAATAAACACAATCAAGTATGCTAGAAAACTACGGCGCTCTATTTTTTTAGGTCATGGTGAATTGCACCTAAGTTCAGATATTCAGTAAGAGTAAAATGAATGTCATGGTCGTAATATTTGGATATTAGTTATCCAATTGATTGGGTTTGGGATGCAAATAAGAAAGGCATTCAAAAATGTGCATCAGGTAATGGGCCAATGCGTTAATGTGCAATTGGGAAGCAACAAGAGGTAGCAAACATGCAGGTCCATCAGAAGACAGAGTGGGATTGTACTGTTGTAGTGGGAAATCCACATCAACAAGAAAAGGAATCTGTGGATTTCATAATTGCCCACAAAAGAAAAGTATTGTATCATTAAGCCCTTCTAGAATTTCTGCATATATAGACAGAAACAACAGCCTCAAAAGTTTAATAAGCATACAAAGCATTGATGGATTTTGTTAATTGAAAGGAACAGAAACTAGAACAAGCTAGATTACTGAAAGTGAAAAAATACAAAACAGTTTTAGGACACACTTTAATTTTGATTTTAGGTTAGTTTGATGGGCAGGTGAAATTTGCTTCTTCACAGAAAACAACTCTACGACACCCAGGAAACTCCCTTTAGATGGAGACAATGGAGAATTTACTGTTTTTCGTAATGTTAGCCAAAGAATTATTTTGTTAGGATTTTGATCTCTCGAATGACTGATACAAATTGCAAGTGCTTCAGGAGAACAACAGTGATTTAACCTTTTCTTTCCTGAATCTTGTGTCGCGGTGCAATAATATCGAACTGAACTTATCAAGCAAAGCTACCACTAATACTCTTGATTAACAATCAGATTACACAGATTAACCCTGACAGCACCATTCATACGCTCCACACAGTACAAGAACGCATATTCCCACATGAGCAGTGAACAGACCAAAAATGGATTCATTAACTCACCTGTGTATGCATCCTCTCCATGGAATTCCTCACCATTGAGGAGATCTACAGGCGGCCGGCGGCGCTGTGACTCATCTCCCACTGCCTCGTCCCTTCCAGACTCGATCTGAGACCCCGGGTACCCCGGCAACGCCATGTGACGAGCCTGCACGGATCCAATCCACGGCACGGGGTTCCCGGCCGCGGTTGACCTCGGTCGCGGCGCCCTGTACATGGCGGTGATGCCTGCAAAGCATGAGTCCGGCGGTGGGGACGGAATGCGGCGGCGGCGACGACTACGGAATGGCGCGGAGGCGCTAAGCTGGACTGGGCCCGAGGCAGGAACGCGGAGGGAAATATTGGCGCGAGCGATTTCGCGCGGGAAGAGGGCGGGAGGGATGGATTCGCCGCGGATTCCGCGAGATTGCGAGCCGAGCAGCTTCTCCCAACATCGCGAGCGGAGGCCGGCGGATGGCGAGCGGTATTGCGAGGACGTTTTCCCGAGGCTGTTCGAATAACACTTCGAGGGAGTTTTCTTTATTTTCCAGATAGAAAATGGGTTTAGAGAGGCTGTTGGAGTTGCTCTTACACTTGCTTGGATGCTTACCATGGTCCAACCTCCCCCTTGATCACAACTCCCCTAGATATGTCCTCTCCTTTTCTTCATCTTCTCTTTCTATGTTCACACATAGCTTACTTTGGTTCCAATTTCATCACGACTTGAGGTAGGAAAAAACCATAGAAACTTCCATAAAATTATAAACATCTAACATAAATCTAGTAGTCTAGCCATCATAGCTATTTCATTTATTATATTCTTTAAAAAAAATAGTCTAAAGTAACCGATGCCATAATGGTTGGCTAGCTGTGGCAAAGTTTGTGATGTGGCCCCCTGCTGGCTGATGGCCAGGAGATAAAATCCAACTTGTCAGTTGGTTGGCATGGCTCAACGTCCGCCTCTCACCTCATCAGTCACCACGATCGCTATCTCTGCCAGGCTACACAATATGATCGCCCTTTGAATTTGAATACGATCGCTGCAGCAGTTCGTTGGGTACACACCGGCCGGGAGCTAGTGGCGGCAGGAACCTCTGACAACTTAGCATACGTTGCATACACATCCCAGCTTCCTCAACAACTTAGCATACGTTGCATACCTTAGCACTACACCTATATGCTGTGGCAAGGAACCTCTGACAAGCATGGATGACGCTGCATTTGCCTGAAAACTCACATACTGCCTCTCTCGCCATCACTTGCTGCTTGCTAGGACACCAGGAATGAGCGCCGTGCCCTTGCACCAGCCACAAGACCCTAGCTACATGAATGTTGGTCCCACGCTGGCTCGTGTGTCACCTTCTGAGTTCACAATGACCAGATGGACGATGGATCGATAAAAATGTATATCCATATATATAACCATCGATAGGTATATGCCTAGTTGCAAATGCATCATGCATGAGGCCATTTTCCATGGCCTCGATCAGCTCGCCAAGTTGAGCGGAGACTTGGGCGCGTCGTGGCCTCACGTGAAGGGGCAACGTCCATACGAAGAAGAACACGACTTGGGCTGCGGACCATTGCATTGGTCGCACCGGCTCTGTGGTCTGGTTTTACATGGATGGGGAGGGGGCATGCAGGGCTCGACGATACGGCCGTTGCAAGCCATATTGTCGGGTCAGTTTGTGACTTTGTGTGTGCAAGAGCCAAATGGGCGAAAAAGGGACGTACGGGTGGAAGAATATTGAGAGTTTTACCTGTATGCCATTAAAAAAGATGGTACTGTCCTATGTGCCACTAAAAAAGTTGTTCGCACTTGTGTGTCATCGTCCTAAACTTCTTTGTCCACTATGCCATTCCGTCCACGGTCCGTTAGAAATCCACCGTTAGGACGCACTGACATGTGGGACTGGGCATGCGAAATATCCATCTTACCCCCCCCCCTACCCACACACACACACATCGAATTGATTTGTTGATTCCTGCCGGTTCCCAGTTTTCCCCGTGCTCCTCTCTTTATTGAATTGATCCCCATCCTCAACCATAGGGGCGACGGCGGCCAGTCCGGCCGGGGCACGGCGGCGGCAGGCCAACCCGGCGCGCGCGGAGCGAGGCGCCACCGCGTCAGGCGGAGCCGGGCGTGTAGAGCCGGGCGGCGCGGCGTGCAGAGCCAGGGCGTCGTGCCTGGCCCTAGGCGGCTGGGCACGGTTCCCGCTCCTCCCCTTCCTGGCGCCTTGCTTCCAGAGGCCTGTCCAGAGGAGTGCCAATGACGACGGCGAACCGGCGGATTTCAGATTGCTAGGTGCAATCAAGCAAGCTAATCGCTGAGAAAAGAAGACAAACGAAGCTACACGGCCGCAAGCAATTTGAGTTCACAGATTGAACTCGTTCATTACCCGATTTGAGTTCCAAATCTTTAATTGAATTTTTCCCATCCAAAAATTGAGATCCTAGTTCATTTGTGAGGTCCAGCTTCACGATCTCAGTTGAAAGGAGCTGCAAAGCAGCAGCGCTCGATGATGCGCTGATGCCGGCGGTTGTGCTCTTGAGGTTGGAGGCTGGCAGGCCGAGAATCTCGGCGCGCATGCGATGAGCTACACGTCGGCCATGGCTGCGCGTCGAGCTGGCCAAGCTCCCACCGCCACGCCGTCAACATGGTCGCACCAACCGAGCTCTTGGTGCTGCGCCCGTCACGCGGGTGAGCTCCCGCCGTCGCGGCCGCGCCTGGCCGAGCTCGTCGCCGCCCGCTTTGTCCCGTCGGATCCAGTCCCGCCACCACTCGTTGCACGCAGCACTGCAGTGGACCGCCGCCGCCGCTACCGTGCGTCCCCCACCGTACGCGGGAGGCCGACGACGGCTCGAGGGAAAACGGATAAAAGGAAATAAATTTATTGAAAGACTATGACACGTGGAACCCACTTTAATAATAGTAAGTCTGCTCTTGCGATTTTGAGAAATGGGTGACATACAAGTAAAAGAAAGATCATGTTGTGATTTTGAAAATTGGGTGGCATAAAGGTAAAAGAAAGGTGAGTTTGATGCTCATGGTTGGAGGGGTACAATGGTCATTTCCCCTATCCATTTAACACAGTTACTTGCAAAATTGGACGGAATGGCATAGGGGGTAAAAAAGTTTAGGATGATGACACACAGGTAAAAGCCTCAAGAATATTCAATAGTTGTGCATTTGTGGTGATGGTGAACACTTACCAGCCGCCGCGAGGTCTTCACAGTTTTGGGACTGTGGTTGTGCTTTGGTATATGCATGGTCAGTCTTATGGATTCAAATGCTGGTTTGGTTGCCGCTACTTGACGAGAGAAAAGTGACTGATGAGTGAGAGTTCCGTCCATTCCTCTTCAGTTCAGTTTCAGTCAAGGTAGATGCAGGTGACCGTATGATATACTAAGAACACCTGACGACGACTGCAAGGACACAGGAGGACTAGACCAATGACATGGCTTTAGTTCCTGGTGTTCCCACCTCATGCATGTCACGTGGAGCGCGAAAATGTGAATACATTAGAACTCTGCCATGCTTCAGGGTGCACAACCATGTTCTCGCGACAGTCACTGAAGCATCAAGAACATCCGGGAATTGTGAGCCTTGACATAAGATAAAAATATATGACGGAGCCAGTGATGAGCTACGTAATTGCAATAAGCACTCCATCTGTTCTGGTTATGCTTCCTGCTGATGAGATTCATAACAATTTTACTTGTTCATAGTTATGCTAAGGATTGTTATGCCTAATCTGCTTTGAGCATGGCTGGTGGCAGTTTTAACTTGCTGCAAACTGTTATGTTTGTGATGAGTCGTTTGAATGTATTGCCTCGTCTTATACTGCACATCAAATTGTACTCGTGCGCGGCCGGGCTAGTAATTTTAGGAGTCAAATAGTTACAGTACTAATCCATCAACCCATAGTGGGGCGGACCTATATAGCCCGTGGGGGTGCAAATGCACCCACAAGAAAAAATAAAGTTAGTGCTAACCATCTTGATTTTACCAATTTGCACCCCCCTCAGCTCAGAATCATGCACCCCCCTGCAGCCCAACATGACGTGTGAAAGCACAAGCTAATCATCAAACCAGTGATCGTCTAGCTACAACTAGCAACATGATGCCTGGCGTATTGACTATTGAGTCCCAAAACATTGAGCCATGGACTAATTAATCTTCAAGTCCTGCACTCTCCTTCACTCTACCACTCCTTATCTCAATTGTGCCAAAGCCAGCTCGACCATCACCCCTAGATTGCACTTGATATGTAATAATGTTAGTTTTTGTGGTTCTAGTTCTCCTATTATTTTTTAAAAAATAAAACTCTCACACTATCTAAAATGAGTTCCAAACCTCTGTATTGTTTCCCAAACAAAGTACCCAAATTTACAGATTGTTGCTTGCTGACTGTCTTCATCAAGAAGTTTGGGTGCAAATCTCCTGCCAAATCAGGAGCCAACTTGATAGCATGATAATTTAATTACTAATTGCGCCGAAGCCACCTCCACCATCACCCCTTGATTACACCATGCTTTGATTACTAGTTTTCTTCCAATTAAATGAAAAATAATTCTTAGCATCTAAAAATTGCCTATACCCACTCTGTGTAGATTTAGGACAAACCTATACCTACTCTGCTCAAGTTTTAGTTAACAATCATGCAAAATAAAGATTTACGATGAAATTTATCTAGGCTTATTAGAAACCCATATACATTTTTAATTTTTTTTTTGTTTATATTTTTCTATAAAATATATAAAATTTTTAAACGGTTCATTGGTGTTTCTTTTTGTTGGCAAAAAAAAAATCCTGCATTAGCGCATAGTTGTACCTTTGTCTGGAAAAAAATAGTACTAAAGATGTGCACCCCCCTCGTTCTCGCTCTAGCTTCGCCACTAGTAGTAATTTTGAGAGACACATAATTATTAGTAGAAAGTTGTGATATAAATTTTGATGTCAAGTAGTCAAGTCAAATAAGATCGTTTATCCGTTGTCTGCCATTTTCGGATCTGTGAATAATGTATGCAAGAGCCAAATGGGCACAGGTGGAGAATCTTCACTTGCGGCTTTGTCAGTTGTGCTTTTGTGGTGGCGGTTGCACGCTTACAGCAGTTTTCACACTGCGCTGTGGTACTGGTATGGTCAGTCTATCCGCTAGATCCAAATGCTGCTTGCTACTACTTCGTGAAAGAAACAAGTGATAGTTCCACCCATTTCTCTTCAGTTCTCAGACGTTCGGTCAGTGTAGATGCAGGTGACGAAGAACACCAAACGACGACTCAGATCAAGGCCCGTAGGACAAGGACTAGAACGAGACTGGAACGAGTTCCAGGTGTTAATTCTCTCACATCATGCATGTCAGGGGGGAGGCGAGCATGTAACTCTATACCTGTATACGGAAGTACTTAAATCCATGTCTTTTTCCAAGGGAAATAGTAAATCAGACTAGTCTGACCATGTGAACCTCGCATGATGATTGGGGTGCACAATCATATGTGTACATGTTCTCCGTGGTCATTGTAGCGTAAGGATCGGAAGATCCGGAAAATTATGAGGCTCAGCTAAGAAAAATTATGATAGAGTCAGTATATTGCTACGTAATTGCAATAAGCATCTGATGATTTGTTCAAACAATTGAAGAATTGCAGCGACGACGTTGACTGAAGATCTTTAAATCCTACGAGATTCCAAGATCTGTTTAAACAAATGGATCCAAATTAAAATGATGGTTGCTACTATTCATGAAAGAAACAAGTGAGACTTCCGTCCATCTCTTCAGTTCAGTTAAGTGTGGATGCAGCTGACCGAACAGATACAATAAGAACACCAAACGGCTGGGGTCAAGACGACTAGACCGACGACCGGACCAACTTCGTGCTATTCTCACACCATGCATAAAACGTGCAGGGGATCCTGTAACGTTGTATACAGAAGTTAGGGATGAATTTAGGTCGGAAATAGGAAAGCACAAGCCTGACGAGTAATTAAGTTGTTCTCTGACAATTAGAACATCACCTGACGGTGAGGGACAATCATGTTCTCAGTGGTCGCAGAAGCGTCAAGAAGGTCCATAAATTATGAGGCTCAGTTGAGAAAAATTATAATAGATTTCTACATGATTGTCAATAAGCACCTGATTTGTTCAAACAAATGGAGAACTACGTCGGCGTTGACTGAAGATTTTCTTTGAACCCGGCCAATGGAATTTCAGAGGCCAGGCATGTGTTCAAAGTTCAGACAAATGTGTTTTGAACAACCATGCTTGCTGGCAACCAGGTACGTACTGAGTCGAAAATTTCTTCTCATTGCCCTTAAAAAAAGTTTCTGTTATAAGGAGCTGCCCTTAAATTTGACCGGTCACTTGGTGGCAGTCAGCTGCATCCTAAACCACCCCCAAGATAACGGACTTCGATCGTTTCTCTTAGAAAACGATGGTGTGCCTTTACCGTGACAAATTGAAATATTTTTTGAGGTCTTTTACATACTACCTAGCGATAGGATAGTAGTATAATTAGTTTTTACTTGGGGTGAAATGGTAAATTGCTCAAAATATATTAACCAGCATGAGATAAGATTACATAAAAGATTTTTCATATGCTTGATTTCATATATTGCAAAAATACTATTTTCCATAGTTCCAATCATAACATTATACTACTTATACAACCTATGAATACTACTAGTATCACTAAAAAAATCAGTAGTATAGAATTAATTTCAATTGTCAAATCTTTAAAATATTTTTTTTACTACATACCAGCCATTTTCAAACCGTAGTATATGATAGTATGTGCACCGTAAAAGACTTGTTTTTTTAGCAAATGGGTGATCAATGGTCCCTCCGAACCTTATTTCATTGTGTGCTACTTGTATGCACAAGTTTGATTGCATCCACTCATCCCTTGATCCCCCCCAATACGACAGTTCAGTGTACCTAACCAAAACTGTCGTGGCTCGCCCTGTCCCTAATCACTGCAAAAAAGCACGATCAAACAGAGCGCAGAGACGCATAGCTTTGTAGCCAGGGGGCCATGCCACCAGGGCCCCGGCCAGAAGCAAGCACGGTCGACGCAGAGCCCTGCCCTGCCGTGCCCCTCAACAATCCAGTGCCGCTCCGGCGCGCACCAACCAGAACCACAGCCCGGGGGACCGAGCCGCCCTCTCCGCCCCCACGGCCGAGCCGGCGACCACAAAAATTTCGACGCTTTTCCACGGCCACCGACCCCCAAATTTTTTTTACTTGTGACGACGCGGCACTGGTGACGTTCATAGGAAGGGCGAACCAGCCAGGCAGCCGCTGAGTCGCTGACTGGCCGGCACCCTCCGCCGCTTTCCCTTCGACCAACCCCCGTACCGAGCCCGCCCCGTCGTCCCCCTATTTAAACGCGTCCCCCCACTCCATTTCGCTCCAGGAAGAGCAGCACCATCCAGTGCTTCATCACAATTCACAAGCTCTTCTCCAACATAAAGCTACTTCCAAGTTAACAGGCCACCCGCCTACTTCCGATCACTGATCCTTCACGGCTTAGCGCTTTCGGTTCTTCAACCCCCCTTGCCCATAGCGATGGAGTGCGAGAACGGCCGCGTTGCCGCCGCCAACGGCGATGGCCTGTGCATGGCGACGCCGCGCGCCGACCCGCTCAACTGGGGGAAGGCCGCGGAGGAGCTGATGGGCAGCCACCTCGACGAGGTGAAGAGGATGGTGGCAGACTACCGCCAGCCGCTGGTCAAGATCGAGGGCGCCAGCCTTAATATCGCTCAGGTGGCCGCCGTGGCCAACGGCGCCGGCGAGGCCCGTGTCGAGCTCGACGAGTCGGCCCGCGAGCGCGTCAAGGCCAGCAGCGACTGGGTCATGAACAGCATGATGAACGGCACCGACAGCTACGGCGTCACCACAGGCTTCGGCGCGACATCTCACCGGAGGACCAAGGAGGGCGGCGCGCTCCAGAGGGAGCTCATCCGGTTCCTCAACGCCGGCGCCTTCGGCACCGGCACCGACGGCCACGTCCTGCCGGCTGAGGCGACCCGTGCGGCCATGCTCGTCCGCATCAACACCCTGCTCCAGGGCTACTCCGGCATCCGCTTCGAGATCCTCGAGGCGATTGTCAAGCTGCTCAACGCCAACGTGACGCCGTGCCTGCCGCTCCGTGGAACGGTCACCGCGTCCGGCGACCTCGTCCCGCTGTCCTACATTGCCGGCCTCGTCACCGGGCGCGCGAACTCTTTGGCAGTAGCCCCAGATGGCACCAAAGTGAACGCGGCTGAGGCGTTCAAGATTGCCGGCATCCAGGGCGGCTTCTTCGAGTTGCAGCCCAAGGAAGGTCTTGCCATGGTCAACGGCACGGCCGTGGGCTCTGGTCTTGCATCGACCGTGCTCTTCGAGGCGAACGTTCTTGCTGTCCTTGCCGAGGTACTCTCCGCGGTGTTCTGCGAGGTCATGAACGGCAAGCCGGAGTACACCGACCACCTGACCCACAAGCTGAAGCACCACCCGGGTCAGATCGAGGCCGCTGCCATCATGGAGCACATATTGGAGGGCAGCTCCTACATGAAGCTCGCCAAGAAGCTCGGCGAGCTCGACCCGTTGATGAAGCCGAAGCAGGACAGGTACGCGCTCCGCACGTCGCCGCAATGGCTTGGTCCCCAAATTGAGGTCATCCGTACCGCGACCAAGTCGATTGAGCGCGAGATCAACTCGGTCAACGACAACCCGCTCATCGACGTCGCCCGCAGCAAGGCGCTTCACGGTGGCAACTTCCAGGGCACGCCCATCGGCGTGTCTATGGACAACACCCGCCTCGCCATCGCGGCCATCGGCAAGCTCATGTTCGCTCAGTTCTCAGAGCTCGTCAACGACTACTACAACAACGGCCTGCCATCCAACCTGTCCGGCGGCCGCAACCCGAGCTTGGACTACGGGTTCAAGGGCGCCGAGATCGCCATGGCGTCGTACTGCTCTGAGCTGCAGTTCCTGGGCAACCCGGTGACCAACCACGTCCAGAGTGCCGAGCAGCACAACCAGGACGTGAACTCGCTCGGACTCATCTCCTCCAGGAAGACGGCCGAGGCCATCGAGATCCTGAAGATCATGACCTCCACGTTCCTGATCGGGCTGTGCCAGGCCGTGGACCTGCGTCACATCGAGGAGAACGTCAAGAGCGCCGTCAAGAGCTGCGTGATGACGGTGGCGAGGAAGACCCTGAGCACCAACTCCACCGGTGGCCTCCACGTCGCCCGCTTCTGCGAGAAGGACCTGCTCCAGGAGATCGAGCGCGAGGCCGTGTTCGCCTACGCCGACGACCCGTGCAGCGCCAACTACCCGCTCATGAAGAAGATGCGCAACGTGCTCGTGGAGCGCGCCCTCGCCAACGGCATGGCCGAGTTCAACGCCGAGACATCCGTGTTCGCCAAGGTCGCCCAGTTCGAGGAGGAGCTGCGCGCTGCGCTGCCCAAGGCGGTGGAGGCCGCACGGGCGGCCGTCGAGAACGGCACGGCGGCGATACCCAACAGGATCACCGAGTGCCGCTCGTACCCGCTCTACCGGTTCGTTCGCGAGGAGCTCGGAGCAGTGTACCTGACCGGCGAGAAGACGCGTTCTCCCGGCGAGGAGCTGAACAAGGTGCTCATTGCCATCAACCAGGGCAAGCACATCGACCCGCTGCTCGAGTGCCTCAAGGAATGGAACGGCGAGCCCCTGCCCATCTGCTGAGCAGTGAAGAGTGTCTCAAGTGTCAAGACTGTATTGTTAGCGATTTGTTTATTCCTGTTTTATGTTCGTTGTTATCCCACGGTTATTGCAAACAACATTTTGTAAGTTTTGGTGTACCGTGGACCATATTTGCGGTTCAATTTAGTAATTATAACATAAAGAATGAAAATATTAAGCTCAATGACTCGTAATGTGAATTTTAATATTAACTAGTACTACTTCCGTCCCAAAATAAAATATGTGTCATCCTCACTATTCCAAAAAAAAATGTCATGAAAAAAGTCTACATCACCCCAAGCTAATCTATGAGGGGTGGACTACATAACCCCACAAATCTATGAAATGGTATATATCACCCCTAAACTTTCTAAACCCGGTCCAATTACCCCCTAAGTCAATTTTAAAAAATTAAATCACAGAAAAAACAAAAAATGAAAAATCCAATTGTGTAGGACTCCAAACGAGTAGATTTATACAATGAACATATAACATGATATACTTTCGTACAATTTTTTTACAGAATATCATATATATATATAGTGTATTTATATTTTATACCCTGAGTATAGAATAAGGTATTCCATACCTGAGTTCATCCATCAGACCCGCTGCGAGCCACCGGCCGACCGCAACCCGGTTTGATACTCGATTTTTTCTCCCAGCAGTTTGATGGGCAGAACAGATTTTTTAGATCATGGGCGCACCTCGGTCCGTCCGTTCTGCCTTCCCCGCCGCTCGCCATCCGCCGGAGCTAGCACCAACCCTTCCGCTCCGGGTGCTGCAGTTGCCCACCGGAGATTGGTCCCCCCGCATCCAAATTAAAGGCACCTAGCTGCCGTCGTCGAGGGCTTCCACTGCCCGCGCCGTGCCGCGGAAGCTGAGCGGTGATGAGGATGGTGACATCGCAGTGGTGGGCGCGTCAGGTCCGACCCAGCGAGATGCCTCAAAGCCGCCCTCCATTGGCAGGTACCGGATCCACCTCTACTTCTTGCCGTGCTCGTGAAGGTGAGTTCCTCTAACTATTCTGCAGGTAATTAATGAATACACATTAATCTTCAGTTTTCTGTCTTGTGTGCAGATCGAGTGCCCATGAGATCTGTGGAGGCCAGCTCCCATGGTTTGATTCGATTCTCCTGCTGCCGCCACCACTGCTGGCCACCACAACTCTCGGAAGGTACCAATCTGAATTTGCCTAAAAAGTCAAGCTTTATGACAGGATTTGTGGCGCAAAGGTTAGTTGGGGATGGGTTAAGGTTAATCAAAAGTCAGATTCGTGTGAAATGGAAACTAGTGACTGAGAATGTTCTTTTTAAAAGAAAAGAACATATAAGGAAATGTGGAGGCACTTACCGCTGATAAAAAATTTAGAACAAATAAGAATATAAAAAAATGCTTCATCAAGAATTGAAGACTAGATAATAGTAAATTGTTTATTTCCTTCATAATGCTAGTAAATATGATGTATTTTAACTCTTAAAAGCATGTAAGGATGCCCAACTCAGCAGATCAGACTTGGTAACCTTTTCAGAAGCGGAAAAACTAGTCCATTAATTTGGTTCGCGGATTGAATTGCTTTTTTAATTTCGATGAGTGCCAGCAGAAGTGTAGTATGAGCATCTCTTTTTTTTAAAAACTTTTATCCTTCCTAAAGGTCAAAAGTTATTCTTTCAAGTAGTTCAGGTAGTGATCATTCTGTTCTTCACAGTTTGTTCTACTGTCATGGAATTTAATTTCAGATGGCAAAATGGCATGAAACATATCCATGTGCATGCTTATGCATTCTGAAATTTCAGCATCCAATTATGCACGCCACTTCCCTTGCTGCAAGCCTGCAAGGCCATTTATATATTGATCAGATGCTTGTCTTTAAATATAGACAACACTGTATCTTGTGAATTTGTTGCACTTTTCATTACTGCAATATGCTGGGTTTTGTTTGTGTGAGCCCTTGCATAAAAGTTATGCCTGAAACCTCATTGGACATTACAAAAATTTCAATTTCTGGTTGGTAATGATATTTTCTACAAACTGATGATGATTAATAGTGTATTAGAGTGTTGATTCCATGGTTCTATATGAATTAGTCTTTCTTTAGTTTTCTGAAATTCTCTGTAATCCATGTATAACAGGGACCAACTACGACATATTATTTTGATTTTGTGAGAGATTATCTGATTCCGAGGCCTAATTTTGCAGATTTGAGATCGCGAAGCACTGTGTTATCCTCGCTTGACTATAGCAGAATCTGCATAAGTCCATGCACACCAGGCATCGCGTAGAATCAGACCCAGCACAGGTTCAATGCATGAGATTCATGTAGATCTACTCGTTTGGAATGCAACACAATTAGATTTTTCTCCACAAAGTCTCTTATTCATCCATCACACTGAATCTACAGACCTCCCTCCGGTTTGATAAATGAAGTTGTTCTGACATGTTCGTTTGGCTTATCAGCATAGACAACAATACTTTTCTCTCATAACAAACCTACCGTCAGCAATCAGCCAGCAGTACTTTTCTCTCAGAACAAACCAACACCAGCAACCAGCCAAACGAATATGTGCTTTGAGTCAAACATTGAAAATATAAATCATGAATAACTTTTAGGTCGTTGAGTTTGGAAATGTGAAAACTACATGAATAAATTTGTCTTGCAAAATACTTTCCTAAAAGAATACATACTCTCTTCGGTTTGGTAAAGGAAGTCGTTTTGGACAAGATTTGGGTCAAACATTGAGAATATAAATGATGACTAACTTTTAAGTCATTGAGTTTAGAAATGTGAAAATCATATAATAGATTTATTTTAAAAATCATTTTCATGAAAATATACATATATAACTTTTCAATAAATATTTTTAGAAAAGAGAAGTCAAAGTTGTGTCTGGAGACTGTGTCGCTGTCCTAAACGACTTCTTTTACCAAATCGGAGGAATATGTTAGTTTTTAATAAATATTTGTATAAGAATAAGAAGTTAAAGTTATACTTTGGAGACTGTGTCGCTGTACTAAACGACTTTATTTACCAAACCGGGTGGAGTACTAATGAGAAGTATTAAATATAGACTAATGACGAATTGCGAGATGAATCGAACGAGTCTAATTATGTCACGATTAGACAATGTTGTGTTTCTGTAAACAATCTTTAATAATGTATTAATTAGGCTCCTCCATCTATGTAATTAGTTTTGTAATTAGTCTATATTTGATACTCTTAATTAATACACCTTATTTTAGTTGTTCAAAATTGTTAAATTTTTTTACAACTTAAAAAGACCATCAAGTTCTACTGTTCTAGTTTGCCAGTATGGCTAGTTTCTAAGCTCATTCACCATCCCATAGTGAGGTGGACAACAAAATCCTCTCTCGGTTATAGTATTCGTAAGCTCTTCACAATGGCACCAACGGCCAAACCATGACGAAGTGGACTGCAAAATCCTCTCTTCTCCAACTTATGGGTCAACAAAAATTACTCACCAACAAACCCATTTTCAATTTTGACCACTGTCCATTCCGAGCATGCTCCGTTCAGAGACTTTCAACGCTGTTGAGCGCAGCAGCTGCAAGCTCTGGAGATATTCTTCGAACTTGCCATGAATACTTCTAATTGTACAAGGATTTTTTTTGTGTGCTGAATCCTAACGCCTTCCTCTTTTATATTAAATAAGGTCGGATGCATGCAATTTGAATCTTTGACGACTCTGCCAAGAAAGTGAATAAAACATTACACCGCACACCTCTCACGTTTACAAAGTGCCTGTATGGAAATGTTTAGAAGTTGAGTTCTAGGTTCTTTCAAGACGAGCACTCGAGCAGCCGCCCCCCACAAAGAAAAGTACATCATGGATCATCCCCCACATGGGGATCGTGATCGATGGTTGTACAATCACCCTGATGTCTTTACAGGTTTTTTTTTTAATGTTAATCGCCGTAGTGGGTCTGGCACTGCACCACCCGTCGTGTAGGATGAAAGATTCAGAAATGCATGATGTCCTATCCAACAACAAACTTTTCTGCTATATTTCGAGTGTCACTCGGCCACTTTGACACCTTCCCATTTGTGATTTGTAACAATATGCCAATGCAATATACATACCCTATGACCACACGCACGTCCCAAGAGCTGCGTTATCCTTTGGCCTTTTTCAGTCGCATCGCATCACCTACCTGTGAGAATATCCTACACCCCAGTTTGGAGGTCGGCCAACGACTTTGCAGAACAGGAAAAGGCTTGGTTGGCGCGGCCCAAGTGCAGGAGTCAATCCAAAAACGAAAAACCTTATCGTTCACTCGTGCTGCTCGTAGCTCCCGCATCCATCTTTGACGACGGCAGTTGTCACCACACCAAGGTCACCAACCCACCGCTTCTTAGATTAACACATGCATGGAGAGAGCACTGGAAGTTCGTTTTGAAACATGGTCCACGTTCATGTTTCAAACGTAAAAAAGCGGGTCGTGATAAAAGAAATCAGCAGAAACATCGAGCACCTTTACCTACGGCTGGGGCCTGCGAGCGAGTCGTTGGCCAACAAGTTGGTCGCCTGGTTACAAACTTGTAATGCGTACACGCGTCGAAAGCGACCTTCGTTCCGACGACGGCTGCTGGCCTGCTGCCGCTCGTGCCGTGGATCGTGATAGTGCTTCGCGGTAGGTGAAGGGCGCGGACGCGTCGCCCAGTCGTCATCGCCGCCCTGCCTTGCATTGTGTGATCCAGCAGGCCAGCACCACACCCCCTTGCAAGTTGCAAGGAAGGAAGTCAATAGTAATAAGGTCCGGTCCAGTGTGGTGTGTGCTCCGATCCGGACTGATAGATGATGATGGTACTAGGGGGCAGGGGGTAGTAGGTGCTCAAAATTCCGCCCTCACCAAACACTGAATCCGCAACGTGTGCCCCATGCTTGCTGGCCGGTCGATCACGCATTCACGCTCGGCGCGCGGCCGACCGGCAGCGTTACGTCCGCGGATCCGGATCGCCGTCGTGTTCGAGTCGCGTCACCAAAGGTAGAGACTCCTGTGACTCACACTGTAGCGGCACGGCACGGGGCACGGGACACGGACGCCGCCGCGTCGGCCACATGTTCTGGTAGCACCCCCGCGCCCCGGCGGCACGCACGCTCGACCTGCCCGCGCGGACCCCGCGTCGGGCGACGTCCTGACTGGCCTCCGCGAGCCACGAGCGGGGGAGAGCGTGGGGGAACCGAGCGGGTTTCCGTTCGCTCGGAAGGCCGGTCACGGCGAGGGAGCGTCGAGAAGGCGGGCGTGTGCTGGTGCGCTCGGCGTGGGAGGCGCCGGCTCCTGGGCGGGTGTTTTGTTTGCTCGTCGCGCGTCACGTTCCCTTCGTGTGCTCGTGAGCAGAGCGTGGGGCTCAGGAGTCAGAACCGTGAGGCACTCTCTGCTCGTCTCACTCACCCAACTCTCACGCCGTGGCGGCCACTCGTGGTGTCGCGTTCGCGTCCCTGCATCCCTGTCGCCCACTGCCGTCGCCGCGGGTGCCCGCGGCGTTGCTACAAGTGCCGTCGCGTGCTGCGGCGTTCCGGGGGGACCGGTGTGGTAGGCCAATAATTTCGTGCACTGGGCCGCCGAGGACAACAAACAAGCTCGATGTGAAACGTCAGGCCGTATGGGCCCGTTTCCGCTCAGCAGCATTGGCCTGGGGTGGACGCAAGACACCGGAGACTTGAGGCTATTTATTCCTTATATTAAAAAAAACAGCAGCAGCAAGTGCAGGCTTGTTAGATAGTGCTGGGACAACAAATTCGGTGGGATATCCCGTGGGGATTTCGCTTTGAGCTGATCTCACCAGTGATCGCGGCAACATGTCTTCTCATCAGTCATCACGTCGTGTCATGCTGCCACAACTCAGTTGCAGTGTGATCTCGTTTTCAGGCTTTCGCAGACCGGCACTTGTTAAGTTCCACCGGAGTAATTAGCTAGCAAGCACCCATAAACTGAAACTGAACCTGAGTTGATGCTAAATCTAGCAGTACTAGCAGACGGGAATTTCTCAAACTACATCGGGCAAGTCTCAACTCATATATACCATAGGTGTTGAGCATGAGAGTTTTTGCGCAAATCAAATGCGGAGAGAGCATCCTTTCGTGATGAGAGGCTCAAGCTCGTAGATGGGCAAGATATTGGTTCTATTTCTATCATCCACTCTGCATCTCTTGCTATGCTGATAAACTGATTCCATCAGGGTCCTCCTTTGAATGCTCATCTCCAGCGTCATAGTACTACTGCTTAGCGTTCGTTCTCATGAGCCTCTTGCTTACCAATTGAGGCCCTTTTAGCGGACCTCAATTGGTTCAACAAAGCATTACCTGGAATTATTGTTGAGAAAGAAAACGCCTGCCCTACATTCTAAGCGCCCGCGCTACGAGTCACACGGGATCCAGAGTTCCACCATGAATGATCAGCAATTCGGCACGGGTAAGGCTGCGACGAACGGTCTCGCGCTCCAACAGCAAACAATGCTGCCGCAAACTCAGCACGCATGGAACAATCCTGCAGGAAAACATCGACAAACCCCCTGGCATGTATGATGCAACAAGCGACATCAGGCTACCAGGCGGCTCGGCTCCGCATCTAGCCTGTTCGTTTGGCTGGTGGCTGATTTGTTCTGAGTGAAAAGATCATCTTGCTGGCCATTTCGCTTTGGTTGATTGATTTGTTCGGAGAGAAAGATCTGGCTTTGGTGGTGGCTAATAAGGCGCACAACTCAGGAAGCACAGGTATTAGAGGTCTAGGAGTTGCCACATTATTACAAGGTTTCAGTTCACAACCAACGACGGCACAGTTTGCATCGCATAGCTTCTGTCCTAGCTGTACCCATCACAGGTACCGGACGATCGGGGAAAACACAAACCTGTCATCACAGTTCGCTGCTGGAAGAGTCCAGCTTTTATTCATTACTACTGATATTGTAGAAAGGAGATATCCTACTCCCCAAACACCACCACGGATAACCAGGATCTGTAGCGGTCCAGAACGAGCCCCAGTTCTTCCCTCTCTTTCTCATGGACTCCAGCATGCTCTGGACGGAAGATGGCAGCCCTGGCATCAACGTCGATCAGCTTCTCCAACAAAGCTCCTGCACGGATACGTTCGCTTCCATCAAAAAGCTTCAAATTTTCATCAGTGTTGGCGCATGGACATATGGAAACAGGTGGAACAGGGTTTTCGAATGCTGGAGCCAGAATACCCTGCACGATGTACAGCAAGAGCTGTAGAAGTCAGTAAGGTGGCCCACCAACACAATGGTAATTACTGTTTAGCTGAAAATGGGCCCATAGTAGGGAAGAAAAAATTCAAATGGAAGGACAAATACTTGTGAAATTACGAATGATCAGCAGAACAGTACTATGCTGGTTACCAACAGTTCAGCCTCATGTTGGTTATTGATCAACGTGTAATATTTGTAGTGCCAGTGAACTAATGCCCCCCCCCCCCCCCCCCATTGACTATGGCTATCATCAGGAAAAGTCAACTAGATTGACTTATCAAGATGATACTAGTCCTTCCAACAGGGCAGCAATGAGTAAATTTCAGTTTTCACTAGCAAAATTGCCTGTGCATTGCCATTGCACAAGCCAAACAATTATATGTACATGCACTGAGAATACAAATGGCAAAACATGTAGATAATTGCTACTGTGTGCAAATACAATAAGATGGTAAGAAAAATCCAATAATCAAAATAGGGGAAAGGTGGGTAAGCGATGCAAAAAATGGGGGGGGCGGGGGCGAAGTGTATAGTGCAGTTTGGGTGTAGTATTGACTTGGTTGCACTAGGAATCTTGTAGCATGATTCCAGCTCGATTAAACCAACGGTCCCAATATGGAGGGCTGAATTGGACTTGTACCATGATCTTTGAAATTGGAGTCTGGAGCAAAAGGTTAGGACCATTTTACAGACTTCAGCTTCTGTGAGCAGGTGGTCAAGTAGGGTCAGTGGGATGGTCTGTTGCACAGGACAAATGCCGGACATATTTTTCAATGTTTCCAATCACGGAATGGTCCAATGCCCTGAACCTGTAAATGCTAACTTTTTCAACTGGTGGAAAGGTTTACTAATTACTAGATGGCTAAACTTTTAAGCATGCTCTCCCAACAGCTACTTTCAAAGGTTTAAGGCTACACATACCCCTAAGTCATACCATTTGAATGCATAAACACATATTACCATTTTGATGAGTTGATTGAGGATCAAGGCAATTAGCACAATACTATTAAAAATGTGGTAGTTTAGGCCTAGTGTGCACCTAGCTAAGTTTCTAGCTTAGGGAGAGGTCAAGGACCTCAGTTTATTGTTCCTGGTGCTTGCCAATATCAGCATGGACTATCTCTTTTTTCACAGTATATCATAATGGTGACCTGGTAATTGACTTAAAGTTCTGCTGATTGCACCAGTAACAGGAAACATCATTGTAGATTGAAAAGGTGAGACCGCTGAAAAATATTTCAATACCATAATCATCTAATTTTAAAAAATGCTTAGATCAATCAGTGTATATTTAGTGTCAAACCAGCTTTAAAATGTTACAAATGCAAGCTATGCTTCAATCTTGACTTTGGATGCAGAAAACAATAGCAATTGCCAGAATGAATGTTAATTCACCAAAATTTTAAAAAATCTCAATCATTGCTAAAGGAGTTGGTTTGGCAACCCAAGCCCTGGCAAAGGAGGGCGGGTGTTAGGCTTGGCGAACCAACCTCGTCCTTAGCCATTCTATGGAGATGAATTGCTAAAAGAATTGGTTACAGTTAAGATTTTGATTAAATGCCTTTATTTTCATTTTCACTGTTTTTCTTGGTTCGTTTGTTTACTTGACCATAACAGCACTAATATCTAAACCGGTTGTATACTTGTATGCATGACAAGAAAAACAAACAGGGCTACGAATCTAACGCGAAACAACTTGTCCGCAGGGCCAGCTACCGGAGTCTAGGACATGACACTGACTGCCAGAATCCCAGGATGACAGGACCAGGACGTGCCTGCAGCCGCATGCTTCTCTGTAACAGGCAGTCAATCACGTATGCCACGACATAGAGGCAAGAGGGACTTTGTTGAACCCAACCCCGAAAATCTAGTCCCATGGAGAGTCAATTCTGGGCCTGCTGGGTGCTACTAAGGCATTGTAACCACTAGGTTACAGGACTGTTTTTTGTGATGCATAAATACAAGCAGAATTGAAGCATTTGAAAGTGATTTTTTTAGAAAGAACAGGAGTAAACAAAAGATGAATTTTACCTGAAGGCGATTGAGAACCCTACTATACTCCCCCAGAAGCACAGGTTGCTGCTCTAAAATCAGAACTTCAAATATTCGAGAAATGCACCAAACACCAAAGCTAATAATGAGACTAGGTAACCATATGCATGCATCTCCACAACCCAGGACTGAGGTGCGAACGTTGAACATTTTACCATCAGAATCAACAACTGCATTCGGACTAAATGCCACAATTGGACGTACATCTCCAAATATCACCATTTCAGCAGCCAAGCCAACAAGCTTCTCATCATGCCCACCTCTATGCTCAAACAGCCAATCAGCTTGTTCAAGATCCGATAAATTCCTAAGACAAGCCCAAAAAGAACTCAAGAGTAGCCCTTTCAGTTCATTGTAGGAGAAATAAACATTTGTCTTGGAAGCCTGCTGAGCTACTTGCTGTGATGGACATTTTGAAACCAAAACTGTCATTGCACTCAGCTCCTCCAATGGACAAGGGGGGCGGTAAGATGTAGAGTTGCTTCCCATGACAATGGATTCAGCAAAACTGTGAACCTTTTTGTATATGGGAACTTCATATTGTACGTGACCATTTTCCATAACAAAATATGATACTTCATCAGACTTCAATAAACTACTATCTTCCTGAAGGAATGAGTCCATGATGCACTTTCTGAGATGCACAACAGCAGGCAATGTGCAATTTCCCTGTTCAGGGCATATGCTATTATTGATTTTAAACAAAGGTTGTGTCTTCATGATACTTAAATTTACTAGATTGAAAGGATCACATAGTCCTTCAGGTGTTCCATTAAAACAACACGGGCAGCTTTTGAATTTTTCCTCAATATCCAGCCCAATAAGAAGGTCCAACCTTATGATCTTTCCTTTTTCTGTCAATTTACCATGCAGGTCAAACAAATTTCCCCAGAAGGCATCAAGGAAGTCAGCAAACTGGAGGTGTGCAGAAAAAGGCTCTTGAAATTGTTCTGCGGGTATCAATTCAGCAACTTGCTGACTTGAGGCATCAGAAACAGCATTTCTTACAATTTCTGCAATTGGGTCAAGTCCAGCCCCCAGAACCTTGATGGTATCCTTTAATTCTCCAAGTACATGATCATTGATATTTGTTGCATCAGTAGAGGGGTTCTTTTTTTGGCAAACTCTGTGATCATGACCATTTTCCAACAAGACCTGTGGGTCTATATTCTCATGTACTGAAGTTCTTACATACCATAATAGTTTGAATACCAAACAGATTGTAAAGTTAAAGGATAAAATAACAACCAGCACAATTTGCACAAAAGATGTGTTAGGGATTCTCATGAACTCAGCAAACCCGCAGTCCTTAATTGCCAGTGCCACTATGAGTGCAGTGTTCATGGCAAGGGCGACTGATATGACCATGATAATCAAGATAAGGGCCGTCATAAGCAGGTGTCGTTTTGAGGTACCCATATGATCAACAGCAAGGACCGTACACAATGAAGTTTATTGTATGAGTGCGGCAACAGTGCTGCAATGAGAATATGACAAAAGAGAAGCAATAAGTAGATCTCATCAGAGCGCCCAAAAAAAACATGCTGGAACTCTTTGCAAGGACAGACCTATGAAACAGTGGGTGCTACCTGGGTGATAAGCCAAGATGAAGCTGGTTCCAAGTACTGCAAACGGGCCAGAAAGGATGAATCCACACTGGTCAATATCTGCAAAGTAGTAAAGAGAGACAGGTTATTTCACACACATGAACTGAAACCAAACATATTGCATCTCGATCATTGTTCTGAAATAGCCCATAAGGCCTGTTTGGGACAGCTTAAATTCAGCTTATGGCCAAAATAAGATGAAACTATAAGCCAAACAACTTGCTTTTACGCAGCTTTTTTTTTTGGCCGTGCTTCTCCCCACCACCTCCATCTGTACTAAAACGCAGAAGCTAATTCAGATCCACTCCATTTTCAGATTGACAGTAGAATATTAAAAAATAATAACATGACTATAGCAGTACTCATATACACTCAGCTAGAAAGCTAGAGCAAAATATAACCCTAATACAAATAGGCTAGCCTTCTGTGAACCCATTTGATTCACGAATGGACATCCAGTATGACATATGTCACCTATGATGATCTAGTAAGCGTGCGTACATGAGCTCTATAATTGTTTTGACTGTGATGGTTGGTAGAAACTCAATGGGTAACATGAATATAATCAATCGTAGAGAAGCTGTGCATCTTTTATGGGCTATGTGTGTGTGTGTGTTGTTGTGGCCTGGGCGGCTTGGCCCAGACGACACATAGGGGGCAGCTAGCCACGCCAGGGGTGCTGCTATCCTGCTAATGCCACCAGCAGGGGTGCAGCACCCCTTTCCTTTTGTCCCCCATTGGTTGCCCCCTGCACTTGTCAGGACTCAGGAACAGAGGTGCCTGACAAAGAAATTTAGAACAAGAACTGAAGGACAACTATAAATTGTTGCCTACACCGAGTCAGGATTGCATGGCTAGAGGAATTTCAGGATACAAGGAAACTACTTTACTCCCCTACTACTGAAGTAGGATTCATCAAAGGTCTCCACAGTTCCCACAATCCCTTCTGTCATCCTATCCTACTCTACTACAATTGAACTAGGGTTCATCAAATAAATAGAGGCTTGAATATACTCAAGCTAAATGGAAACCAAACACAGTTTACAGTATGATAATAGACTTCGGGCACACAAGTGAGCTAAACAAAGCTGTAGGATGGAAGATGAACAGCATTCCTTGCTTGATCTGTTTGTGCCTTGACTTCATCGTCAAGTTGCTGAAGACAACGACTTCACTTGGTGACTTGAGTGGTAGAGTTCTGAAATTTCTAAAACTGCAAACTGAAGAGTATGACATGCCTTCCCCCACCGCTCCCCACTCCGTGCACCGGCCGCCTCTGCCACACCTCCTGTGCACGCCATCACCACCCTCCGCGCTGGTGACAAGGGGACTGGCGACATCTCGTCCCTAACCCTAACACCAACTTTGGCTACAACCTCCAAAATACTCCCCCAACGAATGCCCCATGACAGAAGTGCAAAATTTTTAGATTGATCTGGAACTCCAAATGCATGAATAAGAAATCAGCAGCGGCGTAGCGCAGATGCCAAGAAAAACAAAATCCGATTGGAATCAGTAGGAATTCAACCAATTTTGTAGGAATCAAATATAGGGAGAAGGTTACCTACCAAATCCAAAACCGTCCGGGGTCAGGCTCAAAGGAGTGCTTCGATGCTTCGATCTCCTCGATTCCACCGCTCTTCTCTTCGATGGTATCGAAGGTGGTGTGTCACACGGTGGTGGGGGTGAGTGGGGAACTTTCCTTTGGATTCAACTTTCCCTTGCATATAAATCCATGGGCAGCGACACAATATTTTGCAAAAAAGCCCAAAATATATGGAGATGATGTGTGAATAGCAAAGGTGCATGTAGAAGTTAAATATATGTCCCCACGTAAGCAGTACTACATTTACTGCTGACTACATGACAATGGCAGTAAATAAAAGGGGCGCTAGAAACATATTTTTCACACACCACACATTTGTTAACAAAAGGAATTCAAACAAATCAAAATCTGGATGATATTTCTATATTATCCACATTTTTTCTAATTAAAAGAGCAGATATTATTACCATTACATTATACAAAATTCAGACAGTATAGAATATGAATCCAAGGAATTAAAATGCTGAGGCCTGCCAAATCTGACATGGAAGAAAGAAATAAAAACGGAACTTAAAATAATAGAATGTGTCCAAAGATAATTGACGTTAACAAATAAGCACATGGAAAGTAGCAATCCGCGTGCCAGAACCATGACCTATGGAACCGATATTTCCTTTACTATTATTTCCTAATACAAATACTAATTTTCTGTTCTATACATCTTTTTTAGGAGAAGCCAGCAGGCTAACTGTGGGTCTGTGTATTATTAGTAGAGAAGGTGAAATACATAAAAAACACAATTACAACAAAGAACAAATAATCACAACCAAACCACTGACCCACATGACAAAGTGACCATATGACGACCACAACAAAGAAACCGCCAGCGAAACCACCACAGCACTGGCAACCAAGAGCCACCCTGCACACCAAAACAACCACCAAGAGAAAAGGGGGTTGTAAATGGCGAGATACGAAGTCTTCAGATGCCACAAACGCCAACCAAGAAAGCAGCATAAGTTTTTTCAACCAAAAACCCCCGAGCAACCATACAATTTTCAGAAGAAAACCAACGAATATATGGAAATAATATGTAAGTGATATAGATGTGTGTGAAAGTTAACTATATTACCCTCATGAAAAAGTACGGATACATTTAACCTTGGCTTCAGATTATGGGTTGACAACTACATCACAAAAGTATTAAACCAAAAAAAGGAAGCTAGGAAGACTTTTCACATACCATACATAACTTAAGGAGCGCAAACCAATTAAGAATCTGGATGCATAGTGCTCTTTCAGTATCATATCTACATTTTTGTCTAAACAAAGAGCGGATATGAATACCATTTTATCAAAAACAAATTCAGATGGAATTAAATATGATCCAAGGAACTCAAATGGCAATGTCAGACAAATCTGACATGGGACTGGAGAGACTGAAGGAGAACTAAAGAGGAACTTGAAAGAATGTGATATATCTAAGATATTTGACAATAGCAAAAGAGCTTATGAAAGGTAGAGATCCATGCGCCAGAACCATGGCCTGTGAATTGATATTTCATTTACTATTATCTCCTACTACAAATACAAACACAAATACTATTTTACTATCCCATACATATTATAGCCACTTTTAGCTCCTGCCAGGATTCCTTTAGCCTACCCAAACTTGGTTGGAACAAAAGGCTTGTGCAACACAAATCCTGCATTACTCTAAGCTTTTGGATAACCATGCAAAGGCGAATTGCTTTCAAAAAAAAAAAGATTGTGTAACATATATCTATAGTGAACCAATGTAAAACAACCAGATTGCTTATTTAGTTGTTTATCTTTTTCAGGAAACGTCTTCACAGGAAAAAAGCTATAAGGGCAGCATACTGAAAACCTCATAGACCAACAATGTGACACGTTTCCAATTTCGTTCGACCCCAGGAGAAAGCAAAGCAAACATGGGAACGCAGTTGGGAAAGAGGGGAACCCTAACTGCCTGGGTTAGCAAAGATTACGAGGTAATAGCAGCACGGTCACACCCGACAAAACGGCGAAGAGGCGGTAGAAGGAAGCTGCAGAGGTAGTGCGCTCCTGCAAATCGAGCGCGTGGAGGCCGAAGGCGACACGGTAGATATGATGTCAGATGAGAGATGACCTCGTGCTTGATCAGTTCATCCCCGCACACCAAAGTCCAATGCAGCTGGCATTGCTGTCCTCTACACTCTTGTTCGATTCAGGAATGTGAGAGGGAGACAGTGGGGTGGGAGCTGGAGTTCGATTGCGCGGCTGCGACGGCGGACTGGGACAGACCGGCCGACGACGACGGAGGCGATGAGCTTGCTGCAGGTAATGCGGGCCCTTGCGAAGCCCAGTCGCCCAATATTTTTTTTTGAGCGATCCTTCTGATGGGCTACATTTTTTTGCCAGGTTTTTTTCCCCTTGAGTAGGGTGCAAAGTGATTACGATGCGGTGCACCTCCGAACCTCCTTAGTTCAATTATTTGTACTACTGTGCACCTCCGAACCTCTTTAGTTCAATTATTTGTACTACTGTGCACCTCCGAACCTCTTTAGTACAAATAATTCTGTGCACCTCCGAACCTCTTTAGTACAAATAATTGAACTAAGGAGGTTCGGAGGTGCACCTAACGGTTACCCCTTTGCAGCCTTACCCTTGAGAAATGAGGCCCGTGAGCAAAAGCAACGCACGGCAGGCGAAAAAGAGTCACAATAGGATTTTTTTTATATTTTTAATCATTTTGCAAAATTATACGACCATTCGAAAATTTATCAGATTTAATCACCAACTGATGTGTGCCACAGCGGCCGTTGTGGGCCACGGCGGCCGCAGGTCCAACCGTCATAGCCCATTGCGGTTGGGCCAACGCCCGCGGCCCCCCACGGGCATGAAGGTCAGCCGCCGTGACCTACGGCGGTTGAGGCCTATTCACCGTGCGCTACGGAGGCGGACTTAACCGCCGTGGGCCACGGCGATAGGGTTGCACAACCGCCGTGGCCCACGGCGGTAGGTAAGCAGCCTCCTATAAGAGCAGAAAATTACCACGGAAATGTCATAAAAATTTGGAAAAAAAAGAAAGAGTGGGTTGGGAAGGAGAAGAGAGTGAGGGGTGGAGCAGCGAAGCTCTGCAGGGTTTTCGCTTCATTGCAAGTATTTTGTCGATTTGAACCCTTGTAGCACCTATACTTAGAAAGCCTAATTAGTGATTCATTGTGTTGCTTTAGATCTGTAGTATTAAAAATGTCCTGTTTGTAGGGTTTAGGGTTGATAAGGAGAAGAGAGGGAGGTGGAGGGTGCAGAGTAGTGAAGCTCTGCTACTTCTTCGCTTCATTACAGGTATTTCACTGATTTCAACTCTTTTAGTAATTTTACTTAGATATAATTACTTTGTTTACTGTAGATTTATGTATAGTATAGATTTCTGGAGTATATATCTATAGTTGGATTTCTGGAGTATAGATTTATAGTTGTAGTTTATATTATGTAACATATTTAGTGTTAAGTTGTAGATTGCGACTAATTAGTTTGCTATTTTAGTTTAGATATTATTCTATTTGTTTTTATTCCCTGGATGTAGTATTTGATAGCAGTTATTGCTTTTTATTATGAATCAGACATTCGGAGACAGTCACAATCAAATTGTATTATGGAATTGGAGAAGTTATATATGGCCCACAAGGAATTGACTTGTCAAATTTTAGTTCAATTAAGAAAAATGTTAAAAGAGCAGAGGAAAAAACTTGGGAGGGTATAACCAACTGGCTGGTCAAGGCATTTGCAGTAGATTTAGAGCATCAACACCTGCCAGTGATGGCACTAATCAACATAAGTGAACATGTGTATTGAGAGCTCGTGCCACTTGATGGGACTCCACGATGGAGGAGCTTTATCAGAAATCTTGGTGAGTTGGTTTGCCTGAGATTTTGTTTGTCCAAGTTTTCCATAAGAGTGGGTGTGGCAGTAAGTGCATGAGGAACCTGAAGATGTGGACGAGGGGGAAGGTGGTGAAGAAGGGGAAGGTGCTGAAGGAGGGGAACAATAAGAGGAGGAAGAAGGGGATTCTGAGGGTGCAAACATCTAGAGGTTATGTTGTCACCAGTGGCGGACGCAGGAATTTCAAATTGGGTGTACATAGCAAACCCATCAATCACTCTATAGAAAAATTTATGGACACGTGAAAGCAAATGGTAGATAGCAATTATGCTTTTTAAACAAAACCATACTGTTTCTAAGCTTATTTTCATAAAGTTAGTTGCTGAAAATTCTCTTTGAACATTCGGCGGTAGTACAGTATTAATCTTTGTAGACATGAGCGTATGGCATATCTCTTTGTTTCAGCAAGCAGTTGATGGAGGAAGAGAATGCTAGGGGCGGCCAACGAGGCGACGATAGGTCGATGGTAGACTTCATGCAAAATGTGTGCTTGTGCCCGTACTTGAGCAGGCAAGCAACACCTAGCATGCCAACCAATATGTGAAAGTGAGATCGAGAGAAGATGAGAACATTTGACATGGACTCTTCTGTTTATTTTGACTCAAAATGTACACAGCTTGATAGTAATATGAGTATATATGTGTATACATACTCAATGTAATTTCTTCGTCAAAATTATTGGGTGTACATATGTACACCCATGTCCATATGCTAGGACCGCCCCTGGTTGTCACTAGTGTTATTAATGAGGGAGAAGGAAACCCAGAGGTGATGAGTGAAAGGACCTTGATGCCGCCTAGAGGGGGGTGAATAGGCGAGACGACCAAATAAAACTTTTGCCCTAGAAACTTGAGCTTCACTGGCACAGGCGGTTAGACCGCCCCTGCCGAGCGGTTAGACCGCCCCTGATGTACTGAACTAGAGGGGGTGGTTAGACCGGGTCCTGGGGCGGTTAGACCGCCCTGCCCAGTGTCTCTTGACTTCTAGCAAGAACCTAAGTTCTTGAGTGGCTCCTGTAGATGATCACAAGTAGGGTGATGATCCCTGCCCTCAAAGACAAGCACACCCAAGTAGATTGAGCGGAAGCAAAGTAAATATGCTAGAGATCAAAGCAAGTGAGGCAAACAACAAAGGAGAGACGAGGATTTGTTTCCCGAAGTTCACCGCCCACAAAGGAACGACTACGTCTCTGTTGAGGAGCTTGTAAGGGAAATCTCCCACAACAAGTCGAGTCTCTTTCAACCGCTTTCCTCGTTTCCACTAAGGCGATCTTTTCCACGAAGAGGCAAGATCACATCCCTCACAAACTTGTCGCTGCTCACCACAACCTTGGGAGCTAGCCGGCGACGCCTAGCCATCTAGGAGGCAAACCTCCAAGAGTAACAAATGCTTCAAAGGCTTTCCGACGCGAACCACAAGTGCTCAAGCTATGGGATGCTCTAGCTCAGCTCACACAAGCTCACAAAGGCTTAAACTCTCAACCCAACACTAGGATATGACTTGAATAGCAAATCTCAAAGAGAGAGTTGGGGAGTGTTTCTTTGGCTTTGGCTTATGAAAAACAGCAGGGGAAGCACCTCAGCAACCCTAGAATCAGCAGCCCCAACAAGTGGAGCTTGTGGGGTACTTATACCCCTCACAAGGAAAACTAGTCGTTAGTACTCTGGCCAGGGCGATTAGACCACCTGGTCAGGGCAGTTAGACCGCCCCAACGGTCAGTTTGAAAAACTAGCCGTTGGGCTGCCAGGGGCAGTTAGACCGCCCCCTGGGGCGGTTAAACCGCCTTGGGCAGAGAGAGCCCCAAAACCCTTCTCTCTTCTCACAAGCACTCCAACACGTGTTGAAGTGGCAAAGGATGTGTTAGAGGTTTGTTAGACTACTTAGAAACTCTCTCAAGGCTAGATCTCACATAGGTCAACTAATGAGCACTTTTGATCTTTTGTCTTAGAGCTAATGTTGCATCCCTCTTGATAGTACGGTGTACCTAAACTCAAGAATAAATATAAAACCGTTTGATCACTTGAGCTTGTAGATTTCTAATCTTGCCATACTTTTGCATTTCCAATATGAGAGCTTTTAACATAGCTGATGTCTTGAGCAAATCCACACTTGAGCTAGTGACTTAGGATTTTCCCTTTTTGCATGAGAGTGAACACTTTAATCCTCAAGTCACTCCATATTGCCAATCATAACATTTTGATGTATTGCATTGCTTCCCTCGGTTAAGGCTTGGATATGATACTTCGAGACCCCGCGAATGCTAGAACTTCACCTTAGCAAAACACTAATGGCGGCCGGGCCAAGACCCCAAAGATTGCTTAGTCACTCACCCTAGACACCTCGGTTGATCTCTTCATCACTTACCCAATCCACTTTGAGTTCCACTTTGCTTCATCCTTAATTAAGTTCCATTTGAAAATTCCGTTTCAAATGTTTGTTCTTGATCGACAACGAATATGCAAGCTTCCTTTTAGGGACCATTAAGTTTACACTCATCCTTATGTCCTTTTTCAATTATCACATGAAGCCTTGCACTTTAACTCGAGAGAATTACCAACTTCTCTTTGAATGATCCCTTTAATTCTTTTGTCAAGCTACCACATTCTTTTGAGACATTTAACCTGTCGGTGCGGAATGTGGTCCCGACACTAACCAGTAATAAGCGCCGAGGTCTCTCCCTCAATGGTCGATGCTAAGCAATACAAGACACAGAGTTTATCCTGGTTCCGTCCGAGGGGCCGTACGTCCAGCAGTGGTGTGCTCAAGGCACTATATTACTCAGCAAGACCGGGGTGCCTCGTAGTGGGGTCACAAGCAAGGCGGGAGAGGAAGCGTGGCTTCCAGGTCCCTGGTGTAGTGGCTGAAGATGTTGTGGGAGAATTGGAGAGCAAGTGCGTGAGGCGACCTGTCTTGTGTTGTGTTATGTGTCGTGTGTTTGTCCTCCTTCCCGTCCGTCCCCTGCGGCAGGGGGGTTCGTCTCCCTTTTATAGACCAAGGAGAGAGCGAATCACATGTATGCCGCGCTATTTAGCTACGTGGGGAAGCGTGGTGTGCTATGATGTAGAGTAGGCGGCCGCCCGGACGATCCTTGCAGCGATCTGGCCATCATGGCGTATCTTGTACCCGAACAGTGGCGACTTCGAGGGTAGAAGAGCAGCGGACGGCTGTGGTGTCCTCAGGTGGGCTCGAGGGGGTTGCTGACGTCGGTCCGTACGGGGCACAGTGGCAGGTAAGGCGACATCCCGTTCCCGCACGCTCCACAGCGCCGGAGCCGCGCCACGGCGCCGGCGTGGGCTCGTACGCGCGGGGCGGCAGCCATGCCATTAACAGTGGCAGGGATGGCGCCCCGCCGGCCTAGCACCTCCACCTAACCCTGCAAGGTCACAAGAAAGCAGATCGAGGGTGCGGCCGGCCCCCCTTCGAGGGCTCGGCGCGTTAGCCGTGCGGGGCGGGCGGGTCGGCGTCACGGGACCGGCACCGGCCACGCCGCACGGTCCCCCCACGGTGGCGGGGATGGGCTCCCTCCCCGGGGAGTTGGTGCGGCGGCACCGGGGCGCGAGCCTCGGGCGCATGATGGCGCCGCCCGACGCCGTTAGGGCATTGAATGCCCGCGTACGGGAGCAGCGCGCGCGCGTGCGGGGCGCCCTCGAGCGAAGCGGACCCCGTTCGAGGGCGGAGCGGACCCTCGAGTGAGGCGGAGCCCGCTCGAGGTAAGCGCACCCCCTCGAACGGGGCGGAGCTCGCCCGAGGGAGGCGCGCACCCTCGAGCGAGGCGGAGCCTGCTCGAGGGGATCTTCGAGTGGGCCACCTTGGTGGGCCGTTGGGGCCTCCGCGGCGTGGGCCGTGTCCTGCATGGTTAAGTAAGGTGTGTTTGGCTTTGGCTTGTTGCGGGTTTTAAGTGGGGGATTACGCAGTTGTTAAAGGGGACCCCTAGGGCTGTCCCCGACAGTAGCCCCCGAGCATCTGTGGGTTTGCCATTGAGCCTATTGATAGGACGTTCTTCCCTCCTGGCCTTGCGAACGCTTTCCGTGGGGCCGCGTCAGCGGACCCGCGGGTCTAGCCCCCCGAGCCCCCCGCAGAGCGTGGGTGCTCCTGTAGGGGTTGACCGCGAGACCTGGCCAGAGGGCATGGTACATGTTTCAACCGGTGTCGGCAATGTCTCAGCCGGCTTCGGTGACGCACGCGCTGCTGGCACTGTCTCCGGTGGGTGCAATCCAGGAGGTGTAGCCGTGCGTCAAGCCCCCGAGCCTGGGCCCGTTCAAGGCGATCGGGTGGAGCTTTACGACTTGTTTTTTAACGTGCCCTCGCCGTCCCTCCGCGGGACGGAGGGTGAGGTTTCCGCAACCCCCATCGGTCGGGTCGCGAATTGCGGATTCCTCGTTGAGCTGTTAGTGGGTGGCTCGAGTGGACGCCCATGCCCCGTTCGATAAGGGTAGGCTGCGTGGTCCGGAGACACGTCCATTGAAGCGCTTGCGTGGGTTTGCTAGGTGGGGCTCGGTCCCGTTCGCTAGGGACCGAGGGCGCGGAAGCTCTCCCTCGGTGGGATCCCCCAGCTAGCTGCCCTCGCTGGCTCTCGAACACGACATGTGGGGCACCCTCGAGCCGGCGGGCTCGAGGAACGGCTCGAATGCGCGTGCCCTCGTCGTCCCTGACTCTGGTGATCTGGGGCGCCTGTTCGAACCCGTCGAGGGTCAGGCTTCGAACCGCTGATCAGTAGGGCCGTGCGGGGGTGGCGGCTAAGCGCTCCCGGCCCGGCATCCGCGATCCTTCGAGGGGCTCCGGCGAGCCGGCCCTCGAGGCGCCGATCGCAGAGTGGTGCGGGGTGGCGGCTAAGCGCTCCCCGGCCGGCATCCGCGATCCTTCGAGGGGCACGGGCGAGCCGGCCCTCGAGGAGCCGATCGAGAAAGTGGTGCGGGGTGGCGGCTAAGCGCTCCCGGCCTGGCATCTGCGATCCTTCGAGGGGCCTGGGCGAGCCAGCCCTCGAGGCGCTGATCAGTAGAGTGGTGCGGGGTGGCGGCTAAGCGCTCCCGGCCTGGCATCTGCGATCCTTCGAGGGGCCTGGGCGAGCCACCCGCCGAGGCGCTGATCAGTAATACAGCGCGGCATGGGTGCTTTGTGGTGCCTATTTTGCTTCAAACGGGCCCCGAGGCGACCTTCTCACGCCCGTACCTTTTGGAGGGTTGAAGTTTCCCGAGCCAGGAGTCCGCGCCGCTCGAGGGTTCTCCTTACTTGGTAAGGAACCGGGCCATTTAATGCCCCGCAGTCGAGGCCGCGGTTTCGCGTCGCGGGCGCGCCTTTTTAGGCGTCGCGGCCGCGCGCGTAGTGGGCGGCGTGGGCAGGCGGACGTGACCGCCTGCCACGGCCCTCCCTATTCTTTGCCGTGATGATGGCCTGCTTGCGGTGGCGTGGCCGCCGCGGTCGTGGTGGGGCCTGCCCGTCGGCGAGGAAAAGATTCCCTGTAGTTAATGCGCGCGGGGCGTGCGCCGCGGAGGGCACGCCCACGGCTTATAAATCTGAGGGGAGGGAAAACGGCAGTTTTTACCTTGGTCGTTTCACCATCCTTGCCCCCTACGCTCTCGCCTCCGTTTTGCTCTTGCCACCGCGTCCCTCCGCCATTAGAGCTCTTCTTCTTCCCGTCCTCCGCCCTCGGATCCTTGTCCTTTCTCATGGCGCCGCTTCCACCCCTCACGATCCTTGACCCGTACGCATGGGAGTGGTCGTCGGTGAACCGGGCTTCCCTTAGCGACCTGGTCTCCGCCGGCCAGCTGGCGGCGAACGAGGAAGGCCGGCCGGCGGAGTGGATCGTACCGCCGGCGGGCGACCACGCGCCCAACCCACCGGAAGGCTACGTGGTGAGCTTCATTCGCTTCCATGGGCGCGGTTTCGCCACGCTGGCGAGCCGCTTCATGCGGGCGCTTTGTCATCGCTACGGTGTGGAGTTGCACAACTTCGCGCCGAACGCGATTTCGCAGGCGACCACGTTCGTGGGCGTCTGCGAGGGGTATCTAGGGATCCCAGTCAATTGGGAGCTCTGGATACACCTCTTCCGCGCGGAGCTCTTCACGCAGCCGACGACGGAGCAGAGGACCCGCCGCGCGGTGCGCGCCGGCGGCATGTCGCTCGCGCTGCGGACGCAGTACAAGGACGACTACATCCCTTGTACCATGACGAACAACACCGGCTGGTAGCGGGGGTGGTTCTACCTTCGCAACGCCGAGCCCGGCCTCCCCCCTACACCGGTCTGGTGCTCCGGGAGAAGCCCAACTCCTGGGGCCACGGGGTGTCCACGGCCCAGCATCGGAGGTGGCTGGACTCGCTCCTGGCCGCGCTGAAGAACCTGGCGACGCGCGGGCTGACCGCGGCGGGCGTCCTCGCCTTCCTCCACCACCGGCGGATCGTGCCTCTGATGGAGAGGCCGCTCTGCATCTTCGAGATGACGGAGGTGGCGGACCCCGTTGCGCTGGCGAGGTCGCGGATGCTCCCGACCCCCACGAGCGGGGGTATGCGCTCACACGAGCGCGGAACGCCGTCGACACCCGGATGCTGCGCCAGGACCGGTCCCCGTGGGACCTCGAGATGCTCCCCACCGGCCCGCTGGTGAGCATGATTCTTGGCACTGTTTTCGTTCTTGATGTTTCCCCTATCCCCTGACGCGCCTTTGACGTTCTCGCCTGCAGCTGGTGAGCCTGAGCGCCGTGAAGTCCGTTCCGCCCACCCCTGACTCCCGCGCGCTCGGTCGGGCGGCGCAGCAACGGGAGAGGGAGCGGCGCGGCGCGCAAGAGGGAGCGCGCGAGGCGGCACCGCGAGCGGCGGAATGAGGAGTACCGGCTGCGCGAGCAGCAGGGGCTCTCCTCTCCAGGGACCGAGGAGTATTCGTCCTCAGAGGAGGATGAGGAGGAAGAAGCTGGGGGGCAGGGCCCCTCTGATAGGTGGGAGCCTGCCCCCCGTCGCCGGAGCCGGCTCGGCGGCAAGGGCGGCATCGCACGGGGCGGGCGCGGCGGCGCCCGCCACCGGCAATCAACAACGAGGGCGGCGCGAGCCGCGGAGGTGCCGCGCGCGCGCCGCGCGGGCGCGCGCGGCAGCATGCTCGCGCGCGGGGCGGGGCCCGCACGCGCGGCGGAGACGTCGAAGGCGCGGCGACGGCGCGCGCGGCCGCGCCGTCGGCATCTGCCGAGGCCTCGAGGAAGAGGAAACGCGCCTTCTCCTCTTCGAGGTAAGGAGCTTGCTCTTCTGCGGGGTTGGGTTTTTCGGCGACCAGGCGTTCTGATTTTTTGTTCGTGCTCACGCAGGGTGGTACCGACCGTGCCTCCCCTCGCACCATCCAAGGTGTTGAGGGCGGACGCATTCGTTCCCACCCGGCGGCGCTTGTCGAGGGTGCCGCGGGCGGGGGCGAGCGCGGCGATGGCGGCGGGCGAGAGCTCGTAGGGGGCGCGGGCGAGGCCTCGAGGCCTCGACCGGCGGATCAGCCCCGCCGCGGCGCGGCCGGTGGTCGTCGAGGAGCGGCGGGCGCCGGGTCGCGGCGGAGGCGCGGCCCGCGGCGACGGCCATGGCGGAAGCGCGGCCCACGGCGGCGACCGTGGTGGAGGCTCGGCCGGCCGGCGGCCGAGGAGGGCGGTCGGGCGCCCGCGGTCGTGGTGGGGGCGCAACCCGAAGCGGTGGCCGCGGCGGCTGCGTCGGGCGCCCGCGGCTACGGAGGCGCGAGCGGAGGCGCCGGCGGAGGCGACGCGAGGGGCCGACGCCGCCGGCGGCTCCCCGGCGGTGGTGGTGGAGATCCCGGACGACGACTCCCCGCCGCCCAGGTGGGATCAATGGGCGAGCGTCCCCACGCTCTCCCCAGAGTCCCAGGAGGGGGCCCTCGTGAGGCGGCGCGAGGGCCACATGGTGGCAGGGGGCCGAGGGCACGGCTCCGAGGCCTCGTCTTCCCGCGCCGCCACTCCGCCCGGTGGAGGGGGGTCGGCCGGCGATCCGCCCGCGTTCGCCGACGCCCAGGGGGAGCAGGAGCTCTGGGGAGAGCTCCGTAGCCACGGCGCCGCGCTCAACCGTGCGTTGAACGAGGCGCTGAGGATCCACGGCGGCCCCGCGTGGCGTGTCTTTCAGGTGAGTTGTCTTTGCTTGTCTCTCTTTTTCCTCGTTTCTGCGCGCAATCTTTGTGGCCTGATGCTTACGAGTCTCGTCTTCTTGGTGACAGGAGCTCGAGCACCGCGCCCGCGACAAGTACGGCGCCTTTGATCAGGTGACCGCCGAGCTCCATCGGCTCCGGGAGCGATGCGACGCCTTCGACGCGCTCGCCGACACCCTCAGGACCCCGGACGGCTGGCTGTCGTACCGGGCCATGGCCTTGAGCGATCAACTCCACGAGAGCGCAAGGCGGACCCGCGCACCCCTCCGGCCCTTGAGCGGGTCTGCACGGCCCTCATCGATCGGGATGAGGCGCGCGCCGGCGAGGGCGGACCCGGAGAACTCGCGCACCCCCGGCGGCCAACCGGGGAGGCGGAGGTGGCCGGCCGTCCGCAGCCGACAACCGTGGGCTCCACTCGTCGCTCCAGAGGCGCGAGCCCGGCGAGTGCCGAGGAGCGGCGCGCGCGCGCTCGAGCGAAGGCCAAGGAAGCCGACGACTTGAGGGCCGCCCTCGACGCCAAGGTCGCGACGCTCGCCGCCACCGAGGGCCGGCTCTGCGGGGAGCACACCGCCCGTCAAGGAGCTGAGGGGCGGCTCCAGCAGGAGCAGGCTGCCCTTGCCGACGCTCGGTCGGCCCTGGAGCGGGAGCGTGCTGCTTGCGAGGCGGCGAGATGTCGCTGGAGGACCGGAACACCAAGTTCTCCGAGCTCGAGGGCGAGCTGATGGTGCTCAGCATCACGAGCGCGGGCCAGGAGCTGGCCCTATAGGAGCAGGGCGAGACCGTCAGGGGCCTCGAGCAGGCGGTCGAGGCTGGGCGCCACGACTTCGAGATGGAGCGGAAGCAAGTTGAAGGTACGTTGCTGTTCGACTCCTGTTTCGCCGATTCTCCCTTAGAGGGTTCGCATCCTTTTTCTGATTTCTTTCTCATCTTGGCAACTCCAGGCTTGCGCACCGCGCTGGGGCACGCGGCTGAGCGGGCCGAGGCGCTGCAGACCTCCTACAACTCCTCCGAGCAGGAGCTGCAGGAGTTGCGCAATGCGGCCCTCGAGACCTGCCGGGCCGTGGAGGAGGGCGAGGCGCAGGCCGGAAGCTCGCTGGCCAGCCGCCTGCGCGCCCTTGGCAGCCACATCACTGGACGCATGCGCCGGGCGCTGTATCTTGGCGTCCAGAAGGCCCTCGGGGTGGTGCGGTCCCACTACGAGGTTAACTTCGAGGCGCTGGCGGAGGGCTACGTCGTCCCCGAGGGTGTTGAGGACGAGGTGGCGATGGAGCGAGTGGACGCGCTCGCCGCCGACGCCGCCGGGACGCTCGCCGAAGCCTTCGAGGAGTTCCTCTTCCCGGACGCTGCTGATGCCGCCGCTCCTCCCGCCTGAAGACAGCCGGGCGCTAGGCCCGTTTTTGTTTATGTATCAGTACTCGGGCCGTGCGGCCCTTGTAAATAAACAGATTATCTTTGCCATAAACACTTGTTAATGTGAAGTGATGTCTTTTGTTTATTGCACTTTTTTGTTTCTCCTTCTTCTTGAGTAGGTTCTAGTTAGGGGAGTTCGATTTTCGTGGGTGGCCTGCTGGGTTGGAGGCGAGAGACAAGGGCTGTATCCTCGCGGAGGCGTAGGCTATCTCTGGCTCGCGCGCTCCTTCCGCTAGGCTGCCCGCGCCCTGTTCGAACCTTTGCTCGAGGCCGAAGCGAAAAACAATCTTAGCGCGTGTGAGTTGTTTCGTTTCCGCGTGAAAATGGGACCATTTTGGGGGGGATGCCCCTCGCAGTAGCCCCCGAGGGTAACTTGGGTTTCAGGGGAAAGCCGAGTTGCCCTTTTTATTAAGCTTATGACATTTACATAGTTGTCACCAACTGGGGCGCTGGTTTCGTGATTTCACAACCAAAAAATACTTGGAAATCCTAGCTAGGGGTAGAAGCGACGTAGCTGTTGGATGTTCCAAGCGTTGGTGAGTTCTTCACCGTCCTCGTTGGCCAGCTTGTACGTGCCGGGCTTGAGTACCTTCACCACGACGTAGGGTCCCTCCCACGGAGGTGATATCTTGTGGCGTACTCGGTTGTCTTGGCGTAGCCTTAGGACCAGATCCCCTTCGCTGAAGTCCCGCCGGCGTATCTTGCGTGCTTGGTAGCGCCTGAGGGACTGCTGATACCTTGCAGAGTGCATCAGGGCCACGAGGCGTGTCTCGTCCAGCTGGTCCAGCGAGTCCTCGCGGGCTCGCTGGTTGGCATCCTCGTCGTAGCCTCGAACCCTGGGCGACCCATATTCTAAGTCCGTGGGGAGGACGGCCTCTGCGCCATGGACTAGGAAAAACGGGGTGAACCCGGTGGCTCTGCTCGGGGTGGTCCTTAGGCTCCACACGACTGCTGGTAACTCTTGGAGCCATTTCCGACCAGATTTGTTTAGCTGGTCAAAAATTCTAGGCTTAAGGACTTGTAGGATCATGCCATTGGCACGCTCTACTTGGCCGTTAGTCTGCGGGTGTGCCACAGCCGCCCAATCCACACGGATGTGGAACTTGTCGCAGAATTCCAAGAATTTCCTGCCCGTGAACTGGGACCCGTTGTCGGTGATAATGGAGTTTGGCACTCCAAAGCGATGGATGATATCAGTGAAGAACGTCACCGCTTGCTCTGCCCTGAGGTTCGTAATGGGGCGCACCTCCACCCACTTGGAAAACTTGTCGATTGCGAGCAACAAGTGGGTGAAGCCCCCGGGCGCCCTTCGCAGGGGCCCGACGATGTCCAGCCCCCACACGGCGAACGGCCACGTTATGGGGATGGTCTGCAGGACATGAGCGGGAAGGTTGGACTTGCGGGCATAGAACTGGCACCCTTCGCAGGTGCGTACTATCTCGCTGGCGTTCGCGACCGCGGTAGGCCAGTAAAAGCCTTGGTGGAAAGCATTGCCAACGAGGGTACGAGGTGCGGCGTGATGGCCACAGATCCCAGCGTGTATGTCCCGCAGGAGCTCGCGCCCCTCGGGGATGGGCACGCACCGCTGCAAGATGCCGGAGGCGGCGCGCTTGTACAGCTCGCTGTCGACGAGGGCAAAGGACTTGGCCATCCTGGCGATGCGCCTGGCCACGGCCCGGTCCGAGGGGAGTTCCCCTCGAGCCATCCACGGGATATACTTGTCGCGCCAGTCAGCCTTGACAGGGGCTGGCTCGATATCCATTACGTCAGCCTCGTAGGCGTCGTACCCCTTGAGGAGGGATAGCACGTACGCCTCGTTCGAGGGGTCCTCGTCCATGGGCTCCGCGCCTGTTGGACTCGAGGAAGCCCCCGAGGGTTCCGCGTGGCTCGAGGGGTGAGGCTCGAGGACGACCGAGGGTTGAGCGATATCGCGGGCAAAAACGTTCGGGGGGACGGTGATCCGCCCGGACGCAATCTTGGCCAGCTCGTCTGCCTCCTCGTTGTACCGGCGGGGCACGTGATTGAGCTCGATGTCGTAGAACTTGTCCTCGAGGGCTCGCACGGCCTTGCAGTAGGCCTCCATCTTGTCGTCGTGGCAACCTGCATTCTTCATGACTTGGTCAACCACGAGTTGCGAATCCCCCCGCACGTCGAGGCGCTTGACGCCTAACTCGATGGCGATCTTGAGGCCACAAAGGAGGGCCTCGTACTCAGCCATGTTGTTCGACGCGGGGAAGTGGAGGCGCACCGCGTACCGCATGTGCTCCCCAAGGGGTGATACGAAGAGCAGGCCCGCGCCCGCCCCTGTTTTCATCACCGAGCCGTCGAAATACGCAGTCCGACGTTCTCGCTGAATCTGTGGCGGTGGCAGCTGCGTATCCGTCCACTCAGCGACAAAATCCGCCAGGATCTGGGATTTGATGGCCTTGTGCGGGGCGTAGGCAAGCGTCTCGCCCATCAGCTCCACGGACCACTTGGCGATCCTGCCCGCTGCGTCTGGGTTGCGAATGATCTCCCCTAGCGGGAAGGAGGAGACCACCGTGACGGGGTGGGCCTCGAAGTAATGGCGGAGCTTACGCCGCGCGAGGATCACCGCATACAGCAGCTTTTGGACCTGGGGGTAGCGCGTCTTGGTGTCAGACAAGACCTCACTGATGTAGTAGACTGGCCGCTGGACCGGCAGGGCGTGCCCTTCCTCCGTGTGCTCCACCACGATTACAGCGTTAACCACTGGGTGGTCGCGGCCACGTAGAGCTGCAGGGGTTCGCCGTCCTGCGGCGGCGCGAGGATCAGGCGCGGGTCAGGGACGCCTTCAGCTTATCGAGCGCGTCCTGGGCCTCGGCGGTCCAGGAGAAGCGCTCGTGCTTCTTGAGGAGGCGATAGAGGGGCAGGCCCTTCTCGCCGAGCTGCGAGATGAAGCGGCTCAAGGCGGCAAGGCACCCCAGCACCTTTTGCACCCCTTTGAGGTCTCAGATCGGACCCATTCGCTCGAGGGCCGCAACCTTCTCGGGGTTGGCCTCGATGCCCCATTGGGAGACGATGTATCCTAGGAGCATGCCTCGCGGCACTCCAAAGACACACTTTTCAGCATTTAATTTGACCCCATTGGCCAGTAGGCAGCCGAACGCGATGCCAAGGTCGCCAACCAGGTCGTCCGCCTTCCTGGTTTTCACGACGATGTCGTCCACGTACGCCTCGACCGTCCGCCCGATGTGATCTCCGAAAACATGTTGCATGCAGCGTTGATACGTTGCACCAGCGTTTCGAAGGCCGAACGACATCGTGACGTAGCAGAACATCCCGAACGGCGTGATGAACGAAGTCGCGAGCTGGTCGGACTCCTTCATCTTTATTTGATGATACCCGGAGTAGGCATCAAGGAAGCAAAGCAACTCACACCCAGCCGTTGAATCAACAATTTGATCAATGCGTGGCAAAGGAAAAGGAACTTTAGGACATGCTTTATTAAGACTTGTGTAGTGTATACACATTCGCCACTTCCCGTTCTTTTTCTTTACGAGTACAGGGTTTGCTAGCCACGTTGGGTGGAACACCTCCTTGATGAACCCAGCCTCGAGAAGCTTCCGCAGCTCCGCTCCGATAGCCCGTCGCCGCTCCTCGTCGAAGCGGCGGAGCCGTTGTTGCACGGCGCGGGCATGAGGCAGGATGTCAAGGGAGTGCTCGGCGACCTCCCTCGGGATGCCTGGCATATCTGAGGGGCTCCACGCGAAGATGTCGGCGTTGGCGTGAGGAAGTTGACGAGCACCACTTCCTATTTCGGATCGAGGGTGGAGCTGACCCTCAACGCCTTGCCCTCGGGGGCCGCGGGGTCGAGGGGCACCTCCTTGGTTTGCTCTGCGGCCTCGAAGTTGCCCGTGTGCTTGGCGGTGGAGTCGAGGTCCTCGTTGACCATCTTCTCCAAGGTGGTCACCAGCGCTTCATCCAGCGCCAGTGCTTCCGCGTGCTCCACGCACTCGACGTCGCAGTCGAAGGCGTGCTCGATGGACGAGCCCACGGTGATGATGCCGTTTGGTCCTGGCATCTTCATCTTCAAGTAGGTGTAGTTGGGGACCGCCATGAACTTGGCGTAGCAGGGCCGCCCAAGTATGGCGTGATAGGCGCCCTTGAACCCCACCACCTCGAAGGTGAGTGTTTCCTTGCGGAAATTCTTCGCGGTGCCGAACCAAACCGGCAGGTCGATCTGCCCGAGGGGCTGGACTCGCTTGCCGGGTGCGACGCCATGGAACTGCGTCGTGCTGGGCTGCAGCTGGTCCAACCCGATCCCCAACAGGCGCAACGTGTGCGCGTAGAGGATGTTGAGGCTGCTGCCCCCGTCCATCAAGACTTTCGAGAACCGCACGTTCCCAATGATCGGGTCGACTACCAGCGGGTACTGGCCCGGGTTGGGGATGCGGTTCGGGTGGTCTTCCCGGCTGAAGGTGATGGCGTCCTCCGACCAGTTGAGGAAGGAGGGAGGCGCCTTCTCCGCGGTGAGGACCTCGTGCCGCTCCCGCTTGCGCTGGCGGGTCGACATGTCGACGGTGGGCCCCCCAAAGATGAGGAACACATTCTCCACGGCGGGGAAGCCGCCGGCGTCGCCATCTCCTCCGTCCTTCTTGGCCTCCGCGTCCTTTGCTGCGGCGCTTGTGATAAGGACATGGCTTTTTCAGCATGTCGTCAAACACCCCCGGACCTCGAGGGGCCGGTCGAGGGCCTCGTCGAGCCGGGTCAACAGCAAGGGCCTCGGCATCATCGCCGTCGCGCCCCTGCTCGCGCGCCTCGCGGCGCGGCTTCTTCCCCTTCTTGCCCCACTTATCCTTCCGGTGAGGCTCCCTGGACTTGCTGCCCTCCGCGGGCGCATCGTCCGAGCGCTTGCCCTTCTTGCCGTCGAAGATCGCCCCCACGGCCTCCTCTCCTGAGGCGAAGCTGGTGGCGATGTCGAACAGCTCGTTGGAGTCCGCGGGCGGGCTGCGTCCCAGCTCTCGCACGAGGTCCCGGCACGTGGTGCCCTCGAGGAAGGTGTGCACAATCTCGGATTGCACCACGCTGGGAGCTCTGTACAGCGCTTGGAGAAGCGCCATATGAAGTCCCGCAGCGACTCGCCGGGCTTCTGAGTGCAGGAGCGCAGGTCCCAGGAATTTCCAGGGCGCACGTATGTGCCCTGGAAGTTGCCCACGAACGTGCGGACCAGATCGTCCCAGTTGTGGATCTGGCTGGCGGGCAGGTGCTCGAGCCACGTCCGAACCGAATCGCCGAGGTGTAGGGGCAGGTTGCGGATGATGACCTCGTCGCTGGTGGCCCCGCCCAACTGGCACGCCAGGCGCTAGTCGTTGAGCCACACGCGGGGATCTGTCTCCCCGTTGTACTTGACGATGGTCAAGGGCTGGCGGAAGCGTTGGGGGAAGGCCGCTGCACGGATCTCCCGGCTGAACACACGGGTCCCCGGGGGCTCTGGCGTCAGAGAGCGGTCTTCGTCGCTGTCGTAGTGTCCGCCCCGTTGAGGGTGGTAGCCTACCGCCGCTCGTGCATCCTCCTTGCTCGTGCACCGGGCGTTGATGACGTTGCGGGCGTCCCCGTCCAGCGCCCTGCGCGTGTCGAGGAGCCGCTCCTTGGCCAGCGCGCGTCCAGGGTTAGCGGGTCGCCCCGCAGCTTCACCTGCATGGACCGAGGGCTCGCCCCCCTGTGCAGCACCGTCTCCTTGTGCATCCCCCTGTTGGCGGATACGTGACGCTGAGCTTTCGGCCTGCTGGACGGCCGCTTGCTCGATGAGGGCCTGCACCTCGCGGTGCAGGTTCCACGCCTCAGGTGTCGAGGGTGCCGGCATGGCCCGTAGCAGCGTCGCGGCGGCAATGAGCTTCTGGCTCGCCCGCGGAGGCGCGTCCGGGTTGTCGACGTTGATGCGGTCGCGGGCCCGTCCCGCCCGGCTCCCGCACGCGTTCGCCGCGCGCGGAGGCTTCCCCGGCCATCGAGGCACGCAGCGGCCGCACCGTTCAATATTCCTCCGCCGCCTTGGCCTCGAGCTCGCGAGCCCGGGCTAGCCGTGTGTCGACGTCGGCCCCGGCGGGGTGCCGGGCCCCGCGGCCGGGCGCGGAGCGATCCCTAGGGCGGCGTGACCTCCCCGTCTCCAGCACCCACAGCGCGCCGGTGGCGTTCGGCCGGGTCGTTGGCAATGACGACGCGGCATTCGCGCGCGGGGTCGTAACTCCCCGGTCGTTGGAGTCGTCGGAGCGGCCCGAACCGCAGTCCGTAGCGTCAAGGAAGCGCCTGAACATGACCGGGTCCGGCACGCCGGAGAAGTCCCACTCCGTGTACCCGTGGAGGTTGGCGGGTGGCAACGCGTCAAGGGAGCCCAGTGACGACTCATCGCCCGCGGAGGCGCCAGGGTCCCTGGCAACGAAGACGTGACGGCCAGGGGGAACCCGGCGCATCGTCGTGTTGACGTTGGCGTTGTAAGCCGTCGTAGCACCGCGAAGGCCGATGGGGAAGCGCGGCCCGGAGACCGTGCGCTGCCCCGCCGGGGTGGTGGTTGTTGTGCTGACGGGTGCGCCGCGTTGAGAGGCGGCGCGTTCGGCCTTGCCGCCGCTCGGACCGCGCCCCGGCGCGAGCGCCGGCCGGAGCGGCGGCGACGTCGTGGCGTTGACGGACCCGCGGCATCCGTGCCGGCGGGCGCCGGCGTCGTGGCGGTGCGTGCGGCGGGTACCGGAGCGGACCCGGCCTTGCGCCGCGCGCGCAGCTTCTCACGGTTGGTGAGGCGCATCTGATAGCTGTTCCACGTGGCCTGAAAGTTCAGGCCCTCGAACCGGATTTCAAACCCGGCGGGGAGGGGGTCCGAGCTGCCCATGCAGTAACGCGGGCCGCGGTACTCAGTGCGGATCACCATGGAGGGAGTTGACGATGGATTGACCTTAGGCGCTTGATTGCCCCACGGTGGGCGCCAACTGTCGGTGCGGAATGTGGTCCCGACACTAACCAGTAATAAGCGCCGAGGTCTCTCCCTCAATGGTCGATGCTAAGCAATACAAGACACAGAGTTTATCCTGGTTCCGGCCGAGGGGCCGTACGTCTAGCAGTGGTGTGCTCAAGGCACTATATTGCTCAGCACCGGGGGTGCCTGTAGTGGGGCTGCTACAAGCAAGGCGGGAGAGGAAGCGTGGCTTCCAGGTCCCTGGTGTAGTGGCTGAAGATGTTGTGGGAGAATTGGAGAGCAAGTGCGTGAGGCGACTTGTCTTGTGTTGTGTTATGTGTCGTGTGTTTGTCCTCCTTCCCGTCCGTCCCCTGCGGCAGGGGGGTTCGTCTCCCTTTTATAGACCAATGAGAGAGCAAATCACATGTATGCCGCGCTATTTAGCTACGTGGGGAAGCGTGGTGTGCTATGCTGTAGAGTAGGCGGCCGCCCGGACGATCCTTGTAGTGATCTGGCCATCATGGCGTATCTTGTACCCGAACAGTGGTGGCTTCGAGGGTAGAAGAGCAGCGGACGGCTGTGGTGTCCTCAGGTGGGCTCGAGGGGGTTGCTGACGTCGGTCCGTACTGGGCACAGTGGCAGGTAAGGCGACGTCCCGTTCCCGCACGCTCCACAGCGCGGAGCCGGCCCGCCCACGCCCGGCGTGGGCTTGTACACGCGGGGGCGGCGGCCATGCCGTTGCGGTGGCGGGGATGGCGCCCCGCCGGCCTAGCGCCTCCACCTAACCCCCGCAAGGTCACAAGAAAGCGATCGAGGGTGCGGCCGGCCCCCCTTCGAGGGCTCGGCACGTTAGCCGTGCGGGGGCGGCGGCGCGGCGTCACGGGGCCGGCACCGGCCACGCCGCACGGTCCCCCCACGGTGGCGGGGATGGGCTCCCTCCCGGGGAGTTGGTGCGGCGGCACCGGGCGCGAGCCCCGGGCGCATGATGGCGCCGCCCGCCCGCCGTCGGGGCATTGAATGCCCGCGTACGGGGGGGCGCGCGCGTGCGGGCGCGCCCGCGAGCGAGCGGACCCCGTTCGAGGGCGGAGCGGACCCTCGAGCGAGGCGGAGCCCGCTCGAGGTAAGCGCACCCCCTCGAACGGGGCGGAGCTCGCCCGAGGGAGGCGCGCACCCTCGAGCGAGGCGGAGCCTGCTCGAGGGGATCTTCGAGTGGGCCACCTTGGTGGGCCGTTGGGGCCTCCGTGGCGTGGGCCGTGTCCTGTATGGTTAAGTAAGGTGTGTTTGGCTTTGGCTTGTTGCGGGTTTTAAGTGGGGGATTACCCAGTTGTTAAAGGGGACCCCTAGGGCTGTCCCCGACATAACCAATGTGCATACGGATCATCCATGTATTTGGCTTCTCCAATGTGAGCCATATAATATTCAAACATAAATAAATACTTCAATGGTTGCTCATGAATATATAAATAAAACCTGCTCACAATCTTAGACAAATCCATTAGTCCTTTGATCGCCTTGTCATTCAATTCACCAAAATCCACTTAGGGGCCTAGATGCACTTTCAATGAGACAATATCAGAGAGAGTTAGAAGCTGACGAACGTGCATTGGAAGAGGACTCTTCAGATGATGATGATGATGATGATGATGATGATGATGATGATGATGATGATGAGCAGCATGTGCCCTGGGATTGGCAGAACTACAATTTCTTACAGTGTATTGTTAATAGTACTCGCCCACATAGCGATAGTGCCCTAGTACTAGGGTGTGTTTTCTCTGAGTCACTGCTTCATTCCCTTCCCACGGATTGAAGGGCCCACCACCCAGCCAACCTCCTTCTTCTGCCTATATGTAGCACCATTCACTCCATTGCCTTCTTCTCACAGCATTAGGCAATGGCTTCGTGGAGTGGGGATGAACACAGTTTTGGTCCTGAGTTGTGGCATCAACAATCAGAAGATTTCGTAGCTAATTTCCCACTAAAAGGCAAGAGTAACTACAGATCGATGTGTGATGTTACCTAGGTGTTCACACGGTGAGTTTTGCATGATGCAAGTGTACCACGGATGGAACAACTCTGGTTGTCGCTTCTGACATTGCCCATATGCATGGGTAAGCAATGTCCACAAATTTGTTCATCATGTTTCTTTGGTTTGCTAAAGTTTTCTTGCCTTTTGCAGTACTCTATTGTTGATGGTGAAATTCCGTCAACCTAGCCATGAGTTTACCTTCGGTGTTGGCATGAATTTTATATCTTATCCATTGGTACTAACCCCCTTGGTATAACAAGTTCATTTGTGCATGTCGGTTTTGGAGTTTAGTGTTTATGCAGGATTTTAGTGTTGAAAGCAAGATTTTCGGGTTAAGTTCATTAAGCACCTCGTGACAAGACCTTGAAGCCCGGTACTGAAAGGATCTTGATGTCGCGCTAGAGGGGAGTGAATAGGCGAGTCCTAAAAATCACCACTTAAAACAATTTTATCAGTGAACCCTTGGATAATCCGGACTTTTCTCCAGAGTTTCTAGAAAGTCCGGAATCTCTGGAGAAATCTCCGGAATCTCTAGATTAGCGCCTGCGCAGCGGAATATGTACACTACCCAAAACCGGTGCCACCGGTTTTGCAAAACTGGTGCCACCGGTTTTGCAAATCCGGTGCCACCGGGTTTGCCTGGTAGTGACTCCCCTCTTCTTCTTCTTCTTGTTTGCATGTTTGGCTTCAACTCAAACTTGGTGTATGGCTTAAGGATCAGTTCCTTGATGGATATAGAGTGCATGCACTCCACAAACACTAACAACCAAGTAGATCCACAAATAACAAAAGCAAACAAGGATAGTGTAACAACCCGCCCAGGAAAATACCGTACTGTCGCCTAAGACCGATCCACTTTTGTCATTAAGCAATAATAAAGTACCATCCTGTCGTAAGTTGCCGGGTTAACGCCCGGTAAATCACTTGAAGAGCACAAGGATCGAATATATGCATTAAAACTCACTCGAAGGCGAGTCCAGAGATACAACCACATTAATATCCGAATTTATACCCCGAGGGGTTTAATTATTACAAACCATAGTTTTTGTCACGATGAAATAGTTCAGAGTTTTCGAAAAACAGCGGAAATTAACTAGCGGAAGCAAAGACACCACTGGAGGCCATCCATGATGCTTTCAGTAGTCGTCCTCCACCCACTCCAGCTCCCAGCCGGGCGGGATCTCACCGGGCCACACATCACTGAAGGCATTACCTGGATCAACACATTATAGCAAGGCTGAGTATACTAATACTCAGCAAGTCTTACCTGTCGGTGATATCTACTTCACCAAATCTAGACCATGAAAGGCTTTTTGGCTACTGGGTTGCTTTTGCTAAAAAGTAACAAAGAGTAGGTCCTTACTTTCAAGATTTTAGCACAAGTTCTAGTAGGTTTAATCTTTACTACATTAGCCAACTAGTACAAACATAGTTGTACAATACAATTAATCAAGCATCATCTTCATCAACTTCCATCACTAGGGATCACATGACTAGTGGAGTAAGTAGTCTCGGATAATGGTGAGAGGCCGACAATCGATTGATTTAAACCTTGCAAGGTAGACCCAAACACACGGTAGGCTGCCCCCGCGAGGACAACTTCCCAGGCCGTCCCCATAAATCCTCGGGTCGGGATCGAATCTTACAATCTTTGGTGCAGGCTTTCCGGCATACCCCGCGAGATACCCGGAGTCACCATACACCACCGGTAGCTAGCCGTGAGAGCGAATCACAAGAGTATTAATAGTAGGATCCCTCGCCACCTCATTAAGGTACTAGGCTTACCTGCCCCATAACCGGCATGTGCTTAGTACGTTCAAAAACTGAACCCACATAACCACTGGACCGGAGCCCAGATCCCCTGCTCTTACCACGTGAGCAATCCATTTAAGGATACAGTATGATTCCTACCTAGGAACCTATTCTCGCGAGTGAGGTCATCACCCGACTTGTAACGGTCCTATAGCTTAGCAGCTATCGACCTATCATACTAGTAAGGACAAAGGTACCTATGGATCATGCATTTAGTGTCGGTGCGGAATATGGTCCCGACACTAACCAGTAGATAGCGCCTAGGTCTATCCCTCAATGGTCGATGCCAAGCAACAAATGACACAAGGTTTTATCCTGGTTCCGGCCGAGGGGGCCGTACGTCCACAGGGGGCGTGCTCGTGGCACTATATTGCTCGGCACCGGGGTGCTTGTAGTGGGGCAAGTACAAGCAAGGCGGGAGAGGAAGCGTGGCTTCCAAGTCCCCGGGAGAGTGGTGAAGATGTTGTGGGAGAATAAGAGAGTGAGTGCACGCGTGTGTTGTGTTCCACCGTGTTTGTTCCTCTCCACTGTTCCCTCTCTCTCCCCCCGCGGTGGGGGGCTCGCCTCCCCCTTTTATAGGCCAAGGGGGCGACGGGTTACATGCACGCCGCGCTACCTAGCTACGTGAGGGAGCACGTCGCGCTACGGTGTAGAGTGGGCGGCCGTCCGAACGATCTTCGCTGCGATCCGGCCATGATGGCCTACCCCGTACCCGAACAGTGGCGGTTCGAGGGTAGGAAGGCGGCAGATGGCGGTGGTGTCCTCTGATAGGCTTCGAGGGAGGTGCTGATGATGGCTGGTACGGGGAACAGGCGCGGGCAGAACGACGTTCCTTCCCAATGCGCTCCGCGGCAGCGGAGTGGTTGTTTGCGGGGGCTCGGGCGTGCGCTCGCGGTGCCGGGCGTGCGCCCGCACGCGTGGGTACGGCGGCCCGCACCGTTACGGTGACCGGGATGGCCATCCACCGGCCCGCGCCCCCTACCCAACCCGTAGGGGTCACGGGAAAGTGAAATCGAGGGTGCGCCCGGCCCCCTTTCGAGGGTCGGGCGCGTTAGCCCCTTGCTAGTGGGCGCGTGGTGTCATGGGACCGACGCCGGCCGTCGCACGGGTCCATCCCCACGGGGGCGGGGATGGGCTCCTCCCCGGGGAGTTGGTGCGGCGGCACGGGGCGTGAGCCCGTGGCGCATGATGGCGCCGTCTGCGGCGTCGGGGCGTTAAATGCCCAAGTACGGGGCCGGCGCACGCGTGCGGCGCGCCCGTGAGCGTGGCGGGCCCCGGCCCGAGGGCGGAGCGAACCCTCGAGCGAGTCGAGACCTGCTCGAGGGGGGTCGATCCCTCGAGCGGGGCGGGACCGCTCGAGGGAAAGGGTTGCCCCTCGAACGGGGCGGAGCCCGCCCGAGGGGGAGCGCGTCCTCGAGCGGGCGGAGCCCGCTCGAGGGGTCTTCTCGGTGGGCCGGTCTCGGTGGGCCGTCGGGATCCCGGCGTGGGCCGTGTCTCGCATGGTTAGTTACTCGCACGGTTAGGCTTAGCGTGCTTTGATACCGGGATTAAGTGAGGATTCCCCATTGTTTAAGGGGACCCCTAGGGGCTGTCCCCCGACAAGAGGCCCCGAGCATGCGCGGTTTGCCATTGAGGCTCCCGCGGATGCGGGGGACCCTCCGATAGGACGTTCTTCCCTCCTTGTTTGCGAACGCTTTCCGTGGGGCCGCGTCAGCGGACCCGCGGGTCTAGCCCCCGAAGCCCTGCAGGAGTGTGGGTTCTCCTGCAGGGGTTAACCGTGAGAACTTTGGTCAGAAAGGCGTGGCACATATGCCAACCGGCATCGGCGGTGTTTCAGCCGGCTTCGGGGGTGCACGCTCCCCTGTCACTGTCTCCGGCGGGTGCAATTTCAAGGAGGTGTAGCCGTGCGTCAAGCCCCCGAGCCTTGGCCCGTTTGAGGCGATCGGGTCGAGCCTGACGACTTGTTTTTTAACGCGCCCTCGCCGTCCCTCCGCGGGACGGAGGGTGAGGTTTCCGCGACTCCCATCGAGCGGGTCGCGAATCGCGGATTCCTCGTCGAGCTGCTAGCGGGTGGTTCAAGTGGACGTCCATGCCCCGTTCGATAAGGGTAGGGCGCTCGCGGGTCGGAGACACGTCCATGGGAAGCGCTTGCGTGGGTTTGCTAGGTGGGGCTCGGTCCGGTTCGCTGGGACCGAGGGCGCGGAAGCTCTCCCTCGGTGGGATCCCCCCGGCTAGCCGCCCCTCGCCGGCTCTCGAACACGACATGTGGGGCACCCTCGAGCCGACGGGCTCGAGGAACGGCTCGAATGCGCGTGCCCTCGTCGTCCCTAACTCCGTGATGCGGGGCGCCCCGTTCGAACCCGTCGAGGGTCGGGCTTCGAACCTGCGATCGGTAAGGCCGTGCGGGGCCGTGCATGGACAGCCCCGTCTTTTCGCGTTTGCGGCCGTCGAGGGGTCTGCGCGAGTCAGCCCTCGAGGCGCTTGTTGGCAGCACGGCGCGGTATGAGTGCTTTCGGTGTCGCTCTATTTCAAGCGTGACCTGGGCGGTCCCTTCACGCGCGTGCCTCCCTTTGGAGGGTTGACATTGTCTCGAGCCGGGGGCCCGAGCCGCTCGAGGGTTTTGCGTGGCATGGGTGCCCGCGGTTGTCTGCTCTACATCGAGCAGGTGCCGGGCGACCTTCTCACGCTGATATCCCATCGAGGGTCGCCCTTGTTTGGAGCCGAGGGTCATGCCGCTCGAGGGTCTCACGTGGCATGGGTGCCCGCGGTAGACTGCTCTACATCGAGCAGGTCCCGGGCGACCTTCTCACGCTGATATCCCATCGAGGGTCGCCTCTGTTTGGAGCCGAGGGTCATGCCGCTCGAGGGTCTCACGTGGCATGGGTGCCCGCGGTTGACTGCTCTACATCGAGCAGGTCCCGGGCGACCTTCTCACGCTGATATCCCATCGAGGGTCGCCTCTGCTTCGAGCCGGGGGTCCGCCTCGCTCGAGGGTTCTCCTTGCTTGGCAAGGGACCCGGCATTTAAGCGCCTTACGGTCGTGGCCGCGGGTTTGCGGCGCGGGCGGCGCCTTTTTAGGCGGCTGCGCGCCCGCGCGCGCGCGTGGTGGGCGGCGCGACAGGCGGACGTGACGGTTTTGCCTCGGTCGCGGCCGGTCCTTGCCGTAATGATGACCCGCCCATAAGTGTTAGAGCCGCTGCGGTCGTGGTGGGGCCCACTCGTCGACGCGATGGAAAGATTCCTGCAGTTAATGCCGGCGGGGCGTCCGCTCCGGAGAGCTCGCCCGTCGCCTATAAAACTGCGGGGAGGAAGGGACGGCGGTTTTTTACCTTAGCTTCTCACCGTTTTCAGTCCCTCGCCCCTTCGCCTTCGTCTTGCTCTTGCCATCGCGCGGGCTCGGCTCGTTTAGAGCTTTTTCCTCCGCTCCTTGTCTTCCGCCTGCGCTCGCTTTCGTCCTCTTCATGGCGCCACCTCAGCTTCCCGTTAGGATCCTGGAGCCGTACGCACCGGGAAAGGTCGACGGTGACCCGGCTCGCCCTCCGGCGAGCGGCGGTCGCCCGCCGACCGGCCGCCAACGAAGACGGGCGCCGGCGGGAGTGGATCGTGCGCCGGCGGCGCACCATGAGCCCAACCCGCCGGAGGGCTATGTGTGGTGAGCTTCCTCCGCTACCACGAGCGTGGCTTCAACGCGCGGCGAGCACCTTCATGCGGGCGATGTGCCACTACTACGGGGGTGGAGCCGCACAACTTCGCCCCCAACGCTATCTCACGAGCGGCCACGTTCGTGGGCGTCCGCGAAGGGTACACAGGGATCCCGCTCAGCGGGATCTCGGGTTCACCTTTTCCGCGGGGAGCTCATCACGCAGCCCACATCGGAGCGGGGGACCCGCGCGCGCGGTGCGCGCCGGCGGGATGTCGGCGGCCTGCGGGGGCGGCTCAAGGATTTCTACATCCCCCGCACCATGACGACGAACAACGCCGGGCCGGGAGCGGGGATGGTTCTACCCGCGTAACGCCGAGCCCGGCCTTCCTCCCTACACCGGCGGGTGTTCAAGAAGAGGCCGGACTCACGGGGCTACGGGGTGTCTACGGCCCGACATCGGGCGCGGCAAGAGTCCGTCCTCGCCGCCTGCGGCGGGCGGCGGCGCGAACGGGCTCAACGCGATGGGCGTCCTCGCCTTCCTCCACCACCGCGGGTCGTGCCTCGATGCGGAGGCCACTCGCATCTTCGAGATGACGGAGGCGGCCAACCCCGTCGACCTGGCGAGGTCGCGGATGCTCCCGACGCCGCCGGAGCGGCCGTACGCGCTCACCGGGCGCGGAACGCCGTCGACACCCGGACGCGCCACCGCGGGTCGGACCCCGTGGGACATCGAGATGCTCCCTACGGGCCCGCGGGTGAGTTGGGTTCTCGATTTTGTCTTAGTTCTTGGTCTTGCTTTCGTTTCTTCGAGATTCGCCATTGTCGCTCTTGTGCGCGCGTGGTGGAGTTCAACATCGCCAAGTCCGTTCCACCCACCCCCGACTCCCGTGCGCTCGGCGGCGGCGCGGCGGGGCGGCGAGGAGCGGGCGGCGCGCAAGAGGGAGCACGCGAGGCGGCGCCAAGCGCGCGCGCGGCCAACGGTCCGCGGAGTGCGGCGGCGCGAGGAGGCGGGGCTCTCCTCCCCGGATATCGAGGAGCCCTCGTCCTCGGAGCGAGGACGAGGAGGAAGAGTCGAGGGGGAGGGCCCCTCGGACGGTGGCGACTGCGCCCCCGTCGCGGAACCCGCGCGGCGTCGGGGGCGGCTTCGCTGGGGCGGGCGCACCGGCGCCCGCCGCCAGGCACTCGTCATCGGGGGCGGCACGCGCGCGGGGGGTGCGGCGCGCGTGCCGCGGATGCACGCGCGGCGGACGCGCCCGCACGCGCGTCCAAGCGTGCGCCGCGCGCGGGGGGAGGCGTGCGCGCGCGCGCGGCGTCATCGTCGGGGGCGCGTCGGCGGGGCGTGCCGCGCGCGCGGGGCGAGCGTGCCCCCCCGCGCGGCGGCGTCTTCGGGGGGTGCGGCATCGGGCGCGCCCGCGCACGCGGGCGGGCGTGCCCGTGCGTGCGGCGGCGCCGTCGGGGAGGCGCGGCGCGGCGAGCGCGGCCGCTGCGCCGGCCTCTTTCCGCGAGAGGCCTCGAGGAAAAGGAAACGGGCCTTTTCTCCGCGAGGTAAGGAGCTTGTCCTCCTTTGTTTGGTTTGGTTTGCTGGTGATTAGGTGCTCTAACCCTCCGTTCGTGCCTGCGCAGGGCGGTGCCAACCGTTCCTCCTCTTGCACCGGCCAAGGTGCTGAGGACGGACGCATCGATCCCCACCGGCGGCGCTCGTCGAGGGGGTCGCGCCCTGGGACAAGCGTGGCGGCGGGCACTAGCTCGCAAGGCCCGCCGGGGCCTCGAGGCCCCGGCCGGCGGATCGCCCCGCCGCGGCGCGGCCGGCGGTCGCCGGGGGGCGGGCCGGCGCCGGTCGCCACGGAGGTACGGGCCGCGGCGGCGACCACGGTGGAGGCGCGGCCCGCGGTGGCGGCCACCACGGAGGAGGTGGAGCGGGCGCAACCTGCGGGAGCGCCCGTGGATGCGGCGGTACGGCCGGAGGTGGCGGCCACGGCGCCACGACGGGTGCCGTGGTTGCGGAGGCGCGGGTGGAGGTGCCGGCGGAGGCGGCGCAGGCGGCTGCGCCCGCCGGTGATTTGCGAGGCGGAGGTGGTGGAGCTCTCGGACGACTCCCCGCCGCCCGGGTGGAATCGGTGGGCAGGCCCGGCCCACGGACTCCCCCCGAGCCCCGAGGGGGGGGCCCTCGTGAGGCGGCACGAGGGTCACATGGTGGTGGGGGGCCGAGGACACGGTGCCGAGGCCTCGTCCTCCCACGCGGCCGCCCCGCCCGGTGGGGGGGGGGGGCCGTGGGAGGATCCCCCCTGCGTTCGCCGACGCCGGGGGGAGCAGAGCTGCGGGGCGAGCTCCGAGCCACGGCGCCACGCTCAACCGCGCGGCCCCGAACGAGGCGGCGCGGGTCCATGGCGGCCGGCCCGGCTCGTTTTCCGTGTGAGCCATGGTTGCTCGTCCCTCTTCCCTTTTTGTTTTCGTATGATGCATTCGAGTTTTGGCGCTTACGGGATTTGACGTGTGGATGCCGGGAGCTCGAGCGCCGCGCCCACGACAAGTATGACGCGTTCGACCGGTGAACGCCGAAGTTCACCGGCCCTCGGGAGCGGTGCGGCGCCTTCGACGCGCTTGCGGATGCTCTCGGGACACCGGACGGTCGGCTGGCGTGCCGGGTGATGGCGTGGTGCGACGAGCTCCCGGAGAGCTCGGGGGCGGGACGCGGCGCGCCGCTCGAGCCTCGGCGGATCCGCGCGGCCCTCGTCGATCGTGACGAGGCGCCGCGTAATGCGCGCGCGCGGACCTAGAGAAGACGCGGACGGCGGCCGCCAACCGGGAGGGCGGAGGTGGCCACCGCTCGCGCCGAAACTCGGGAGCTCCGCACGTCGCTCGAGGGGGCACGGGCGCAACAACGCCGGGCCGAGGAGTGGGCGCGCGAGTTGGAGCGAGCGCGCCAAGGAGGCGGACGACCCGAAGACCGCCCTCGACGCCAAGGCCGCGGCCCTCGTTGCCGGCCGAGGAGCGACTCCGGCGGGGAGCGCATCGCCCGCCGGGGGCCGAGGGGCGGCTCCGGCGGGGAGCAGGGCGCCCTTGGCGACGCCCCGAACGGCGCCGGAGCGGGAGCGCGTCGCGCGCGAGGCGGCGGAGAAGTCGCTGGAGGAGCGGAACGCCGCATTCTCCAAGGTTGAGGATGATGCGCTCGCGCTCGGCCCCATCGGCAACGCCGGCCGAGGAGCCGGCCCTCCGCGAGCAAGGCGAGACCGTCCGGCGGTCTCGAGTTGGCGCTCGAGTCCGCGCGCCGCGACCTCGATTTGGAGAGGAAGCAAGTCGAGGGTGAGTCACTTTTTGACTCGTTTGTTGGTTTTTTGCTTTAGAGGGTTCGTTTCTCCCTTTCGATTTCTTGTCGTCTTGTTGATTCCGGGCTTGCGCACCCCCTTGGGGCACGGCTGGCCGGGCGGGCCGAGGCCTGCTGCAGGCTTCCTACAACTCCCTGCGAGCGGGGAGGCGGCAGAGGGCTGCGTGACGCGGCCCTCGAGACTCGCCGCGTCGTCGAGGAAGGCGAGGCCCGTGCCCACGCCTCGCCCGGCCGGCCGCCCGCGCGCCCTCGGCGGCCACGTCACGGAGCGGATGCGCCGGGCGTTGCACCTAGGCGTCCGGAAGGCCCTCGGAGTGGTGCGATCCCACTACGAGGTCAACCTCGAGGCGGCCGGCGGAGGGCTACATCGTGCCCGAGGGCGTCGAGGACGAGGTGGCCATGGAGCGCGCGCGGACGCGCTTGCCGGCCGACGCCGCCGGTCGCTCGCCGAGGCCTTCGAAGAATTCCTCTTCCCGACGCCGCCGATGCCGCCGCTGCTCCTCTGCTGAAGCGGGGGCTGGGCGCTAGGCCCATTTTTTGTTTATGTGTATCGAATTCGGCCTCGTGGCCTTTTGTAAATAAACAAATTGTCTTGTGAACATGAGCGATTCTTGTAAATGAAGTTGCTTGTTTATTACGCTTTTTGTTTCTCCTTCTTCTCGAGTAGATTCTAGTTAGGGGAGTTCGATTTTCGCGGGGGGCCCGCCGGGTTGGAGGCGAGAGAGAAGGGCCATAGCCACGCGGCGTAGGCTATCTCCGGCTCGCACGCTCCTTCCGCCCGTGCCGCCTACGCCCTGTTCGAATCATGGCTCGAGGTTGAAGTAGGAAACAAACTTAGCGCGTGTTGTTATGTTTTTTGCGCGAAAAAATGGGACCATTTGGGGGGGGGGGGTGCCCCCCCGCAGTAGCCCCCGAGGGTGACTTGGGTTTCAGGGGAAAACCGAGTTGCCCTTTTATTAGACTTGGAGTATTTACATAATTGACACCAACTGGGGCGTTGGCTATGTGATTTTACAACGGAGAGTACTTGAAAATCCTAGCTAAGGGTAGAAGCGACGTAGCTGTTGGATGTTCCAAGCGTTGGTGAGTTCTTCACCGTCTTCGTTGGCCAGCTTGTACGTGCCCGGCTTGAGCACCTTCACCACGACGTAGGGTCCCTCCCATGGGGGCGATAGCTTGTGGCGTCCTCGGTTGTCTTGGCGTAGCCTTAGGACCAAATCCCCCTCGGCCGAAATCCCTCCGACGTATCTTGCGTGCTTGGTAACGTCGTAGGGACCGTTGATACCTTGCGGAGTGCATCAACGCCACGAGGCGTACTTCGTCTAGGGCCGGTCCGGCGAGTCCTCGCGGGCTCGGCCGGTTAGCATCTTCGTCGTAGCCTCGAATCTCGGGCGACCCATATTTCGGGTCCGTGGGGAGGACGGCCTCCGCGCCATGAACTAGGAAAAACGGGGTGAACCCGGTGGCTCGCTTGGGGTGGTCCTTAGGCTCCACACGACCGCCGGTAGTTCTTGGAGCCATTTTCGGCCGCATTTGTTGAGCTGGTCGAAAATTCTCGGGCTTGAGGCCTTGCGGAATCATGCCGTTGGCACGCTCCACTTGGCCGTTGGTCCGTGGGTGTGCCACAGCGCCCAATCCACGCGGATGTGGAACTTGTCGCGAGAACTCCAAAAACTTCCGGCCCGTGAACCGGGACCCATTGTCCGTGATGATGGAGTTTGGCACTCCAAAGCGGTAGACGATGTCGGTGAAGAACGTGACCGCCCTGCTCGGCCCTCAAATTCGTGATGGGGCGCACCTCCACCCATTTGGAGAATTTGTCAATCGCGACAAGCGGTGGGTGAAGCCCCCCGGCGCCTTCGCGGGGCCCGACGATGTCCAACCCCCACACGGCGAACGGCCATGTTACGGGGATCGTTTGCGGGGCGTGAGCGGGCAAGTTGGACTTGCGGGCGTAGAACCGGCACCCTTCGCGGTGAGCACAATTTCGCCGGCATCCGCGACCGCGGTAGGCCGCAGAAGCCACCGGCGGAACGCGTTGCCAACGAGGGTGCGCGGTGCGGCGTGGTGGCCACGCGATCCCCGCGTGGATGTCCCGCAGAGCTCGCGCCCTCGGGAATGGGTATACACCGGCCGGAGGATGCCTGACGCGGCGCGCTTGTACAGCTCACCGTCGACGAGGGTGAAGGATTTGGCCATCCTGGCGATGCGCCTGGCTGTGACCCGGTCTGCGGGGAGTTCCCCTCGAGCAATCCAGGCGATGTATTTTTCCCGCCAATCCACCTGGACAGGAGCCGGCTCCATATCCATTGCTTCGACCCCGTGGGAGCCGTACCCCTCGAGAAGGGAGAGCACGTACGCCTCGTTCGAGGGGTCCTCTTCCATGGGTTCCGCACCCGCTGGATTCGAGGGAGCCCCCGAGGGTCCGCCGTCGCTCGAGGGGTAGGGCTCGAAGGTGACCGAGGGCTGCGCGATGTCGCGCGCGAAAACGTTCGGGGGAACGGTGATCCACCCGAGACGCTATTTTTGCCGCCTCGTCTCGCTTCCTCGATGTACCGGCGGGGTACATGATTAAGCTCGATGCCGTAGAACTTGTCTTCGAGGGCCCGCACGACTTTGCGGTAGGCCTCCATCTTGTCATCGTGGCGGCTCGCGTTCTTCATGACTTGATCGATCACGAGCCGCGAGTCCCCTCGTACGTCGAGGCGCTTGACGCCCAACTCAATGGCGATTTTGAGGCCGCGAGAGAAGGGCCTCGTATTCCGCCATATTGTTAGATGCGGGGAAGTGGAGGCGCACCTGCGTAGCGCATGTGCTCCCCGAGGGGTGACACGAAGAGCGAGGCCCGCGCCCGCTCCCCGTCTTCATCACCGAGTCGTCGAAGAACGCAGTCCAGCACTCGCTGAATCCGAGGGGCGGCGGCCGCGTGTCCGTCCACTCGGCCGACGAAATCGGCTAAGATTTGCGATTTGATGGCCTTGCGCGGAGCGTAGGCGAGCGTCTCGCCCATCAACTCCACGGACCACTTGGCAATTCCGCTCGCCGCGTCGGGGGTTGCGAATGATCTCTCCTAGCGGGAAGGAAGAGACCACCGTAACCGGGTGGGCCTCGAAGTAGTGGCGGAGCTTGCGCCGCGCGAGGACTACCGCGTACAACGGCCTTCGGACACCGGGGGTAGCGCGTCTTCGTGTCCCGACGGGACTTCGCCGATGTAGTAGACCGGCCTCTCGCACGAGCAAGGCATGCCCTTCCTCCGTGCGCTCCACAACGATCACGGCGGCCGACCACCCGGGTGGTTGCGGCCACGTAGAGTTGGAGGGGTTCGCCGTCTCGCGGCGGCGTAAGGATTGGGGCGTGCGTCGGAGACGCCTTCGGCTTGTCGAGCGCTTCTCGGGCCTCGGCGGTCCAAGAGA